>CM053037.1:33619431-34368701 GCA_028564925.1 Lithobates sylvaticus | reverse complement strand
AGCTGAAGTGGTTAAAGCCCTTCTGATTATTTTTATAGGTATACTTCCTAATCCCTCATTTTAGGCTATGCTTGGCCTGATGAGCTCTTTGAAATCCTGTATATCAAGGTGTGTCGGCAAGTGCTGAGTAAACGGGTTGTGTCATCTTCAGGTGTGCAGGGAAATTGCAAGACAATTCGGCGGCTTCTCCAAGGGTAGCGCTACAAGGGCATCTTTGTGCTGAAAGAGGTTAAGCTTTAAAAACTATTTTAATTGTTCAGTATTACATTACATGTTTCTAAAGAACTGACAGCTCTTGTCAGTTGTTAATTGCAACACATAAAGAGGTTTTCTGCTTTTTATCTTGAAAAGAAAGTGCAATGCCCCCCCCCCCCTTTAATTTACTTTACCCATTGGAAATCCACGTTGCATATAATTATGATAACATTACTGAGAAAAATTTATAGAGGTAATGAAATCTATTTTTTATATGATTATATTTTTACATGATCATAGTTTTTTTTCTTCTGTACAATGATTACTTTTCTTTTGTAAGCTGCTCCAGCAATAAACCACTTTATGCATGGATTGCCTCTAGGTTGTACCGGACATATTGTGGTTGTCCTAGGTACATATTGTTCTTTTGTACAGCATTAGGGTTTTAATATTTATGTACCTAATACTATTAGTAAGCAAAGTTGAATTCAGATTTTACTTCCTTTTGCAGTCAGTGTTTTTTGGGAGTACACCTACGCTGAGAACCCCAGGATTTAAACAGTGCTTTGAATGGAACAACCGCTTGAGTGACAATCTCTATATAGACTGGAATCAGGGCAGTTTTTTCCACTGGGCATGCTGGGCAATTGCCCAGGGGCCCCACTTGTCTGGAGGGCCCCATCCAGGGCTGATCCTCAGCGCTGCAATCTGCTGCTTAAATTGACTGACTGCACTGGTTGCTCACTTCGCCACCCCAGCATTTATAGCGCACCGCGGCTGCCCCAGTGGTTAGTGAACAGGCTCCGCCCACCTCTGTCATGTTCTTCAGACAGAATGGAGAGGGACGGCCCTTGATAGCTGGCGCTGCCTTGCTGCTGTGAGTGACACACTGTACTGCACCAGGCCGGCAGCCTCAAGTAAGTCTAACAATGTCTACTTAAGTAAGTTCAAGTTGTGCATCAAACACAGCCACTGTCTTTGCCCCTCAAAAGCTGCCACTGTGCCCATCAAACACAGCCACTGTGCCCATCAAACACAGCCACTGTGCCCATCAAAGCTACCACTGTGTCCATCAAAGCTGCCACTGTGCCCATGAAACGCAGCCACTGTGCCCATGAAACGCAGCCACTGTGCCCATGAAACGCAGCCACTGTGCCCATGAAACGCAGTCACTGTGCCCATGAAACGCAGCCACTGTGCCCATGAAACGCAGCCACTGTGCCCATGAAACGCAGCCACTGTGCCCATGAAACGCAGCCACTGTGCCCATCAAACGCAGCCACTGTGCCCATCAAACGCAGCCACTGTGCCCATCAAACGCAGCCACTGTGCCCATCAAACGCAGCCACTGTGCCCATCAAACGCAGCCACTGTGCCCATCAAACACTGCCACTGTGCCATCAAACACTGCCACTGTGCCCATCAAACACTGCCACTGTGCCCATCAAACACTGCCACTGTGCCCATCAAACACTGCCACTGTGCCCATCAAACACTGCCACTGTGCCCATCAAACACTGCCACTGTGCCCATCAAACTCATGTTATATTGTCCAAACGTTGTGTTAATGTTTAAACACTGATTTTGTTGGAAGTACCAATAAATATAGCCTTATTGATAATTTGCATTTTTATTCTCGTGCGTGATCGTGTAGACAGGGCCCCAGTGCACTGTATTGCCCGGGGGCTTATAATGCTCTTAAGATGGCCCTGACTGGAATGAAGGAACTGTTAAAATCCTGTAAATACAGTTGTGAATCAATTGTTTTTGGTTTTCCCACTGGAAGAGATAACGGATTAATCATACCCTGGATTCGGACACCCTGACAGATTAAAAGCAATCTACACGCCAGTTGTGAGTTGTTTTTAAAGGTATAACATCTGGAGCAGGTCATCCTCATCTCCTGTTTAATCCTTGGAGAGCCAATGACATGGAACAGGCATGTGTCCTAGATTTTCACTAGCTGCATGCTTGTATCCAGTCAGTGACACTGTGGGTAGTAAAATAGCCTTGCTTCTTTAACCACTTCAGCCCTGGAAGGATTTACCCCCTTTCTGACCAGAGCACTTTTTCCAATTCGGCACTGCGTCGCTTTAACTGACAATTGCGCGGTCGTGTGATGTGGCTCCCAAAAAGTTTATTTAGATCTTTTATTCAAAGGTTAAGTGACCTCTCGGGCTCTTGAGCGTGGTTACATTATAGGAGCTACAGTCCCAAATCATGCATTCTGCAATGCGCTCTCTGCCATGTTCCAAACACCTATAGGCTGCTTTGTACAGTTGATCCTGTGACCGCAAAGCTCCTGCAGGGCCGGACTGGCAGCTTAGCAGTCATGCTGAATGCCACAGGCAAATCATGTCTCAGCAATGCGTCTTGTAGGTCTGATTGGAAGAAAAGAAATACAAACTGTGCATGCCAGCAAAAATCAACTTCTGTGCTTGGCATAGTCAGAAAACTAGAGGATAACCAGGGGAATGCAGTAACAGCTTTCGACCGTTAAGGTTAATTTAAAGGGGTTGTAAACCCATTGGCTCCCGCTGCTGTCAATCAAATCCAATGACGCGGGTGCCAGGAGGCGGGGCCGAGTCATACATTCGGAAAGGACACCGAATGCTGGACTCGGGAGCGCAACCGCAAGGTAACCCCCTTGGGAGAGTGCTTCTCCTAGGGTGTTATCTGATGTGGGGAGGAGCCGCCAGGGGACCTCAGAAGACGAGGTTCGAGGCCACTCTGGGCAAAACGAGCTGCATAGTGGAGGCAAGTATATTTTCGTTTAAAAAAAAAAAAAAAAAAAAGAACCCTTACAATCACTTTAAACCTTCAGCTTTCATTAACAAATACTTGACTGCTGAGGCACAATGGGCCTGGGTACGAATTAATGTAACACAATTGGATCAAATTCCCCACAACCCTTGCCCTTTTACCCCATTAACCGCTTCCCGACCGGCGCACGACGATATACGTCGACAGAACGCCACGGACAGGCATAAGGGCGTATAAATACGTCTCTTTTTAAGATGCCGCCGCGCCGCTCGGGACCCCCGTGAGGCCGGTCACGCGTCCCGCGGACTCGATCGCCGTGGGGACACCCGCGATCGTCTAACGGGAAGGCTGAACAGGGAGATGCGGAAATAAACAGCATCTCCCCGTTCTGCCTAGCAACTAGTGACGCCGATCTCTGCTCCCTGTGATTGGAGCAGAGATCAGCATTCACTAGCTGACAGCCACGCCCCCCCACAGTAAGAAACACACCTCTAGGCATACTTAACCCCTACACTGCCACCTTGTGGTTAACCCCTTCACTGCCAGTGTCATTTACACTGGAATCAATGCATTTAAATAGCATTGATTGCTGTATAAATGACAATGGTCCCAAAAATGTCCGATGTGTCCGCCATAATGTCGCAGTCACAATAAAAATCGCTGCTCGCCGCCATTACTAATAAAAAAAAAAAAATATTAATAAAAATGCTATAAAAACTATCCCCTATCTTGTAAACGCTATAACTTCTGCGCAAACCAATCAATAAACGCTTATTGCGATCTGGTCCTTTGTCTGCAAATTGGTCCGGTCTGAAAGTGGTTAAATAAAACACTTAAAACCATTAGGTTGGAAAGGGCAAGGCCACAGCTTTATTAAGTTCCAACGCATAACATGTGAACACATTTAACCACTGTACTGTGAGCACTCGATTCCAAAAGGGGGAAGTGGGGCCTGTCCTTGCCATAAGTGCTGGAGAGACAGCCTACTTCCAATTTAAATGCTGCAAGGTCAAAAAACTGCAGCAAGCTGTGGCGTACCATTGCAGAGGAAAAAAGTTCAGAGAGAGTGGGCAGCTCATCCATCCAATTCTTCCAAAAGACCCAGAATTCCCTGGGGAACACGTTCCCTGAGCTCATGCCCATCCCATTCCCCATGTTTCTACCAAACATTTCCTTCTGTCCGGCACCTGGCCATGCCACCATCAGTCAAGGCTCTCTTTCCCTAGGGGGGCTCAAGAGGCCTTCATGGGGATCCATGCATAGTTGCCAACATTTCAAAAAAGTTCCAAGGGCTTTTTTTGTTTTTTGCTGGTAGTCCAACAACTAGGGTTGCCACCTTTTCTTCAAGTCAAACCCGAACACTTCAGCGTTGCACAGCAATTATTTTTTTCCATAGTATGCATAGATAAACTATACATAGATGCTGCTATTAAATTACATTTCTAATCATATGAAGTTAATCACAAGAGTCCCCCTTTACACCAGAGTCCACAGAGTTCCCCCTTTACATCAGCGTCCACAGAGTTCCCCCTTTACATCAGCGTCCACAGAGTTCCCCCTTTACATCAGCGTCCACAGAGTTCCCCCTTTACATCAGCGTCCACAGAGTTCCCCCTTTACATCAGCGTCCACAGAGTTCCCCCTTTACATCAGCGTCCACAGAGTTCCCCCTTTACATCAGCGTCCACAGAGTTCCCCCTTTACATCAGCGTCCACAGAGTTCCCCCTTTACATCAGCGTCCACAGAGTTCCCCCTTTACATCAGCGTCCACAGAGTTCCCCCTTTACATCAGCGTCCACAGAGTTCCCCCTTTACATCAGCGTCCACAGAGTTCCCCCTTTACATCAGCGTCCACAGAGTTCCCCCCTTTACATCAGCGTCCACAGAGTTCCCCCTTTACATCAGCGTCCACAGAGTTCCCCCTTTACATCAGCGTCCAGAGAGTTCCCCCTTTACATCATAGTCCAGAGAGTTCCCCTTTTACATCATAGTCCAGAGAGTTCCCCTTTTACATCATAGTCCAGAGAGTTCCCCCTTTACATCATAGTCCAGAGAGTTCCCCCTTTACATCATAGTCCAGAGAGTTCCCCCTTTACATCATAGTCCAGAGAGTTCCCCCTTTACATCATAGTCCAGAGAGTTCCCCCTTTACATCATAGTCCAGAGAGTTCCCCCTTTACATCATAGTCCAGAGAGTTCCCCCTTTACATCATAGTCCAGAGAGTTCCCCCTTTACATCATAGTCCAGAGAGTTCCCCCTTTACATCATAGTCCAGAGAGTTCCCCCTTTACATCATAGTCCAGAGAGTTCCCCCTTTACATCATAGTCCAGAGAGTTCCCCCTTTACATCATAGTCCAGAGAGTTCCCCCTTTACATCATAGTCCAGAGAGTTCCCCCTTTACATCATAGTCCAGAGAGTTCCCCCTTTACATCATAGTCCAGAGAGTTTCCCTTTTACATACCTTTTACATCTGAACTCGCAGAGTTCCCTTTCACTGTAAGGGGGAACTCGGCAGACTCTGATGTAAGGGAGAACTCTGGGGTCTCTAACATAAGGGAATCTCTGGTGTACAAAGAGGACTCTGATGTAAGAGGGAGCTCTGATGTAATGAGTGCTCTGAGAACCCTGATTAGAGGCAGGGGAGAGAAGGGGGAGACTCAGTCCAGTCTGAATAATGTGTCCGGGTCTCAGACAGTCTTAAACCCGGACGCAGCATTCCAAACCCGAACTGTCCGGGTGAATCCCGAACAGGTGGCAACCCTACCAACAAGCTCTTGTAGGCAGAGAATGTACTTTAATAAGTGTTGGGGGGGGGGGGCATTCATTTAACCTGGGTGTGATTCTACAAGAGGCATATTGTTAACCTATCATACAATTTAATTTAAAAAATCTGTATATACCGGAAGATTTAACATAATAAGAATAGGAACACAGCCAGGATGTTATTGTTTATTGATGGATGATTTATGGATGTTTAACTACAAGCTGTATAGACTATTTCAACCCAACAGTTCTTGCAGAGAATAAAAAACACCAATTAGGCCTCATTCACACAGGTAAGCATGGCCCTCACACATGTTATCCATTGATACATCCTGTGTGGACGAGGCCTTACACTGCAAACACATTTGGCATAAAAGATTTAGAAAACATCATTTGACATTGACCTTTCTGCAGCATCTGTGTGGCAGTGGATGATTTAAAGATTTTTGTAGGTGGCAGAAATCCATTGTAATAAAGTAAGGAGGCATTACGCTGTGGCTTTTTCTAAATTGGTTGCCTGTGCACAGTAAGCTGGAGTAGCATACTCAGCAGACATTTATACACCACATCACCCTCCACTTTCCATGTCATTCTCAGCAGTCATATAGACTGGATTCCCCAACATGAATAATCAGGTAGATCAGCCTGCAGGAACTACAACTTCCATCATGCATTGGCACCTCCCTGAGAAAGGATGGGAGACGCATACAGACATCCCAACCTGCAAAAACGCCTATCAGGGAGGTGGTGTCCGCAAGCGCTAACCCCAATCCTCCCCCCTCGCGGCAAAACATTTCACTTTTTCAATATTTTTTTTTCATTTGTTCAGTGCTTCTGGGGAAGTATTTGGCAGTAGATGGTGTCAGTAGTTTATTTTACATATTTTTTTACAATTTTTTTATT
Source organism: Lithobates sylvaticus (assembly GCA_028564925.1). Classification (NCBI taxonomy): domain Eukaryota; kingdom Metazoa; phylum Chordata; class Amphibia; order Anura; family Ranidae; genus Lithobates; species Lithobates sylvaticus. The sequence continues at coordinate 34,362,073 of CM053037.1, read as the reverse complement.
TTGCTTTTAATTTTTTTTACAATGCAATTTGGGCGGAGGGGGTTGGGGCAGTGGACAGTGTTGGTAGGGCAGGGGAGAGTGGTGTCAGTCGTTTTTTTTTTCTTGTTTTTTTTTGGGGAGCAGACCCCTGACATCTCCCCTTTTGAGACAGAAAAAGGACTGAGGACACAGATTCCCCAGTCCCTTTCTCAGCACTGAAGATGAAAACGCACTTTACTCTGCTCAGTTACCACAGGACACAGGAGCGATCTCGCTCACTGTGTCCAATTCCTTACAGATTCCCCTCACAGCCGGTGGGAGAGGAGGGGTGCCGCCTGCAGGGGACGAGGGGGGGGGGGCGGAGGAGAATGGGGGGGGGCAGAGGAGAACGGGGGGGTGGAGAAGGACACGGAGGGGTCGGGGGGAGCACGCAGGAAACAGCTGGGGATGATGGGTGCGGCGGGAGGGACAGCTGTGAACTCCAATCTCCCTGTATAGCTTTTTAGCTGACAGTTACGGGAGGGAGAGAAGGAGAAGCGGCTTTCAGCTAAAAAGCTATACAGGGGGATCGGAGTTCACAGCTGCCCCCGCTCTGCCAATCATTCCTGGGAGATCGCAAGGCACTTGCGGGTGTGCGGGAGCTGCAGCAGAAATGCGGGAGACTCCCGCAACTCACTGGAGACTTGGGATGTCTGCGCATAGTCCTTCCCTTATCTTCCTTCCAGGAGAAGCAAGCTATCTGGCCCCAGTCACCAATCTTTAGTAGAAAGTGCAGAGCTCTTTTTAACACCACCTGCACACTCTAACAGTCTGCGCCTTCTGATGACAACATCATTTGTCATCAAAGAAACAAATCCGTGGCTATGATTTAGTTTACACCCGATGATGCTGTGTGACAAGCTTTGACTCTGGGACAAAGTGCGGGACATTGCATAATTGAGGACAGTTTGCATAATTGTTGGGATCCTTGCAGTGCCTAGACCAGCTAAGTGACATCAGCTGACAACAGACTTTAGCCCACTGTAGGCTGAATCTGGGTAACGCAATGGCAGAACTAAGTGAACTCCTTTGACCCACAGCAGAAGTATGGCCAAAAGAGCTTTAGCCATACTTCTCCTTTTAATTCCTCTACAGATGGAATAAATGGTTCCATACGCAATCAACTACACAAGTACATGCAAGGTTGATCACTACATCATGATACAGGAGTAGCTTTCTCCATAGAGAACAATTTTTGCCGTGACACAGTGGCGGCTGGTGCTCAATTTTTGAGGGGGGTGCAAACAAACTGAAAAATTCTGAAAAAAAAAAACATCAATTGCAGCCTTACTGTGCCCATCAATTGCAGCCTTACTGTCCCCATCAATTTAGGGATGAGCCGAAAACCCCCCAGTTCGGTTCGCACCAGAACTTGCGAACAGGCAAAAGATTTGGCAGAACACGCGAACAGCGTTAAAGTCTATGGGACATGAACATGAAAAATCAAAAGTGCTAATTTTCAAGGCTTATATGCAAGTTATTGTCATAAAAAGTGTTTGGGGACCTGGGTCCTGCCCCAGGGGACATGTATCAATGCAAAATTTTATTTTTAAAATCTGCCTTTTTTTCGGGAGCAGTGATTTTTTTTTTAATGCTTAAAGTGAAACAATAAAAATGAAATGTTCCTTTAAATATTGTGCCTGGGGGGTGTCTATAGAATGCCTTCAAAGTGGCGCATTTTTCCTGTGTGTAGAACAGTACCACAGCAAAATTAAATTTCTAAAGGAAAAATTGTCATTTAAAAATGATCGCGGCTGTAATGAATTGTCGGGTCTTGGCAATATAGATAAAACTCATTGAAAAAAAAGAGCATGGGATGCCCCCCCCCCCCGAGTCCATTACCGGGGAACCCTGTGCCAAAATAAAAAAAAAATGGCATAGGGGTCCCCCCCAAAATCCATACCAGACCCTTATCCAAGCACGCAACCTGGCAGGCCACAGAAATAGAGGGGGGACGAGAGCACCCCCCCTCCTGAACTGTACCAGGCCACATGCCCTCAACGTGGGGAGGGTGCTTTTGGGGTCTGTCATGTTGATGGGGACAAGGGCCTCATCCCCACAACCCTTGCCCGGTGGTTGTGGGGGTATGCGGGCGGGGGGCTTATCGGAATCTGAAAGCCCCCTTTAACAATGTTGAGGGCATGTGGCCTGGTACAGTTCAGGAGTGGGGGTGCTCTCTCGTCCATAGTATGATGCAGTATGTGTTAAACACAAGTGTGGATAGGCCCTAAGGCCCCATTCACACCTGAGCGTATAGTTTTTAGACAGAAAATCGCATGATTTTACCAAGGTTTTCCGCAATTTTTTACTGCCGAAAAAAAAAAAAGTTCCAGAACTTGTTTGAGCTTCAGATGTTTTGGAGCTTCTGGCTTTAAGCATTTTGAAGCGTTGTGAACCATCTCCATAGAAAATAATTTTGTAGCTTCAGGCTTCAAGCCACAAAACGCTCAGGTGTTAAGGTTAATGGATATTTCTAGGGGTGTGTGCGTCTTCTAGCAGAAAGCGAAAAAGTTGAAACATTACTTTATTAGTGATGGACAGCTAAGGAGGATAATTATGCCGCCTGTAGGAGGAGTTCTTGGGGGAGGTTGGACTATAAACATAACTTTACCAATTCCTTGACAGCTAAAATAACTCTTCTATATGTTTTGTATAGAACTGTGTTCTTTCAATGAGGAGCTGTGAAAAGCTTAAGCGCTTGCTGACCGGCTCACGTTGATATACATCGGCAGAAGGGCACGTACAGGCCGATTAACGTACCTGTACGCTACCATTTAAGAAGCTGTTTGCGCACGCCCTCTGTGACCTCCCGCAGTGATACCGCGATAGTCTCACAGAGAGGAAGAATGGGGAAATGCTTATGTAAACTAGCATTTCTTCGTTCTGCCTAGTGACAGGACACTGATCACAGCTCCCTGTAATCGGGAGCGGTGATCAGTGTCGTGTCAAACATAGCCACGCCCCCCACAGTTACAATCACTCCCTAGGACACACTTAACCCCTTCACTGCCCCCTAGTGGTTAACCCCTTCACTGCCAGTCACATTTACACAGTAATCAATGCATTTTTAATTGCACTAATCGCTGTATAAATGTGAATGGTCCCAAAATCGTGCCAAAAGGGTCTGACGTGTCCGCCATAATGTCGCAGTCATGATAAAAATCGCTGATCGCCGCTATTACTAGTCAAAAAAAAATATTAATAAAAATGCCATAAAATGATCCCCTATTTTGTAGACGCTATAACTTTTTTTTTTTTAAAAAAAAAACATTATATATTTTTTGGGGATACTTTTTTTTTTTTTTATAATTATTTTTTTTATTTTTGTTTTTTACCAAAAAATGTAAAAAATAATATTATTTTTTTTTGGGGAAAATTATAGCAAAAAGTAAAAAATGCATTTTTTTTTAAAACGCAATTTTTTTTTTGTATAAAAAAATAAAAGGTGATCAAATACCACCCAAAGAAAACTCTATTTGTGGGGAAAAAGACGTTAATTTTGTTTTTGGGAGCCACATCGCACTAGCCATAGCCATATACAGGGACACACATTTCCTAACGGAGGCATAGGGGCACCATTAAAATCAAGCTGACTTCACTAAAAGTTTGGAGGTTTTTTTTGTAGTCCTAATAGGGTTATGTTATGTGGCCTTTCTAGATTTGAAAAGTGCTTAGCACCGCTTTTCTTAAACGCTGGGAATTCAAAAGATGACTTAAAATATTGTATATATTACCGGTAAAGTGAATTACGGCAGCAGCGGTGGAAGGGTTGGTTTCGCTCTGCAGAGTCCGCTGGAGCTTTGGGTGACTACGAGTCTGTCATTTAACTTGGTCACTCATGAGCAGACCCCAGAGAAACGAGTGTTATCTCACCGAAGCTTTAGGCCACTGATGTATTACTTTGTCTGACATCACTGAGATACAGAGGCTGATTATCTGACCCCTGTAAGCACACTGGGGCTTACTATGAGTAATCATTTTAGGATTTACCGTGCAAAGCATGCCTGGGTTTCAAAGGACTTATACTTTCATTTAACTAGCAGTATAGAAAGCCTACATTCTGCAGATACCTACATACTTGACTGAGCATATGAGTCATGTGAGCCTTTAAAGCATAAGTTCACTTTTGTTAAAAAGAAAAAAAAAAAAGAAGATAAATGCACATTTTTTGCAGGTAAAAAATGTTTATTGTTTTGTTTCTTAGGATCCTGTAGAGCTTTGCACCCGTGATAAGAAGATTGAGGGTGCAGTGTCAGGCTCCTGCAGACTGGCAGTACAGCTGTCTGCCCGTACTTCCTGTATGGGCAGACAGTTACTGTAGAGCAGGAAGAATCATTGAACTATGAGGGCACTAATTGAGAACTACAAGCCATCTGCAGCGGTGGCAGATGGCTGTCACAGGCATCTTGTGATTGTGATCCGGTTCCCCCCCCCTAGATTCTGATCATTAGTAGGAGACCTGGGGCTGTCACCGACAGCCCGGTCTCAGTGCTGTGAGCTTGTGATAGTTTGTAACAACAAGAAGTTCTCAAAGGATCAATTATCCGGCGCTTAGGAAAATTATTATACTAGAGAAGCAGCTGCTAAAATATAACTAAATATTTCTAAAAAGGAAGCAATTAAAATTATAATTCCAATAAAATCAAAAAAATAGTCTATCGAACTTCAGCACCGCTAAAAAATGTAAATTATTAATAAAGAATCAATAATCTATAAATCCAAATAAAATCAATGTTCAAAAACAGTCTTTTGCATGTAGTGGTTCATAAATGCTTCATCAGCTGTTTAAACGTTCGACCATTAATGTATCTAGTGCTTGTACTCCCTATAGCAGGGATATGCAATTAGCGGACCTCCAGCTGTTGCAAAACTACAAGTCCCATCATGCCTCTGGGTGTCATGCTTGTGGCTGTCAGTCTTGCTATGCCTTATGGGACTTGTACTTCTGCAACAGCCCTGTCCTATAGGAATTGCACTCACCAGATTGTAGATCGATCAAAGACTCTTAGTATATATGGGGTGACAACGATCACTGCCAGATGAACATCCGTTCGATCCTTATTACACGATCAGCCGTTATGTAGACACACTCAACATCCACTAATTCAGCAGGATCCAATCAGCTGGAAGCTTTCCATAATACTTACAAGCTTGACTGCAGTCCCAGCGCGATCTCTGCACACATTCCAGAGCAAAAGTGATAATTTTAAAGGCTTGTATGCAAGTTATTGTCATAAAAAGTGTTTGGGGACCTGGGTCCTTCCCCAGGGGACATGTATGATAGGTGGCACTGATTGCTGGCACTTGCGTACTGTGGGCACTGATTGCTGGCACTGAGAGGCGGTACTGGTGGGAACATGAGGCTCTTCCGATGTCCCTGCAAACAAAAGCCAGTGATCGGCTTTTTTTCTCGAGACGATTACCGATCCTCTGTCTACATCACATGATCAGCTGTCATTGACAGCTGATCACATGATAAGGGGCCGGGGTCGGCCCCTTACTCGGATCTGTGATCACCTGAGTCTCATTGACTCAGGTGATCACATCGCACGCGTGCCCTTCAGGGGCGCGTGGCGAGGCTGCAAAGGGGAGGACATCAATAGATGTACTCCCGGCAAAGCAGGTCCGCATTGTAGCCGTCATTCGGCTATACCGCGGATCTGAAGCAGTTTAGAATAAGGATTCAAGTTTAGAGAGTATTAGAAATCTTATGCGGAGTTCTGGGGTAACTACTTTGAGTAGTACAATGAAGCATAGAAACGGTGTACCTGACTCCGGTGTCAGAGCTGTATTTTTTTTTGCACAGCACAACAATGCCACCAGCAGTGCATACAATGCCGGCACTGCTGGTGGCATTGTATAGAATAAAATCCAATAATAAATAATAACACTATTGGAGAAGTGAGTTAAACTGTACGCAGCAGTCCAGAACATGTCCTCTGGATGGTTGCCAGTGGGTAGGGAAGCAGAATGAGAGGTCAGGAGTGAGCTGTGCACTCAGTGGTCTGCTATGTTCTTTCCTCACCATTAGTTATTCCCCGAACCACGGCTGCATAATCTTTGTCAGCTCAGCGTCTGCTCTGCACTCCGGTGTTACAAAAGTCACATAGCCCCCTACATTTGTATCTCCTCTCACAGACTGCTCTTGCCAGCCTGGGCAGGTGGTGTGGTACAATATTCATTAGGCCCAAAAAAAAAAAAAAGATGCTGTAGGAGATGAAGACTTGTTTTTACCTAAATGACAGCTTTGGCATCACTACTTGTGGTAAACAAATAGATGGACGGACCCAAGAACACAGTAATGAACACTGGGGTTTGGGAAATACAGAAGGGAATGATGAATACTATACGGTTTGTACTGCTCAATTGTGCATAGTGCACATGTATAACACATTCACATAGCTCCCAACTGTCCCTGATTTGGAACAAAGTCACCCTTTCCCCCCTCATTTTGCTCTGATCCATAGTGTTGTATATAAAATTCACTTTTTATCTTTTTAAAAAGTGTTTCCCAGTGCTAAACTCTTTATCCGATTTCTAAATTGCTGCATTTGTAAATGTTAACCACTTAAGGACCGAGCCCCCTTTTTTTTTTTGCTAGAAAATTACTCAGAACCTCCAAACATTATACATTTTTTTTCTAACACCCTAGAGAATAAAATGGCGGTCATTGCAATACTTTCTGTCGCACTGTATTTGCACAGCTGTCTTACAATCGCACTTTTTGTGAAAAAATACCCTTTTTTGAATAAAAAAATAAGACGACAGTAAAGTTAGCCCAATTTTTTTTATATTGTGAAAGATAATGTTACGCCGAGTAAATTGATACCCAACATGTCACGCTTCAAAATTGTGTCCGCTTGTGGAATGGTGACCAACTTTTACCCTTAAAAATCTCCATAGGCAACTTTTAAAATATTCTACAGGTTGCATGTATTGAGATACAGAGGAGGTCTAGGGCTACAATCATTGCTCTCGCTCTACCGATTGCGGCGATACCTCACATGTGGAGTTTGAACACTGTTTTCATATGCGGGAGGTACTCACGTATGCGTTCGCTTCTGCACGCGAGCTCGTCGGGATATTTTTTTTTTTTTTTTTTTTTTTAATTGTCACTTTTATTCCTATTACAAGGAATGTAGACATTCCCTTGTACTAGAAAAAAAGCATGACCTGACTTCTTAAATATGAGATCCGGGGTCAAAAAGACCTCAGATCTCATATTTACACTATAACGCAACAAAAAAAAAAATGGGCCTTTAAGAGCTATTGGTGGAAGTGACATTTTGACGTCACTTGCGCCCGGCAATGATATGGAGATGGGTGGGGGCCATCTTCCCCTCACTCGTCTCTATGTCAGACTAAGGAAAACATCTGATCGCCTCCGCCACTGCCGAAGGCTCCAGTAAGCTGCGGAGGGTACCGGAGCGTGGCGGGAGGGGGCCCCTCTCCCGCCGCAGATAAAAGTGATCTTGCGGCAAATCTGCTGCAGAGACCACTTTTATCTGAAAGCGGACCGCTCGCTGAAGAAGAAGATACCCGGTTTATGGTAGCTAGCTGCTGCCATTACAACGATATTCATCTTCAAATTACCGATGTATAATGACGGTGGGAGGACCGGAAGTGGTTTTTAATTAACTTTTTTTTTTTTTTTTTTTTTTGGTGAACCTAGCCTTATGGTGAATTGTTAATTGTTTTATATTTGTAAAAAACAATAAAGAAGGCCGTGGCCCTTATTCCGGTATGGTGTGTCCAGTGTTCTTTGTATGTTTGGAGTTTATTCCGCCTACCGTCCCATGTGACATCAATTCTCCTTTCCGGCAGAAAAGGTCAGACGGAATCATTTCATCAGATATTCTGATCGTGTCTGGGCTTCAGCTGACTTTTTTTTCACAAAAATTCTGAAGGACCTAGAAATAGAACCTGTTTTAAATCTTTCCGTTGGAATCAATTCCTATCGGGAATACCGCTTGTCTGTATGCTAGTCCGACAGACCAAATACGACGCAAGGGCAGCTATTGGCTACTGAACTTCCTTTTCTAGTCCCGTCGTACGTCAACGCGTTCTAAACGAATGGACTTTGGTGCGATCGCGTGTAGGCAAGTCCGTTGCAACGGAACTCCGTTGGAAAGACCGTCGGAGTTTATTATGATGGAAAGTCCGGTCGGGTGTACGCGGCATTATATAAAGCTCGTACGGTTTCCATTCTGGTTTCCTCAATATATTAATAGTTATACACTGGATGCAGCAGTTCCTCTTCTTCCAATTACTTTGATTAGATTACTGGATAATTTCCCAGGAAGGGAATCCCTTCTGATCAGAGCCCTTGTCCTGGGTGGAGGCACTGCCAACTTTATTATCAAACTCATTCTTCCACTTGGCGAAGGTACTGATTCTTTTATTTGCCTACAGGTATAGTGCAATATCCTGTTTGGGGAGGGCCATTTCTCTTAGCCCCCCAAAAGAGGGCTACACTTACTTTGTGAAGATTCCTACAAATTTGCTTCCTTGATTTCTGTGACATGTATTCACTATGCCCTGTGAGTAGGCACTGCAGTGTTACACATTTCACAGAACCTGCCTTCTGAATGACAAAGGAACAGGCAGGAGGAGTTTCAGGAGGCGGGGTCAGAACAGGAATCACAGCTTGCAGATGGGAAAGGTACCATGGGATATGTAGTCCTTAGAAATGAAAAGTAAACAGATTGGAAGCTGCAAAGCATGCAGGGAATCCAGGAAGTTGTGGAAAGAGATGGCCAACAGACAGGCAGCATGCATAACGTTAAAGGAATTAATTTTGAGCAGCATTATATTGGATTGTCAAATATAACTACTGTTTGAAAGTTAATGCTGAGAGCATAGAGTTCCTTTAAGCAGCTTATACAGTAGGTCATGGTTTCCAGGCAGTTGCTGGGTGGATTCATCACACAATATAAACCAAGAACACTGATTATTTTTCACCTGTAGACAGTCTACTGATGACTACTATACTTCTAAAGGAGGCGTTGCGCTGTTTTCTGCTCATCAGCTATATTCTGGCGGTTATTGCAGTTTCTGCTGTTTATTTAAGGCGGACAAGTTAAAACTTTATTTCCTGAGTTTTCTTGATTCCCACCTGAGCTTTCAGTTCTAAGCACTGTAAACAGACATTTTACTGATATTTTAAGTATTCCCTTAGCATTTTTTTGTTATTACTCTTTCATCCATTATAATATACAAGGCAGCAGTTCTAAAAGCAATGGTTTAGATTTATGGAGCCCTTGGTCTTCTAGAATTTCTTTCCTGGCTGTGGTGTCAATTGTGAATTGAATTGGATGTTTTTTGGGTAGGTGAGAAGTTTGGTATAATATATGCTGTTTTTATAAAGTGAAAACATTTGGCTTTTTCATATACACTTTATCATTCGGATAATTTTCAATCCATCAATATGTATTATCTAGAGATTCAGCGTGAAATATGATTAGGACCATATATTACACATCACTTAATTTCAGCCTTCTTCTCTGCATAGGTTTTTCCATTATCTCTTGACTGAGATTTCTCCTACTAAGACATTTTTCTTTTGGAGTTTTTATCTCTTAATGTAATACTGTAATTTAGTCATCTTCAAAGATTTATGTCCGTTTTATGGCTTGACACAAATGCATTTATATGTATATCGGATATCATTTAATGTATTATCATATTAAAGAAACACACTAGTCAAGAGAAAACTGTTCTTTTCAAGCAGTTATAAAAGTCTTTGCCTATTGATACTATAATTTTTTATTGTTTGCGCAGAGTATCCTTATGAAGAATATTATTAATATCTAATATTCTGATATTCTACTAGTATTCTAGTATCTCAGGGGCATTTCTGGATGAAAAGCAAAGTCTTTGTATAAATATGTCAGTGACCTCTCCTAGAGGGTGTGTAGAGGAGAAATGTATCTGTCTTTATCCAAGGCTGATTTCCAACTTACTTTTAAGAATTAGTTTCTTTTGAAATTGAAGAATCCTTTGTTCGTACAATACTTCCAGAAAGGTTGTTTATTGTTCAGAAAGATGAGCAAAGACAAGACTGACATCTGGTAACATATGGTATGGTGATGGCCTCAGAAGGAGGAAGAGATATCCGATGTTACATTCTCCAAAGTGTAGGTTCCTTTCCCTCTCTTTCCACCTCTCTTCCCCTCTACCATACAATCCTCATCCATTCTAATGCCCCGTACACACGGTCGGATATTCCGATGGAAGAAGTCTGATCGGATTATGTTGTCAAAAAATCCGATCGTGTGTGGGCTCTAGTGGGCTTTTTCCATCGGAGCAGGATCTCAAATTTTCCCCCAACAAAATCCGATCTGACTTTTTCCGATTGTGTGTCAAGAATTCCGACGGACAAAGTGCCACGAACTGAGCATGTGCAGTCTGACTGTAAAGGCTCTGTCTTATCTGGACATGTTTTGGAGTAGAGGAGGAGGAGAATCTATCAATCAGCCTTAATGCAGATGATTAACCCCTTAGGTTCCACAGATACCCATATATGCCCTCTGAGGGAAGCGCTATCCCATACTCCTGAAAATCCTCCAGAGACCCGTGGCTGGGAGATGAGCCTAAAGCCCTTGTGATCTCTGTAATAGGAGATCTCTGGATTCGGTAAGAGGCAGCTGCTCTCGGTGGTGGAGATCTTTTTCTATTGGGCCACTTCTTTTCCTTGTGGTGTAATTGAGTGATGTCAACACTGAATTTGGTTACTTTCCTATGGACTTTATGCTAACTATTCAATTTGGCTATCGTTTATGGATTTTATGTTAATTATTTTTGTTGTTGCTATTTTTTTATTTATGTTGGGCTTTTGCCTGACTTGTGGTTCAACGAGTTATATCCCTTCATTGGTGTATGCTTCGTCATAAGTACACTATTGTCATTATTTATTTATTTATCACCTATTTTGCAATCAACTGATTTATCACTGTTATTTCGCTAAATATTTTTCACCACATCCCATCATTGGTCTGTGATAGGTTTTTTTTGCTTGCAGCGCAGTCATTCATTTTGTTTCTGAAAGTGCCACGAATGCTCAGATTAAATTACGAGACCAAAGCTATTGGCTACTAGCCTCTACGTAGTTCCGTCCTACGCAACGAACATCACCACGTTCGGAATGATCGGATTTCCTGACAACTTTGTCCGACCGTGTGTATGCAACACCAGTTTCTGACAAAATCTGTCGGAAAAAATCTCTCTCTCTCTCTCTCCCGGGGGGGTTTGATGTCAGTGTCACACCATGGTCTGCGGGTGGTGGGGGGGAAATGTAGCTGATAGGTGTCACACCGCAGTATTCCCGGGGGAGGATGCTGCTGTCAGTGCCACCCCCCCCCCCCCCAAAAGAAGAATCCACCAGCCACCACTGCAGTACACTTAGTCCAAAGCTATACTAAGAAGACTCCTTACAGGGCCCACCAGCAAGACGGCAACTTCTTACTATACAATTCTGTACTGTGCATCTTCTCAATGAAGGTATGAAGACATACATACCTATGTATAGAGTTTATAGTTGCCCCACCAATTGCTATTGGTACCCTTTGAATAAAAACTACTATACCCTTGTTACTAGTGCCTGCAGCTCACTGACATGGACACACATGCTCAACAGAACTGAATTTATGGAGCACTCTGGAGACCAAACACACTCTGAAGCCTACAGTGGTGTGAAAAAGTGTTTGCCCCCTTCCTCATTTCCTGTTCCTTTGCATGTTTGTCACACTTAAGTGTTTCGGAACATCAAACCAATTTAAACAATAGTCAAGGACAACACAAGTAAACACAAAATGCAATTTGTAAATGAAGGTGTTTATTATTAAAGGTGAAAAAAAATCCAAACCATCATGGCCCTGTGTGAAAAAGTGATTGCCCCCCTTGTTAAAACATACTATAACTGTGGTTGTCCACACCTGAGTTCAATTTCTCTAGCCACACCCAGGCCTGATTATTACCACACCTGTTCACAATCAAGGCATCACTTAAATAGGAGCTGCTTGACACAGTAAGGTCCACCAGAAGATCCTTAAAAGCTACACATCATGCCGAGACCCAAAGAAATTCAGGAACAATTGAGAAAGAAAGTAATTGAGATCTATCAGTCTGGAAAGGGTTATAAAGCCTTTTCCAAAGCTTTGGGAATCCAGCGAACCACAGTGAGAGCCATTATCCACAAATGGCGAAGACATGGAACAGAGGTGAACCTTCCCAGGAGTGGCCGGCCGCCCAAAATTACCCCAAGAGCGCAGCGACGACTCATCCAAGAGGTCACAAAAGACCCCACAACAACGTCCAAGGAACTGCAGGCCTCACTTGCCTCAGTTTAAGGTCAGCGTTCATGCCTCCACCATCAGGAAAAGACTGGGCAAAAATGGCCTGCATGGCAGAGTTCCAAGGAGAAAACCACTGCTTAGCAAAAAGAACATCAAAGCTCGTCTCAATTTTTCCACAACACATCTTGATGATCCCCAAGACTTTTGGGACAACATTCTGTGGACCGATGAGACAAAAGTGGAACTCTTTGGAAGGTGTGTGTCCAAGTATATCTGGCGTAGAAGGAACACTGCATTTCAGAAAAAGAACATTATACCAACAGTAAAATATGGTGGTGGTAGTGTGATGGTCTGGGGCTGTTTTGCTGCTTCAGGACCTGGAAGACTTGCCGTGATAAAAGGAACTATGAATTCTGCTGTCTACCAAGAGATCCTGAAGGAGAATGTCCGACCATCTGTTCGTGTACTCAAGCTGAAACGAACTTGGGTTCTGCAGCAGGACAATGATCCTAAACACACCAGCAAGTCCACCACCGAATGGCTGAAGAAAAACAAAATGAAGACTTTGGAGTGGCCTAGCCAAAGTCCTGACCCGAATCCTATTGAGATGTTGTGGTATGACCTTAAAAAGGCCGTTCATGCTCGAAAACCCTCTAATGTAACTGAATTAGGACAATTCTGCAAAGATGAGTGGGCCAAAATTCCTCCAGGACGCTGTAAAAGCCTCATTGCACGTTATCGCAAACGCTTGGTTGCAGTTGTTGCTGCTAAGGGTGGCCCAACCAGTTATTAGGTTTAGGGGGCAATCACTTTTTCACACAGGGCCATGATGGTTTGGATTTTTTTTTCACCTTTTAATAATAAACACCTTCATTTACAAATTGCATTTTGTGTTTACTTGTGTTGTCCTTGACTATTGTTTAAATTGGTTTGATGTTCCGAAACACTTAAGTGTGACAAACATGCAAAGGAACAGGAAATGAGGAAGGGGGCAAACACTTTTTCACACCACTGTATGGCAAGCATTTCAGTGTATGGGGTTGGGGCTGCAATCACTTTGAGGGCAGTGACTAAACAGGTGACAACACTTCGGCAAGCTGACATTTAAAGGCCAAAAATAAAATTGATACACATAGAATTAGTAATAAGATCTACCTACCTATCAACCCTATATAAATGCTTGCATTTGCCCAAATGGCTTCTTAGGGCCCATATTTCAGTTACACTGTGCTTGCATTTAATGTCGGTGTGCGATCATTCAGGCCCCATTCACACCTGAATGTTTTGTAGCTTAAAGATCAAAGAACAAAATCCCATGTATTTAAATGGTGGGCGTTTACATATGAGCACTCATGTAAGTGTAGCTTAAATCCTGATGCTCCAAAAGCTATACGAGCTACATTTGGGGCAGAATTGGGCATTTTTGTTCCTATAGGCTTGAATGGGAATACTTGCAAGTGTACAAATCAACCTTTTTTTGTGCACTTTTTTTCAGGAGTACTTCTGTGTTTTTTTTTTTTTTTTTTTAAGAACTGATCTCCTCCTTCTATCTATTGGCTAAAACCAAAGCACCCGAAGCTTGAATATACAGTAAATGCTTAAAATATTCCTCTGATGTGCTCAATTATGCATGCAAAAACTCAAATAAAAATGGCTGAAATTGCCTGAAAACAAATGAATTCAGGTGTGAATGCAGCCATAGGTGTTTGTTTATGCGTTTGGAGCTGCTCAGAGCTGTGTGCAGGCAGCTTGTGCTAATGAATGAACACGTAGGGTCTCTGCAAACTCCAGTGCACAGATGACTTTGACAGGTTCCTTGACTGGTGCATCAAGTTGCTTCTGCATATTTTTTTTTTTTATTTGTATGGGGTTAGAAGCAGTTGTGACCTGAAATAAAAACACATTGATATAGGCCAGTGATGGCGAACCTTTTTGAGCCTGAGTGCCCAAACTGAAATAAATACATTGGTTTTGTGTTGCAAAGTGCCAACACGGCAATTCGCGAGAGAGGGGGGCTGAGCGAAAGAGAGGGGTTGTGTAAGAGAGAGAGGGGGAGAGAGAGATAGAGAGAGAGGACAGCGAGAGTGAGGGGTGTGAGAGAGATGCTGAGAGGGAGGGGGGCTGAGAGAGAGGGGGGCAGAGAGAGAGGGATGTGAGAGATATGCTGAAAGAGAGAGGGAACAGAGAGGGAGGGGCTGAGAGAGAGGGAAGGGGGACAGAGAGAGAGAGGGGGATGTGAGAGATATGCTGAGAGAGAGGGGGAACAGAGAGAGGGAGGGGGGGGGGCTGAGAGAGAGGGAGATGGGACAGAGAGAGAGGGAGAGGGGACAGAGAGAGAGGGGTGTGAGAGAGGGGCAACAGAGAGAGGGAGAGGGGTGAGAGAGAAGGGTGTGAGAGAAATGCTGAGAGAGAGAGGTGAGCTGAGAGAGAGAGGAGGAACAGAGAGAGAGGGGTGTGAGAGAGGGGGAACAGAGAAAGAGAAGGGGGACAGAGAGAGAGGGGTGCGAGAGAGATGCTGAGAGAGGGATGAGCTGAGAGAGAGGGGGACACAAAGAGGGGGGGATGGAAAAAGAGGGAGGGGGGCTGAGAGGAGAGAGAGACCTCTAGCTCTGTCCTGGACCCTCTTGTGTGCCCACAGAGATGGCTCTGCGTGCCAGCTGTGGCACGCGTGCCATAGGTTCGCCATCACTGATATAGGCCCTTAGACAAGTTAGGTTTTATTCCACCAGTAAGGAAATTAGAAGTATTGGCCTAGCTAGCCATTTTCAGGGTATGGATACATATTAGATTAAAGCCAGATTATATATCCAATGTTCAATGGTAGGCATGTTTATTGCATGCAAGGCATTTTAATAAATCATTGCACAGGATTTTTTGCTTTAAGTTTTTTTAATAAATCATTAATGTATGAAGACCTGTTGATCAACTAGACTTATTGGAGGAACATTTGTGCAAAAAAATTATTGGGGGAAAAAAAGCTGGAACTATGCATTTTTTTTATAAAGAATATTTGTATGTTCAAAATCTGATTCGGATCTGAAGGTGATTGTGCATGGCTTGGCATGCAATAACTTCAATGGATGTTGTCCAGAATCCGTGCCATGATCTGAACAAAAATCACAGCAAAAGGCACTTTTAGAAATGTTTAGTTATGCCCGATACCTGGCTTATATGTGCCCCAGCAGAAGCTGGCCACTTACCTTTTTTATTTCTGCCAAACGGACCATAGTACATGCCTGGAAGACCGTGTTGCTTTCTAAGGGTTGAAGTCGCGTATGACCGCTCTAATGCTCCACGAACAGATGTCCAGTATTGTGAACGAATTCCCATTCCAAATTTCTCAAGATCTGGGAACCATGGATCTCATGTGAACTTCCCTCTCTTCAACTGCCTTGCTTGGGCCTTTTCTGAATGTCATTGGTGAAACTTCAGAGTCCGAGTTTTCTTCCTTTCTTTTTTTACCCTTTCTATGGATCTTTTTTTCTCCTCCTCTTCTTTCTTCCACTTTCTTTCTGGCTCCTCATTCCTTAAGCCCCATACACACGGTAGGACAGAATCCATCGGAAAATCCGATCGGACAATGTTGTCGGAAATTCCGACCGTGTGTAGGCACCATCGGACATTTTCCATCGGATTGTCCGACGGACAAAGTTTTATCTCCTGCTCTCAAATTTTCCGACAACAAAGTCTGATCACACCAATTCCGATCGTGTGTAGCGTAGTCCGACGGACAAAGTGCTACGCATGCTCAGATCACATTACAAGTACAAAGCTATTGGCTACTAGCCTCTACGTAGTCCCGTCGTAGACAACAAACGTCACCACGTTCAGAATGATCGGATTTTCCGACAACTTTGTCCGACCGTGTGTATGCAACACCAGTGTCGGACTAAATCCGTCTGAAAAAATCCGATGGATTTTGTGGTCGGATTTTCCGACCGTGTGTACGGGGCATTATTGTTTATACAAATGCTATCCTCTGGGGTTAGTGACAGAAGTTGTGCCACCCCAGGGACAACTGTGGCTAGGCCGTGAACAATGGCTTATTTTTCTTTAGCTTTCATTATTCTTTGATTCTATCTTCATAGTATAGAATTGTTTAGAATTGCTATGTTTGTCATTTTTTTAGAACCTTCTGTAATACCTGACCGTTTTTCAGCCCCTGCGTGGGCGATTTATATGCTTGCACTGAATGGTAAAACCAATAAATATAGGCTTTTTATTCTTTGCAAACCTCATTTTTCTTTTCCTTCATAATTTTTTCCACTGTGGTCATTTTCACTAAGGACAGATGAATCCATCTCCCTTTACTTCCTGGAACTCTGCCTGGTACTTCCCTCTGGGACATGTGACATTGCACATCCTCTTTCAGAGGAAGGCACCAATCATGTAGCCTTTCCAGAATATAGCTTTCAGGACAGGGTTGTATCACCAGTGCCTCAATCAACCAGGAAGTGGAAAAATTCTAAAGATTCTAAATAATAGCAAAAAAAAGTCTAATGTAAAGATGTGATTTTTACTTTAAAGGGGGGAAAGGTCCCCTTTAAAGTATGTGTAGAACCTATATCACTACTATGTATATGGTTAGCTGAAAATAAAAAAAACTCAAAATGGGATTTTAAAGGCAATTTTGGAAAGAATAAGGAAAAATATGTATATAAAAAGTATACATTTATTAATACACAATGAATCATAAAAACAAAATTCTTATGGAAAAGACCACAAGAAGAACACATACATGCATTTTAAATGGTACACAGTTTTTGACAGAAGTGGTAGAATCCTACTACATTAATGGAAACCATCCATGCTGAGGACCAAAGATGGTAAGTAGTGGAAAAGTCCCGAAACTGGTAGGAAAACCGGACTTTTCCACTACTTACCATCTTTGGTCATCTGCATGGATGGTTCCCATTAATGTAGTAGGATTCTACCACTTCTGTCAACCACTGTGTACTATTTAAAATGCATGTATATGTGTTCTTGTGGTATTTTCCATAAGAATTTTGTTTTTACGATTCATTGTGTATGAATACATTTATACTTTTTATATACATAATTTTCCTTATTCTTTCCAAAATTGCCTTTAAAGTCCCATTTTGAGTTTTTTTTTTATCTTCAATTCTTTCAGGGATGATGGCAATTTACACGCTAACATAGGAGTCTATCAATTTTCATGTATACGGTTAACTTTACATTGCTTGGTATTTAACTTGAATTGCAACAGGGTTTTTCTATTAGTCATTGCACTGCTCTGGCTGGGAAAATGTCACTGTTTGGCACTTCAAGGCACAGCACTGCTCTATCCAGCTCATTCCCTGGATTCTCTTGGAGCCTGTGGTCTAGAGTCATCCTGCACTAAAGATTACTAGTCTGAAAAATGCTGTGAGACATAATGGGATCGGTCACATTCTGGCTATGGTGGATCGAGCCAGTGGCGGAGAATGACAAGGAGTGGGCGTGAGGATGCAGCACTGAAACAGAATAGGAAAAGAGGAGGAAGAGGCAGTAAAAGGCAGTGTGGGATTCTTTTTTTTTTTTCAAGAAAGCGGTAACATTAGTTCTATTGAGAAAGATAATGATCATGGAAATCAAGCACACATTATACATCCTCAACTCATTTACTTGAGAAGGTTTTTTTTTTTTGTCTGATCTGTTCTTTAACCCTTTTACCTGCCAGCATGTTCTAGTAACTTTGCCAGTCCAGTTTGTTCACCTTAGTGTCTTCTGCATGTTTTATATTTATGCAGCTGTTTGGCCCTAATCAGACAGTATCGGGGCTGATCTGTATACATCGTCTTTAGATCCCTGAAAAGCGGGCTGCAAGGGCTGTTGGAATTACTTCCTTTTCTCTGGGTTACATCTTGCATTATTTCTGATCAGATGTATAGGAAAACCTTTCTCTTCGATGTTCTAGTCTTATCTCCCAGCATGCATCAACTAAAAGAGGAAAATCAGAGTACAGCCAAATAGCCGGGAGCAAGTCTGTGAAATTAGGGGCTTTAATACTGAAAAGCAAAAGCTGCCTATTTTTAGTAGGAGAGGATCAAGGCCGCTTTAGTGTTTGGATGAAATAATAAATGGGAGTGTCGGCTTTTACCATTGTATTGTGTTCCGTTAGTACAAACGTGCCCAAACTTTGTAACAAATATGTTCTGAAACAAATGAAGATGTGAGACGTATATCTGAAACTGCAGATATAAGATATTATATAACAATACGGTATTGTATAACAATCCAGCCTTTATTTGAATTGTACAATTTATTTTATGACTACTGATACAGAGTTTAGAGGGGAATTGTTGATTTATTTATTTTTTTGGATGTTTTTTTTTTTTTTCCTTGCTAGGATTACATCTATGCACTGTGCGTCAATGGGAGTTTTTACGGGTGGTAATGTTTGCGTTTGGGGGTGCTAGAGAGGCTGGTTCGGCCGTATCTCTGGTTTTCCCATGGTTTACCTGTGGTTTTAGCAACATGCCAATAGACTTTCCATTAGGTTGTGTGTTTTCGCCTTTTTTTTTCTAAAAGCGCATGCTGCATCTCTGGTGAACTTTCAGAAAATGCGTGACCTTATATAAATTCTATGGCACTGAACCTGTAGCTAATGCCCTGTACACACGACCGGACATTCCGCCAACAAAATCCCATGTTTTTTTTCCCGACGGATGTTGGCTCAAACTTGTCTTGCATACACATGGTCACACAAAGTTGGTAGGAAATTCCGAACGTCAAGAACATGGTGACGTATAACACGTACGACGAGCCACAAAAAAAATAAAGTTCAATAGCCAGTGCTGCTCTTCTGCTTGATTCCGAGCATGCATTGCACTTTGTGTGTTCGGAATTGTGTACACACGATCGGAAATTTGCGCAAGCGTATTTTGTTGTTACACAAAATTTGAGATCTGGTTCTCAAATTTTTTGACAGAAATTCCAATGGAAACTGTCCGATGGAGCCTACACATCCGACAACAAGCTCCGATCACACATTTTCTGTCAAAGTCAGACCGTGTGTACAGGGCGTTGGAATGAGTGGCACCACAGTGCACCTACAAGAAAACATTTTTTATTTTCATGCTCTGTGGAAGCGTGCTTGATATCGGGTGTGTTCCTGCAGTGCACAGATATTAATGGAGCTTTGAAGATGTACAGTGCCTTGCAAAAGTATTCACCCCCTTACCATTTTTTGTTTTGTTGCCTCACAACCTGGAATTAACATGGATTGTTTGAGGATTTTCATCATTTAATTTACAGAACATGCCCACAACTTTGAAGATTTTTTTATTTTTATTGTGAAGCAAACAACAAATAGGACAAAATAACAGAAACAGTCAATGTGCATAACTATTCACTCCCCTAAAGTCAATACTTTGTAGAGCCACCTTTTGCGGATATCACAGCTATAAGTCGTTTTGGATAAGTCTCTATGAGCTTGCCACATCTTACCACTGGGATTTTTGCCCATTCCTCCTTGCAAAACTGCTCCAGCTCCTTCAAGTTGGATGGTTTGCACTTGTGAACAGCAATCCTTAAGTCTGACCACAGATTTTCCATTGGATTGAGGTCTGGGCTTTGACTAGGCCATTCAAACACATTTACACGTTTCCCCTTAAACCACTCAACTGTTGCTTTAGCAGTGTGTTTGGGGTCATTGTCCTGATGGGCGGTGAACCTCCATTCAGAGTGGTACAGGTTTTGCTCAAGAATATCCCTGTATTTAGCACCATCCATCTTTCCCTCAGTTTCCCAGTCCCGACTGCTGAAAAACATCCCCACAGCATGATGCTGCCACCACCACCATGTTTCACTGTGGGGATGGTGTTCTTTGGGGAATGTGATGTGTTGGGTTTGCACCAGACATAGCAATTTCTTTGGCCAAAAAGTAAAATTTTAGTCTTAATCAGACCAGAGCACCTTCCTCCATACATTTTGGGAGTCTCCCACATACCTTTTTGCAAACTCAAAATGTGCCATTTTGTTTTTTCTGAAAGTAATGGCTTTCTTCTGGCCATAAAGTCCAACTCT
Organism: Lithobates sylvaticus; assembly: GCA_028564925.1. NCBI lineage: Eukaryota > Metazoa > Chordata > Amphibia > Anura > Ranidae > Lithobates > Lithobates sylvaticus. The sequence continues at coordinate 34,341,734 of CM053037.1, read as the reverse complement.
ATGGATCGTACGGCTTATTGTCATCCTATGTACAGATACTCCCAGTCTCTGCTGTGGAACTCTGCAGCTCCTCCAGGGTTACCTTAGGTCTCTGTGCTGCCTCTCTGATTAATGCCCTCCTTGCCCATTCCGTGCGTTTTGGTGTGCGGCCGTCTCTTGGCAGGTTTGCTGTTGTGCCACGGTCTTTGACTTGTACTTCTCAACAACATTGTCCCTTACTTGTTTGGAGAGTTCCTTGTTCTTCATGGCAGTGTTTGGTTAGTGGTGCCTCTTGCTTAGGTGTTGCAGCCTCTGGGGCCTTTCACAAAAGTATGTATATGTAATGACAGTTCATGTGACAGTTAGATTGCACACAGGTGGACATCATTTCGCTAATTGTGACTTCTGAAGGTAATTGGTTGCACCAGAGCTTTTTATGGGCTTCATAACAAAGGGGGTGAATACATACGTTCATGCCAATTATCCGTTTTTTTATTTCTGAAAAATTTGTTTTATGTATATATTTTTTGAATTTTACTTCACCAACTTAGACTATTGTGTTCTGATCCATCACATATAATTCAGATTAAAAAAAAACTTGAACTAAAGGCTGTAATGTAACAAAATAGGTAAAAGGCCAAGGGGGTGAATACTTTTGCAAGGCACTGTATAGTGTGCATCACAACATCACCCCTTCTATGTATATAAGTCACATAGCAGAAATATTGATGTATTTATAGGGTGGGAGCAAAAATAATTCATAATTCATGGTGTTTCAGTAAGGATGCCGTTGTCATTTTGCTGGTTTATTGATTTACTTTATCTAGTGGACAACAAAGCACAGTGAGACACAACAAGTGAGACTCTGAACAAAGGGTCCAGTGTTGGGGAGATCACATTTCCAGGATCAGAAAGGAATATGAAACGCCATTGCATGGTTCAGTTTGCTAGCATTTATGACTAGCTCAAAACACAACTTTGTGCTGACCTTTTAGGAACAAGAATGCCTCTACATCATGAGCATTCGATAATGAAAAATCTTCAGAATTGTTTAAAGTCTACAATATAAACTGCTTTTCACAAAAGCACAAACAAATCTGCTGGTTATGTTGCTGCTTTGATCTATAATGTGGCAATTTCAGTTTTATATTGGCTGTTAAAACCATAAGTACAGATAAAGATAAGTTTCAGCAATAGAAGCGTTTGGAAACATGGATGAGGACAGTAAGAAACTACACCTACGTACTCTATAAGGAAGTAGCACACTAACCTCTCCCATTGTGACCTCCCCATCAGACGTGACCAGTACACAGTTCTACTACAAGGTAGGCTGACTTAATGAAAGATTGTCCTGGACTTAAGGATTTCACACAGGTCTCCATGATGGTCATTGCTGGAGTATCGGGAGCAGGAAAGCTGAGATCGAGGTAGTTTTATACTTGTGTTCCTGTTTCCTGGCCCTGACTGAGATGTATGGAGATTAAAGGGCGTTCGTTGTAATCAAACTCTTGTGTGACCTTTTGTGTTGAGGGTAAGCGGCAGTGTAATTAAGTGCTGGTGATGGTTTCCTCCTCTGTCATCTTCTGCTAACCACCTTTTGATGTGAAGTGTATTGAACACCGTCTTTGGATTGACTTCTTATGAACTCTTAAATTTTTTTAGCGCTGCACCATATCTTTATAATTGTTTTATTGTTATTCACCAATACTGTGCTAGCTGCTTTCTTTTTAGTTATACATTTATTATAGATGTGGATATAAGCGCAGCAATCCTCTACTTTTTGCATATCAAGATTGGCTAAATAGGACTGTAGTTCCTGTGACAGGTGTGTGTGACACATTTCACAGCAATTGCACTCCTATTTAGCCAGTCCTCTGCAGTACTGCCTAATCTTCGATCTTTACCACAGCAGCACAGCCTGGTCAAGAATAGGGATGGGCAAACGGTTCGGCCCGAGCATAAGTTCGGGCCAAACTTTGGTCATTCGGCCGTTCGGTGAACAACGAATGTTATGTGGTGTTCGCGGTAAATTCGAAAGCCGCGGAACACCGTTCAAGTCTATGGGACACTAACATGAAAAATCAAAAGTGCTCATTTTAAAGGCTTATATGCACGTTGTTGTCATAAAAAGTGTTTGGGTACCCGGGTCCTGCCCCAGGGGACATGTATCAATGCAAAAAAAAGTTTTAAAAACTCACGTTTTCTCAGGAGCAGTGATTTTAATAATGCTTAAAGTGAAACAATAAAAATGAAATATTCCTTTAAATATTGTGCCTGTTGGGGGTGTCTATAGTATGCCTGTAAAGTGGCACAGTTTTCCCATGTTTAGAACAGTACCACAGCAAAATTACATTTCTAAAGCAAAGTCATTTAAAACTGATCGTGGCTGTAATGAATTGTTGGGTCTCCTGCAAAATAGAGAAAACTCATTGAAAAAAAAATGGCATGGGTCCCCAGTCCCCCCAGTCCATTGCCAGGCCCTTTGGGTCTGGTATGAATATTAAGGGGAACCCCAAACCAAATTTTTTTTTTTTTTTTTAAATTGCGCCAAAAAAAAATGGCTTAGGGGTCCCCCCCATAATCCATACAAGACCTGAGGTCTGGTATGGATTTTAAGGGGAACCCTGTGCCAAAATTAAAAAGAAAATGTAGAAAAGAGTAGAGCCCCCGTGGCGTCAAAGGGGGTGGGGTCACCCATTTACATCAGGGGGTGGCCCCGCCCCCAGCCATATAACGGTTGTCATTGAGAAGAAGCGTCACTTGGCGGGAGCCTCCCATGGACTCAAAACTGTTTTTTTTTTTTTGGTCCTTCGGGCGGCGTGGATTTACATCGCTGGACGTTTTAATTTATTTTTTTAAATAAAGGACTTGTCCCAAGCTGTCTCTTGTCTTTTTTACAATTTTTTATATTTTTTTTTTGGTGAATTGGTAGGGGTACAATGTACACAGTTACCAATTCACATGGGGGGGCTGGGATCTGGGGGTCCCCTTGTTAAAGGGGGCTTCCAGATTCCGATAAGCCCCTCACCCACAGACCCCCCCCCCCCACAACCACTGGGCAAGGCTTGTGGGGATGAGGCCCTTTTCCCCATCAACATGGGGACAAGGTGCTTTGGGGTCAGACCCCAAAGCACCCTCCCCATGTTGAGGGCATGTGGCCTGGTACAGTTCAGGAGGGGGGGTGCTCTCTCGTTCTTCCCCTTTTTCCTGTGGCCTGCCAGGTTGCGTGCTTGGATAATGGTCTGGTATGGATTTTGGGGGGGCCCCTATGCTATTTTCTTTTTAATTTTGGTGCAGGGTTCCCCTTAAAATCCATACCAGACCTGTAGGGTCTGGTATGGATTTTGGGGAGGGACCCCTACGTTATTTTCTTTTTAAATTTTGGCACAGGGTTCCCCTCAATTTCCATACCAGACCTGAAGGGGGACCCCTACGCAATTTTTTTTATTTATTTTTTGGTTCGGGATTCCCCTTAATATTCATACCAGACCCAAAGGGCCTGATAATGGACTGAGGGGGGGGGGGGGGCATGACGTTTTTTTCAATTGAGTTTTATCTATATTGCCTAGACCCAACAATTCATTACAGCCACGATCAGTTTTAAAATTACAGTTTTTCCTTTAGAAATGTAATTTTGCTGTGGTACTGTTCTAAACACAGGAAAATGCGCTACTTTACAGGCATACTATAGACAACCCCCCAGGTACAATATTTAAAGGAATATTTCATTTTTGTTTCACTTTAAGCATTAAAAAAAAATCACTGCTGCCGAAAAAAGGCAGTTTAAAAAAAAAAAAATATTTCATTGCATTGATACATGGCCCCTGGGGCAGGACCCGGTCCCCAGCACTTTTTATGACAATAACTTGCATATTTAAAATTAGCACTTTTGATTTTTAATGCTCGTGTTCCATAGACTTTAACGATGTTCGTGTGTTCGTCTGAGTTTTTTGCCTGTTCGGATGTTCTGGTGCAAACCGGGGGTGTTCGGCTCATCCTTAGTCAAGAACATACCCCCAGACAGCTGACCGGACATCATTCTGCTCTGTATTGTAATTAATTTAATTGCAACTCTATTAGTAACTGGCTGTCTTTAGATGTAAAGATTAAAACACCCACACCATAATATGATCTTCCTGGATCACAGAGAGTGTAGCATATGAACCGCATATCCACAGGGTAACAGTCTTCAAGGAATTGCTAAATGATAAAACATTGTCCCCCATCTATTGGACATTAGACTGCACGTTGTTAGCAGGAGGGTAATGGAGATGGTTATGCTCCCCTCATTGTTTAAATGCCTAAACTAGTATTTTCTGTTCTTTGCCCATGTGATGTTGATGTGAGGGGATGGCATCTCCCTGTACTCTCCACCACCCTTTCTCTCCAAGCGCGGCCCCTACATCTGCGGGCGTCCCCCGGCTGTCACTTCACATACGCCTGACAAGAGTCAAGAACTGAGAGAATCCATCAGAGCAGAAACTGCGAGGAGGAGGAGGGGGCATTACTGCTGCAAGGATTGGAGGGAAGGATGTTGGTGCACATGGGATAGGGCTGTGTGTTATGGCTTTGTGGAGAGGCAGGGTGCTTGTACATGATTGTACTGTTCATAGCCTGTGCACTGTCTTTGTGGTTTACAGTCACTTATGTTACTGGCTTTCTTCTTCTTCTTCTTCTTCTTCTTCTTTTTTTTTTTTTTTTCAGCTAGTGGATGTTCTATGGTTCTTTAAGTTGTATCCGTGAGTTAAAAGTGCAAGTCCTGATAGGAATGTCAATAAATTGATCCGTCTGCTCATAAAGCAGGTGGGTCAGCCAACCTGGATCATGTGCATTTGACCAGATTCTACTGATCCTTTGGCACCGTCGGCATATTTCTTCATGGTGTGAATGATCAAGGAAGATTTGCAGGTTGACTGCCTACATTAACCGACTATGCAACTGGGCAGCTGGAAAATTCACCCTCTGTGTTTGACATCCCATGGGGAATTAAATTGTCATAGACCTTATCTGTATGTGTCCTCTCATTTCTAGAATATGACCGTGTGTCTGTATATATTAGGTCTGTAGAAATATATAATTTGGTTATAAAAACAGGCCCTTGTATGAGGATAAAAATGATGGTCATAAATAGGTAGATCTCCCATTGAGAGCAGCATGATATAAGAGTTATACCCATCATTGTTAACATTTCTCCACTTATAATTTTATATCAAACAGAATATATTAAATTGGGCAGTATTGTACTTCCGTTGCACAATCCAAAAAATAAGACTGTTTACCCATTTCATTTTTTTTCCCATCATGTTGAAAAAAATCTCTCATGGCTAGTACTTTTGAAGCTTAAATCCACTTGTTAATCCCTACATAGCTAGTCATTAGCAGAAATCAGGTAATGCATTTTCCAGAGAGGTTTAAAGGCTTGTATTTCATTGAATATGATTTTGTTTTTATTCCTGAAAGGAGATTATGGCAGCCTTACATACAGGGCTTAATATTAAAAGTACTTAATACGGGGCCTAATTTAACCACTTGACCCCCGGGGCCAATTCTGACACTTCTCTCATACGTGTAAAAATCACAATTTATTTATTTTTTGCTAGAAAGTAGCTTAAAACCCTCAAACATGATATATTTTTGAAAGAAGAGACCCTGGCGATCATAAGTAATTGTTGCAATTTTTTTTATGTCACACAATATTTGCGTAGCAATTTTTAAAATGCAAAGTTTGAGGAAAAAATTTACTTTATTCAATTTTAGTGCACACAAATGCAATATAATTTTGTGCATGCCCATGGAATGGCAACAAACTATGGTACCTAAAAATCTCCATAGGCGACGATTTAAAAGCCTTTACAGGTTACCAGTTTAGAGTTATACAGGAGGTCTGGCACTAGAAACATTGCTCTCACTCTGATGTTCATGGCAATCCCTCATGTGTGGCGCAATCACCATTTTTAGATATGCGCGTGGACTTGTGTATGCGTTTGCATTTGTGCATGAGCATAGAGGGCTGGAACACTTTATTTATTTTTTTATTTTAATATTAATTTTATTTAAAGCTTTTATTTGCACTGTCCTTTCATTTTTTTTCTCACCTTTTATTGCTATGATAAGGGATGAACAACATCTTTTGTGTTAGCATGGGCCATAACAAGTCCTCTTTATGGAGAGATCTGGGGTCTGGTGACCCCCAGATCTCTCCTCTGCCCTCCAAAGCATCTGATCAGACTGAGATCGTTTTTCTTAGATGCTTTACAAGCCGGTAGCGCATTGTAAACATCAAACTGAAAGTGACAACCCTTGTTGCTCCTCGTTTCATACATCACAGAGGGGATGGGTGAGTACGGATTTAAAGCGGAGCTCCACCCTAAAGTGGAACTTCCGCTTATCGGATTCCTCCCCCCCCTCCGGTGCCACAATTGGCACCTTTCAGGGGGGGAGGGGGTGCAGATACCTGTATAATACAGCTATCTGCACACACTTCCGGACGAGATATCCGGAGCTGCCCCGCCCCTATCTGCAGATGCCCCGTTATGTCTTGGGAAACACAGTTCCCAGGACACAACAGGGACCAATAGAGACGCGCAGCGCGACTCGCGCATGCGCACTAGGGAACCGGGCAGTGAAGACGTTGCGTCTTCACTTCCTGATTCCCTGACAGAGGATGGCGGCGGGGCAGCTGAGAGACGAGCGGTCGCTCGTCACATTCTGCCGACACCGCTGGAACCTGGAACAGGTAAGTGTCCATTTATGAAAAGTCAGCAGCTGCAGTATTTGTAGCTGCTGACTTTTAATATTTTTGGTGCGGGTGAAGCTCCGTGTTAACTTCTTCCTCTATCAATGCACCACTATACCAAGCGGGGGCAGTACTGGGCTCCCTCAGCTCACAGGAGAGCCTGGTAAAGTAGGCAGGCAGAGGGGGGGTCGCCTTCTGCACCGTGTAGAAGTGATCAGGTGGATGTACAGTTGCTACAATCACTTCTACAAGAAAGCCCATCACCAGCTGAAAATTTTGGTACCGGCAGCCGTCATCCCGGGTTCAGCCACTTCAACCTAAGAATGCACGGGTTCATCCTAAAGAGTTGAAATGGTTGAAGCGGAATTCAAATATTAGATTTTTTTTGCATAGTTACATTGGTCTACCTTGGACCAATGTAAGAATGCATATGCCATACCCGTCGGGTCGCTGTGAAAGCAGAGAATCTCTGTAGTAGTCATGCTACTACAGTGATCATGGTTGTCTAATTGGTCCTGTGCCAATTTTTTTTTCAATTAAAGGCAAAGCATTGTCTGATGGAATGAGGTCCCAACTCTTGCAAACAATCCTAGGATTTAGCTTTAAAATGTCTGAAAGAAGAGCTGCCTGCTTTGTCCATGTAATTTTCTTTTTATTTAGTAATTAAAATGTAATTTGAATTGAATTAATATTAATAGGCTAAATGTCTGCCTGGCTGCTATAGCGAACACTGATGGCATCTTTGACAAACTTTGGTAAAAACCTGTCCGATGCTGACCTGGATCTCGATCAGCACTTGGTATATACACAATGAGTTGACTACCCTTGTCAGGCGGTTTAGGAAATGACCGATTCTTTCTTCCTTCTGTCCCCGTGGGAACTATAAAATCTGTACTTGTTTCTGCAGTGCCTGAAGAAAAATCTGAAATGGTTTATCTTCATTTAAAACATCAGCATTAAAATTTTACCTGCTCATGTTTTTTTTATAGGCGTTTGCAGATCAGCCAGTTCTGCGGAAATGACAGTACCCAACTCCTCAAGCCTGAAAGTCAGTTCCGCTGCAAATATAAACATTGCGCTTGTAGGTTCTGGTTTGGTGAACCAAGCAACTCTTATACCCCAGGCACTTTTCCTGTAGCCTTGTAATAGATTGCATTCTGCGTTCCATCAGAACTGTATCGCCCTCCATTCTCACGGTGCAGTGTGTGCTTTTTTTCCCCAGCTCTTCTTACATAGCAGCACCTGAGAATCTCCTCTGTTATCCTAGCTATCTAGATTATTTTTTACTGTTTCTATGCCTCACTTCAGTCTCATTTCTGTTTTTGTTTTGACCGTGCAAACATTTTATAGCTCAGATTTTTTTTTTTTTACTTTGTGTTGAATGCTGTTACAGTTAAAGGATCGTTCTAACTGATATTTAACTTTTCTATTCATCCCAGACATTATTAGTGAAATCTCTGAACTTGGGTTTCCAGTACAGTGGAACCTCGGTTTGCGAGTAACGCGGTTAATGAGCGTTTCGCAAAATGAGCACTGTATTTCTAAAACTCCTAACTCGGTTTGTGAGTGTTGTCTCACAAAACGAGCAGGATTCAGGCCAAAAGCGGTGTGCAGTACCGCATTTGGCCTGAGGTGGGGGGAGCCGAACAGCGGCGATCTTCGGCGTTCAGAAATGCACGGAAAGACTCGAGGTCAGTTCGGCTGACCTTGTCAAACCTCGGAAAGGCTCGTGAATGGAGTCTTTCTGAGGTTTGCCGAGGTCAGCCAAAGTGTGCTCGGGGCTTTTCGGACGTTTCCGAGGCTCTCCGGCGCCCTCCGACTCTGGCCACATCCCATTGAAGACAATGCGGAACTAATTTTATTTTTGTTCCTATCGACTTCAATGGAAAAACTCGCTTTGATATGCGAGTACATTGGATTACGAGCATTCTTCTGGAACGGATTATGCTCGTAATCCGAGGTTCCACTGTATTCTGCGGTTATTTTATAGTAAAGGAAAATATAACACGAGAAGCTAAAACTTGCAAAGGTGGGTGGAACGCACAGAACCTTCAGGTGGACAGGAACAGTCTGTAAATCTCTGTAGGCAGATCCGGCCTTTCGAGTTTGCCAGACAAATAAGAAGTCAGGGACTGCCTTAGATCCTGTTAGAGACTTGTAGTTGAAAACTTCATGTAGTTAAAACCCAACTCCAACATTTTTTTTTTTTTTTTTTGCTTTGGACAAAGTGGGGAAGGTATAGATAATCTATAAGGATATTATTTTCAGTCTGTATCACAGCAGAAATGTTAGTGTTAGAAAAAACGGGAAAAGGTTAAAACATCTGGGAGGATTTTTTTGTCAAGATATTCCCCCTCATCTTCTTCAAATCTCTGCATTGGGAGCACAAACTGCAACAAAACATTATTATTATTATACACGATTTATATAGCGCCAACAGTTTACGCAGTGCTTTTCAATGTATAGGGGGACAACACAATTACAGTACAGTTCAATACAAAAGGTACAGGAGGGCCCGGCTCGTAGAGCTTACATTCTAAAGGGAGGGTGGTGGTGGTACAAAAGGTAATAGCTGCAGAGAATGATTTGATGGGGGTAACATATATACAAGTGCATCTCCAAAAATGTGAATATCATCAAAAAGTTAATTTATTTTAGTAATTTAATTAAAAAAGTGAAACTCATATATTTTATGTAGATGCGTTACACACAGAGTAATATATTTCAAACATTTTTTTTTTTTTTTTACATTTTGATAATTATGGCTTACAGCTAGTGAAAACCCAATATTCTGTATCTCAGAAAATTGAGACTATTACATTGGACCAATAAAAAAAAAAAAGGATTTTTAATACAGAACTGTTGGCTTAGTGAAATGCACTAAACCAATACTTGATCGGGGCATGAATTACTGCATCGATGTGGCGTGGCATGGAGGCGATCAGCCTGTGGCACTGCTGAGGTGTTATGGAAGCCCAGGTTGCTTTGATAGCAGCCTTCAGCTCGTCTGCATTGTTGGGTCTGGTGTCTCATCTTTCTCTTGACAATACCCCACAGATTCTCTATGGGGTTTAGGTCAGGCGAATTTGGTGGCCAATCAAGCACAGACAAAGTTTTTTATCTCCTGCTCTCAAATTTTCCGACAACAAAGTCCTATCGGACTTTTTCCGATCGTGTGTAGCGAATTCCGACGGACAAAGTGTCACACATGCTCAGATCACATTACAAGACCAAAGCTATTGGCTACTAGCCTCTACGTAGTCCCGTCGTAGGCAACAAACGTCACCACGTTCAGAATGATCGGATTTTCCGACAACTTTGTCCGACCGTGTGTATGCAACACCAGTGTCGGACTATATCCGTCGAAAAAAATCCGATGGATTTTGTGGTCGGATTTTCCGACTGTGTGTACGGGGCATTAGGAGAACCAGTTCACTCAGATAGGGGTTTCTGTCCCCGGACTACCATGAGGGTGGGCTCCCTTGATTTGGAATCATGGAAAAACTGTTCATATGAATTCTACAACTTTATCATGCCGTCAGATCTTTTCCTGGATGCACAGTGTGCTGTTTTCTGGCCCCTAGATTAGCCATTTAAATTGGGGTTTGGGATTATTTCAAACAAGGATTAAAGAGGCGTTTTTGTTTTTTCTTTTTAGATGTACACATGAGAGGTCAGCTTAATGTAAAAGACTGTATGTAATGTTTTAAAATCCTTTTTTTGTACTGTACTTACATTTCATAATTTTATATATAAACAAAAAAAATGTTCAGAACAAATTTAACCTGATTTACATTGAACCCTATGGGAAAATTTGCCTCGGTTTGCAACCAATTAGTTTCACGAATTAAGTTTGTGAACCAAGGTATCACTGTATGGCCAAACACAGCTCAATATTTGCATGTGTTAAGTATTCTCTTTTCCACCTGGTAAACTCAAAGAAACACGTTCTCTATGCTGGGGAAAGGGCTGTTCTCTGAACTGACAAGCTTTTCAATATATCAGTCATGGGCAAATGTCACAGCTGATTGGTTACTGCAGCTCTGGGCAACCAATCAGCAGTAATATCCAATAGTTTCATGGGCACAATGAGCGGCCCATGACACAGAATACCTGGCAGTGGAAGACTATTTGCAGTGGTACACCCCCACATGTAGTGTCACTCCACATTTTGAGAATCACTGATTTAATCCAGCAGCATCCATCTCTAATAAACAGATCAGTATTTTAAAGACTGACCGTTTAAAAAAAAATCACACTAGACATGCAGTATTATCTGGACACTGTCATAAATTTATGCATACTGGAGTGGGCATCATAACTCTTTGTGTTAGGCGCAGATCACTAAAATAAGGCCGGTGTCATGTCATATTCTGTTCCCCATCAGAAAGTGTCCGCTGTGTACTGCGCAACCAGATTCAGAAAATAGCCGAAGATGAACGGCGCCTGCGCCGTGAGTCCAGGTTCAAGCCCCACCATCCAAGTGGACATAGAGTTAGAATAAAAAAGAGCCGAGCCGTGCCCGAAGCGTGGCGAGCCTGCGAGGGGCCCTCTAATTTTGTGTAGCCCTATGTCCACTTGGATGGTGGGGCTTACACCTCGACTCACAGAGCAGGCGCCGTTCATCTTCTGAGATTTTCCGAAAATCCTTCTGCTCCGTACTGCGCATGCGCAGTACACATCGGACACTTTATGATAGCCGGACTATTGCTGACAGAACACCGGCAGCAAATACCGTATATACTCGAGTATAAGCCGACCCGAATATAAGCCGAGGCACCTAATTTTACCACAAAAAGCTGGGAAAACGTATTGACTTGAGTATAAGCCTAGGGAAATGCGCAGCTACTGTAAATGTAAAAGAGGGTCAACAATGCCCATTTGCAGCCTCACTGTGCCCATTTGCAGCCATAGGTCCCCCAAACTTCAAACTCTGTAGTTAAGGGTTCCTAGATGTCCCCTAGCTGTAGCCAAAATTTGGAGTCTCTGGACCCAAAGGGTCCCGAAATGACATTGCTGCAGATGGACACAGTTGACCGAATTTGGGGCCCCGTATCTCGGGGCTACTTGGTACTAGGAACCCCAAATTTGGATATGTTGTAGTGATGGTTCCACTGTGTTTGCACACCAATTTGGGGTTCCTAGCACTAAGTGGTCCCGAGATACGGGGCCACAAAGTCGGGTCGGAAAATATAAAAATTTTTGCTGCAGAAAAGTGCTTGACTGGAGTATAAGCAGAGGGGGGCATTTACAGCACAAAAAATGTGCTGAAAAACTCGGCTTATACTCGAGTATATACGATATTCCTATTTCCACAATAAGCTGTGGGTTTTGTAATATGTATTCGTAAACTCTACCGAACATTCATTACTAAATCTGTCATCCTTTACATCCGTCAAATTCATTTGTAATTGAATAACTGGCTGTGTATTCTGTGTTTCTTCTTCTTTTTTTATTTATTTTTTTATGTATCCACCAGAACATCTCAAAATGTGACTTCAGCCTTTTTTTTTTTTTTGATGCAGCATTAGATCCTCTCTGATTTTTACTACTCAATCTTTTTTTTATTGGTTTCTGTATAATGTACAAAAGTAATAACCAGTATGTGGTCAAATATCATCATACCATGAGGCAATTAAAGGAAAAAGCATAAGAGAAACATGACTGAATGAAAAATAAAACCAAGCCTGGATTTGTGTCTATATTGTCTTTGGTAGGGGATATCCCTCTATAACACGAGCATCAGTAGCATCCAAAGGACATACTGTATACAGTTGTGCTCATAAGTTTACATACCCTGGCAGAATTTATGATTTCGTGGCCATTTTTCAGAGAATATGAATCACACAAAAACTTTTCTTTCACTCATGGTTGTGTTTACTGTTTAAATCATAATGACAACAGAAACTACCCAAATGACCCTTATCAATAGTTTACATACCCCAGTTCTTAATACCAAACGCCGGGCTCGTTTCCTGGCTTCACTTCCGGTGTCCGTCTGCATGTCCAAGGCAGGCAGACGGACACCAAAAGTGAAGCCAGGAAACGAGCCCGGCGTTCGTTTTTACACTGTTTTTGTTTTCCTTGTAAATGTGAGTAAATCTGTTATTTTAATAAATAAATACCAGTTTTAAATTACTACACCTAGAAAGGCTTCGTATATCCCTTCTCTTATATACGGACTTATGTTTACTTGAGCAACATCTGCTGGTACCACACTGGAAAGGAGATATATGCACATATTGAGGACCCATAGGATGCATACACTGATGATTCACCTCCCACTGAAAAGTCACGGAAATATTGCTTTGCTGTACTACAAAACACCTCCACCGGATGTTCCTTTAGAACTCCATCACCTTGCACTCTGCACTTTGGACCTAAAACCAGGGTCTATTTGTGTTTTCACTTGCATCTTTTATATATGGACATTACTTTATCTTCTTAATTTTTTTATTATTTTAGTATTTTATGTGCCACATTTACTTATTTCATCTAGTTCATTTTTGAGTCACATCTATTTATTTATATTTGGTCATTACTGCAGATTTTTTTTAGCAAGATCTCTCCAGTTTGTTTTTACTTTGCACAATTTTGCACTGTGACACTTTCTGCACTTTGAGATATTGCAATTTTTGCCATCTGTAATGTGTTTTAGACCTATTGGGAAAACTGTTTTATGAGTGCTTTTTTGAAGGTCATCTGACTCCAAAAAACTGCTGCAAGAACCATTTTGAGGTGCTTTTGAAGCGCTTTCCAGGCGCTTCCCATTCGTTTCAATGGAGAGGGGTGCTTTTGAGGTGCTTTTTTTTTTTTAGCGCTCCAAAGAGGTTGCTTGCAGAACTTTTTTCACTTCTCTGCCAGCACATCGCCCCAGTGTGAAAGGAACCATTGATTTTAATGGGAAGCAGTTTTCGTGAGCTTTTCAGGTGCATTTTTTTTTAACGCAAAAAGCACTTGGAAAAACTCATCAGTGTGAAAGGGGTCTTAATGAAAAACACCCAATGTATATACTTTGGGAAATAAAATTCACTATAGTGGCACACACCATTGCTGTCCTCATCCAACACTTTTTTTCTTGGAAAATAGGTACAGGAACTCAATCATGATTACCCCCCCCCCCCCCCCCCCGTCCCGTCCCGTCCCATACACACACCGCCCAAACCTCATCAAATAGTGGGTGTGGTCAAATTCCACTAGCAGTGGGAGGGTCTTAACAGGGTCATTAAATACCAGGAGTGCATTATGTACAGAGTGCAGAGTTCAGGGAGGGGGTTACACAGACTGCAGAGTTCTGGGTGTGCTATGTAAATAGTGCAGAGTTCAGCGGTGTGCAACACACAGAGTGCAGAATTCAGCCTTCTTCCACAGCTGCTTACCTCTGCATCCCCCATCCACATCTCACGTTTACCCCTCTTCAGCTCTGACCTCTGCATGTCACTTGTAAGCATAGAAGCTGAAGCAAGTTTCAGCTGAAAAAAAAGCCCTGCCAACACTCCATAGGTATACATACCTCAAATGAATAATGACATGCTTTTTAGGCTCCATGGACACTGAGCTTAAACTCCTTTTCCCTTGGCAGAAAAAAAACACTCATATAGAGCGTTTTTTGTACAAAGTTTAGGAGAGTTTAGAATTTTTTTTCTGCCAGTAAGCTCCAATCAGAAACGCAAACCAGAAAGGCTTTTTTTCCTGCCTCTAAACGCTGAGCTCAAAATATGCCTGTAATCGTTCTAATGTGTAATGTGCTTGCTTCTACATGCAGAACACAAAACTCCTGTAGTAAATGCAATTTTTAAGCCAGTATGCATGGAGCCTTAAGCCCCATACACACGGCCGGACAATCCGCAGACCAGGTCCGTCGGATCATGTCCGTCGTACTTTGTCCGATGTTGGTTTTGCGTACACACGGTCGGACAAAGTTGTCGGAAAATCCGATCATTCTGAACGTGGTGACGTTTGTTGCCTACGACGGGACAACGTAGAGGCTAGTAGCCAATAGCTTTGGTCTTGTAATGTGATCTGAGCATGCGTAGCACTTTGTCCGGTCGGACAACCGTACACACGATCGGGTTTGGTGTGATCGGACCAGGTTGACGGCAAATCTTTCCAGCAGGAGATAATACTTTGTCCGTCGGACAAACCGACGAACACTGTCCGATGGTGCATACACACGGTCTGATTTTTCAACAACCTTGTCTGATCGATGAAAAAGTCCGACCGTGTGTATGGGGCTTTAGTGTCATGGCCTTCCCCCTATTCACAAGCCTTTTTGGGAATTGTAGGATCTAAATGCCTCATTAAATGACAGCAGTGCACATACCCCCTGTACCCAACCAAAAAGAGTAACGGCTGCCCCATCTCCCAATGCTGAACACTTGATAGTAGCTTTCAGTTTTCACTTGTACAAGTATGAAGGATTCATAAGGGAAAGACCTAGTGTAGAGCAGGGGTCCTCAAACTATGGCCCTCCAGTTGTTCAAGAACTACAATTCCCATCATGCCTAGTCATGTCTATGACTGTCCGAGTTTTACAATGCCTCATGGGACGTGTAGTTCTGCGACAGTTGGAGGGCTGTAGTTTGGAGATCCCAGGTGTAGAGCATCAGGCCCCAAAAGGATCCAGAGGCAAGGTCCGCAAAGGCTCACTCACTTTTTTTTTTTTTTGCCTCCTTTTCCTGTTTGTCTGGAGCATCCTCAAACTATGGCCCTTCAGTTGTTCAGGAACTACAATTCCCATCAAGCCTAGTCATGACTGTGACTGTCTGAGTTTTACAATGCCTCGTGGGAAGTGTGTAGTTGCAAGACAGCGGGAGGGCCATCGTTTGGAGATCCCAAGCAGGCATGTACTGGCCATCGGGACTACCGGGAGATTCCCAGTGGGACAGTCTTGGAGCTGCTCCTCTGACAGTGAGTGATCGCGATTTCACTCCCGTCATATGATGGAGAGAGCATTAGGCGTTATGCTCCCTCCAGCCTGCAGGGGGAGCTAGACAGCCGGCCGACTTTCCTTCCTCTCTCCCCTATCACTTGTTATCACAGGACTGGAGAGAGGAAGAAGAGAAGCTGCCTTCAGAACTGTGAGTACAAGTGGGAGGGGGGGCACTCTGATGTAAGGGGGCTGCTGATGGGACTCTGATGTAAGGGGGATGGTCTGGATGAAGTCCAGGGCCAAATTTCTATCCCAGTCCAGCCCTGATCCCAAGTGTAGAGGATCAGGCCCCAAAATAATCCAGAGGCAAGGTCAGCAAAGGCCCCCCTTTTTTTTTTTTGTCCTCCTCTTCTCCTGTTTGTCTGGAGCATCTCTATATGACCAAGACATGTCATTTAAATTGGGGCCCTTTTGCTGCCTGATAAACAGAGTGCTGGAGAATTTGTTTGCTAAAGTCATGCCTAATGTATCTGGCTGTGTAACAACACCCAGAACAAACTGAGCCCACAGCTTCACATGCCTTATAAATAATTCTGGTGTTCCAAACCGGACAAGTTTTTCACGCTGTACTTTTGCTTATTTAAAATTCAGTCCCATAAGAGGGTATTCGTAAACCTCGGATAATTATGCACAATAAATGAACTGAATGCTGTGAGGGAGATGGACAGGCCGAGATTACGCTCTAAGTTGCCGCTCTTCCCCGTCTGCTTTCCTTGCCATTCTACTGCAGTAAAAATAGATTTTTGCTTTAAAGTCGTTTTTCCATGTACAAAATCTTAAATTAACAAAAACATGCAGGTTACATCCTCTAATAGCTGTTTGCACCCTTTAATGCTATGAAGCCTAATTCACGTATCTGCCCTGTGTTATCTGGATCGATCATTTATACTGGAATCCTTACCGTCAGCTTCTTGTTCTGCTTTGTGCCATCTAATGAAAGTTATGCCATCATGGGAGTCAATACTCATTCTAGACTTACAGTTTAATTAGTTGCTTTCCAGAACAGGCCTGACATGGAAGATTTGTTAATTGCTTGGAGATGCACATTACAGTACACTGTACTGCAGATGAAGAATATATACTGTAGGTCTGCTTACAGTTTGCCACGAATAGATGTAAATGTCAAGCGTAGGTAGGTCTGGGACATTAAAGCTAGACTTCAGGCAGATATCAAAACAATCAATGAATTCAGCTATATATATATTTTTCAGTAAGGATTCATAAACGCACATGACAACAGCAAGCACAATTCCAATAAAGGAGGGTACACAGTGGCGGCCGGTGGAATTTTTTTTTTGGGGGGGCGGCAAACAGTATTCCCCCCCCCCGCTCGGTCAGTAGCACTTACCCCATCACCAGCGGCTTCCGTTTCCTCCCTCCTCCTTGGTGACCAATCGGGAGTCTTCTCTATTCGGCCAATCAGAAAACGGGTCTCACACCTGCTTCTGATTGGCCGGATTGAGGATCAGTGTTTCAACAGCGAATATTCATTCATAGTTACATACCGTATTTGCCGGTGTATAAGACGACCCCCTAAACTTACAGTTCTTTAAGCATTTTTTTTCCTGTACTTACCGTATAAGAAGACCCCCCTTCCGAGGCTTCCGACGCTTCATTTTTCTTCCTTCTTGCTGGAGCTGGCGCCATATCCTTCTCCCTGCTTTTGCTGGAGCCAATCACGGTGAGCGATGTATTCTATTAATGAATACAAAGCCTGCTTGGATTGGCAGAGGCTGTGACATCATCAGCCCGCGCCTCTCTTACTCTCAAAGCCAATCAGAGCAGGCTACAGAGTAGCCTGCTCGGATTGGCAGAGGTTGTTACTCAAATCCGAGCAGGCTCTGTATACATTTGAATACATCGCTTACCAGGATTGGCTCAGCGGTATATACTGTATGTAGCCAAAGCTACATACAGTATTACCGAACACCCAGCCGGCATCCGAAGGGGCTGACCCGGCGTATAAGACGACCCCTGCTTTTTGGCCATTTTTTTAAGTGTAAAAGGTCGTCTTATACGCCGGAAAATACGGTAGTTAGGTTGAATAAAGACACTAGTCCATACAGTTTAACCTGAGTAGGTGTCTACAATTATCCCTATTTTTTTAAGGTACCCATATAGTGCCATCAATTTATGAAGCTCTCCACACATACATCGCACACTCACATCAGTCCCTACCCTCAAGGAGCCAACAATCCAAGGTTCCCAACTCGCATTCATATACTAGGGCCAATTTTGGACAGAAGCCAATTAACCTACCAGCATGTCTTTTGGAGTGTGGGAGGAAAGTGGAGGAAACCCACGCAGGCACAGGGAGAACATGCAAATTCCAGGCAGGTAGTGTTGTTGTTGGGATTCTTACCTTTCTTACCATTCTCTGCTGTAACACAGCGCATTCTTTGCGACCCGAGCCCACCCTATTTTGAAGCCTATTAGAGCTTCTGGTTCTAATCGGGTGATCCAAAAAAAAAAACCTGCCCACTGTAATTCATGTGCCAGGTGCCCTGAAAGGGGCTGGATGCATGAATAGGGGGTAGCCGCTGTGGCCGTGCATACTGAATCTATCCATTGCATACAGGGGGTGGTGTGGAGAACGGTGGTGGCGCCCGGGCGCCCCTAATGGATGAGCCGCCACTGAGGGTACATGCACAAAATCAATGTGCGATAGTCTAGGTCTGAATTTTGTAACCTACATTCTCAGTGCCCTACAATAGAAAAACCTATGAGGCATCTTAAATGTGCTATAGTGACCAACTGGGGGGGTAAAGATTAAAGAAAGGTAAGGAGGAGAATAGTCAGGGGAGCAGGGTAGGTAAAAGCTGGGGGAGAATCTGCCAGGGGTGGAATAGTCTGATTTATCAGGAGCGTGTGGTCAAAATCCCTAGATAAATAATGTTTAATCCAGGGAGTCCAGACTTGTGCAAACTCATTCAGTTTGTCCTTAGGTTTTTATGTTGTGGGTTTAGTGACACTATCAATAAATGTGTTCATACTCACTCTGAGATCCAAAAACTAGTTTATCCTGCTGTTATCTGTCTCCACTTTCTGTTTATATTCCAAATTCAGCTAGGGGTTTTGTGGCTGTGGTTACAACTTTGCACATGCTCAGTTTACAGTGAATTTCTATGCTGTGCATTTCTCCCTATCACATCAGACTATAGAGTCACACATGTGGGCCTAAACAGTGGTAAATGACAGCCTGCTCCCTCTCTCCTCCTCCATGTCCACTATCTTGATTGATGGAGGCTTCACCTCCATGGTGTTCTAAGACACAGGCTGGAGGGGTGTGACACAGCCTGTAACTGGAAGAAATCCACCCACACCATGTTATTGCCACAAACTAATAAAGATTACATTTCAAATAAATATTTATACGACAATTTAAAACCATTTATTGATATTATTTATTTTTATTTTTACTCTTACTGTTTTACAAAAGCTGTTTTTTTATTTGAACATGTGACCAGCAGCAGAGGACTAGAAGCTCCTCCTGCTTATGTTTCTCCACAAACAGGGTGGGAGAGAGCTGGGTCATGTGACCGTTTTATATTGATTAGGAAATGGGTACTGAGATTTTTTTTGTTTTGTTTTAATAAAATAATTACAGTGCCATCATCTACATACAGAAATAGAAGGGACAATGTCAAATAAACTGTGTGTGTTTAGTATCACTTTAAGGATGTTCGACATCTCTTTGTTGAAGAGATACCATGCCGTTCTATTCTTTACCTGTGCCACCGTAGGAGTGGAGGACCACCACGCTTTGGCTAGAACTTGTTTTGCCCCAATAAAAAAGGGAAGTAAGGAGGCAAAATTCGAAGAAAACTATATATTTATTTAAATGAATGGGTTTATTTAAAATCTATCTAGTGTAAGTATCTGTAATTCAGTTGTTATCAGCCTCTTATATTCTACTGTACAGCAGCATTCAGGTCAGTCGATAGACGGGCAGTTCTTGGCACCAACCAGTTGTCCTGAATAAACATGTGCTGACAAGGAACAAGCCAAAAGGAGGCAAGATTGATAATGAGGTAATGATTGGTAAGTTGCAAAACGTTATATTTTTTTTGTTTTTGGGCTTAAAGAGGAAGTAAACTTCCTCTGCTGACATCTACCTATAGGTAAGCCTATAATAAAGCTTACCTATAGGTAGTATAAATATCTCCTAAACATGTACAGTTTAGGAGACATTTACATTGCATGCAGCCAGTGACATCATTGGCGCATGCGCTCTGAAGGAATGGCCACAGGTGCCATTCCTTTCTGAGCCCTGTGCCGCGATACAGCGGCTCCCAGCCACTCACAGCATGCACGGAGTGTCTCTATTTTCCAAAGAGGAGACTGTTAAAACATGCAGAGCGAAGACCAGGGATATCTCTATGAGAAAAATATTGAAGGCAATGTTTTGCCGACCAGTGTTCTATCACGAACAGTCCGGCTATCACCAGGTGTCCGAAGTGTACTGCGCAGCGCATGCGCGGTACGGAGCATGAAGATTTTCGGAAATTGTCGGAAGATGAACGGCGCCTGCGCCGTGAGTCGAGGTGAAGCCCCCACCATCCAAGCGGACTGCGCTCGGCTCTTTTATATTCTAACTCTATGTCCACTTGGATGGTGGGGCTTGAAAGTGGACTCACGGCGCAGGCGCCGTTCATCCTCGGCAATTTTCGGAATATGGGTGTCCTGTGTACTGCGCATGCGCAGTACACAGCGGACACTTTGTGATGGGGGACGGCTAATGATAGTACACCCGCTCTTGTAGATATACGTCAGCACTTTGATGATGGATATCTCGGTAATGGCAGCCGCTGCTGCCACAACCGAGATATCCATATTTTCAGGAGCCGGTCGTATTTATGATAATGGTGGTCTTTGCAGCAGATTTGTAACTCAAAACATGCAACCTGTAGAATTTTTTAAACGTCGCCTATGGAGATTTTTAAGGATAAAAGTTTGACGCCATTCCACAAGCGGGTGCAACTTTGAAGTGTGACATGTTGGGTATCAATTTACTTGGCGTAACATTATCTTTCACAATCTAAAAACAAATTGGGCTATCTTTACTGTTGTCTTATTTATTCAAAAAAGTGAATTTTTTTTTTTTTGTATAATGCCCACAGGCACCTCAATAGGTACCTATATATACCATAGCAGCGCTACTGTCATTAATTATTATGATCAGCTTTCATACGAATTTCACATATGAGAAGAGAGTGATAGCCAGTCCAAAAGACACAGGTGGTGATATAAATGTGGAATTTGTTGAAGTGCACCTCACACCAGAGATCCTCAAACCGTGCGTCACACTCCCCCTAGGGGTTCACACTCACCAGAAAGTTAAAAACATCAAGCGTTGGAATGTTTGTAAATGACCGTCATCCTCCTTCCTGGAAGGTGGGATGTCTGTGTTCTGGTCCAATCAGAGGGTCCGGAACACAGACATCCCACCATACACGGTGGAGACGATTTGCAGCGCTGACTGGTGTTGTCTGGTGACTGGGGGAGCTAATGGGTCTTGGATTGTGTGGTACCGGACACTGTCCAGGAAGGAGGCTGATGGTCATTTAAAAACGCTCTGGTGAGTGTGAACCCCTAGGGCAGTGATGGCGAACCTTGGCACCCCAGATGTTTTGGAACTACATTTCCCATGATGCTCAACTACACTGCAGAGTGCAAGAGCATCATGGGAAATGTAGTTCCAAAACATCTGGGGTGCCAAGGATCGCCATCACTGCCCTAGGGGGGGGGAGTGTGACACACGGTCTGAGGATCTCTGGTGTGAGGTACACTTCAATAAATTCCATATTTACAGTATATCACCACCTGTGTCTTTTGGACTGGCTATCATCCTCTGCCATGCATCTTTTCTCATATGTGAAAAACATTTACCCAACTGCCTTTTTCCACCCAGTAATCACCATTTGTAATTATTTCCCGGTGATTTAAACTCAAGAATGCTTTTGTTTTTACGATCCAAAAATATATTTTCATAGGTATTAAGAGCATCAATGTAAAATTCCAGTTACTGACAATTTTGGCCCATCTTTGTGTTCAGCATCACCATTTCAGTTATCCTTGCAGAGTCAAACACAGGATTTATATAAATGTGAGTATAGCACCACAGATTGTCTGTATTATATGTGCTCTTGTTATGAACCAATAAAATAGAACTTTGCTGAGCATTGTTATCATATAAACTACACATAATTACTCCAATGCAACATAAAAAAAAAAAAGCTTCCTAATTAGAACAATATTACTGTTTGTTTTGTTTTTTTTTGTTTTTTTTAGGTGAAGTTTTTTTTCAAACTTTTGCTGCGCCTTCTATTTTAGCGAACATTAAAAAACCCAAGTGCCCCTTGCCTTCCTTTTCCCCTCTCTCCCCTGCCTGCTCTCTTGCGTTGCCCTCTTCTTACCCTTTCTGCTGCTCTTACTCAGATACTGTTGCTTTTTTGTTTTTGCTCACCTACCACAGAGGTCATTAAAAGCATTTGCACCCACTACCGGTACCAGGATGGAATATGTCTGGGACTGCTGTTTTATTTATTACTTTATTACAGGTACTTGTATATCGCCGTCAATTTATGCATCTGGACGATATTACGGATTTAGAACTGTTTGGTATGCTAAAAGATAATCCTGTGTGTGTTTTTTTTTTACTTATGGAAATCTTGGAAATCTTGGTTTATTTAGCAGCAGTTATACTCACATAACTGCAATATACTTGCACATATCGAGATAATAAACCAAAGTTTCCATACAGTATCACACTGTGTGGTTTGCTTTGTCTTTGATTTGTGGCACGTTGAACCGTGTGGAGAACACCTTTTGGACCATCCAACTGCAGCCGGTTACCTGGATATCCATATATATGGAATAAAACGCACTAGACCTCCATATGATTCATCTGATTCAAAGTCTAATCTTCTGGTAAGGAGCCGAGTTTTTTGTTGGTGGCGGTGAAGGATTGTCTCACTTGGTGTGTTGACACTTCATTTTTCAAACATAAGAGTGCACAATGGATTCATTTGAGACTTTGCCTTGAGTGGTTTATTCACAGTTGGTATTAGGAAGTATTATATGTTTATGTGCGTGTCACGCTATGCATATTAAAAGGGACAAGCACTATGACAATGTGATTGTGGCTTTGCTGTGCTATGTGACCATATTTTTGATATTTGTTTTGTATTTTGAGCATGTGTGTGTGTAGTATGTATATGTGTGTATATGTGTGTAAAAATGGAACTTCAGCTTTAAGGGAAGGTGACCCCCTGACATGCCACATTTGGCATGTAATTTTTTTTTTTGGGGGGGGGGGGGCAGTACCCTCTTTTTAGAGGGTGCCAGCTCCCACTTCCTCCTGGCGCACCGCAGCACCAGAAGGGAGATCACCTCTCCCCCCTCCCTCTCGTCAATCATCTGGGACACGTCACAGGTCCCAGATGATTTCCCGGCCAGTCACAGCGTGCAACGCGGCTCGCACATGCGCAGCGCGTGCCTGGCTGTGAAGCCACAGCCGGGCACCCACAGTGACAATGCTGGCGCAGAGAGGAGGGGGAGACAAGCGGGGCTTCGTTCCTCCGCATTGCTGGACCCTGGGACTGGTAAGTGTCCGATTTATTAAAAGTCAGCAGCTGCAGTATTTGTAGCTGCTGACTTTTAATTTTTTATTTTTTTTAATTGGAACTCTGCTTTAAGTTAAAATTTATATTAGCGCAGAGTTCAACTGGGGGCTTGTTAAAGAATAAGTTCACCTTTTGTGACATGTTATACCTATATTCAGGCTATGACTAAGCACCATATCTGGGGTGAAACACGTCAGCAGCTGTGCAAATAGTCAGTATTGCCCTGTGATGCTTTGATATCCGTTTTTTAATAAAGGTGAACTTTTTTTGGAGTGCGGCTATCCAGCGTTATTTCTTCCATTATCTCTGTTGCAAACAGAGCCAGCACCCTGCCTGATTGTGGAGATAGCTGTTCTTAGGAGAGGGGATTACTCTGGAGCGGTGCACTCCCATGTTTCAGGGTATAACATGTTACAGATGCCCTGGCCCCTGATCCCCCATTCTGACAGCTAGTGGGGGTCTTCTCCCCACGCTATCTGTCACAATCTGCAACTGCAATCTGTCACAATCTGGCCACGTCATCCATTCACACTATTCTGTGAATGAGAAAATGACAATGTCCAACAGCCTTTGCGGTTAGTAGTTCTCAATGAAATACCACGGCGCTGTTGAACGCTGCAGTAGTTCAGTAAGGGCTCATTTACACTTGCTTTGAGCTTCAACACACATTAACGGCTAGTTTACACTTCAAAACAAGGCTTTGGACACTCTTTGTTAAAGCTCTCTAAACACAAGTCAAATCTCCTGTCACTAAATAATAAAATGGTTAGCTTCCAGTCCTGTTTACACCTTGCTTTTGTGTTGCTTCGGCTTTGCTTCAAAAATGATACCCCATGTAGCTTTAGTGGTGCTTCAAAGCCTCCATAGAAGTCTATGGCAAAGCTTGCTTGAAGCCCCCATGGAAGCCCCATGGAAGCCCCTCATGGAAGCCCCTCATGGAAGCCCCTCATGGAAGCCTCATCGAAGCCTCATCGAAGCCTCATCGAAGCCTCATCGAAGCCTCATCGAAGCCTCATCGAAGCCTCATCGAAGCCTCATCGAAGCCTCATCGAAGCCTCATAGAAGCCCCATCGAAGCCTCATTGAAACACCAAGCAAAAGCAAGGTGTGAACAGGACTGTAAGCTAACCATTTATTTAGTGACAGGAGCCTTGACTGGCGTTCAGAGAGCTTTATACAAAGCATGTCCGAAGCCATGTTTTGAAGCAAGTGTAAACTAGCCCTAAGTCATCTTGTCACAGTGTAACTGCCTGGGTGTATCGGAGGTATGGTCGGACAGATAGACAGGCTGCAGGACCGTGGCATTACACCCAAGATCTGCTGATCGTAGGTGCAATGCTTTACAGGTCCATTACAATAAATAAAAAATAAATGCATATTCTTTTACCTGCAAAAACATGTGCATTTATTATTTTTCTTTGTAAAGGTGAACTTATCCTTTAAAAAGATGTTTGTAAAATGTAGTACACCATAGCAATTGTTCATTATCCTGACTATCTCTAGTACTGGTTAGTCACATTCAACTGGAGTCGTTCTGTAATCTTGAAGCTGTTTCATAGTTTATCTAAGCCACTTCTCCAGGTTTTTTTGATAAGCTGCAAAACGTCTTCGACATTACAGATCAAGTTTAGCTGAATGTGACTTACTACATATACCATGACCTGGATGAATGTAAACCTTCACAGATCTATCCTGATTATTCTAAACCGACAACATGACAAATTTGGTAAATATGGGTTACTGTAGTATGCGCATCATTATTATTCTTTGCTCAGCCTCATTATACGCATGTATGTGTTTCTCTATATACCAGAGCATATTTCTGTAAAAGTAACGTATCCATCCCTTGGATCTCATTTACAGCATGTCAGCCTGCGGAATAATTTTATTTTGCTGTGATGGTGTATTTATGAGCAGTATACACTGCGATGTGTTCAGCTCCCAACATTCATCCACATTTTCACACATAACATTTATGCTTATTCCTCAAAACTGAGGGCATTTAAACAAACATTTTTGCCCTCTAGGATGGTTCTGCATATTCAGTTACTTTAAATGATCTGTTTTTAGAGCTAAACTCCAGGCATAAAAACTGAAGTAGTGGTTTGGATAAGCTACAAAACGTCTTCAGAACAAGCCCAGCTCAACACACCCTCTACATTGACCACTTAAGGACCGGGCCTCTTTCTGAGATTTGTTATTTACAAGTAAAAACATTTATTTATTTTTTTGCTAGAAAATGACTTAGAACCCCCCAAACATATATTTTTTTTCTAACACCCTAGAGAATAAAATGGCGGTCGTTGCAATACTTTCTGTCACACGTATTTGCGCAGCGGTCTTACAAGCAAACTTTTTTTTTGGAAAAAATACACTTTTTTGAATTAAAAAAATAAGACAACACTAAAATTAGCCCAATTTTTTGTTATATTGTGAAAGATAATGTTACGCCGAGTAAATTGATATCCAACATGTCACGTTTCAAAATTGCGTCCGCTCGTGGAATGGCGACAAACTTTTACCCTTAAAAATCTCCGTAGGCGACGTTTAAAAAATTCTACAGGTTGCATGTTTTGAGTTACAGAGGAGGTCTACGGCTATAATTATTGCTCTCGCTCTACCGATCGCAGCGATACCTCACATGTGTGGTTTGAACACCGTTTTTCAGATGCAGGCGCTACTCACTTATGCGTTTGCTTCTGCACACGAGCTCATCATTCACTTTTATCTGAAACCGGACAGCTCACTGAAGAAGAGGATACCAGGGTTATGGCAGCTAGCTGCTGCCATAACAACGATATTCCTCTTCAAACAGCCGACGTATAACGACGGTGGGCGGTCCGGAAGTGGTTAATGGATGACCTCATCGCCCAGGCTCTGCAATCATTGTCGGTGATTTCTCCTCTTCACTGAAGCTGGTTGCTCGAGAGATCATGTGACCAGACCAGTCCACCTTCAATAGACAAGTATAGACTTCTTTCCTTTACAGCAGGGGTAGGCAACCTCGGCACACCAGCGGTGGTGAAACTATGAATACCATCATGCCTCTGCTTCTAGGAGTCATGTCTGTGATCGTCCGTTTCTTGCAATGTCTCAGGGACTTGTAATTTCAAAACAACTGGACGACCGAGGTTGCCTACCCCTGCTTTACAAGGTAGTTAGAATAGGATTAGATTGGGGGTCAGAGTTGGTTTAGGTAAAGTCAGTATTTGACTTGCATTTTACTTACATATATTCCTCAATAGCTACAGAAGATTTACAGTAAATTCACAATTGTGTGCACCAAATGCAATTATCTTGTAAATGCAGGAGCAAAGTCATCACTAGGCTGTACACAGGTTGTGCGTAGATCAGAGCAGTTGGTGGCAGCCAGCAGGGCCGCCCACTACAGTTTGGCTGCAGAAAACCACAGGTGGCAGTTAGAAGACCCACAGATGTCCAGTTGCAAAATGCCATTTGCAGCACATTTCTGGCCATTGTGGAATCTTCTCAGGTGTGTAAAAGGTAGTGCTGGAAGATCATTAATGTGGTTGTAAACCCTTTACAACCAATTTTTGCTACAGGAAAGCTTACAATTAGGCTTACCTGTAGCTACACTGGATATCTCCTAAACCTGCACGGTTTAGGAGATATTCCCTGTATTTGCATGTGCTGATGTCATCTGCACATGCGCACTGAAGCAATGGCACATTGCGCGGGAGTGACGTCATGCGCGGGAGTGACGTCATCTCAGCTCTGGCCAATCACAGTGCCAGAGTCCGCGATACCAGGAAGTAACTTTGGGAACGATGTCCGCTGCTGGAGCGGTGAACGAGGACTGCAGCGGGGGCTTCGATCTCAGGTGAGTAATTCATAATTAGCTAGTATGCTATGCATACTAGCTTATTATGCCTCTGTCTTGCAGGTTTGTTTTTGTTTTTTCTTAGGATTTATAACCACTTTAAGTGGGGCATGACAGCTGAAATTGAGCCTAGCGGCATGTCGTGTGTTTTTGGTGCAACAGCACATTGAGTTCAATGGGTTGCCTGTTGCACAACAAACGCACCAAAGAAGCTCAAGCTCGCTTGGTGACGCAAAAGTTTTGTCGCATTACTGCTACCCACATTTGGGCTGCCATTAAGAATTAATGGCGCGCTAGCACATTGCACTTTTTGGTGCATTTTCCCGTGTTTGTGTTCTTTTTGGAGCTTGATTCCCAGGCAGTACATCTTAAAATCCTGTTAAAGGGGAGTTCCAGGCCTTTTAAGTCAGCAGCTACAAAAAGTGTAGTTGCTGACTTTTAATAAACAGACACTTACTTGTTCCACGGTCCAGCGATGCGGCCGAATGGGGTGTCGCTCCTCTCCCCCCCCTCTTCGCCGGCGCCTCCATTGCCACTTAGAGCACCCGGCCGTGACAGCTTTCGTCTTCACGGCCGGGCACGCACGGCGCATGCGCGAGTCGCGCTGTGCTCCCGGAGTGGATAGGCGATCTCCTGGGACCTGTCACGTGTCCCAGGAGATCGCCTAGAGGGAGGGGCCGCCTAAGACTAAAGGAGGAGTCGCCTAGGCGGTTCCTGGGCGGAAGGCGGAAGTGGGACAGGAAGTCCCCCCTCCTAATGAAGCCCCCACTCCCCCCCCAAAAAAATTACATGTCAAATGTGGCACGTAAGGGGGTGAGGAGTGCTTAAAGCGGAAGTTCCATTTTTGGGTGGAACTCCGCTTTAAAGCAAGGGCCTTGTTGTTTGTAAACGTTCTAAAAATGATTTTCATATTGGATTAACAGTGCTATTGTAGTGAATCATGTAATGTCTGAAGGAAGAAATAATAGTTTGGGATTTGTGAGCCACGTAGGTATAATTCTAGAAAAGAAAAATCGACACATCCATCCTAGATGTGAGTTTTTATAGCGGAGAAGGGGGAGTTTTTATGCGAGTGTTATCTGGATATTCATGGTGTGGTAGGTTGCCTTTTATGTGTGTATGAGATCATAGGATTTAAGTTGTGGAGACAGTGGCTTTTCATCACTTAATAGAACACTTGGGAGATCTGTAAAATTAGCCATGCCAACTTTCTGGTGGCAAGACAAATTTTAGGCTCCAGTGCCCACCTGGCATGTTTTCTCATGCAGGTGAGTAGCAGGCTGATTAGGGTGCCCAGGTCGGTGTCATTCGGAGGATGCCACAGGCAGCACTTTGTTATGGAGGAGAAAAAAGATGTCTGCTAATGAATTAGCCGGAGCAGGGAGAGCTGGCGGGGTAATTAATTTATAGAGCCTTTAATGAATGCAACTCTTCCAGGGCACAGCAGGGAGAGCCATTCCCCCGTGATCTTAGTGTTCTTAGATAAAGAGGTTTATGGGAAGCCTCAGGGAGCCATTTATCATGGTAGGCAGAGGAATAGAACCATCGATGAGGAAGTGGAGGGGGGCTGTAGTGGTAGAGGAAAACGATGGGGAGAATAGCAAGTCTGCTAAATAACTGTATCGGCTTCATGCTGCATCGGTGTGTGCATGTGAATAATTCAGATTACGGCATGCGGAGCTGGATGTGAGAGGAAGCCAGCAGGAAGGAGAGGCAAATAAAGATGCTGACTACTTAATATCTTGCAGAGGGAAAAAAAGGATAGAATATCAAATGTGAAGCACAGGAAAGTTACTATGATTAATCAACACACTGGAGACACGGGTAAAAATGATTTTCACAGGTGGTTCTGGTAACAAACGGCGCTGTAATTCATTAATATATGTATTCGTAGTACTAAAAATAACTTCATTTGAAAACAATTTCAGTTTGCGTTTTTGCTCTGAAGCAAGGTCAAAAGAGTCTTAAAGAGGAAGTAAACTCTCCCACTCTGATGCTTCTTTTCATTTAGTCCATTATAATAAGTAATTATCAAACTATAGCCTCTGTAATCCAGCCCAAATCTCATATTACTTACTGTTTAAAGAAACATTAAAAAAACTTGTTTCCAGGGGTAAGGCAGCGCCATCTTAAGTATTGTTCTCTGAGTCCACAGTGGGATGTATTTCCGCCCTTACATTGAGCAGTTCCTGTACTGTTAACCAAGCCTCCTTCTCAATCCAACGTTTCTATGGCAACCCTGCTTCCCTGTTCATAGCTGACTTGTTTTATTTCATGGTATTTACTTGTGCCGATTATCTAGTGTTTGCCTGTGTCAGTCTTATCAGCTTCAGCTTTAGCTGATAAGACTGCAGTAATGCTGTCCAATGCCCTGGTTTACACTGCATGTGATGTCACATGGTCACATGGGGTGTAGGAGGAAGCTCTGAGTGATTATGCAGTCTCCTGGGATTTCAGTGTTGTATGCCGTAGGAAGTCCTGATAATAGATAGACAAGTGCACAGAGTGTGCCGTAAATCAGGGGAGATTTGGACATGCTCAGTGACATCATTCTAAAGAACAAAAAGGATTACAACAATACTAAGCAAGTAAGGAGATATCTACAAGCAGTGTTCATTAGGGTTTTTTATGCTGATTTACATGGGACAAAGTTGTGGGGGAGAGTTTACAACCACTTTAAAATGCTCATATATTAAATAAACAAAAGTTTCATACTAGTTTTAATAAATCCGTTTAACTCCATGCCAAGGTTTGAATTGGAACGATTGAATTTACTGTATGACCATGTTTCCATTGTGACTTATGCCACGAGCGGAATTTCCGTCCGAAAAATCTTGGATTTTTTTTTCGACGGAATTCCGCTCAAGCTTGTCTTGCATACACACGGTCACACAAAAATTCTCGGAACTTTCGACCGCCAAGAATGCGGTGACGTACAACACTACGACGAGCCGAGAAAATGAAGTTCAATGCTTCCGAGCATGCGTCAAATTGTTTCCGAGCATGTGTGATTTTTTTGCGCGTCCGAATTGCATACAGACGATCGCATTTTTGGATAGCAACTTTTCCCGACATGAAAAATCTCTCAATCTTTTGCTGGTTTGAATTCCGCCAGCAAAAGACCGATGGAGCATACACACGGTCGCATTTTCTGACAAAAAACTCTCATAGGAGTTATTTGCTGGCAGCATTTCCAATCGCGTGTATGCGGCATAATGCATAAGAGGGTACCGAAGATTGTATTCTCGGACATTGGAGAGTATTATCAATTTATACTATGCAATTTTTGCAATGACCATGTTATTTGCTCTTAAGCCCCGTACACACAATTGGATTTTCCGACAACAAAACCATGGATTTTTGTTCGAAGGTTGTTGGCTCCAACTTGTCTTGCATACACACGGTCACACAAATGTTGGCCAACAATTACGAACGTGAGAACGTGGTGACGTACAAGACGTATGACGAGCCGAGAAAAAGGAAGTTCAATAGCCAGTGCGGCTCCTTCTGCTTGATTCCGAGCATGCGTGAACTTTTGTGCGTCGGACTTGTGTACACACGATCGGAAATTCCGACAACAAAGTTTTGTTGGTGGAAAATTTTGAGAACCTGCTAGCCAACATTTGTTGGCGGAAAGTCCGCCAACAAATGTTCGATGGAGCATACACATGGTCGGACTTTCAGCCAACAAGCTCACATCCAACATTTGTTGTCGGAAAATCCGATTGTGTGTACGAGGCATAATTGTTTTTTCAGATCATCACTTGTGTGATAGAATCAATATTTATTTTTACATATAAAAAGATCAATCTAATTTGGTAATGTTGTTGCCGTTCAAATCTTCTTTCTCTATATATTGCATAAGAGGACACGGACTATGTGTGGATGGCATTTCTACCAGCTTTTGTATGCATCTAGATTACCTAATACACTAGAGTTGTTCGGTTTATCTTCATAGTCAGATATCATTTGATACAGCCGCGATAATGTTGTTTATGATGTGGTCAGAAACACAGTGCAGTAAATCTTCCTGTGTGATCTTTCATCTCCGAATTCTTCTATGCTATAAACATAGACCTCGATGATACAAATTAAAGTACATCTAAACCCAAAAACAAAAATGTACTATATTTCAGTTTTCGAGGTCTTTTACATTTTCAGACAACATTGTTTTTTAACAAGCACAGAAAATACCTGTTTGCTAATGCCAAAAATGGCAGTATCTTTCATGAATTAAATGAACTGGACCCTACCCTGGATGAGAATGGGTTTGCCTAAGGAAACAAGTGTAAGGGATGGGTGGTATTTACCCGGGACCCCCTCACAGGGGTTTGGACTGCAACCTGCCCCTAGGTTGTTTCCCTGTTACTAGAAGATATAGCAGAAATATGCAAATAGACCACCAGCAGAAATGGCCAGATAACGGATAATGAAACAGAGTAGCTGGTGAGAGCACCAAAGTGAGATATATACCGGTACTCAGATTTGCCCAACTGCAAATGCTCAGGGAAGCAGAGCTTGCTAAGCAGAATGTGCCAGGAGTAGCTGTGTCTAATAGTAAGGACTTTAAGGAGCAGACATCGCAATGGAGCATACCTGTGTACCCCTTTAGGAGCCAGTAAGTATTTTGTGTTCCCCATTCACTTCTGAGCCCTGGATGGAGCACAACCCCTGTTGACACCACCGTAATACCTTGGCTAGATATCAGATTAGGCATAATGTAAATACAAAGAATCAATGAGATGTGCACAAAAGAGAATCACCCAGGAAAAATAAACCATAGAATGCAGCACAATGCTACTTTAACTAGCCCCAACTGTCCTGCAGGACCGAAAGTTAGGCATTCGATCTCACACTGAGTTTTCCCCTAGTGAGCAAAGGATTAGAGAACAAGAAATGATGGTCTAGCTTAGGGATGAGCCGAACACCCCCCCGTTCGGCTCGCACCAGAACCCGCGAACGGACCTAAAGTCCGTGCGAGCTTTAGAACCCTATTAGTTA
The DNA here is from genome assembly GCA_028564925.1 of Lithobates sylvaticus. Classification (NCBI taxonomy): domain Eukaryota; kingdom Metazoa; phylum Chordata; class Amphibia; order Anura; family Ranidae; genus Lithobates; species Lithobates sylvaticus. Next base: position 34,309,621 of record CM053037.1, on the reverse strand, counting down.
TAATGGATGCGAACGTTCGAAATTAAAAGTGCTAATTTTAAAGGCTAATATGCATGTTAATGTCATAAAAAGTGTTTGGGGACCTGGGTCCTGCCCCAGGGGACATGTATCAATGCAAAAAATTTTTTTAAAAACGGCCGTTTTTTCAGGAGCAGTGATTTTAATAATGCTTAAATTGAAACAATAAAAGTGTAATATTCCTTTAAATTTCGTACCTGGGGGGTGTCTATAGTATGCCTGTAAAGGGGCGCATGTTTCCCGTGTTTAGAACTGTCTCTGCGCAAAGTGTCATTTTTGAAAGTAAAAAAGCTATTTAAAATCACTCGCGGCTAATGTTAATTCACGGCTCCCGTAACACAGAGAACAGTGATTCATTGAAACTCATTCATAAAAAAAATTCATTTTTAAAAAAAAAAAAAAAATTAAAAAAAAAAAAAGCGTAGGGGTCCCCCCAAATTCAATAACCAGGCCCTTCAGGTCTGGGATGGATATTAAGGGGGATCCCAGCCAAAAAAAAAAAAAAAAATGGCGTAGGGTCCCCCTCAAAATCCATACCAGACCCTTGAGGTCTGGTATGGATTTTAAGGGGAACCCTAGCCAAAAAAAATGGCGTGGGGTCCCCCTCAAAATCCATACCAGACCCTTATCCGAGCACGCAACCTGGCAGGCCGCAGGAAAAGAGGGGGGGACGAGAGCGGCCCCCCCTCTCGCCTGAACCGTACCAGGCCACATGCCCTCAACATTGGGAGGATGCTTTGGGGGTCTAAGACCCCTAAAGCACCTTGTCCCCATGTTGATTAGGACAAGGGCCTCTTCCCCACAACCCTGGCCGGTGGTTGTGGGGGTCTGCGGGCGGGGGGCTTATCGGAATCTGGAAGCCCCCTTTAACAAGGGGACCCCCAGATCCCGGCCCCCCCCCTGTGTGAAATGGTAAGGGGGTACAAAAGTACCCCTACCATTTCACCAAAAAAGTGGCAAAAATGGTAAAAATGACAGGAGACAGTCTTTGACAATTCCTTTATTAAAATCTTCTTTCTTCTTTCTTCATCCTTCGGATTCTTCATCTTCTCCTTCCTTCATCTTCTTCCATCTTCTTCTTCCATTTTCTTCTTCCTCCGATCCGCTTCTTCTTGCGCTGGTCTTCTCGTCCTTCTCGTCCGGCATCTTCTTCCGTCGGCGTCGGTGTCGGTGTCTTCTTGGGCCGCTCCGCGCAATGGGAGGCTCCCGCTGTGTGAGGCTCCGCTCCATCTGACAGGTCTTTTAAAACGGAGGGCACCTGGTGACCCCGCCCCCCTCTGACGTCATGGGGAAAGCCATCATGGAATTCCCCATGACGTCCCTGTGCGTCAGAGGGGGCGGGGTCACCAGATGCCCTCCATTATAAAAGACCTGTCAGACGGACCGGAGCCTCACACAGCGGGAGCCTCCCATTGCGCGGAGCGGCCCAAGAAGAGACAGAGACACCGACGCCGACGCCGACGGAAGAAGATGCCGGACGAGAAGGACGAGAAGACCAGCGCAAGAAGAAGCGGATCGGAGGAAGAAGAAAATAGAAGAAGAAGATGAAGGAAGGAGAAGATGAAGAATCCGAAGGATGAAGAAAGAAGAAAGAAGATTTTAATAAAGGAATTGTCAAAGACTGTCTCCTGTCATTTTTACCATTTTTGCCACTTTTTTGGTGAAATGGTAGGGGTACTTTTGTACCCCCTTACCATTTCACACAGGGGGGGGGGCGGGATCTGGGGGTCCCCTTGTTAAAGGGGGCTTCCAGATTCCGATAAGCCCCCCGCCCGCAGACCCCCACAACCACCGGCCAGGGTTGTGGGGAAGAGGCCCTTGTCCTAATCAACATGGGGACAAGGTGCTTTAGGGGTCTTAGACCCCCAAAGCATCCTCCCAATGTTGAGGGCATGTGGCCTGGTACGGTTCAGGCGAGAGGGGGGGCCGCTCTCGTCCCCCCCTCTTTTCCTGCGGCCTGCCAGGTTGCGTGCTCGGATAAGGGTCTGGTATGGATTTTGAGGGGGACCCCACGCCATTTTTTTTGGCTAGGGTTCCCCTTAAAATCCATACCAGACCTCAAGGGTCTGGTATGGATTTTGAGGGGGACCCTACGCCATTTTTTTTTTTTTTTTTTTTTTGGCTGGGATCCCCCTTAATATCCATCCCAGACCTGAAGGGCCTGGTTATTGAATTTGGGGGGACCCCTACGCTTTTTTTTTTTGTTTTTTATTAATGAATGACAGCTCTCTGTGTTACAGGAGCCATCAATTCATTAGCCGCGAGTGAATTAAATAGCTTTCTTCCTGCAAAAATGACACTTTTTTGCAGGGAAAGTTCTAAGCACAGGAAACCTGCCTCCTTCACAGGCTACCTATAGACACCCCCCAGATGTGATACTGCAATGCTGTTCTAACAGCATGCACACACATATCCCCAGAAATAAAGCACATATTGTTGTCAGCAGTCAGCAGCACACTGACACGCTGACACTGTGAGTGAAACATAATATGCGAGGCCGCCGCCGCGGCGGCCTCTTATACCGTGGGGCGTGTATTAAAGCCCCTGAGCTATAATTGGCTACAGGCATCCTGCCTGTAGCCAATTATGGCTCTCCTCGCTGCCGGCGCTGTGATTGGCCAAGCATGCGGGGTCACAGTGCATGCTTGGCCAATCATCAGCCAGCATTGCACTGCGCGGGCCGCAATGCATTGCGGGGCCGCTCGCATCACACGAATTTGATGCGAGCGGCCCCAATAGTTCTGGGCTCGCCGAGCGAGCGAACACCCGGTGCTCGATTCGAACATGGGTTCGAATCGAACACCGGGCTCATCCTTAGTCTAGCTCACTTGTGGCCTCCCAGTGACTAGAGGCAGGGTCTAACTCTACGATAATTTTGGCAATACAATGTTTCATAGAGCACCAGTCATTAGACATGAACAAGAATTCTTCTGTCGGCTTGCTGAGTTTCTTACATTGGTGTACAATAATAATGCTGTATCTTTGGAAGAGGATGAATTTTCCCAGAGATATAGTGCAACAACAAGCAGCGTTCCCCATTAGAATATGGCAGGGGGAGGTCTCTTTAATTACATGGAATGATTGCAGAGGGTTGTGTAAGCTGGGAAGGGGTGGGAACAGAATTTAACTGATGTAAGTCCCTGTAAATGAAGAACTGGGTTGGTAAAGCTACGCAAAATAGGCCTGAAGTGGAATACATGTAAAGCTCCCGCCTGGCATAGAAATGGTGCATTGTATTGGAGGTTCTGCACACAGTGTTCCAAGGAATAGATGGAGTAGATGGGCCACAGCACTGGAGGGGTTATGGAGTCTGTATCTCAATGTGGCTATAAGTATTGCACAGAGTCTTGAACTTAAGTAACTGGCAATAACAAACACTTGAACATATGATGTGATGACCTTGCTGTTGGGGGCCCCCTTTTTCTCTGTTCTCCTGTTCTGGAATTGTGAATTGTGATAACCTGGGTTGTCTGCCTGCAGAGTCCATTTTTCTGCCTCTCAGGGAGATCAGCGATCCGGGCTCTCTCTCCCTCGGCTCTCCGGCTCAGCTTGATCAGAGCTAAAACACGTCAACCTTTCTTATTTGCGTTTGGTCACTGTGGCTTGTTAATAAATACAACATTTTTTAAGAGCGCTCACCGGAGTGCGGATCATCTTTTCCTCATTTCTCTACTCAGCCAACGACTGTGGATTGAGCATGCGGGAGCTCTGCTTTCTATGTGATGTATGAGTAGCAGCACTGACTTTTTTGTTTATATTCTCAGCTTGGTCAGGCCTGTAGCCTCCTGGAATCACACTATATCCCTCATGTCCTCATTCTCTCAGTCTCCTCCGCTCTCCTCTTGTTCCTGGGCTTTTCCTTTTTATAGGCCCCCATCCTTTTCTCAGCTCAGATAAGTTCAGCTGATCTGATTGGAAGAATCCTGCTTTCCGCACACAAGTTTCAGCATTCCTGTAAAGCTGTGTGACAAGTGATTTGCGGAGCACTGCCATCTTGTGGCCAAATACAATTCCGCATAACAGTAACAATGCACAGTGTTACACCTGAAATGGCAAAGCCTGGCAGCAAGGGCTTAGAAGAGCAGAATTCAGCAAATTCACATGTCTGAGGTAACGGGGTACTGTATTGATTAGTGTCTGTATTAGAGCTTATTATTTTCTTTAATTATATGGGATAGCACTGATTGATAAAGTGAAGCTAGCATGTTCTAGTAATCTGGCATCACTTTAGTGACTTATAATATTTTTTGTATTACATTCTTCATTTGTATGTTGTTTTCTGGCAGCTTGAGCTGCCTCCTAAATTAGAAACCATAATCCAACATGTAAGGGGTAGGGTGGGGTAGGGTGGTCGTCGCATCTTCCATGTCCCCCTCCTCGTTGGATGCCAAGCAAGGGTCATGTAGGAGGCCACTTTTGGGCTACATTAGGCACTTTAATACACGTCACTCTCCTACACATGGGGTATCTTTACTGAAACTGGTGATTAAACTCTCCTGATGTATTAAACATCACCACGGTTACTTGTGCATTTAGGAGGGACACACGGAGACAGTGTACTAGTGCTCTCCGCCTGTCCAGTTCATCATCCCTATCTCACTCCCAGTATGGGAATGGAGTCCCGCCATGCACCTAGTTCTGACTCCATGCGTGCTTTTCATTTTTTCTCTTCCATACCTATGTACAGAATGAGGGTCCCGGCAGTGCATATCTGGGAGACAGATCGTTGCTAAGGGAGTGATGACAACATCTTCCTCGCTGCAAGAGGCTATCCCACCTACCACTTGTACACGTTTAACGACAGGCTGCTAGAAAAACCTTTTGTTACCCTTGATAACCACTTGGGCAATAGGAACTACAGCTTCAGCACATCACTGGATATCCAGACTCCAGTGGTGGCAGGGGATGGTTAACTGCAACAAGAACCTTCCAGGCAGCCCATGGATCTGGGTCTCCTGTTTTATAGGACACAGGATCGGGGGGTCGGACCCTAGGAAAACCCGCCATAAAAACCTGGGAAGCACAATTAACTCACAACTTCCTGGCTAGGGCAGCATTTAACAATACCAAACCCCTCTAAATGTCACACAGAAGCCATGATGCTTGCTGTTTTTAAGGTAACGGTGCCGGTGGAATCACAGACTACAGACATCACACACAATGATCATAGCACTGTTCTTGTTCTCAATATCTTGCTTTGTCCTCACCTGTGGCCTCTATATAAAGCATTGTACAGGCATCACACACAATGACTATAGCACAGTTCTAAATATCACCTTTTTGTTCAAATCAGAAGGGGGGAATTCTTGCAGGAACAGAGTCTTTTCTTCACAAATGTGTATTGCAACTTTGAAAAAGTAACCCCAACATTTTTCATTCATGGCCAAAGTTGTATTGACATCTGCATATAAAAAAAAATCTGTTCTTTTCTCTTTTAACAATTCAACATGTTTTGACCCATATGTAGCTGTGATCACCTGTTTGTGCACTGAACTGGCAATCAAGTGAACTGGCATAGAGGACTCTAGAGATGGCTTCCTACACTTTGTGCACATGGTGGACATCCTTTATCTCCTCAACCTGATTTACGATGATCATTCATTGTGCAAGCCATTCGGGCTAGAAATGCAAGTAATGAATTAAAGTCATATTTATCCTTACAAATCCCAGACTTAATTTATCTGGCTGTTGGCAGTCACAAAGCTCTTCATAGGTATTTAATCCAGGCTCATGCAGCTGATTTATCATTTTACATCATACACAAAGCTGTGCTGCTATTTTTGCTTTGGTTTCTTTATGCCGTCAGAAGCTGTGGTGCTCTAAAATGAAGAATGGTGTGGGTTCAGCGTAATTAAATTACATTGTAGGAAAATGGGTCACATAGGTCTAACTTCCTAATCAGTGTACCTTATATAAGGTTTCCTAGTTGGGAAAGTGAGCCATATTATTAGTTTGTGTCTGGAAGCAATAATACGTGGGGCTTTCAGAGAGATGCAGATTGACAGGCCGATATCACTCACCGAACTGGCAGGGAATCTCATGAATAATATAACAATAGAACCTGGTGCCACTGGCACCGTGTACATAATGTAAACTTTCGGGAGAGATAAAACATTACAGAGACAGTATAATGTCATAGTGGAAGCTAAACATCAGTTGAACAGAGGTCTGTAATGCACCTCCATAGACATAACTCGGTATATCACCTTGTGTTACATTATGAACTCTTGATCTGCAGTTGTCATTAATGGAGAACAGTATCAAGGGAGACCTGTATGGTAGGCAAGTGATTGCAGAATATAAAATGTTCAGCACCTAAGCTGTAACTCGCATTACTGAGTCTTCCTGACAACTTGTTGACTAGACTACTATTTGTAGTTCAATTATTGTTTCAGCCAGAAACCAATTGCACTTGTAAAAACGTAGGCATATTATGTATGTATGTGTATTTGTATGCATGCCATTGTCTCACCTCCTTGCTTGCTGTTTGGATTATTAGGGAATTTCTGCACACTGGTCATGCCCATGCTAAGCTATTTCCCACCTTTAGACCAACCCGAGCTTCCTCCAGAACATGCAGAGACGTCACTCCCTCTGTAAGCCTATATTTGGTCTTTATCTGACATTTAGCAATTAGGTATAGGGAAAGGTATTGCATAATTGGAGCAGCTACGCAAAAAAAAAAAGAATTTAACAATATTTAAAGAGCAATTTGGAGAGTTTTTATTAGTTTGACAGGCATCAGACTATGTTCAGACTGTATAAAGCATACATTCTGACATCTGAACATGCTATATACAGTGCCTTTAAAAAGTATTCACACCCCTTGAAATTGTCCACATTTTGTCATGTTACAACCAAAAATGTAAACACATTTTATTGGGATTTTATGTGATAGACCAACACAAAGTGGCACATGATTGTGAAGTGGAAGGAAAATGATGAATGGGTTTTCAAATTTTTTTTTAAAAAAATATCTGAAAAGTGTGGCTTGCATTTGTATTCAGCCCCCCTGAGTCAATACTTTGTAGAACCCCCTTTCGCTGCAATTAAAGTTGCAAGTCTTTTTGGGGATATCTCTACCAGCTTTGCACATCTAGAGAGTAACATTTTTGCCCATTCTTCCTTGCAAAATAGCTCAAGCTCTGTCAGATTGGATGGGGAATGTCTGGGAACAGCAATTTTCAATTCTTGACACAGATTCTAAATTGTATTTAGGTCTGGACTTTGATTTGGTCATTCTAACACATGAATATTCTTTGATCTAAATCATTGCATTGTAGCTCTGACTGTATGTTTAGGGTCATTGTCCTGCTGGAAGGTGAACCTCCGCCCCAGTCTCAAGTCTTTTGCAGACTCTTACAGGTTTTCTTCTAAGATTGCCCTGTATTTGGCTCCATCCATCTTCCCATAAACTTTGACCAGCTTCCCTGTCCCTGCTAAAGAAAAGCATCCCCATAACATAATGCTGCCACCTCAATGTTTCACGGTGGGGATGGTGTGCAGTGTTAGTTTTCCACCACACATAGCATTTTGCTTTTTGGCCAAAAAGTCCAATTTTGGTCTCATCTGACCAGAGCACCTTCTTCCACAAGTTTGCTGTGTCCCCCACATGGCTTCTTGCAAGCTGCAAATGGGACTTCTTATGGCTTTCTTTCAACACTGGCTTTCTTCTTGCCACTCTTCTATAAAGGCCAGATTTGTGGAGTGCACGGCTAATAGTTGTCCTGTGGACAGATTCTCCCACCTGAGCTGTGGATCTCTGCAGCTCCTCCAGAGTTACATGGGCCTCTTAGCTAGGGATGGGTGAACGGTTCGGCCCGAGCATAAGTTTGGGCCAAAATTTGGTTGTGTCAGCAGACACCGAACAATATGCAGTGTTCGGGGCAAATTCGAAAGCTGCCGGAACACCATTAAAGGCTATGGGACACTAACATGAAAAATCAAAAGTGCTAATTTTAAAGGCTTATATGCAAGTTATTTTCATAAAAAGTGTTTGGGCACCGGGGTCTTGCCCCAGGGGACATGTATCAATGCAATTTTTTTTTTTCTTTTTTTTTAAACGGCATTTTTTCAAAGTGTTTTAGCTATATTGCCGAGACCCGACAATTCAATTCATTACAGACGCGATCAGTTTTAAATGACTTTCCCAAGTGCTCTTCCAGGACAGCCCTTGAGAGATGGAGTCCCTCCCATCGACACAGGAAACACATTGCCAATCAGTTCTTAAGGCGGTCCCTCAGGTCCCTGGTCAGTCATTTGTGTTTCCTCCCTCGGAGGAACATGTTGCCAGGAACCTGGGCTAAAGCCTTATGGAGGACTCATCTCTCAGGGGCTGCCTGCAGAGGGGAGAAACCGCGCAGGGGACTGGGTCCTATCTAGCGGTCGTTTCTAAATCCCAAAGTCCTACCTTGTGTTTGTTTTATGGGCCGGGTATCGTCCAGCAGAACCGGAGCAGACCCGCAGCCCCCCTCCATCCTGTGCCGAGTAGCGCCTGTGGCAGCATGACGCGATTCCCCCCGGAGCGGTGAGTGGATTCGTCCAGCTCAGCTTCCTGTGTGGGGGCCGGAGACGCCGAGCGTCATTTCCGGCGGAACCGCGTCATTGCTGTGCGCGGAGACTTCCGGTTCCGGGTCTCGGACGCGCATGGAGGAGGGGAAAAAGCCCACGCTGGGCCTACAAATTCCCGCCAAACAGCCAGCTATACCGGACTTGTGGCGGGAACCGGAACACGTGAGCAACATGGAGGCTAATCCCCAGGACGCTCCGGTCGATGTAGGCACCAGCCAGGCCCAGGTAAGCCGCTGTGGGGCTATTACTCTGGGGTGTTTTTTGGTTGTGGTGTTGTAGGCTGGGACCTGTAGTACCCCATGGTGGTGGTGTTTCACAGTCCAGGATATGCAGTGGTGACACGGGTGGCTAATGGCATACAGGCTTAAGAGGCTAAGGGTGTTTGTTCTCTATTCTTTCAGACCAAAGAAGCCCCAAGGGAGGATAAGGCTGGCCGCAAAAAATGTCCTAATTGTGGAAATAAGCTTTCCTCTGGCTCTAACAAAGCTTTGTGAAAACAGTGTATTGCAGGCTTATTAAAAACTGAGGCAGACTCTCCCTTAGCAAAGTTCTTGGGTTCCTTCCAAGAGGAAATGGCGTCCACTTTTTAATCTCTGAGAGATTTGATTACGGATGTAAGCACAGCCTCCACCAGTAGAGCTGCAGTATCCTCTTCACCTTGCCTCACAACACCCAATTCAGGGGAGCCCCGTATATTCAGGGAGCAGAGCCCCGTGCTAGTTAGTCCCGAATCCTCTGAGGAAAATTCTGACCAGGATGAGGACCAGGCGGTAGCTAGCAAGTTCGCAAGATACAAGCTCTCTCTTGAGGAGGTAGACGAGCTGTTGAGCGCAATATATGACACACTGGAAATTGAGGAGGAGGAGACTCAATTAACCAGGCATGACAAAATGTATGAGGCACTGGGGGAAAAGAAAGCTAAAGTTTTCCCAATTCATAAGGTACTTTCTGACCTTATCCGCAAGGAATGGTCTGAGCCGGATAAAAAGGTGTTCTTTCCTAATTCCCTCAAAAGAAGGTTTCCTTTTGATGAGAGCCCAGAGGCAGTCTGGAATAAAAATCCCAAACTGGATGCCCCTCTGTCCAAGGTCTCAAAGCAATCAGATCTAGCTTTTGAAGATATGGGGCACTTAAAGGACCCTATGGATAGAAAGACAGATATAGTCTTGAAGAGGGCCTGGGATGCCTCTATGGCAGGTTTGAAGCCAGCTCTGGCCACATCCTGTGTGGCCAGAAATCTGGAATTTTGGCTTTCCCAATTACAGGACCACCTAAAAGCAGGTACTCCTAGGGGGGAGCTCTTAAAAACCTTTCCCATGCTGTTTAAAGCCACAGGTTTTATCTCAGATGCAGCTACTGACTCGGTTAAGTTTGCAGCCAAGTCAGCAGCACTTTCTGTAGCTGCTAGGAGGTCGGTCTGGATGAAGACCTGGGGGGGAGACACGGCGTCTAAAACTCGCCTGTGTAGTGTCCCCTTTACAGGTGACTTAGTCTTTGGGCCTGAGTTGGAGACCGCCTTAGAAAGGACGGCGGATAAAAAGAAAACCTTTCCAACAAAGAAGAAAACATTTCCTAGGAAATTTTTTCGTCCCTCTAAGGAGCAGTCCAAAGCAGAGAAAGAGTTCAAGCCCAAGAAGCATTGGGCAGGACAAAAAGGAAAAGGAAAAGGGGGCATTCTTTTTAACCGCCCCAGTCAAAACCCCAAGCCCCAGTGACATCAGGGTCCCGGTAGGGGGAAGGTTAAGCAATTTTCTCCCACAATGGGAAAAGATAACATCAAACAATTATGTTCTGAACATTATAAAGAGAGGGTATGCGCTGGAGTTTCACAGCAGCCCACCCTCAAGATTTCTAGTGACAAAATTACCAAGTCACTCAGAAAAAGCCAGGGCCTTACCACTCTTGATAGGGGAAATGGTGGATCAAGAGGTATTGACACCAGTCCCCATTCAAGAACAGGGGGACGGTTTTTACTCTCATATATTTGTGGTAAAGAAACCGTCCGGGAGGTTCAGGCTAATTATGAACCTCCGACCCCTGAACCACTCCATCCGCTACAAGAAGTTTCGGATGGAGTCCATTTATTCAGTAAGAAATCTTCTTCAGGAACGAGTTTTTATGGCTACCCTGGATCTAAGGGACGCTTATCTGCACATCCCCATAAAGAAGGAATGCCAGAAATTCCTTCGGATGGCAGTGCAGATAGACACAAAAATCTATCATTTCCAGTGCAGAGCACTCCCTTTCGGACTGTCGTCCTCGCCCAGAGTCTTTACCAAGGTTCTGGGGGAGGCACTAGTTCCATTGAGACTCAAGTCGGTCTCAATCATCCCTTACTTGGACGATCTTCTGATCACAGCACACTCAGAGAGTCAGCTGTCTCAGGACCTAGAGTTGACGCAGCTCAACCTAAGTCAGCTGGGGTGGATCATCAGCCAAGAGAAATCAAAATTTACCCCAACTCAGGAGATCATGTACTTAGGTTACAGGATCCTGTCAGTACCGCAGAGGATAGTACTGCCAGAAGAGAAGATATCAAATCTATGGCAGAAAATGCATTTTCTCCAAAACAGCCCCCAATGTACGGTCAGGGAGGTGATGTCAGTATTGGGTCTCATGACAGCAGCCATCGAGGCAGTACAATGGGCAAGATTCCATCAAAGAGACCTTCAGTGGTTCCTGTTGGAACATCTAAAAGGCAAAGGTCTGGAGGAGGAGGTTTCAATCCCCTCAAAGGTGAAACGCTCCCTCTGGTGGTGGAAGAACGCGGGGAACCTAAACAAAGGGGTTCCCTGGGTTCTTCCTATCTCAGCCACACTGACCACAGATGCGAGCAGTTGGGGTTGGGGAGCCCATCTAGGCTCGAGTTGGGCTCAGGGAGGTTGGACACCAGAGGAGAAGGTTTTCTCCTCGAATTGGAAGGAGCTAACAGCGATACTGAGAGCTTTAGTAGCCTTTCAAAGCAAGATTCAGGGCCACCATCTACAGGTCCGTTCAGACAATATGACGGCTGTAGCATATTTAAACAAACAAGGAGGTACCAGGATTTCTCGGTTGATGTCAGTGGCCAGAAGCATATTCCAGTGGGCAGAGACAAATCTAGAGTCAATTTCGGCTATACACTTAAAGGGGGAGCTGAACAATACTGCGGATTTCCTGAGTCGACAGTGGATATCGAATCAGGAATGGTCCTTACACCCAGAGGTTTTTCAGCTCATAACAGCCCATTGGGGAAATCCAGTAGTGGATCTGTTTGCAAACAGAGAGAATGCAAAGGTCCCAGATTTTTGCTCGCTACGCCCAGGAGATCAGCCCTTGGCAGTGGACGCTTTTCAGACTCCCTGGACTTTCAGCCTGGCGTATGCATTCCCTCCCCTCCATCTCATTCCGAGAGTTTTGACAAAATTTCTGGTAGAAGAAACATGTCTAATTTTAGTAGCACCGTTTTGGCCCAAGAGACCTTGGTTCACAACCTTGCTGCAACTATCAGACCACCCGCCTCTGAGGCTTCCCCTCAGACGAGATCTCCTGTCGCAGGGACCTCTTTTTCATCCCCAGGTGGCCATGCTGAATCTGTCAGCATGGTTACTGAGGAGGAAATTCTGAGGAAGAAGGGTCTATCTGAGCGAGTTATTGCAACTTTGCTTCAGAGCCGCAAACCAGTCACTAGAGCAATCTACAAAAAGGTTTGGAAAAAGTTCAATAGCTGGCTGAGTAACAATGGGGAAGAAAGCATGGATATCGCAAACATTCTCCAGTTTCTTCAGGAGGGGATAGACAAAGGGTTATCCCTCAGTACGATCAAAGTACAAATAGCAGCCTTGAGTGTATATCTAGATAAGCGGTTGTAGGAGGATCCTTTTATCTCTAGATTTTGCAAGGCAGTTGCTAGACGCAAGCCAGTTAAACTAATTAGAGCTCCATCCTGGGATCTTGCTGTGGTATTAAAAGCTTTCTTAGGGTCTCCTTTTGAACCCATCTCAGAGGCCTCTCTAAGACTACTTACTCTAAAAACAGCAATGCTGGTAGCAATCACGTCAGCCCGCAGGGTTAGTGAAATTCAGGCCCTTTCCATGAGGGAACCTTTCTTGCAGATCCTAGAGGACAGAGTCATCCTAAAAACAGACCCTGGGTTTTTACCAAAAGTATCATCCAGTTTTCACAGGTCACAGGATATTGTTCTACCATCTTTTTGTCAGAACGCAGCAAATGAAAAGGAGAGGCGTTTTCATTTATTAGACGTAAGAAGGTGTATTCTAGAATACTTAAGAGTAACGGAGACTTTTAGAGTCTCTGACTCACTTTTTGTACTTTTTTCAGGAAAAAGAAAAGGACAAAAAGCTTCAAAGGTAACCATAGCTAGATGGATTAAGCTAGCCATAGCAGAGGGGTATAAAGCTTTGAGTAAAGAGCCTCCTGGGGGTATTAAAGCTCATTCCACAAGGGCATTGTCAGCATCTTGGGCAGAAAAGGCTGGTGCCACCCCGGAGCAGATATGTAAAGCGGCCACATGGTCCAGCTTTTCTACGTTTACAAAGCACTATCGACTGGACTTAATGTCTAGTCAGGATCAGGCTTTTGGAAGGAAAGTCCTCCAAGCCGTGGTCCCACCCTAATCTGGTAAGTACTTGGGGATCCTCTCAAGGGCTGTCCTGGAAGAGCACTTGGGAAAACTGGAGTTAGTACTTACCGGTAACTCCTTTTCCAGTGTTCTTCCAGGACAGCACGATCCCACCCTATTATCTTATTGAAATGTACTAACATTATTACCTGTGTGGTTTATATATATATTTTTCAGTTCCATCCTTCGGTTCTTGGTGAATGACTGACCAGGGACCTGAGGGACCGCCTTAAGAACTGATTGGCAATGTGTTTCCTGTGTCGATGGGAGGGACTCCATCTCTCAAGGGCTGTCCTGGAAGAACACTGGAAAAGGAGTTACCGGTAAGTACTAACTCCAGTTTTTTTTCCTTTAGAAGTGTCATTTTGCTGTGGTATTGTTCTAAACACTGGAAAACTGTGCCACTTTACAGGCATACTATAGACACCCCCCAGGCACAATAGTTAAAGGAATATTACATTTTTATTGTTTCACTTTAAGCATTATTAAAATCACTGCTCCTTAAAAAACTTCAGTTTTTAAAACTTTTTTTTGCATAGACCCGGGTCCCCAAACGCTTTTTATGACAATAACGTGCATATAAGCCTTTGAAATTAGCACTTTTGACTTTTCATGTCCCATAGACTTTAACGGTGTTCATGTGTTCTTCCTAATTTTTTTGCCTGTTCAGATGTTCTGGTGCGAACCAAACCAGGGGTTGTTTGACTCATCCTTACTCTTAGCTGCTTCTCTGAATGCTCTCCTTGCCCGGCCTGTCAGTTTAGGTGGATGGCCATTTCTTGGCAGGTTTGCAGTTGTGCCATACGCTTTCCATTTTCGGATGATGGATTGAACAGTGCTCCATGAGATGTTCAAAGTTTGGGATATTTTTTTTAAACCTAACCCTGCTTTAAACTTCTCCACAACTTTATCCCTGACATTCCGACCACAAAATCTGTCGGAATTTTTCAGACGGATTTTGTCCGAAACTTGTGTTGCGCACACTCACGGTCGGACAAAGTTGTCGGAAAATCCAATCATTCCGAACGAGGTGACCTATTAAATGTATGATGGGACTACGTTGAGCCCAGTAGTCAATAGATTTCATCTTCAAATTTCTTCTGAGCATGCATGGCACTTTGTGCTTCGGAATTCTCTACACACGATTGGAAAAAGTCAGATCGGATTTTGTTGTTGGAAAATTTTAGATCCTGCTCTCAAATTTTTTTCACCGGAAATTCCGACGGAAAAAGCCTGCTAGGGCCCACACATGATCGGATTTTCCGACAACATAATCCGATCGGACTTTTTCCATCGGAATATCCAGTTGTGTGTACGGGGCTTAAATTGTTACAAAGATTAATACCCTGGTTTATAACCAACCACTGTTTATTGTCAACGGCTATTGATGACTTTGTATACTTTAAAAAATTCTGAATAAAAACCATTGAAAACAAAAACTTGTTTTCCTTGCAGCAGAGGCTGGCATTGCACAGCTTTTCCAACAATGTATTTCTATAGGGGGCATTTTATTCTTTAAATTCCTGGTGATTTTTTTTTTGATACAATAATTTTTATTGTAAAAAGAATAACATCTTGACAAATGTTCACCCGCGCAGGGGTAAAGTGCAGTGAGTAAAACAATCAAGTAACTATTATTGGTATTGGCTAACCACTGGGCGACCACATGAGATAACCCAAGGAGCCATTTAAATTCCTGGTAATTTTTTAATAATGATTGGCAAATGTAATGTTCTCATGTCTTTACCACTGGCCTGCCATTGAAATAAAAATAAAATATGTAATTAAATATTAATAAAAAAAGTAATGAATTCAGAAACTCAGACTACATATAACATGTTAAACAGTGGCTAGGAATATTTATATATTCAATAATCAGCCACAGTTGGAACTCTGATACAGACACTCATAAAAATGTTTTCTAAACATTTGAATGAACGTGAACAGCAGGTCCTGTGGCTGATTTTTCAAAGCTAGTTGGCAGAAACAGACAGGCTCAGTCTCCGAGCCAGACAGCTTTCAACAGACGTGCATGTCTGCTGCATTGCATAGATCTGCATTATCCACATAGGAATAAATAGAATTTACACTTTAAATTCTTAGTTATGCGGTAAGTTGCATGTGTTCTACTCCTGGATAACAGATGAGTGTGAATAGGCCTTTACCTAGCTGTATACCAAATAATACATATCTTAAACTTTATGGTCAAACCCAAAAGCAAACATTTAATAAATTCCAGATTACAAATTCTTACGTTAATGGCTGCATTAATTCGATTTTTTTATTTAATTTTTTTGGCTTTTTTCCTTTGTTTTCATCTGATGATCCAGCCAGTAAATCTGTTGTGTTTCAACAGAACAAGCTGTACTGAAAACGTAGCAACTTATAGTGTTGAGACAAACAATTTACCACTGATAAGGGAAGTTTACAATGATCAGCTTTTATTTATTTAAAACCCTTTATCCCAAAAGGTACAAAAAAACACTGTTGATGAGACTGTTTGTGGAACTGCAGTGTGAGCTGGAGTTCAGCTTCAATTTGTTGTTGTGTATCTAAATCTGCTAGTACATCCAACACTCGCCTCTCCCCAGGCTGACAATGCTGTTATCCAAATAGGTGAAGGAGCTCCCACAAAAGTAGACTGATGCGACCAGAAAGTAAAGAGTGCGATGGTAAGAAGCAGAAGGAATGATATCGGGGAAGTGTTGCCTACCAACCAAAAAGGGAGGTAGGTTGTGTATGGTGTTTAAAGGAAGGAGCAGAAGCCAAATGCTAGATCCATCCAAAGATGGCGCCTATATAGGCGCTGCCGCAGATGACCCATCAACGTCACATATATGCAAGCAAAGGAAGGGAAGGGGAGGCGCCACCACCAATGCAGAAGAGCCGCCTGGTGGTTTGGCACCAAACCATGTCCCATAACGCTTGTAGATTGAATTAACGCCCCCAAATGCAGCGTCACAGAAACTGGCACTGCCCGTCCGGCGTGAGAATCATGACATTGATGCGTAGTGCGCACGCACCCACCCCCCAGATGAGAACAGGGGGAAGGGAAGACCCACAGTGCGCGTCGCAGCTCCCGGACCAGAGGAAACCCAAGACAGGGACAACACAACCCACATCCAGACCGCCACCAAAGCACACACACAACCCTGAGGGATCCTATGGGGGGGGATTAAAAAATGGTGTGTATATATATATATATATATATATATATATATATATATATATATATATATATATATATATATATATATATATATATATATATATATATAAAGGGCCATGAATATATTTTTTTTAGTTATCATAGGGAAAAGAAATAATAAAAATACAGCATGAAATAATAACAGAGCATGAACATATTACATTGGGCAGCCCAGCACGCGTACTTCCATCCCTAGTTGAGTTTCTAAAACAGGGGTCTATGGGACTTTATATGAGGCGATGACGTTGTCATCAACCTCCATTCCTTTTAAAATATACAAAAGAGAACAAGGAAGCGGGACTTTAAATGAAGTACCCAGAGGGTCAAGTGTTGTGTGGAGTTAAATTTAACATATCTATAAATCCGTACCTGCCCCTCCTCTGTGATGAATAAAACCAGAAGCAACAAGGTTTTCGTCACAAGGATTTAGTCACTGCCAGTTTCAGTTTAAGGTTTACAAAGGCAAAGGAGAAATCTGGGGTCTAATAGGCCCCAGATCTTTCAGTAAAGAATATCTGTCACTGCTAATGCTATGTTGTTCATCCCTTGTGATAAAGTAAGCGGTTCACACCGCTAATTTTAGGGAAAGAGATGGAGTAGGGCTATGGAAGGGGGATAGAAAGGAAATAAAGGGTGCAACACCAAGTCATCCTCACACCCAGAAGAGGACATAGAAAAAAAGGAGCAAAAATGGGTGGTAAATAAAACGCTGTCCATTGTTCCCATACCTTCTGGAATTTTACTTATTATTTTGTCTAGTTTTTGGGTTGGTTTTAAAAAGACATTAGACCCACAGCCTCCACAAAGGGGACCGTCTGGGTATTCCATGCACAAGTGATTACCCTTCTTGCCACTGTTAAAATGTGTGTGATTTGGGTGTTGGTGCACTCCTAGGGTTGTTTATTTAGAAGGGTTTTTATAAGGATCTTTATGAAATGATGTACCTGTAACAGTATAGATAATTTTATATAAAACCTTTCCACTTTCGGCAAATCCCACCAAATGTGTCAAAATTAGCCTTTTGTTGGCAACCTTTGGAGCATAGAGGGGGAGTGAGTCAGGATTAAGCAGGAGATTTTGAAAGGGACTAGGACCTACTAAGATGTAGCCTGTAGTTCACCTCCACTGCCAACACTTGGGCAGAACTTTTGGCTGTGTTGGTCCCCATCCAGTTCCAATTCTCTTCCATTATTTGTCCATTCAAGTCTCTATCCCATTCGAGAGTGTAAGAAGGAAAGGTACATGTATTTTGTGTTGGCAAAAGAGAATATACTAGTGTATAAGCCTGAACCTCTTGGTTTATTTAATAGGGGTCCCTCAGAGGGTGTAAGCGTTAGGACAAAAGCTAAAAGTGGGAAAGTGAGGTCCCAAATAATAAAAAAGAAGGATCAAACTTGTTGCTGACCCAGATAGTATCCTTAATACAGTCCTTATTAGTTTAAATATCTGAGAACATGGGGTGAAGGGCAAACAAGACCCCCACCATTGCAATTACCAAAAATAAAGCATCTAACTGACCCCATGCAGATTTTCAGCTTTCGCTACAAAAGCTCTAAGACGCTGTGGTGACCAAAAAGGGACTAAAGAGCCCCATCTTCTATAATGTGGGGTAGCTGACATTTCCAAAGCCCCTATCATTGGCCTTTCTAAGCTCTTTGGCCATGGAAAATGAACCAACCGAATTTGCTAAAAACAAAAGGTCACAGTGAATCTGAACCTCATTTCTATTGGTCAGCATCTATACTTGCAATGATGTATTTGTAAAACAAAAATACACTCACGCTTTCCCTATCTATTGTGTATCCCCACTGCGCTGAGCACAAATTTTAAACTAAGCCGCCACTTTATAAAAACAAAATTTGTACAATAATCCTTATCTAAATGATGGAATAAGCAGCGCTGAATATAATATAAATCCACACCAGTGAATTAAGAAATGATAAATACTATAGATCCACTCCAGTGAACATGAATTACTAAATGATACTTCACTGTGCAAACCCTGCCTTGTGCATACAAAAATAATGAAATAAAATAATAAAAAAAATAACTTGTATCAAAATCAATTAGCACAAATTATTATAGTACATATCACCAGATGAAGTGAGGGCAAATACATACAATCTTTTGAAACAGATCACCCTGTGACTAAATAATTGTTCAACACTAAAAATAAAAAATAAAAAAATAAATAAACAAAAAACGTGAATCAAGTGAATCGTTTCAAGTTCTATCAGACAGTGTCCACTTCCTAAAAAAAATTGTGAAGCTTCCTGGGAAAGTAATATAATGTAACAAAGTGAAATCATAGTCCATACGTTGAATCTTCAAATCATAATCCAAATAATGAAGCAATGAAAAAACGGTGAAAAAAAACATTGACCAGTGTCTCTTGAATAAAAAGCAGATTACATCTATACTCCTCCACCACACCGCTCTAGCTGTGACTCCTCTCCCCTTATGTGATTACACTTACCGGCTGTATATGCCTTACACTTTCGTGTTTGGCTTGACACGCTTTTCCCCTTTGCAGGGTTTAAATGGGATATCCAAATTTCCAATCCAGAATAAAGGGCTGGTGCCACGGCTGTTCTTATAGATGCTGTGGCTGTTCTTATAGATGCTGTGGCTGTTCTTATAGATGCTATGGCTAATTCTTATAGATGCTGTGGCTAATTCTTATAGATGCTCTCATGCAACAGGAAATTAGAATGGGCGGCACACACATGAAATTGACTCTAATAGTGACACTGACATCAGTGTGCAGCAGCACAGATCACGTCAGATAGTCTCTCTCCATGCCAGGTGGTCCCATCAGTCCCCTCCAGTCCAAACAACACTGACAGTCCTGCTCCCGGCTTGCCTTGCTCCCGTCCCGCAGACCCACACACAAGGCTCTGGCCGCTCGGCTCAGCTCCCTTGCGCCATGACATCACACTAAACGCTCAGGCACTGCCTCCGCCCGAACACACTGTAGCAGACACTTTGATGGTCTCGGCCGTCTCTGGACCTGAGCTGCGCATGCCCAGTTCCAAGCCAAGCATCACAGCCATATTTTTTACTGGCAAACTTTTCCTCTTACTGGCATTTACTGACAGGAGAAAAGTGCCAGTTTTTTACTAGCTGCCAGTAAAAATACTGATGGTCGGCAACACTGCCGCCACTTTACAGGGATCAATGTAAGATGTTCAGCGTTCTGTGTGTACCCCTCTCATTCGCCTAGTAGCCAAAATCCGACATGTTTCGTCATACAATTTACTTAATCATGGAATGATGTATTTGAGTGGGGGCAACCATTACAAACATAAGCAACACTCCTAAGAGCTAAGCTATTTTCGGTTCCTGCATTATATTTTAGAAGGAACAGCAGAGCCACACATATTTACTTCTGCTACAAGAAAGTTCACATCTGTTGTTTGCTTATAATAATATTACATTGACAAAGACAGTGTACTCATGGGGTGCTAGATTAGGTGCAACATGGTCCATCTGGGAGTATTCAGTAAATCAGAACAAAGCATTTAGCTGCTGATTAGATCATAAGTAATTGGTGATCTGGACAGCTGAAGAATGCAGGATAATAAGGGGGAAAGTTTTAATTTGCATGAATTATATTGTAGCTTTGTAAATAGTAGAATCTGGCAGCATGATATTTGTTTATGATTATTAGTATTATTCTACAGCACCAATAGTTTACTTCCTGAATTCAGTAACAAAGTAACATGGTTAATTTATCTTTATTCATATCCTAGGCAAAGGATTATGATGATCTTTGGCCCCAACTGTAAATAAAAAGAAAGCTTTGCCATCCAACTCTCCACCTACAGCATTGTACAGAACATGTAAATGCGTAGTTTTTAATATGTACGTCATTTAATATGTACATAATTCATGGTGTGGTTACTGCATCATGAGTTATTATGTTATTCATTTGTCATCAAGTCCTCTTACAGAATTATGAAAACCTAGAATTTCTGTGAAGTCATCTACCTTCCAGCCTACTTTAAAACAGGGCACCCGAAAGGGAAGCTCTGCTTGTTTGCACCCTCCACTGCCACATTTGGCACTTTTTTTGGGGGGGGGGGGGTACCTGGTTTTGACAGGTACCCGCTCACACTTTTGGCTCAGATCCTTGCTGCAAACTGAGCCGCAGGTTCGCCCCCCTCCTTCCCCCGCAGTCTTCTGGGATGCATCACAGGTCCCAGAAGACTACAGAACCGTTCACAAGGTGCAGCGTGACTCGTGCATGCACAGTAGGAAACCGGTTGTGAAGCCGCAGGGCTTCATTTCCTGTCTCGCCTTACTTCAGATGCCAGCGCTTGCACCCAAGTACGACGCACAAAAGTTCACGCATTCTCGGAATCAAGCAGAAGTAGCCACACTGGATATTGAACTTCCTTTTTCTCGGCTCATCGTATGTCTTGTACGTCACCACGTTCCCACGTTCGTAATTGTTGGCCAACATTTGTGTGACCGTGTGTATGCAAGACAAGTTTGAGCCAACAACCTTCGAACAAAAATCCACGGTTTGGTTGGCGGAAAGTCTGATCGTGTGTACGGGGCATTAGAGTCAGCAGCTACAGTATTTGTAGCTTCTGACTTTACTTTTTTTTTTTGGTGGGGGGGGGGCCTGGAGCTCCACTTTAATTTGATCTACTCTGTCAAGCCATCATTGTTTTAGAATGTTGTATAGTTAGGGTTTAGCCAGCATGAGAAGTTTAGTGTTTAGAGCATTGAAGTTATTCTGAACCTTTATACTGGATGAGCTGAAATTCAGTTGTTTGGCTTTAGAGTAAGTTAACCTTTTGTAGGGAATGTAGGAGATGTGACCTAGCATGGGGAATGTAGGAGACGTGACCTAGCATGGGGAATGTAGGAGACGTGACCTAGCATGGGGAATGTAGGAGACGTGACCTAGCATGGGGAATGTAGGAGACGTGACCTAGCATGGGGAATGTAGGAGACGTGAGCTAGCATGGGGAATGTAGGCGACTTGACCTAGAACGAAGACCATATGCCCCAGCCAATTGCTTCGGTAGATAGAGATACATAAATATACAGTTCTGTCAAAATATATGTAAATTATTCATAATTTGCATGAGACTGATTACAGTTTCATTTAAGGCAATTTTTCTTTCTGATTTGTGTCAATAAATACAAAAAACTACAGGTAAAGAAACCGAAAAGTCAAGTATTTTAAATGCTTTCGCATAATCATATTTTTTGTTGACTTACACTGTACTTCTGAACTTACTAGAAAATTTGACTACTTCAGAAAAGTCAGTTCCGTCAGACAGACCTTTTCCTCCTTCAAAGTTATAGCCTTGAATGAATGAATGAATAACTTATATATCGCTACATTGCAAACTGAATCGCCTCAAGGCGCTGCTTTGCTGTCAAGCTTCTAGAAGAGGTAGGTCTTGAGTTTTTTCCTGAAGGCCTGATGGTTTTCTTCCATGCGGATGTCGGTTGGTAGCGCGTTCCATAGCCGTGGTCCTTGGACAGCGAATCTCCGTTCCCCCTTTGATTTGTAGCGGGATTTAGGAATGAGGAGGAGATTTTGATTAGCCGATCGAAGACTGCGATTGGGTATGTAGTGTTTTATTTTCTCGAGAAGGTATTCCGGAGCGTTTCCATAAGTGCATTTGTGGGTGATGCAGAGGGTCTTGAAAAAGACCCGATTCTTTACAGTTAGCCAATGTAGGCTCCTCAGGGAAGGGGAGATGGATTCCCAGGGTTTTTTTCCTGATATCAGTCTTGCCGCCGTATTTTGGATAAGTTGTAAGCGCGCAAGTTGATATTGGGGTAATCCTATGTAAAGGGAGTTTGCGTAGTCCAGTCGAGAATTAATGACTGATCCAACTACCACTGCTTTGTCCTCCTTTGGAATGAAGGGGATGTGTCTGCTTAGCAGGCGGAGCAGATGGTGTGAGCCACTGACTACTGCTCCTATTTGGGCATCCATTGACATTTCTGAGTCAAAAATGACTCCGAGACTCTTGGCCTTGGTCCTAGGGGTGATGGTCTGTCCAAAGATGGTGGGTGGTGTCCAAGGGATCTTGGTTCGGGGGTTTTGATTTGCATGTAGAATAAGAAGTTCTGTTTTCGATTCATTAAGTTTGAGGGAGCTAGTGGTCATCCAGTCGTCTATCATAGTGAGGCATTTTTCTAATTGCTGAAGATGGTCTTTTTGTCCGGTGATACGAAAATATAATTGCGTGTCGTCAGCGTATGAATGGAAGCAGAGGTCCGATTTTCTGATTATTTTGAGGAGTGGGCGGATGTATATATTGAAGAGCACTGGCGACAAGGGTGATCCTTGAGGGACTCCACAAGAGATTGCCTGGGTTTCAGAGGTGAAAGCTCCTAGTTTCACCGTCTGAGACCGATTTCCTACTTCTTCTGAGTGTGTGTTAATACTTGAGTAACAGCTGTACATTGTTTGGTGTTGCTGACATCACATCCAGGATGGTGGTACCCAGCAGTAGTCTCATGGCTTTTGGATGCCTACACAGTGAACGCTTTTACTGGTAAATAATATGCTTTAAATACGTTAAATGCACATATCATATATAGTAAAAAGAATGGTCTGGCTACAGGGTCTCTGAATAATGACTTAAAGAACATATCTGTATAAACATGTGCCTTAGGCAGTCAGGTGCAATCAAAAAAGGTTTGCTCATTCACAACCATTGGCAATCAAAACTTAAACAAGAGAAGTTTCTCATTTAAGTAAACCTGTCCTTGAGGGAGAGTCTATGCTATTGCTAATTCATTTCAGAACAGGCACTGCAAAGCGTCTAAATATCAGGAATCAGTAGCAAGGATGGCCAAATCTGATAGATATATATACACATACAGTGCTCATAAGTTTACATACCCTGTCAGAAGTTATGATTTCTTGGCCATTTTTCAGAGAATATGAATGATAACGCACAATTTTTTTCACTCATGGTTAGTGTTTGACTGAGGCCATCTATTATCAATCAACTGATGTTTACTCTTTTTAAATCATAATGACAACAGAAACTACCCAAATGTAAAATTATGAGCACTACTGTGTGTGTGTGTATATGTGTGTGTGTGTGTATGTATGTGTGTATATGTGTGTGTGTGTGTGTGTGTGTGTGTATGTGTATATATATATATATATATATATATATATATATATATATATATATATATATATATATATATGTGTGTGTGTGTGTGTGTGTGTGTGTGTGTGTGTGTGTGTGTGTGTGTGTGTGTGTGTGTGTGTGTGTGTGTATATGTGAATTTATTAATAGTGAAAGAAGACATCCAGACACCAGCAAACCTAAAGATATAAGTGAATCAAAAATCCAGTGACAAAATACCTACCTAAACAGAATAACATAAATCGTAACTATCAAACTAACTAAATGCAATATATACAAATGGGGAACTCGGGAAAGCAATTGGAGGTGCAGGGGACATATACTGTAGGAAGGGGGAGTAGGAACAAGGCAGCAGGGTTTGGGGTAAAGGTACTAGGCAGAGAGCAGTGATCAAAGAGAAGGAACAAGATAACTGCTAGCAGTATCTGGTAGCAAGCAAAACACTGGCGCAAGCTGTAACAACAGAAGAGGAATTAAATACCCTTCCAGCAGCCAGCACCAGGTGGAGCTGATTACTGGGATCTGCTGGCTGCTGAAAGACACCCACTTGTGGAAACTGGAACTACAAACTTCCCCTCTGGGAAGCACAGTGCCACCAGCAGGTGATCCAGGTCCTGACACTAAATGGCTTTGAAAACAATCTTTAGGGCCCCAATTATAGCTGGCAGAAGAGCAGCATAAAGGACTGCCCCTCCTTTAAAACCACCCTGCAAGTCCCCTTTGTTCCCTTCTCCCCTTTACTTCACTTTTATGGACAGTGCACATCCTGTTGGTCTAGGCCTAGCATAGTCACCATTATTGCAATTTGGCTGTATATTTCCTGTGTTCAGCTTTATTACTGTTCACTGCTGTTGTCCGGTCCTGGACTTGAACCTGGGACCTCTTCTGTGTCTGGCAATGCCTCTTTTCGCTGAGCTACCAGAGATGTTGGATAGCACTCTGCCTGATCCATTGGACAACCCTGCCTTGTGTCTTGATTTGTGTTGAACCTGGAATTCTTAGCTCCCACTTCGGTTGTTGTCCTTCCCACCTCACTTTCGAAGTCCTCTGGGACACATCACAGGTCCTAGACTTCAGGAACAGTCAAAGAGCACAGCTTTGCTTGCGCATGTGCAGTGGGCACCCAGTTGTGAAGTCGCAAGCTGTCACAGCCGATTGCCCATAGTGAAGATCATGGCGCCGCCGAGGGAGGACACGGGGAGAACACGGCTGGGGTGAG
This sequence comes from Lithobates sylvaticus, assembly GCA_028564925.1. Lineage (NCBI taxonomy): Eukaryota > Metazoa > Chordata > Amphibia > Anura > Ranidae > Lithobates > Lithobates sylvaticus. The sequence continues at coordinate 34,284,845 of CM053037.1, read as the reverse complement.
TGCACCCCTGGATCGTGGGACAGGCGAGTGTGTGTTTATTGAAAGTAAGCAGCTATAGTTTTTGTAGCTGCTGACTTTTAATAAACAATAAAATTACTGGAACTCCGCTTTAAGGAGGTTGAGGCAAAGAACAGAGGACCCATCTTAACCAGTGGCTCCTACGAAGGTAGCGCTACATCAATTTTCCTTTATTGCTGGAGTCCCTCTTCGCATTAATAACTGTTACTAGAACTGGACAGACTGACCCTCTATTTTGCTGGGTACTGAATCTCATGAAAAAAAAATGTTTCTTATATGCCTGCACAGGGTTAATTTACGCAAAGATGATAATAGAAGCAGTTTGTACACTGAGACAAGCAAAATTGCCTGTTCTGTTCACATAACTACAGCTCCACACACGAGCCTGCAATTACCGAAGGCTTTATCATAAGATATAATACTTACAAAGTGGGGGCTTAAAATATTTATCAAATAGAATTGAGTGCTGGGTGAGCCATTTGATGCCATAGATTAGAGTGGCAGGAATTTCTCAACCTGTTAATTATTTTTGTAGAATAAATAGCTTTAAGGTAGCTAGGAGTTATGAAAACATTGCAACATTAGAATGAAAATTGCCATCTAAAGATTTGTAAGCGGTTTGAGCAAATATGTGATTCTGCCTGATGTTGTACTGCAAGATGTCAGAGGGACACTAATGCAAAAATATTTGTTTGTACTCTGGGCTCAGCCTCGCTTTTTTTTTCATTGCTGACTGATTTTTCATGGAAGTGGAGACTGTTGCGGGAACAGCTTCTGAGAATGCATTTCTTTCATACTAGTTCTGAAGTAGTGCAACTGGAGAAGCTGTACTGTTCTAATTAAAAAAAAAAATCCATGCTTCTCTTAATTTTATGTTAAGCCCCATACACACGCGCGGATTATCCGAGGACCAGGTCCGTCGGATCATGTCCGTTGTACTTTGTCCGATGTTGGTTTTGCGTACACACGGTCAGACAAAGTTGTCGGAAAATCCGATCATTCTGAACGTGGTGACGTTTGTTGCCTACGACGGGACTACGTAGAGGCTAGTAGCCAATAGCTTTGGTCTTCTAATGTGATCTGAGCATGCGTAGCACTTTGTCCGTCGGACTACCATACACACGATCGGATTTGGTGTGATCGGACCGTGTTGTCCAAAAATCTATCCAGCAGGAGATAGGACTTTGTCCGTCGGACAATCCGACGTACACTGTCCGATGGTGCATACACACGGTCGGATTTTTCGACAACATTGTCCGATCGGACAGAATCCATGCGAAAATCCGACCGCGTGTATGGGGCTTTAGTTGTTGAGTTACAATGTTTTATAATACTACTGATTTCTAATATCTTAAGACAGTGGCGGCTGGTGTTTTTTTTTTTTTTTGGGGGGGGGGGGTGGCAAACAACCCCCACTTTGTGCTGGTCGGTCCGGCACTTACCCCATCGTGGCGGGTGGCAGGCAGCATGATGCAGCGGCTCGGCTTCAAGTCCTCTCCAGGATCACCTGTCCTTTCAGCCAATCGGGTGACCGGTGTCAAAACCGGAGGATCAGTGTTACAACAGCGAATATTGATTTGCTGTTGTAACACACCTGGGTGAGCTTGGAGCGCACTCTCTGCGACCCAAGCCCACCCTATATTGAAGCCTATTAGAGCCTTTGGCTCTAATCAGTGTAGTGATATAATATATAGTGGGTAGATGATATGTAGTTATTAATAAGTATTGTCCCGCAGCAATCCAATTTTTCCAGAGAGAGACTTTATTGGCTTCCAAAACAGAACAGTCTTGCAATAGATGACAAAATCCAACAGAGTACATATGACAACGAATATTTCTCCTAGACCTGTGCCTTTATAATTACAACCCCTCCTGAGACAGATTAGACTGAATGCCATGTTATATCCCCCACACACTGAATGCTTAAGCAATTTAATTGGCCGTTTCCATTAAATGCTTTGATCTGCTCCTGTCTTTCAGAGTGAAAGAAGATCACCCAAGCTGTGAACAGCTGTAGTCATAAACTGCCCTAATCTGCATTCTTGCATATCAACATAGCCCAGAATCATTATCTGTTCCCCTTTGATATGTGGAGTAATTCTTGTTTGGCCACTTCCTCTTTGATCAACAAGTCCCCTTTAATATGTGTAATTAGGTTAACAGATGACATTGTCAACTGAAATCTGGCCTGGTCAATCTTATACTGTATGTGAACATATATATATATATATATATATATATATATATATATATAATATATATATATAAAATCCCACATAAATCGGCCAACACATTAGAACAATCGGTACTTAAAAAAAAAAAAAAAACAGCCCCGCATTGGAATCAATGCACAGATGTCCTAAAAAGGGGCGAACGCATGAATGGGGAGGCGGTGATGGACAGGGGGTGGGGGGCAGCGCCCCGTGCACCCTTAATGGACGGGCCACCCCTGCCTTAAGCCCTAACATAGATTGCTTCCTGTGTATCACTCAAACCCTTTCAAAGAAGTTTAATTTAGAGTAATGGATGCACATTATAGTGGATCAATTCCCACTATTATGTATATCAGCCAAAAAGACAACACAGAGTCATTAGCTATAATAAACCTGTGATAATATCACTTGCATGCTAATTTCTGAGCTTGCAGACCTGACTTAAAGCTGTGCTTAAAAAAAAAGGAAAGGGGAAAAAAAAAAAAAAAAAAAACCCTGTTCTTACACGGCTCACACTCACCCGATCTGTGTCAAAACATGCTGGAAGGCTTCAAGAGCCCGTAATCACGCCAGGGAGGGCCCAGTGATGGGCTCTAACAAACAGGAAGTAATGGAGGCACTCTAAACCAGCTTTTTCCACCTAGCGCACCGTGGCACCTTGGGGTGCCTTCTGGGCTCTTCAAAGGTGCCTTGGCAAAATGTGAAAAAATTGGCCAAAATTTTCAGCGAGCTGACAAGTGGACCTGCATTTTTTTTGTTGCACAAAGCCACGGATTTTAATTTGTGCAGCATTACAACATTGGGCACCGTGTAAGCCAGCTGTTGAGATTCTAAAGATGTCATAGATTGATAAACTCTGGAATACTAGTCAATACCAGTGTGCAAAGGTGTATAAAATAAATCATCTCTAATGTTGAGTGTCTTATGTGTACCGATACCGCTATGTCGTATTATTGGGGTGCATCATTTTAAAGGGTGCCTTGACTGAAAGAGGGTTGAGAAACACTGCTCTAGATAGATCTCTTTAGGACTAGTGACTAAACAAAAGAAGACCTAGAAACCAGCCTGCCATGTGACCAGGTTCCTTGGGAAAGATTTTTTTTTTTCTTTCTATGGAGATGAGTTTTAACCATTTGCCAAACCCCTGCAAGTACATATATTGCAAACAGGCGCCTCGTACAGGCACAGTAACGTACCTGTATGTCACAGTTTTTTTTCCGTGTTCAAGGTGCGGAGTGAGAGTTCTGAGGCTGAAGGCCTGGGAGTTCAGAGATCCCGGAGACGGATAGCCGGAGGAGAGTTCAGGGAGGCCAAAGTCTGGCCCCTGGAGGAGAAATCAGCATGTAGCGCTGGAGGAATACCGGCTGTCCCATGCGGGGATAGGCCGGGCAGCATGGAAGGAGGAAGTAGGAGCTAAGCGGAGGAAAGAGACTGGGAAATCGACTTTCTGTGAGTAGAACATGGACTGTTGATTGGGAGTGCAAACCCAGTGGAGCTACTCAGGAACTTCATACTGTGTATCCAAGGACCGCAGTATTAAGCACTCTTCAGGATTGAGGGAAGTTTGACAACACAAGTCATGGAATAGGCAGTGTGGCCTGTGACTTAGAGTTTAACACCCACAGCATTATTCAGAGTAATGTTTATCCATATTGGGAGTGCTACCGAAGAGAGAACTGGAACCAGGAAAGGATCGCTATAAGGTACTTAATTAACCAAGCCACAGCTACAGATTAATACCCTTTGACCTAAAAATGGGGTCGGATGGGGCATCTCATATACCCTATGGAACAGCCCACCGATTTATACCCAAAATAAAGAATTAAAAAAATCCAGAATATTGACTGTTTGGTGTTGTGTAATTGCATGGGGAATTGGAAGCGGAGCAGTATGGCAAAAGGCAATGAACAAACTCAGCAGCCCCCATGGGGGTACCGCTACATATGTAACAAAAATAAAAAATAATAATAAATACAATGCCATTTACACAATCCTATACCCACAGTTGATCCAGAGGAATGGTATGTTATATTATGATTTATATCTTGGGGTGAATATCTGGGGCTCTGCAAATTTTGATAAAAAGTTGTTTTTGGAAACATTACTGAAAAAAGCATTTTTTTCTTCAAAATTATGTTTATACCTAAATAAAACCCAGGAAATAAAATAGTTTATCCAAATCCACCCCCTCCATTTTCATCTCCAGAAAAAAAAAAATGTAAAACATGTAAGAGTACACTAAAAACCTAAGAGGTAATTCCTACAAGCTTCTTAAGTTTTGCATGGTTAAACAAATGCATCAACATAGTGTTATTTTTTGAGCAAAGCTTATGTATTATGCATGTTAATTTTATCTTTGTATGCATGATGTTGGGGAATAGAGTCGCAGATGCTTGCACCCATTCATTGTTAATGCCGTTGAAGATGTACTACCGATCTGAGCACCCCACTTCCTTTTCTGCCGTCTCAGCTAACTTCCTGACCCCTACTTAGACATAATCTTTCCTGCCCGTTTCACTTTTCTGGTAATTGCTAAACCCGAAGTGACGGCGATGCAGTTTAATAAAATCGCAGAGTTAATGCACATGATTTATTAATAATGTAGAGGTGACTGAATTTAATATGAGCATTTATTTTGTTCGGTTATTTTAAATAAAGTTTCTATCAATTATTCACACCGCAAAATCTACTCTGAGGCTGACCATAAATACAGAACACATAGTGTATAAATCTGCAAAGACTGCACCACTTCAATATATTTTCATGCTCATGCATAGTGCTGAACTCCAGGCACAGTTTAGAAGTATTCCATTGCTTTACCCCAAACTGCATTATGGATTTATATAAAACTGGCAGTGGTTGCTTTTAAAAGCCTTTTGAATCCTAGGTCACATGGTTCACTTGCTCCACGTTGCTCTACTTGTGCTAGAAGGAGCTCACTTGTCTGGCCAATCCAAGGCTTATGATGTTCTAGGGGTCTTCCTGTACTACTTCTCCCCACATTCAGTTTTCTTGGGTGATAAAGAGGGTGAATAAACAAAGCTCAACCTCCTAACAATGAGACTACCAAGTATGCCATCAGCGGCATTGCAGAAATACCGTATATACTTGAGTATAGGCCGACCCGAATATAAGCCGAGGCACCTAATTTTACCACAAAAAAATGGAAAACTTATTGACTCCAGTATAAGCCTAGGGTGAGAAATGCGCAGCTACTCTAAGTGGTCAACAATGCCCATTTGCAGCCTCACTGTGCCTATTTGCAGCCATAGGTCCCCCAAACTTCAAACATAATTAAGGGTTCCTAGATGCCCCCTATCTGCAGACAAAATTTGGGGTCTCTGGACCCAAAGGGTCCTGAAATAACATTGCTGCAGATGGACACAGTTCACCGACTTTGGGTCCCCGTATGTTGCGGCCACTTGGTGCTAGGAACCCTAAATTTGGTATGCAAACTCAGTCGAACTAGCACTACAACATATCTAGATGGAGTTCCTATTACCAAGTGGCCCGAGATACGGGGCCCGAAAGTCGTTCGGAAAATGTCAAGCACTTTTCTGCAGCAAAGAATGACATCTTCCGAACCGACTTTGGGGCCCCGTATCTCGGGGCCACTTAGTGCTAGGAAACCCCATTTGATATGTTGTAGTGTTGGTTCCACTGGGTTTGCACACCAAATTTGGGGTTCCTAGCTAGTTTCGAGATACGGGGCCCCAAAGTCGGGTCGGAAAATGTAATTTTCTGCTGCAGAAAAGTGCTTGACTCCAGTATAAGCCGAGGGGGGCATTTTCAGCACAAAAAATGTGCTGAAAAACTCGGCTTATACCCAAGTATATACGGTAAGCTGTCTTAGTGATATTTGGAGATAAAAAAGATTGAAAAAAAAGGTAAAGCTGTCCAAATTTAAAGCAGACATAGTGTCCGATATAAATAATTTGTGATAGGTGCATATATGATGATTAATGTGCAAGTGTAATGCGTACACACGATCGGACATTCTGACAACAAAACCGTGGAATATTGTTTGAAGGGTGTTGGCTCCAACTTGTCTTGCATACACACGGTCAGACAAATGTTGGCCAACAATTCCGAACGTAGTGACGTACAAGACGTATGGCGAGCCGATAAAAAGGAAGTTCAATAGTCATATGATAACTCCATTATGAGTGATAGTTTTACAAGACCGAGCGCTTCCGGCTCGTACTTGAATCCGAGCATGCGTGGAATTTTGTTGCAACGGACTTGTGTACACACAACCGGAAAGTTCTACAACAAAATTTGTTGGCGGAAAATTTGAGTACCTGCTAGCCAACATTTGTTGGAGGAAAATCCAACAACCAATGTTCGATGGAGCATACACACGGCCGGACTTTCTGCCAACAAGCTCACATCCAACATTTGTTGGCGGAAAATCCGATTGTGTGTACGTGGCATAACTCTTATTTATTACATTGCATGGAGATACCCGATACTCTCCTTAAAATGAAACACAAAAATCAGCGCTCAATGGGTTAATGGATGTCTGATGAAACGCTCAATGGCAATGGGAAACCATAAACACATTTATTGATAGTAGATTCTAAAAAGCTGGATAAAGGACCAGTGTGGATATAGTTACCACTAGGAAAGTGAAAATTGAAATAGCCTACATTATCACTGGTGGTCCCTGGGGCAGTGAAGAGCTGACGGCATCCATGGATGGAACGGTGAGGCATAGGAGGTGCCAATAATCCTATCCGACCGTGAAGTCCTAATGCGGACAGTGGACCCGCTCACAGGTTCTCAAGGCTGGCTGGATGACGTGCTGATGGAAGAGGAGCCGCAGCGTCCAGGACTTCGGTGAGACGCTCTGCGCACGCCATCCAGCCAGCCCTGAGAGCACCTGTGAGCAGATCCACTGTCTGCATTGGGACTTCACGATGTGATAGGATTATTGGCGCCTCCTATGCCTCACCGTTCCATCCGTGGGTGCCGTTGGCTCCTGTCAAAAACCATGAAATCAGACCGAGACAGAAGTACAGTTAAATCACACTAGTTTAATAATAAAAGTAAAAAGAACAAACGTAGCCAAAGTTCAGTAACCAGAAAGGATAGTCAGACAAGCCAGAAGTCAGACAAGCCAGAAGTCAGGGATCAATGTAGTGAAACAGCAAGCAAGATCTAGATCCAGAAGGGATGTCAGCAAAGTCTTGAACAGGATCGCAGGAGATAGTTTCTGTGATGTTGACCAAGGTGAAGGCAGAGATCCTCTGGATTGGACGGCTTAACTAGGCAGGACTGACGAGCAGGATATCATCAACAGCTGAGTAACTGTGGAGAGATAGCTGGCAATTAGCCATCAGCTGAGTGGCCAGCTCAGAGAAGGAAGGGCTGAGTCCAGCCCTGACAGCTCCTAACTGCCCCGGGGACCACCAGTGATCAGGCTATTTCAATTTTCACTTTCCTTGTGATAACTATATCCACACTGGTCCATTATCCAGCTTTTTAGAATCTACCATCAATAAATTTGTTTATAGTTTCCTATTGCCATTGAGCGTTTCATCAGACATTCATTAACCCTTTGAGCGCTGACTTTTTTGTTTTGTTGTATGTCATGTCCCCAGATATGCTTGTGGTTCAGCTGCACTGGGTCACTTTTTGAATTAACTGTTTACACTCTCCACATTTGCACACTATCCGCAGTTTAGCGCTGGTGTAAAAAACGTTGTTGTTCACCAATACTCTCCTTGACAATGACTTAATCTTTCTTTATCTTCAGAAGGATAGGACCATCTTTGTTCAGGTATTAGCCAGGATCAACATCTAGTTGTAGGCAGGTGCAGTCTACTTTCTCCACTGAAGGTGGTGCTCAACACCAGCGGCATTGCAGGGGGAGAGAGAAAGTCAAGAGGGAACTTCCTCTATGGTTTCTAGGGATACTTGGGAAGCGATTCCATTGGATGCTACCATCCCATGTGACTCTAGAAGTCATCTTGGGTCAGGAAGAGCCTATTTAATGCCCTGGCTCTCAGGCTTGACGTGCTTTCCACATGTGGGTAGTGTAGGGACAGGTCACCCTTCTGACAGAGACAGGGGTTAGCGGCAGTGAGAGGTTCCAGATGAGTTGGGAAAGGATAGGCACTTGCCATCATTCTGGAGATCTCTCTATGTGGGCACGGGCCATCCAGGCTACTTTCCACCTCTCCGAACAGATGCCGTCGTCGCATCTGAGACCTGCTCTGTTACACATTGCTGTTATATTCCGTAAGTGTTCTCAGTCGGGTGCCTTCCTACAGGGTTTGCTGTGAATTACTGGATTCTGCATTAATACAAGCTCTGTTCTCTGCAGCCGGACTCTGTGTGTTTACTGCTGCTGCACCGCCCCCACATACTTTCTGAATTGGGATGCTGGCTCAGATATGACACCATTATGAAAATCCTGGGGCCCTTGCAGTTCTTGGCTGTGTTCACAATTGACTGACACAGATCAGCCCCTGGTGCAGTTTTATTCCCTGTGGCTTACAATGTTTTATAGTTTGGTCACTTGTGGAGTGGAGACTGATGAAATGCTTCCTTCTGGTTGATGATAGCCTTCTTTTAGATTTCTTTCAGTTTAGGGACAGTACATGACTAAGACTCAAGGACTACTTCACACTTTTTTCACTTTTTTTTTTTTCTTCACTTTTGTGACCTTTTTAGTTGTTTGGGTCCTCCATTCACACCTTCTTTTCACTAGACAGAGTTCGGTCTCCTGGCTCTGACCTGGGCTCTTCTCGGCCAGCTTCTCTGTGTGCGGCTTTAGTGTCCTTTTCTTCATCCTTTGTTGGGTGGCTGATGAGTACTGGGCAGGGCGGTCAGCAGCATATTTATTCTTCTTTGTTGTATTTAGTATAATAATTTTTGTATTGTTCTTAACTGTACTTTGTTTAATGCAGTATCACATCTACCGAGGAAGCCTCAAAGGGCGAAACATGTCGGGATATGTCACTCCATGCTAGTGTTGAGTGACCATTTGTTCCATCTTTTAATTTAGATGTGTGTAGAGGCCTGCATATCATATGTACAGCCAATATTTTTAACGTTGTCCTTTGTGTAATAAACTTTGTTATACTTTTTACATTTATGTGTACTGTTAGTAATCTTATTGCTTGGCACCCCTAAAATCCCACAAAAACTATTTCCCTGTCCATACTTCCCTGTCCATAGTGATTGTTTTTTTTTTTTTGTTGTTGTAATAACAAACATGTTACACTTACCTGCTGTGTGCGAGGGCTTTGCACAGAGAGGCCCCAATCCTCCTTTTCTGGGGTCCCCCGGCGGTGCTCCTGGCTCCTCCTCTTTATCGGGTGCACCTACAGGGAGCTGCTTTCCATGGGGGCACCCGTGCGGGCGCGCTCACGGGTCCTTCTGCTGCGTGCATTGACACAGACAGCAGGACTCGGCCCCGCCCCGTCTCTCATGTCACTGGATTTAATTGACAGCAGCAGGAGCCAATGCTGTGAGGACCCGAGACAGCGCCTGGAGCTGCTGGGCTTGTGCGCGTCGCTGGAACGATCGGGTTCAGGTAAGAAAAAGAGGGGCTCTGGGGGGCAGCTGCAGCACAGAAGGTTTTTCACCTTCATCCATAGAATGCATGCGGGTTAAAAACCTTGAGACTTTCCAACTCCTTTAACCACTTCAGCCCTGGAAGGATTTACCCCCTTCCTGACCAGAGCATTTTTTGCGATTCGGCACTGCGTCGCTTTAACTGACAATTGCGTGGACGTGGCTCCCAAACAAAATTTACGTCCTTTTTTTCTCGCAAATGGAGCTTTCTTTTGGTGGTATTTTATCACCTCTGCAGTTTTTATTTTTTGCGCTATAAACAAAAAAAGAGCGACAATTTTGAAAAAAAACGCATTATTTTTCATTTTTTCTATAATATCCCCCAAAAATATATAAAAACATATTTTTTTCCTCAGTTCAGGCCGATACGTATTCTACATATTTTTGGTAAAAAAAATCGCAATAAGCGTTTATTGATTGGTTTGCGCAAAAGTTATAGCGTCTACAAAATAAGGGATAGTTTTATGGCATTTTTATTAAATTTTTTTTTTTTTACCAGTAACGGTGGCGATCAGCGACTGTCACTTTTTTTTTTGTGACTGCGACATTATGGCGGACACATCGGACAGTTTTGACCCATTTTTGGGACCATTAGCATTAATACAGTGATCGATGCTATAAAATTGCATTGATTACTGTAAAAATGTCACTGGCAGTGAAGGGGTTAACCACTAGGGGGCGGGGAGGGGTTAAGTGTGTCCTAGGGGCGTGTTTCTAACTGTCTGGGGGCGTGGCTGTGTGTGACACCACACTGATTGCTGCTCCTGATGACAGGGAGCAGACGATTAGTGTGCTGTCATTAGGCAGAACGGGTAGATGCTGTTTACATCGGCATCTCCCCGTTCTTGAGCTCAGTGACACGATCGCGGGTATCCCCGCGGCGATCGTGGGCGCGGTCACGGCAGGAAATTCAAAGTAACGTACGGGTACGTTACCTTGCTCAGCCGTGCCATTCTGCCGATTGTATATGTGCAGGAGCCGGTCGGGAACCGGTTAATAATAAATGGTACAGCTTTTTTGTATATTGAAAAACCTCAAGAATGCAGACTTGTAAATCTACTGATATGTCCACTTTAAATAAATGAGATTATTGGTTATAAGTATAAATCTTTTGACTCTGACTGGATAAATGTATTAATGTGTATTGGTTTCTGTTGATCCCTGTAGTAAGATTTACTGTCAGACTGGCACAATTACAATTTTTATTGTGTGGACTTATCCTCTTTGTATAAATTTAGGCTATTTTCCCAAAATATGTCTCGCAAATTGCCAAAAGAGTATCGACTAAGTGGATGTTAAAACATTTTGCAACCTACCGGTTTTCCTTCTACAGCCCAAAAGTATAATGATCAATATCAGTTGGCTTTTGTACAGATTTGCCCTGGTGGTGTGTTTGTAGGACTGTGGTCAGCATTTATAGGTTCCTAAAGGCTGGACCTGATGTATTGGTTCTATGTACTCGGAAAATGCTTCTCGGTATGCTGAAAGCATAATACATGGAGGAAACTGCTGTGTTATTTAAGGGGATTTCATAAGCGAAAATGTTGCAAGAGTGTAACAGAGTGCTGAATTAATGGACTAGATACATACTTTCATTTCCTTCTCAATACAAATAAAGTATAGAAATATCCATTCTTCTACTTTGTTCCTTTTTCCATTATAACAATATCTGCAAATAGTTTTTGTTTTTTCTTTAGTCATAAAATAAATACTTTAAAGACAGCAGAGGCAACAGTGACATCTGCAGGTTATATAGAAAAAATATAACAAAAATACCAAAATTCGTGATCAGAAATGTCCTGCCTGTTTGAAGTCTTCTGATTCATTGCTTGGGCGAGTACCCTCTTGGCATAGATAGCACTGATTCCTGTACTAATGAACGCAAAATTGTCACACTAGAAAACAATAAAACATTGCATGTAATATCATATTGATAAATAAGCGTCACCTTGCCAAATTACACATTTTTGGGGGGAATATAAACATGTACTGCATTTGTGTTATTGTAGTTATGCGCGGGTATAGATATTATTCTAGTATAGAATTTTTTTTTTTTACTTGTATTTATATAGCATGAACATACTGTATCCTGCAGTGCTTTACGTAGGAAGAGGTGGACAAGAGTTTCCTTAAGTGCCGGTTCATACCACATGCGGTGAGACTGCGTTGGGCAGCTATTCCAGCTCAACAGCCGTCAGTAACAGGTTTGAGTCATTGGTTGTTAAAGCAAGGCCCAGAGTAAGGAAAAGAAACCTAGACAGAAGGCCGACATGACAGGGTTAAAAGGAGTTTAGGCGTTTTCGGGAAAGTATAAAATAGTTAGGGGACACTTACTGGATTGGTGGAGTGGAGGTTATGGGTGGGGCTTCAGGGGTTGACCAGTAGGAGGATCCTGGTGAGGTCTTCACTCAGGAGAGAGACGATGTCGTCACACCCTCCATCCCTCTTTTGGTGGTTAAGTTCTTGGGGAATTTTTTGGCTATTTCCCATGGTGGCCTGTCAAGGCAGCTGGTGGGGGTACAAGGTCCTTGTATGTACTTTATTTGATAAATGTAAATTAATAGGGACCCGTCTTGGGTACGGCTCCCTGTGCTTTGTCTGGGTTGGACCCGCTAACAGTGGCATTGTCTCAGAGTCTGGGTTTTGCGGCTGGAGGCCTAAGTTTGGTTAAGCAGGTATGTGAAGTAGTGGTGCCTACAAGCACCTTGGGGCTCCAAATTTCAGAATATACTGACTGTTGCCTGTATGATTTGTATATAGTAAAGATTAGAGGAACTGAATTTATTCACATTTGAGAAGAGGAGAATAAGGGGGATATGATCAACATGTACAAATATATAAGGGGTCCATATAGTGAACTTGGTGTTGAGTTATTCACTTTACGGTCAACACAGAGGACAAGGGGGCACCCCTTACGTCTAGAGGAAAAGAGATTTCATCTCCAAATACGGAAAGGTTTCTTCACAGTAAGAGCTGTGAAAATATGTAATAGACTCCCTCCAGAGGTGGTTCTGGCCAGCTCAGTAGATTGCTTTAAGAAAGGCCTGGATACTTTCCTAAATGTACATAATATAACTGGGTACTGACATTTATAGGTAAAGTTGATCCAGGGAAAATTTGATTGCCTCTAGGGGGATCAGGAAGGGATTTTTTTCCCCCTGCTGTAGCAGATTGGAGCATGCTCTTTTGGGGGTTTTTTTTTGCCTTCCTCTGGATCAACTGTGGGTATAATATGGGGTTTATTGGATTGTACGATATATTTTATTTTTATTTATTATTTCTTTTTTTTTATGGTTGAACTGGATGGACTTGTGTCTTTTTTCGGCCTAGCTAACTATGTAACTATATATGTTTATACAATTTGATTTAATAAAAGTCTGCTTTGGCCATTAAACTCCAGTTATGGTGTTGTGTGTGTGTGTGTGTTACTTGGTGTGACGGATGTCACTTTGGGCGGGGGGCCTGTGGAACCCAGAATCCCTTGGGGAGGTTGGGAAACCCTTGTTTCAGCTCCCCATGCACCCCCTATGTCTAAGTCATCCTAAGAGGGGCACAGGGTGACCGAGAACCCCAGTCTGATCTGTACTAATTGGACTCACTGTACCACACTGGAATGTTGTATATATGTACAATGGTAGTCATTGGGGGCTAATGGGGTATATTGGTTGTCAGTAAGTGCCAGGAGGGTACAGTGGAGGCCAGAGAGGTACTTTGGTGATCATTGGGGCCTGATGGGTACAAGGGTACAATGGTGGTCAGTGGGGGCTGAAAGGTTACATTGTTGCTTAAATAGTAACTCCACTTTCATGGAAAAAAAAAAGCAAATAAAAAAAATATATATATTGCGACTCGAGTCCTATTGTAATTGAATGTGTTTAAAAATTACCTTTCCTTTTCAATCTGCAGCTCTGTATTTTCTGAAAAAAAAACAATATGGCAATCTGGAGGCATTCTGTTCACAGGTGGTGTACCTGGTAGTCCCATGCCACTGCTCTCTCCCTTTCCCACCTCCTCTCTGCTGTGACGAGTAGAGTCTGTCAGCAGGAGATTACTCTGCTCACAGTTTCTGCATCACACAGGAGCAATTGTTCTGCAGTTGGCTCTGTGACATAACCTGGATCCATGGGATGACTGGTCTGTGTTTTAATCCTGGGACACTCAAAGGGGTTGTAAAGTCAGAAGGTTTTTTAAATTAATGCATTCTATGCATTAACCACTTCCGGACCACCGCACGCCGATATATGTCCTCACTTTGAAGCAGAATATTGTTGTTATGGCAGCAGTTAGCTGCCATAACCCTGGTATCCTCTTCTTCGGCCGTGGTCTTTGGGACGGATTCCCCACGAGATCACTTTTATCGTCGGCGGGAGAGGGCCCCTCGCCACGCTCCGGTGCCCTCCGACGCTTACCGGAGCCGTCGGCAGTGGCGGAGGCGATCGCATCTTCTCCCTTGCTGGGCATGGAGACGAGTGAGGGGAAGGTGCCCCCGCCAGTCTCCATAACAATGCAGGGCGGAAGCGACGTCAAATCGTCACTTCCGCCCATAGCGCTTAAAGAGCAATTTTTTCCTTTTTTTTTTTTTTAAATGACAACTTTTTTTTTTTTGTATTGCATTTTAGTGTAAATATGAATTCTGAACTTTTTGACTCCAGATCTCATATCTAAGAGGTCCTGTCATGCTTTGGGATGTTTACATTTTTTGTAATGGGAATAAAAGTGAAACAATTTTTTTTTTAAACTGTGTAAAAATAAAAGGTAAAATAAATAAGAAAAAAGCAAATATTTTTTAAAATGCGCCCTGTCCCGCTGAGCTCGCGTGCAGAAGCTAACGCATACGTGACTAGCGTCCGCATATGAAAACCACACATGTGATGTATCCCCGTGATCGGTAGAGCGAGAGCAATAATTCTAGCCCTAGACCTCCTCTGTAACTCAAAACATGCAACCTGTAGAATTTTTTTAAACGTTGCCTATGGAGATTTTTAAGGGTAAAAGTTTGTCGCCATTCCACGAGTGGGCGCAATTTTGAAGCGTGACATGTTGGGTATCAATTTACTTGGCGTAACATTATCTTTCATAATATAAAAATTGAGCTAACGTTATTGTTTTATTTTTTTATTCAAAAAAGTGTATTTTTTCCAAAAAAAAGTGCGCTTGTAAGACCGCTGCGTAAATACGGTGTGACAAAGTATTACAACGACCACCATTTTATTCTCTAGGGTGTTGGGGGAAAAATGTATAATGTTTGGGGGTTCTAAGTAATTTTCTAGCAAAATAAAATGTTTTTAACCTGTAAACAAATCTCAAAAAGAGGCTCGGTCCTTAAGTGGTTAAGATAGCAGCCCCCTTCTGCCCCCCTAATACTTACCTGAGCCCCATCTCTATCCAGCGATGTCCACGAGTGTCTCGGACGTCCAGGACCCCCCCCCCTCCTGATTGACTGAGACACAGCAGAGGCACCATTGGCTCCCGCTGCTGTCAAAGTCAGCCAATCAGGAGAGAGAGGGAACGGAGAGTTACCGCAGCTCTGAATGGACACAGGGAGCTGTGCCTTTGCTCGGGTGCCCCCATAGCAAGCTGATTGCTGTGGGGGCACTCAACAAGAGGGAGGGGCCAGGAGCTCAGAAGAGGGATCCAAGAAGAGGAGGACCTGGGCTGCCCTGTGCAAAACCACTGCAACAGAGGAGGTAAGTATAACATGTTTGTTATTTTTATCGGAAAAAAACGAGACTTTACAATCACTTCATCAACAAAAAATGTGCATTGTAGTGCGCTGTGCTATTTAGGTACAGTACATTGGAATGCCATTTAAATGTCATAGCAACACACCGCCATTGTATGTTCAGCACAGTAGTGTAATTGAGCCCTTGATGTTTACCATTTCTTCAGCTAAAGGTGCAATATTATACTTGATAGTTATTAAGATTTTTTTTACATGCCATACTTGTATAGTGATGATGTGTTTAATGACATTTTACGGCATAAATAGAACCACTGACACAAAATTGCCCCTAGAAAAGTATGCAGATCAAGTTCAGTATTCTCCATTAAATTCAACCCATTTTTAAAGATAAGTGCACCTTTAATGCATTGCCAGTGGTGTCATAATAGGTAGTTTAAATGCAGCTCCTCAGCAATCTCCACTGTGCAGCTTGGCCAGTGTTACACAGCAATTCTTCAAAGTCATCTCTCTCCTGTACCTTGTCCCCGCTACAAGAATGTGCTGCTCTGTTCATTTTAAAGGAAAGTCTGTAGACAGCTTGTCAAGCTCTTGGGGGCTTTTCCACTGGGAAAACTTTGATAGACGGACTTTACAGGTACCACATAGGAGAACGTAATATTAGAATACAGGCAGTTGGGAACCGGTTAGGGACTGCCGGTTTGTTCTTAAGTCCGATTTGTTCGTAAGTCGGAAGCGCATGCGCAGAACGGCAGAGACAAAGTTTTCAGATGTTCTGCCAAGTAGCCGCGCATGTGCAAACGCCGTTTTCCGATGTGCCCCCCGCCGTTCGTAAGTAGGAGTAGTTCGCAAGTCGGAGGGTCGTAACCCCTGTAGAACCTTGCACATACCTCCCAACATTTTGAGATGGGAATGAGGGACACCTACTAACAAACGTATGTAGGCATAGGACACGCCCCCTGCCACACCCCCTTAAAGGAGAATTAACTAAAAAAAAAATGGTTAATTAAATCCAGAAGGGCTTTTTTTTACCACTACTATTCCTTTTATATTGGCTTCTAAAATTTACAAATGCAGCAATTTAGAAATTGGATGAAAAGTTTAGCACTGGAAAATACTTTTTGAAAGATAAAATAAGAAAATAAGCACAAAACAGTCAGTAGCAGTTGTAATCAACACGGTGATAATGTTGCGACACCCTGTGACAAATCTTCATGGGACAATGAACAATGTGATTCCACCACCAAAAGGCTTACTAGATTACAAGCTGAAAAAGCTTGTCATCCAATCCTCCGGTAGTGAAGATCTCCCGCTGCTGTAAACGTCTGCTGTAAAGGTCTCACAGGCCTGGCGTTTCCTAAAGTTACGGCTTGGACGATCCCACAATCCCAATATGTCAGTATCAGCTGACACACTAAATGATTGGTAATGGAACACTCGGTCCAGCAGATGGAGAAAAGCAAGGGTGGATGATCTCATTTAGTGTGTGTAACCATTGGGGAAAAAGAAGAAAAGTACCGCCATAGGTAAAATCTGATTTATTGTAGTAAAAAACTGGTCAATGTAGGTCTATACAGACAGCAAGTACAATATCATCACAGTGGTGCAGTGGTTAGCACTTTCACCTAGCAGTAAAAAGGGTCGCTGGTTCGAATCCCAACCACGACACTACCTGCCTGGAGTTTGCATGTTCTCCCTGTGCCTGCGTGGGTTTCCTCCCGGGTACTCCAGTTTCCTCCCACACTCCAAAGACATGCTGGTAGGTTAATTGGCTTCTTGGATTGTGGGCTCCTTGAGGGTGTAGGGACCAATGTGAGTGTGCAATGTACAGGGATAGGGACAATTGTAGACACTCAGGTTGTACTGGATGGACTGGTGTCTTTATTCCACCCTACTAACTATGTAACTATCATAGCAAAAAATGTCAGTACGTCGCTCAACCTACGCGTTTTGTCACACAAAGGACGTTGTCTCTGTGTCAGTCTTGGCTGCCTATGAGATCTTGCCATTGACTAACCCTTTTTCCTTCCTTGGACCGCTTTTGGCAAATTTTGAAGACTGGGAACATCCCACAAGAGCTGCAGTTTTGGAGATGCTCTGACCCATTACACTTTGGCCCTTGTCAAAGTGGCTCAAATCTTTACGCTTGCCCATTTTTTTTGCTTTGAACACATCAACTTCAGGGACAACATGCTGCCAAATGTATCCCACCCACTTTCAGGTTCCATTGTAACCAGATAATCAATGACATTCACTCTTCCTATCAGTAGTCCTAATGTTATAGCTGACCGGTGATCTGATAAGTAGTTCATCTGAGTGTTTAGATTTTTCTGAGGCATTCGATTTCAAATTAATTCCACTTTTACTAAAATAAGTTATCATCTCTTAGGCAATTGTATACATTGCAAAGATTTTTACAAATGCTATTTTTCAGTCCCCTATGATGATTGAATGATTTTGCTAGTAACTACACAGCTGGCTATGGATTAAACTGGAAATTCAATTTTTATTAAAGCGGTTGTATACCCTAATTATTATTTTTTATCTACAGGTAAACCTTATTATACCGGGATTAGATACAGACTCCTCGTTCTAAGGTAAGTATTGCATAATAGCTAGTATGCGGTGCATACTAGCTCATTATGCCTTTGCCTTGCAGGTTTATTTTTATTTTTTTGCGGGTATACAACCAATTTAACTCTAAGTTGAGGGCTGTGTAACAGTTAAAAATAATAATATTCCAGGAAAAAAAATACAATTGCTTCATAGGAGAAGTATGAGTAGAGTATTTGCCATTTGTGATAATCCTCCCTGAACATAATGGGTTTTTCAAGGTAATATTGGGTAAAGACTAAGTATCTGGAGGACAGGTACAATATAAAAAAAACTTTTTTGTGTGAAAATGTCATGGTTTAGGCATTAGAAGATCAAATACCTTTTTCAAAGGATGAGTCTAAAGTACCTTCATAAAGTAATATATAAAAATAAAATTTTCTGACATTGAGAAAAGTCCATGGATCAAGAACCCATTAATGTTGTTTTTTTTGTTTTTTTTTATAAGTTTCTGTAACCCTTTTTATTTCGGCTTGAGATGACGTACAGATATGTAGCAACCTAATAGTAAATGGCTTTTTTGTTTGGTAGAGTAGCAAATCTTTGAAACTCCTGTAAGTTTTTTTTATTGCTGCCTGTATGGTGTCTCCAGGATGGAAAATTATGGAAATTTCAAAGTGTTATGGTCATCAATAGAATGTTCATGTGTTCTGATAACTACCGTATTGGCGTATAACACGCACTTTTTTTTCCCCTTAAAATCAGGGGAAAATCGTGGGTGCGTGTTATACACCAATCGCTGCTGTCTCCGAGGGAAGAGGAGGGAGCGCCGCTGAATTACATAGAGCTGCAATCTCCTGTGTACCCGGCGCTCCATCACTCACAGCCACGCCTCCTGGCCCTGCATTGGGCTACTGTTCTGTCTATCATATGAGCAGGGCCAGGAGGTGCAGCTGTGAGTAACGGAGCACTGGGTACACAGGAGATCGCGGCTCTGTGTAATTCAGCGGCGCGCGCTCCTCCTCTTCCCTCAGAGACGGCAGGGATAATCCAAGACTGGCTGCAATGATGGGACAGTTGAGGCTGCAGATGGGCACTGAACAGGGTGCATTGTTGGGAAATATAATGGCTGCAGATGGGCACTGAACAGGCTGCATTGTTGGTCAATTTATAGGCTGCAGATGAGCACTGCGCAGGGTGCATTGATGGGCAATTTATAGGCTGCAGATGGGCACTGAGCAGGGTGCATTGATGGGCAATTTAATGGCTGCAGATGGGCACTGAACAGGGTGCATTGTTGGGAAATATAATGGCTGCAGATGGGCACTGAACAGGCTGCATTGTTGGTCAATTTATAGGCTGCAGGTGAGCACTGCGCAGGGTGCATTGATGGGCAATTTATAGGCTGCAGATGGGCACTGAGCAGGGTGCATTGATGAGCTGTGACCCTAATTTTGCTTCAGAGTTCTTTATTTAAAATGTAAGTTTTTTTTTTTTCCTTAAACTTCCCTCCTAAAATTGGGGTGCGTGTTATACGCCTGTACGTGTTATACACCGATACATATGGTACCTCAAAAGGGATTTCCTTTAACTTTGCACAGTTTCATTCTGCGTCTCGTCACGTGAGCAGGAAGAGAAGGCAAATCACAACAGTACAGCAAAAAAAAAGATTTGTAAGTTCTGTGTCATTGGCATGATTTACTAAAGGCAAATAGGCTGTTCACTTTGCAAGGGAAGTTCCACTTTGCAAGAGTTTTGCAGAGTTTAGTAAATGTGGTAAAGCTTCACTTATCGCAAAATACACAGTCGCATGCAAAAAAAAATCATTTTGCTTGCACATGATTGATTAATGGAAGTTCAGAGAGTTTCAACAAACTAAGTAAGTTCTGGGGCAAATTCACTTGCAAAGTATAAACAACCTTTAGTAAATTAACCTCATTGACAATTAAATTATTAACCCCCCTGGCGGTATTCCCGAGTGTGGCTCGGGGGGGGTTAAATTTCAGTACCATTAGCGGTAACCCAGAGCCACACTCGGGATCGCATTGCAGAGTCTTGGTGCAGTGCACTTAGCTTGTCCCCAGGATCCTGCGATGTCCCCCCGCTGTGTCTGCGGGCTCTGTCCTCCGATCGATGCCTCTGTGTGCCGGGCTCCGTTCCCTCCGAGCGGCGCAATGCATGGGGGCGGAGCCCGTCGGAAAATTCAAAAAGTACACAAAACATAACACATACAGTACACTGTAATCTTACAGATTACATTACTGTATCAAATCATTTCACATCCCTTTTGTCCCTAGTGGTTTGTCCAGTGCCCTGCATGCAGTTTTATATTATATATACTGTTCTTTCTGCCTGGAAACTTGAGATTGTCCATAGCAACTAAAAAGTGTCCCTTTACATCAAAAGTGGTTTGAGACCAGCTAGAAAAAAACGATAGTAAATTAGAACACTTGCAGAATGGAGTGATAGTGAATCGTGGGGAAATTAATTTTATTATTATTTTTTATAATTATTTATAGTTACCGTATTTATCGGCGTATAACAAGCACTTTTTTTCCCTTAAAATCGTGAAAATCTTGGGTGCGTGTTGTTGTATGCCGATCCCCGCCGATTGTGAGCAGAGCGAGCACCGGCGAGATACACATAGCCGAATGTACTCGGCTAGGCTCGGCTCCACTCACAGTCACACCCAGTCCCGCCCTATAATGGACATAACACAGGTCCAATGGCGGGACTGGGCATGACTGTGAGCGGAGACGATAGGAGCCGAGCCTAGCCGAGTATACTCGGCTATGTGTATTTCGGCGGCACTCGGATCCTCACGGCTCTGCTCACAGTCACGCCCAGCCATTGGACTTGTGTTATGTCCATCATAGGGCAGGACTGCGAGAGGAGCCGAGATACACAGGACCGGCTCTGTGTATCTCGGCAGCGCCATTTTTAAACTGCATGGCCGCAATGACACTGACAAGGCTGCAATGACACTGGACAAGGCTGTAGATGGACACTAATAAGGCTGCATTGATGGGCATTTAAATTTATTTATTTTTTCCTTAAACTTCCCTCCTAAAAGTTTTTTTCCTTTAAAATTCCCACCTAAACTTGGGGTGCGTGTTATACGCAGATAAAGTATTTATTATGTTATAATGTGTGGTTTTGTGTTTCAAACTTTATCATACCCGGGATGTCTACTAGACTCTTGTTTGGACAGATTTAAGTAGACATGTGCAATTTGTTTCGTTTTTTTTTGTTTTTCGTTAAAATTCGTTATACTAACAATTTTAACGAATGTTCGAATCGAACGAATCCGAAAAACAACGAAAATCCGTAATAACCAAATTAGAAACAACGAAACTACGAAAGAAGAAAATCCGAAAAACGAAAACAGGAACAACGAAAATCAAAATGAACGAAAAAAATTCGTACATTCGTAACTTTTTTTTTTTGTTGAATTGGTAGTTTTCCGTGTCCCCTTACAATGGCGCTGCTTAACGTGCTTCAAATGGATTGAACGAAAAAATTTGTACATTCGTAACTTTTTTTTTCGATTCGTAATTTTCCGTGTCTCTTAAAATGTAATAATAGCATACACATTACATAAAATTATGAATTATGCTCTGATTACGAATCTACGAAAACAATGTTACGAAAGTACAAATAAATCAATCTAACGAAAGTATGAATGTAACTAAATCTACGAAAATACGAATGCGTACGAATTTCGAATAAACGAACATTAAACTAACGGAAAAACTAATCAATGAAAAAATAACTCTTACGAAAATACGAATCGTTACGAATACGAACACCGACTTACGAATTTACGAATCGTTACAAATACGAACACCGACGACTTACGAATTTACGAATCGTTACGAATCAACGGAAACGAAAGAAACGAAACGAAAATAAACAAATTTTTCTATTGTGCACATGTCTAGATTTAAGTGTGTTATTACTAATGCCGCGTACACACGACCGGTTTTCCCGTCGGAATAAACTCCGAAGGTTTTTCCGACGGCGTTCCGCTGAAACTCTCTTGCCTACACACGATCACACCAAAGTTCGATGGTCTAGAACGCGGTGACGTACAGCACATACGTCGGGACTAGAAAAAGGAAGTTCAATAGCCAATAGCTGCCGTCTCGTACTTCAGAGCATGCGTCGTTTTTGGTCTGTCGGAACAGCATACAGACGAGTGGTTTTCCCGATAGGAATTGATTCCATCGGAAATAATTAAAACATGTTCTATTTCTAGAAAAGAAAGTCAGATGAGGCCCACACACGATCGGAATATCCGATGAAAAGATTCCGTCTGACTTTTTCTGCCGGAAAGTCCGACTGTGTGTACACGGCACAAGAGTTACAGGCCTACAATATAAAACACCAAATTTCTATGCAAAACAATGTACCGCTTTGAGATGCAAAAATCTGACATAATCATACCAGGAATGGACATTTTTACATAGTTTATATCTTTTTACAAGTTGGAACAATGTAACTGTACATGTACCATACCTGCGGGGTTCCCTCTGGATGATGGTAATAATGCACCCATACTACAGTGATCTCCACTAGCGTCCGGGTCCCATGTCAAATGGCTGCCCTGCTGCTTTCTGAACACTGGCGGCTGGCCACTCAGTACGTGTGCCATTCAGAGAATGCTTTGCATTTTCTCAGGGAATGCAAAGTATTCTCTGATTAGATGAGGTGGAGAATGTGACGTCACTGCCTTGCCTGTCCAGCAGGGCAGGCGTTCAGCATGGGACCAAGAAGCTAGTGGAAAACACTAGCTTCTAGTGGGATCCTCTAGTTATGTTATATGCATAGTTGCGTTGGTTCAAGCTGGGTCAATGTAACTGTGTAAAATAGCCATACCTGGAATTCTTACTCGTATTTTCGGAAGCAGATCAGCAATTCCATCCAATTCCATATTCCTTGCTGTAGACGTTTTCTTTAAATAACTGGATTATTGAACCATGCTAGAATCAGGTAGAAAACAACGAGGAGTTAAGATAATGAGAGGATAAGGCTGCATTTCCGACCAAATCCAAAGCCAGCTCTGTCGGCATGGGAATGTCACTGAGCATCTATATAAAACCTTCAGCCTTCCCCGGATTAGTGAGGTCCCGGGGCTGTTTTCCTATATCTACAACAGCCAATTTCTTCGATGACAGCCCATAAGACTATCTTTTGGTACACTAAATTGTCTGCATCCTGACTTGGATAAAGGAACAAATATTTTTAGGTAATATAGTTCTAAAATGTTGCCTTTTGTTTTAAAAAAATTTGTGACTAGTTTGGACGCGGATGTTTACTATTTACAGTGGTATTAAAGTTTCATCTTGAAAAAAAAAAAAATAACAAACTTGTTATACTTACCTGCTCTGTGCAGTGGTTTTGCACAGAGAAGCCCCGATCCTCTTCTTCTTGGGTCCCCCCGCTGGTGCTCCTGGCTCTTCCCCCCCTTGACCAGTGCCCCCAATAGCAAGCCACTTGCTATGGGGACACTGGTGTGTGCTTGCTCCCGAGCCCTGCTCTATACGTCCATAAGACACATGGCCGTGGCTTTGCCTGCCCACCACTCTCTCCTCATTGGCTCACTGGCCAGTGATTGACAGCAGTGGGAACCAATGGCTTCTGCTGCTGTCTCAGCCTATGAAGAGAGAGAGACCCAGGACAGACGAAGCTCTCGTGCACATTGCTGGATCAAGAGGGAGCTCAGGTGAGTATTGGGGGGGGGGGGGCTGTGAGGAAGCAGCACACAGTTTTTTTTATCTTCATGCATAGAATGCATGAAGGTAAAAATCCTTCAGCCTTCAAAACCACTGTAATATACTCACCTGCCCAGTGGTGTCCTGCAGAATCCTTTCAGAATTTCTTGCTCGGTTCTGTTCCTCCAACTTCAGTAACGTCATTAAGAGGCCTGTCGGCTTTTCCGGGTTCAACAGGCAGGCCTCACAATGAAGTGCCGCTGCCCCTCCTCCCTTTTCAATGAAGGACTATGCCTCCTGGGATATGTGACATGCATATCCCAGGAGGCACAGCAGATATAATGCATGTCATTCGCCTAGGCCAGTGGTCTCCAAACTGCAGCCCATGGGTAAAATTTACCTTTACTAACCTTTACTAACAAGTAACCTTTACTTGTCTGTATGCGGGCCTTGGGGCACTTTTCTTCCCACTGTTCATCCCACTGATAAAAGGCAATATTCCTCCCACTGACACCAATGATGGGGCACTATTTCTCCCACTGACTCCAGTGATATGGCACTATTTCTCCCACTGACACCAGCAATGGGGCACTATTCCTGCCACTGACACCAACAGTGGGGAACTATTCCTCCCACAGACACCAACGATGGGGCACTATTTCTCCCACTGACACCAGTGATGGGGCTTTTCCCGTTCCACTGACACCAATGATGGGGCATTTTTCCTTCCACTGACACCAATGATGGGGCGTTGATCCTCTCACCGACACAAATTATGTCATGTCTTTATGGACCTTGCTTTGTGCATCGGTGCACAGTCATGTTTGAACAGGAAGGGGCCATCCAAACTGTTCCCACAAAGTTGGGATCATTAAATTGTCCAAAATGTCTTGGGTATGCTCACGTCTTAGTTCTCACTGGAACTAAGGGGCCAAGCCCAACACCTGAAGAACAACCCCACACCATAATCCCCCTCCACCAAATGATTTGGACCAGTGCACATAGCAAGGTCCATAAAGACATAGATGAGCTAGTTTGGGGTTGGGAAACTTGACTGACCAGCACAGAGTCCTGACCTAAACCCGATAGAACACCCTTTGGGATGAATTTGAGCGCAGACTGCAGGCCAGGCCTTCTCGTTCACATCGGTACCTGACCTCACAAATGCGCTTCTGGAAGAATGGTCACACATTCCCATAGACACACTCCTAAACCTAGTGGACAGCCTTCCCAGAAGAGTTGAAGCTGTTATAGCTGCAAAGGGTGGGCCAACTCAATATTGAACCCTACGGACTAAGACTGGGATGCCATTAAAGTTCATGTGTGTGTAAAGGCAGGTGTCACAATACTTTTGGTAATATAGTGTAGCTATATAAAGTTCTCTACATTTTACAGGGGCTGCTGAGCAGTGACCAGGGACACAATTCCTCTATGCTCTCCTCACATTGTGGCTTTTCTCTCTTCTCTCCCTGATATCATCACCTCTGATGTGGAGAAGCAGAGAAGGCGATAATTTACAACCAGTGAGGTTCTTTTAGCACACCTTATTAAACTGGCCATTTGCAATGCATCCACTTGTAGTTTCTCTGTGTGGACAGAGAATGGCATCCATATGCCTTATTGCAGCTTATTAAACTGCTGCACAGTGGAGATCATCTCAGTTTAATAAACGATTATATACACAATTTTAATTTCAAGAATAAAGCCACATTATTGATTATATTTTTATATTATTTTATATATTATTATATTTTTATATTATTTTATATTTTTGCTATTTTATTATTAAATCCTTTTTTGAGTTTTTACATAAGAACTGAAAAGGACTTTCTTGGGATGCTTCTCATCAATATAAGTTACATAAAATCGAGGGAATAGTCTTATATTCTACAGTTACGTCAGTTCTGATCAGGAAATCTCACAATAATACACGCATTAGATGCCTGAAGACATCTGACAGCGATGACATAAATATCCCAGCAGTCAATGGGCCGGGGTGGTGACCTAGTCGCCTAGGTGGCGGCGACGGGAAGTCAAACGGAAGACTTAAAAAAAAAGGTACTTACTTTAGAAATTTTAGGATATAACTATTAAAACATTACAGCACTATGGGTGGACATTACAATGAAACAAATCATTAAAAATGAGTGGAACTCCACTTTAACCACTTGCCTACAGTGCACTTTCACCCCTTCCTGACCAGACCAATTTTCAGCTTTCAGCGCTCTCACACTTTGAATGACAATTACTCAGTCATGCAACACTGTACCCAAATGAAATTTGCGTCCTTTTTTTCACACAAATAGAGCTTTCTTTTGGTGGTATTTAATCACTAGTGGGTTTTTTTTTTTTTTTTGTGCTATAAATTAAAAAAGACAGAAAATTTGGTGAAAAAATGCCTTTTTCTTTGTTTCTGTCATAAAATTTTACAAATTAGTAATATTTCTTCATAAATTTTGGCAAAAATGTATATGGCTACATATATTTGGTAAAAATAACCCTAATTAGTGTATATTATTTAGTTTTTGTGAAAGTTATAGAGTCTACAAGCTATGGTGCAAATCATTGAAAATTGATCACACCTGATCACACCTGATGTACTGAAGACCTCTCTCAGTTCTTGAGACACTAACAAGCCAGGAAAGTACAAATACCCACAAAATGACCCCATTTTGGAAAGCAGACACCCCAACGTATAATCTATGAGGCATTATGAGTCTTTTGAACTGTTCATTTTTTTCCAGAAGTTTTTGGAATATGAAAGTTTTTCCACAAAGTTGTCCATTTTTAAGATATTTCCAACACATAGCATGTGCATAGCAAAAATGACACCCCAAAATACATTCTGCTACTCCTCCTGAGTATGGCGATACCACATGTGTGAGACTTTTACACAGCCTGGCCACTTACAGAGGCCCGCCAGTGAAGTAGCACCTTCAGGCGTTCTACAAGCATAAATTACACATCTCATTTCTCAATCACCTATTACAGTTTTGAAGGCCCTGGAGCCCCAGGACAATGGAAACGCCAATAAAATGACCCCATTTTGGAAAGCTAACACCCCAACGTATAATCTATGAGGCATTATGAGTCTTTTGAACTGTTAATTTTTTTCCAGAAGTTTTTGGAATATGTGGAAAACAAAATGAAAACGCATTTTTTTTCCACAAAGTTGTCCATTTTTAAGATATTTCCAACACATAGCATGTACATAGCAAAAATTACACCCCAAAATACATTCTGCTACTCCTCCTGAGTATGGCGATACCACATGTGTGAGACTTTTACACAGCCTGGCCATATACAGAGGCCCACCATTGAAGTAGCACCTTCAGGCGTTCTACAAGCATAAATTGCACTTCTAACTTCCTGACAACCTATTATTTTTGAAGGCCCTTATATTTCTAACACATAGCATTTACATACCAAAAAATACACTCCAAAATAAATTCTATTGAGCAAAGGGTAAAAAAAAAGTATTACCTGTGGTTTTTGTAGTGTCCCCAGAGGAGGGATTTGGTCCAGGCAGCAGGCAGCAGGCAGCAGACAGCAGTCCGCAGGCAGGGATGTGCTTAGCAACAATAGTAATTATCCAGGCAGCAGGTAGGAATATTGTCTATAGTCAGCACCAGGATATCGTCGGCACAGCCAAAGCATTTGTCCATAGAAAATGTGTCCAGGTGTGGTCAGTTTATGCTGCAGGCAGGGAGATAGTGGCAGTAAGTCAGCAGCAGGCTGAGGGCCGCAATCAGGTAAGACCTGTGCACAGGGCCACAGGGGTAGAGGCTTCGACCCACCCAAATCTCTATGAAGCCTCCGGACTCCAGACCCTAATCCGGAAATTAAGAAACCCGGAGACAACAAAAATATTGTTTTCTCCATCCGGAAAAACATTTCTGGAGCCCCTCACATGTGAGACCCCTGTGTACTACAGTAGCAGGGCAACAGATCAGTCCAAGCGGTAGGCAAAAGCATAGTCCCTAAAACAGGCCAGGGTCAGTTCACGTTCAAGCAGTCCAAGCGGTAGGCAGAAGCGTAGTTGATAAAACAGGCCAGGGTCATTTCACATGGAAGCAGTCCAAACGGTTGGCAGAGGCATAGTCAAAAAACAGGCCAGGGTCAGTTCACGTGGAAGGCAGTGGATATTTGAGGAAGCATGGGGAATGGTCAGCACAGATGTTGAAAATGGGGAAATGGTTAGGAATATGAGCTAATAATTTAGGGATGTGTGATATTGTCTGAAGCATACACCAATGCAAAGGCCGGGTTCGGAGGGACAGTCGACACAATGGTAGCTGGTATCTTTTCTAAATCCATTTTTGGTGCATACTCGACATCTTTTTTGGCGTCTTCGGCCTGCTTCAGTTGGTGGAATGTGGTCTGGGAAGTGGCGTTCGTGAAGTCGGCTAACGGCATCGGAGCGAAGGTTTTCTGGGGGGGGTCTTTGACCGTAGATGAGGGACCGGACAACGTTTTCTATAAATTTTAGGAAGTGGGCAGGGCTTTCTGTGGACTTGGTGTGAACTATGTAGGCATTATAAATGGCCAAATGAATTAAATAGAGTGCTACCTTCTTGTACCAAAAACGGGACCTCCTTATTGCTAAATAGGGCTGAAGCATTTGGTCGTGGAAATCCACCCCCCCCCCATGTACAGATTGTAATCGTGTACACATTTTGGCTTTACGATGGGACCTTGTCGTCTCTGAATTTCCACCGTAGTGTCATCATGGATGGTGGACATCATGAACACATTCCTGGTATCCTTCCACCTCAAAGCCAGCACTTCGTCGCATCGCAAGGTTGCTCTTTTTCCCCTTCGCAATTTCTTGTTTACTATGGATTGTGGGAAGCCCTTCCTATTCTTTCTGGAGGTTCCACAGGCCAGGGTTTCTGCGAGGTATAGGTGTCTGAAAAGGGGCAGGCTGGTGTAGAAGTTATCCAGGTATATGTGGTAACCTTTCCTCAGCAGTGGGTATGCCAGGTCCCATACAATTTTACCAGTTGTGCCCATGTAGGCCGGGTACTCAGGGGGCTGGAGCTGGGAATCTCTTCCTTCGTATATGCGGAACGCATACAGATATCCCGTGGCTCTCTCGCAAAGCTTATAAAACTTCACTCCGTATTTGGCCCTTTTGCTAGGAATGTATTGTCTTATTCCTAGCCGGCCTGAAAAGGGTACCAGGGACTCGTCTACACATATGTGCTTTTCGGGGACATAGAGTTCTGCAAATCGTTGGGAAAAGAAATCAATGAGTGGGCGAATTTTATATAATTTGTCATGATTTGGATGATTGCGGGGAGGGCACTGGCTGTTGTCCCTGAAATGGAAAAAACGCATTATCATCCTGTATCGGGACCGGGACATAACGGAAGAATAAATGGGCATGTGGTGGATGGGGTCGGTGGACCAATAGGCATGTCCTTCATTTTTTTTGGTAAGCCCCATGTTTATGGTGAGGCCCATAAACACTTTGAACTCCTCCAGAGTCAAGCTTCTCCACTCAAATGGACGGGCGTAAGATGATTGGGGGTTGTTGGCAATATACTGCTGGGCATATAAATTGGTCTGGTCCACGATGACTTGCAGCAAAGTGTCGGGCAAAAATAAATGAAAACAATCAATTGGGGAAAATTTTTGGGTATTGGCCTGCACACCTGGGTGTGCGGTGAAAGGGGGGATTCTTGCTGATCCTGAGTTGGAAGGCAGCCATGTTGGATGGGCAAGACCATCTGGGAGGTATGTAGCGGCCCTGGCTCTTGGGGGACGTGGCACTCCAGTGCTGGTAGTTGGGGGATTTGTTCCTGTGCTGGCATTTGGGCGTGATGATGCGGCAGTGCTGGTACTGGGGCTGGGCATTTCTTGTGGCCTTTCGCTGGCGGCAGCGCTGGTACTGGGCCTGGGAATTTGATCCTGGGATGTATTGCTGGTGGCTGCCTGGTTTCGAGAACGCCGTGCTCGTTTAGGAGGGATCCATTCTTCCTCCGATTCATTTGCCGATATACTACTTTCGATCGGTTCAAATGCTGAATTTGAACGATCGGAATTGGCATTTGAATCTGATGAGAACTCCCCGCTGCTCTCATCAGTCATGGCGAGGATCTGTCACTTGAATATAATCTTTTGGACATTCTTTCTGATGGGCTGTGCGACTGGTGACAAATGACGGTCAGTGATGGGCGACAGGTGACAGGTGACGAATGGTGTCACTGGTGGGTGACGGGTGACGGTCACTGGTGGGTGACGGGTGACGTGTGACGGTCACTGGTGGGTGACGTGTGATGGTCACTGGTGGGTGACGTGTGACGGTCACTGATGGCAGTCTCTGATGGTGACTGATAGGTGACAGATGAGGGTCACGGATGGGTCACTGGCGATGGGTGACAGGTGAACCACTGACGGCAGTCTCTGACAGTGACAGGTGAGTGACAGGTGCACTTTTTGGGCACTGATAGGTGACAGATCTGGGTCACTGATGGCGGTCACTTATGACGGTCACAGATGGCGGTCACTTATGACGGTCACAGATGGCGGTCACTTATGACGGTCACTGGCGATGGTCACTGATGGGTGACAGGTGCACTTTTGGACACTGATGGGTGACAGGTGCACTTTTGGACACTGATGGGTGACAGGTGCACTTTTGGACACTGATGTGGTGACTGTTGGGTGACAGCTGTAATTGGGGGGGGGGGGGGGGGGGCGATGTGACAGGTTCTCTTTAGGTGTTTGGTGCAGTACAGTACAGAACAGATAAAGATCGGTAACTCACTGGTCCTGGCTGTTCTCTCCTCACACTGGTAACGGTGTGTGAGGAGAGAATAGCCGGTAACAGCTAGTAACCGGTCTTTGTTTACATTTAGTGGTCGGCTGTGAATGGATCACAGCCGATCACGTGGTAAACAGGCTGTTTACCCTTGTCGGTGACGAGCAGTGTTCCTGGGAACACGCCGCCACTGACATGACCGCGCTGCGCGCTCCCGATCGCGCGCATGCGGGACTTCACAATGTGATCAGCCGTGACGTAATCGCGGCTGATCACATGGTGAACAGCCATGCCCAATGGCTGTTCACCCCTGTTGGTGACGCGGTGTGTCTCCGGGACACGCCGACACCGACAGTGCACGGCTGCGCGCCCGCGATCGTGCACGCGCGC
The DNA here is from genome assembly GCA_028564925.1 of Lithobates sylvaticus. Classification (NCBI taxonomy): domain Eukaryota; kingdom Metazoa; phylum Chordata; class Amphibia; order Anura; family Ranidae; genus Lithobates; species Lithobates sylvaticus. The sequence continues at coordinate 34,253,927 of CM053037.1, read as the reverse complement.
CCGTGTTTTCTTAGAGGACGTCATATGACGGCGTCCCGCCAGAAGAGCCGCACCGCCCCACCGTCAATAGACAGTGGGCGGTCGGCAACTGGTTAAGGAATGACGTCATTGTTCACACAAGACAACCTAAGATTCATTTGACTGAAGAGGCAACCTAGCCTCTAGACTTGCTTTAAGATCACCGAAAATTTAAGAAGTTCTGGTTTGTTGGTCATTGTTCTCTTGCCCATTGCCTATATAAAGGCTTTCTTAGTGTTCAGTGTCTTTTTAAATTTTTACTTCATTTACCACAACTTAAGTTGCTTTAGCAAGGGGTGTGCACAGTTCAAACTGAACATTCCAGCTGCTAATGTCACATTGCTTTTCTCATTGACTTTACAAATTGAGGTATATTATTTTCAATGCCATTAATATAGATGGTTTGCAAGTCCGCTTTTAAAGACTTGGATCATCCCCAAGGCACTTCTTGGGAGCAGTTTAAAGCAGGTTAAAGCCGTTGTATACCCACAGGAAAAAAAAAGAAAAACCTATAAGGCAAAGGCATAATGAGCTAGTATGCACTGCATACTAGCTCATTATGAAATACTTACCTTAGAACAAGGTGTCGGTATCTAATCCCGGTCCTCACCGAGGAAGCTGACATTTTGCCCTTGGCGTGTCTTCCAGTTTCAGCGGCTCTGTCGCTGTCAGTGGCCGGAGTCGCGATGATGTCTTTTTCCCGGCGAGGTATTGCAGCTTCTCTACTGACGCGTTTCAAAGGATTACCGCCTTAAAGCCTTCAAAACGCGTCAGTCAGCAGTGACCCCTGTAATCTCCTCTGTTACGATCTGGAGTCTGTTGTCCCCTGTGTTGCTATGGGCATTTGTATAGTGACTTTATTGCAATAATATAGTTTATATATAATATATAATATATATATAATAATATAGATTTAGTAACAGCATATGTTTACAGAGGCCCTTCCCCCTCCATTGATATGTAAATAAACCAGAAAGCTAGGTTTTGGATATGAGCAGAGGAAGTTGGTGTATACAGGAAATGGGTGGGAGGAGCATGGAGAGGGTTTGAAGAAAACATGTGTTTTGGGAGAGAGAGTTGTGTTTGGAGGACATGGAGAAGACAAGATGGCTTCCAGGAGCTGGATAACGTTGGAGACGCTTTTGTGAGTTGGACTTTGAACAAGGAACTATGAAGGACATCTTAACCCCTAAGTTGAGTAACTCTTTAGTTTACTTAATGTGTACATATTATACAAGCTATAAGTTGTGTTGTATTGTATTGTTCATCCTACAGTGTGTATGTGCAGATTTTTCCATGTTTAGTAAAGCATTAATACACTTCAGAAGTCTAAGCTTCCTTGGATTTACCACAAGAACTTGTTAGATAAATGCAAGCATAACATCCCCTTGATCAATTGCTATCATCTAGAGACTACTTGTATCACAAGTTTTTGGCTATACCTTTTGTGAGTAGTTTCCTATTTTACTTCTAATAAAATTTACCTAAGGATAATGCACAAGGTCGGTGATCCCTTGTTTTCTTTATTTTCTCTTTGACTGTTTAGGATACCCCTATCCTTGAGGGCAGCAAGGCCTGAGACATTATCCATTACAGGATCTAGTCCATCTGGTATTCACTTGTGCTCAGGAGTGTTTTGTTTTCTGCTATCAGAGTACAAGTGTGGTCAGAAGGATCAGAACGGCAACAGAATCAAACACAGGAAACAGGTAGCAGAACGCTGTAGACCATAAGGCAGAGTCCTATTTCAGCTGAGGAGCTTATATAGTCCAATTGGCGCCACTTAGTGGCAAATGCGCACGCCGGCACGCACACGTGTGCGCCTGCGTGCGAGTCAGGCAAACTATATTCTCTGTCCATGGGTTTGGCTAATAGGTTTTCTCCGTCTGTGGATCTGGCTAACAGGGATTCTCCGTTTGCACATAACTATGTACCTGAGCTTATTTCTTTTTTCCTAACACCTATATGTAGAGTGATATGAAGAATTGTGAAAGATAAGTTACCGATCTCTTACACGGTTGAAGCAATTTTGCTATCGGCTGTTGGACTATGAATAACTTCACTTCCGTACAACTACAGAGCCAAAGGAGCGATGTTCACTGTGCAATATATAAATAATCAGACAGTGCACACTTTTGTAATGACACCCACTCATTTCCCGAAATAGAAACCTTTAAGAGTATACATGCTTTCTGCATTTTACATTTAAATTGTGCTCAGTGATATAACACGGCAGCATCCTAGTGTCTCCGGGGCATACCGATGTTCTCTCCCTATTCTAAGCTTGCAGTGTCATTCTCCTAATTAAAGAGGATAGTCACTGAACAATCGACCACCCATGCTTCATCCCCAGCTACTTCTCTTAACATTGATATTCCAAGTACATACGAGGGGGCATTTTGGTTATGAACTATTGCACCGCAATTATCTTGTTAGTTCGCTCACATTCTTAGCATTAATATTTTTATTGATTTCTTTTTTTTTTTAAGTGACCTACTCATGGCCCTGTAGAGTTTAAAGCTGAATTCTGGGATAATAGCAATTATTGTCTTAATACGAGAAGCATGTGAAGTCCTACCTATATCTTGAATGCAGAGGATATGTACAAGATCATAAATTGGGCCAAAGTAAATGTGGCACTGGCACGTGGTTTTGGTTTGTATCACTTTGAATATTGGACGTGGCTTAACTCTTTTACTGCCACCGACGTATGAGGTGGACCCCCAGTACATTCGTTCCCTTACTCACAAGTCACAACCCCTGGATAGAGGAAAGGGTGACCAGCAAACACTTTTTTTGCTGATCTTTCCTAGCTAGTACGAATCCAGAAGCTATAAGGATCTAAGCCCCATTAGCTTCAATAAAGTGCAGGGGAAACCTCAGGTGTCTAATACACCCTTGATGTCTCATTAAAGTGGTTGTAAACCCGATATAAACCCATACTAGCCTCAGGTTATACTCAGGATTTAAAAAAATCTTCCTACATACGGTCTACCTGTTTATCTGCAGCCTTCAAAACACACAGATGAAAGGCAGGTGGCAGTGATCTGACAACACACACTGCACATCGTAGAGTAGGGAGTTGAGTGTAATCTGAGACCTGAATGCATAGCTCCCAACTGCCCCTGATTTGGAGGGACTGTCCCTGATTTAGAGCAATGTCCCTCTGTCCCTCTTTCCTCATCATTTGTCCCTCATTTTGGTCTGATCTATAAAGTTGTATATAAAATGCACTTTTTATCTTTCAAAAAGTGTTTCCCAGCGCTAATCATTTCATCCAATTTCTAAATTGCTGCATTTGTAAAAAATGTTTAAAGCCAATATAAAGGAATAGTAGTGGTAAAAAAAGCCCTTGTGGATTTAATTAACCTTTTTTAAGGGGGTGTGGCAGGGGGTGTGTCCTATGCCTACATACATTTGGTAGTAAGTGTCCCTCATTCCTATCTCAAAATGTTGGGAGGTATGTGAATGTAGAAAAAAAGACACCCTCCTTCTACACAGTCTCGTAGGGAAGCATGCACGGCTGAAGCTGTCAATCACCTTCTGTGTTCTGGGGGGAGGTGGGACTATCTCCCAAAATTCTATGGTGTTGAGATAACTGACAGAAGTGACTAATGCAGACAGCAGAGGGAAGAGAGAAGACGCAGAAATCACACTTGGTGTTTTGAATAGAGACTAGTACACACTATAGAGGGATACGCTCTGTTCATTTTTCATTTTAGAGGGTCACAACCACTTTAAAGAAAATCACAGCAAAAATGCTATCACATAGGTGGCTTTTGGTGCCCTAAAGCAATAAAGGTAACTAAACAAAAGTGAAAAAAAGGTACACCCAAGTACTTACCCCCCCCCCCCCAAAAGTAATAATAATAATTGAGCCTGCCCCCCTATATAAACACATGTGTATGTAAACACATGTCAGGGGTGCTGTGTGTGAAAACGGGGATTGTGGTACGTTGCATATCGTCCTGCACATTGGAGTGGAAGGAATAATTCTAGGGTCATTATTCAGGATTAACGCTAAACTGTTGACCTTTTAAAATGTTGCCTATGAAAAATTTTGGAACAAATTCTGCAAGATGGCAAAAGGTAAAAGAGTTTTCATACATTGTCTGTACGGGCTATTTTTTTTTTTTAACTTGCAATATATAAAAGTGACACAATTATTTTTAAAATACATAGTGTAAAAATAAAATAGAAAAAGTTAAATAAATAGAAAAAAAAAGAAATTTAAACGCCCCCCCCGTCCCGCCGAGCTCGCGTACAGAAGCGGATGCATACACGAGTAGCCCCCAGATCTCATATTTAAGAGGACCTTTCATGCTTTTTTCTATTACAAGGGATGTTTACATTCCTTGTAATAGGAATAAAAGTGACCCAATTTTAATTTTTTTTTTTTAAAACAGTGAAAAAATTTATAAATTTTAATAAATTAAAGTAAAATAAGAAAAAAGATTTTTTTTTTAAAAGCGATCACGCGCAGAAGCGAATGCATACATGAGTAGCGCCCGCATATGAAAACGGTGGTCGAACCACACATGTGTGCTATCACTGCGATCGTTGGAGCCAGAGAAATAATTCTAGCCCTAGATCTCCTCTGTAACTCAAAAGATGCAACCTGTAGAATTTTTTAAACGTCGCCTATGGAGATTTTTTTAAGGGTAAAGGTTTGTCACCATTCCAAGAGCGGGCGGCAATTTTGAAGCGTGACATGTTGGGTATCAATTTACTTGGCGTAACTTTTATCTTTCACAATATAAAAAAAAATTGGGCTAACTTTACTGGTGTCTTATTTTTTGATTATTTACCAAAAAAGGCCCCTGCACAAATACGGTGTGGCAGAAAGTAGTGCAACGACCGCCATTTTATTTACGCTCCCCCCGCAGTGTAAATCGTCATGCGGCAGTCCGTAAGTGGTTCACTCTATACCTAAAATGTCATGGGGTATTGCGTGATGGTGCAAACTTGTCTATTAGCCTGAGATGTCATTGGAAAGGTTCTGAGTAAAAAAAATGCTATGAATAGATAAGCAGAGAGCTTGTCTTGTCACAGCACAGCTCTGAAAGTATATTTATTCTTCTGCCTATGTGGAGTGGGGGTGTGTGCCTTTCCTCCAATCAGCTGCAATGTACGCCTAGACTACACACCTATTGCTGAATTGTAAAGAATATAGCAAGGTGAAGACAGCAGATATACATGTAAAACTTATGTAGGGAGATTTGATTAATCTCTGTGTATCAGATGAGGCTGTTCACTTAACTGGGTATAGGAGAGGGTTTACATCAACTATAATTATGTTGCATACAGTCTCCAGACTTTGGAGTGAGTACATCGTTTAGAAGTTTGCTGGATTTACCATAGGGTTCAACTATTGCCATGTGCTTATGGCAACTCATATATTGTCTAATTATTCCTGCGCTACCATGTATGAGTAAATGGAGCTGCTACAAACACCAAGTCTGGGTCAAACCGTACCCAGCAACAAGCTGAAGTATGAAGAATGGGTGGTGCTGTGCTGTTCCCAGGGAAAGACTACTACTCAAGACGGTAGTAAAAATGAATATTGTGTAATTCCGAGTATAGAACAGGGAAGTGATGCAAGTATAAATTCAATTTTGAGAGAGGGATATATACTGCTAAAGATGATGGTATCAGGTGTGGAAGATATTGCTAATGGCTACCTCTATAGAAGGAGACAAGTATGCTGCTAAGGGTGGCAGTAATACTTGAGGTATAGTAAAATAATCCAGATTGCAGAGTGTAAAGATTTTGCTAATACCTTTGTATAAGTAGATCAAGAATGCAAGAGTGCAACAATGTAACAGGTTGCTAATAGCATAAATGAGACCAAACATCAACTTAGTACTGTACTGATATTAAGAAAAATATAGTGACATCAAAGTGCAAAGTGCTAAAGGTAGCAGTATAATACTCGTAAAGTGCAAATGTTTTGCTAATGCCTACATACAGTTGAATCAAGACTGTAGGAGTGCAATAATATAACAAATTGCTAAAATCATAAATGAAACAAGCATCAGATGAATACTGACGTAAAATACAATATAGTGACATCAAAATGGTGCCATCAAAGTACACAGTGTAGAATGAATTTACAAAATAAATCTACTAAAATGTGCAAAAAGTAATTGATTGTTTGTGCAAGTAGCACATGATCGTGACCTCATGCGCAAGGAAGAGAAATTATTATTTCATTTATTAAGGGAAAAAGGCTGTTCAAACCTGCCTGGCCCTATGTGAAAAAGTAATTGCCCCCCTCCCATGCTGAATCATGAATGAACTGTGATTAACCACAATTTTTTGGAAATCTTAGTTAAATTTCACTTGCCACACCCAGGCCCGATTACTGCCAGACCTGTTGAATTAAGAAATCACATAAATAGAAGCTGTCTGACAAATTGAAGCACGCTAACAGATCACAAAAAGCCACACATCATGCCACAGTATAAAAAAATCAAGAACAGATTATAAACATGTAATGTACATGTAGTAGTCTAGGAAGGGTTTCAAGGCCATTTCTAAGGCTTTGGAACTCCAGTGAACCACAGGGAGAGCCCTTATCCACCAATGGAGATAACTTGAAACAGTGGTGAACCTTCCCAGGTGTGGCCAGGAGGTCATAAATGAAACCAGAACAACATCTAAAAACTGCAGGCCTCACTTGCCTCAAGTAAGATCATTGTTCATTATTCAACAATAAGAAAGAGACTGGGCAAAAATGGCATCCATGGGAGAGTTCCAAGGCCAAAGCCACTGCTGACCAAAAAGAACACAAAGGGGGTTATTTACTAAAGGAAAATCCACTTTGCACTGCAAGTGCACATGGTAGTAAAGTCGATGTAGATCCGAGGGGGACATGCAAGGAAAATAAAAAACAGCATTTTAGCTTGCACATGATTGGATGATAAAATCAGCAGAGCTTCCCCTCATTTCAGATCTACCCCTTAGATTTAGAGCGACTGCCCTTTCAAGTGCACTTGCAGTGCAAAGTGGATTTGCCTTTTCGTAAATAACCCTCAAAGGCTCATCTCACATTTACCAAAAGACATCTTGATTATCCCCAAGACTTTTAGGCAAATATTCTGTGGACTGATGAGACAAAAATTTTACTTTTTGGAAGGTGTTACATCTGTCATAAAACTAATACAGCATTTCATAACAAGAACATCATACCAACAGTCAGACATGGTGGTGGTAGCGTGATGGTCCGGGGCTCCTTTGCAGCTTCAGGACCTGGACGACTTAACATAATTCTGAGCTCTACCAGAAAATCCTAAAGGAGAATGTTTGGCCGTCAGTTTGTGACGTCAAGCTCAAGTGCACTTGGGTTATGCAGCAGGACAATGATTTGAAACACAACAGCAAGTCCTCCCCCAAATGGTTCAAAACAAAATATAGGTTTTGGAGTGGCCTAGTCAAAGCCCGGACCTAAATCCAATTGAGATGCTGTATCATGACCTTACACAGGCCTTTCATGCTGGAAAACCCTCCAATGTGGCTGAATTAAAACAATTCTACAAAGAAGAATTGGCCAAAATTGCCCCACAGCAATGTGAAAGACTTATTGCCAATTATCGCAAACGCTTGATTGCAGTTGTTGCCGCTAAGGGTGGCACATCCAGTTATTAGGTTTAGGGGGCAATTACTTTTTCACAAAGAGCCAGGCAGGTTTGGACAGCTTTATTGCCTTAAAAATGAAACCATCATTTAAAAACTGCATTTTGTATTTACTTAGGTTATCTTTAGGTAATAATACAATTTGTTTGATGATCTGAGTCATTTGACAGTGTGATATACCGTATATACTCAAGTTTTATTGTGCTGAAAGTGCCCCCTTGGCTTATACTCGAGTCAATCACTTTTCTGCAGCAGAAAATGACATTTTCCGACCCGACTTTGGGGCCCCGTATCTCGGGGTCTCTTAGTGCTAGGAACCCCAGATTTGGTATAAAAACTCACAACATATGGCACTACAAAATATCCAAGGATTCCTAGCACTAAGAGACCCCGAGATACGGGGCCCCAAAGTCGGGTCAGAAAATGTAATTTTCTGCTGCAGAAAAGTGCTTGACATTTTCTGAACCGACTTTGGGGCCACTTAGTGCTAGTAGTGCCATATGTTGTGAGTTTGCATACCAATTTTGGGGTTCCTAGCACCAAGGGCCCCAAAGTCGGTCAACTGTGTCCATCTGCAGCAATGTTATTTCAGGACCCTTTGGGTCCAGAGACCCCAAATTTTGGCTGCAGATAGGGGGAATCTAGGCGACCTATGGCTGTAAATGGGCACAGTGAGTAATGCAAATGGGCACAGTGAGGCTGCAAATGGGCATTGTTGACCCTCTTTTCCACTTACAGTAGCTGCGCATTTCTCACCCTAGGCTTATACTCGAGTCAATAAGTTTTTCCATATTTTTGTGGTAAAATTAGGTGCCTCGGCTTATATTCGGGTCGGCCTATACTCGAGTATATACGGTATATGCAAAAAAATAATAAATCACAAAGGGGGCAAATACTTTTTCACACAACTGTATCTCCATGTCTGGTTAGTCCAGGAACTTGAATTTATTTAGAGTAGCTATAAGATTCCATAGCCCTGCCCACAAATTAAAATGAATATTCAGCCCTCGTTCATTTTCTTGATTTGGATTCCTATGTTTCGAAGCGTCAGATCATGGTTTCTGGATAGCTAAGCATGTCCACAATAAATTTAAGTCAGCATGAGGTGAAGAACATTTGAGGCATTTAGTTTAACATGAAGCCATGTCACCATCAAAGGTGTAGGAAGCCCTGTGTATTATTTTAAATTGCTTCGTCTTCTAGTCCCCTTTTATAATAGCTTTGCTCACCGTGCTTTTGAGTTTCTCTGCTATCATTTCAAAATCTAGGTCAACTACCAAATCATATTTATTTAAATTGTAGTTATTCACCCTGTTTTATATAAATTGAACATCTTGTTTTTGAAGGCCCCTGCATTATACAGTAGTTGGTAAAAAAAAGTAATTGTAGTTGTTATCCCTATTGGATATAAATCGAATGTTTTCTCTACATAGGCCTCTACATTATGTAGTAGATGGTAAAACTAAATTTGCTGATATTTTACAATCCCATTGTTGTGTGTGTGGCCATTTCTAGTTTTGCAATATTCAATTGTTAGTTATGTTGAGTAGACTGCAGTTGTGGTCAGCACTGCTCACAAATTCACACATTTTCTGAACCTTTTCTTATTTAGACCCCATACATACTATTCGATTTTCTGCGGATTTTGGTCTTCAAATTTACCAAAATCATATAATATGAGGTCAAACCTTAATGCCCCGTACACACGGTCGGATATTCCAATGGAAAAAGTCCGATCGGATTATGTTGTCGGAAAATCTGATCACGTGTAGGCTCTAGCGGACTTTTTCCGTCGGAATTTGAGAGCAGGATCTAAAATTTTCCGACAACAAAATCCGGTCTGACTTGTTCCGATCGTGTGTAGAGAATTCCGACGCACAAAGTGCCACGCATGCTCAGAAGAAATTTGGAGATGAAAGCTATTGGCTACTGCCCTGTACGTAGTCCCATTGTACGTTTTGTATGTCACCTCGTTCGGAATGATCGGATTTTCGGACAACTTTGTCCGACCGTGTGTGTGCAACACAAGTTTCAGACAAACTCCGTCGGAAATTATCCGACGGATTTGGTGATCGGAATGTCCGACTGTGTGTACGGGGGCTTAGAGTTTCAATTCGTATGCAATCAGGCAGGACCTTGCATTACATGGTTTTGGTAAATCTGAAGACAAAAAATCTGCATAAAATCTAATAGTGTGTATGGAAATGAGTAGTTGATTCCCCTTGTGCACAATAGAGTGCATACAGTACAATTTTTTTTTTTTAAACAGAGTTTTTTTAATAAGTAGGGATGAATTTGCTTCCCGTTGTCACGCATCACCCGTGTGCCTAGGGAATATACAGTATGCTGCCCTTTATATTTTTTTTTTTTTTTTTGTGTGTATGTATTGGGCACAATCGCCAAGCATTTATGAGAGGGAATATAGCAAATAAATGTCCCTTTTGGATTAGCCGAGTCAGGCAGAAACTCTCAAAATGTCAAGAATCCAACCTGTTACCATGGAAACACTCCACTGAGAGATAAATGAGCTATGCTTACACCAAGCAATAAGCGACTTACACATTAGAGGCTCGACATGCATGTGTAGCTCCCTAACGTGTCCTTCCTGATGCTGTATCTTATATGTCTATATGAGCTTGGTATACTTGTTTTGTGTCGGGCATGCTAATGTAATCCTAAAGGCAAAAATCACTGTTCACAACTACTTGCACAAGCTTAGAAGGTTATATGATATATGTGAGTTTATTAAAACATGACAAGTAGAAAACAGAAAAAAAAAAAAAACAATCTGGTGTTAATAGTACATGTAAATTAGAAAGATTTTTATAGCAAAGCCTAGTGCACACCCTTACCCTTACCTTCCTCTGTTTTGTAGATTGATCTAGGCCTTGCCTGCACTCACTGAAGCTCCCGGGCAAGTGGGAAATTCTGCCTTGGCTTTCATTTATGTTTTGGCAAAAAAACGAAATGTGCAGCCTCATCACCAAACAATAAACTATAGCAGGGAATGTCTGTAATTTGAACGTGGCTCTGTGCAGATTACTGGGAAAAGCAATGAATCCGTCACATACAGTCCCTTGGAAAAGTATTCACCCCCCATGGCATTTTTCGTGTTTTGTTGCCTCACAACCTGGAATTAACATGGATTGTTTGAGGATTTGCAGCATTTAATTTACAGAACATGCCCACAACTTTGAAGGTGCTTTTTTCTCTTTTTATTGTGAAGCAAACAACTAATAGGACAAAATAACAGAAAAAGTCAATGTGCATAACTATTCACCCCCCTAAAGTCAATATTTTGTAGAGCCCCCTTTTGTGGCTATCACAGCTCCAAGTCGCTTTGGATACGTGTCTATGAGCTTGCCACATCTTACCACTGGGATTTTTGCCCATTCCTCCTTGCAAAACTGCTCCAGCTCCTTCAAGTTGGATGTCATTAATGTTGGATCAAGTTTGCACTTGTGAACAGCAATCTTTAAGTCTGTCCACAGATTTTCTATTGGATTGAGGTCTGAGCTTTGACTAGCCCATTCCAACACATTTACATGTTTCCCCTTAAACCACTCAAGTGTTGCTTTAGCAGTGTGTTTGGGGTCATTGTCCTGCTGGAAGGTGAACCTCCGTCCTAGCCTCAAATCACACACAGAGTGGTACAGGTTTTGCTCAAGAATATCCCTGTATTTAGCACCATCCATCTTTCCCTCAACTCTGAGCAGTTTCCCAGTCCCGACTGCTGAAAACATTCCCACAGCATGATGCTTCCACCACCATGTTTGGGTGTTCTTTGGGTGATGTGATGTGTTGGGTTTGCGCCAGACATAGCGTTTTCTTTGATGGCCAAAAAGTTCAATTTTAGCCTCATCAGACCAGAGCACCTTCCTCCATACATTTTGGGAGTCTCCCACATGCCTTTCCGCAAACCCAAAACGTGCCATTTTGTTTTTGTTTTTTTGCTGAAAGTAATGTCTTTCTTCTGGACACTCTGCCATAAAGCCCAACTCTATGGAGCGTACGGCTTATTGGCATCCTATGTACAGATACTCCAGTCTCTGCTGTGGAACTCTGCAGCTTCTCCAGGGTTACCTTAGGTCTCTGTGCTGCCTCTCTGATTAATTCCCTCCTTGCCCGGGCTGTGAGTTTTGGTGTGTGGCCGTCTATTGGCAGGCTTGCTGTTGTGCCATGTTCTTTCCATTTGCTTCTGATAGATTTGATAGTGCTCCTAGGGATCATCAAAGATTTGGATATTTTTTTATAACCTAACCCTGACTTGTACTTCTCAACAACATTGCCCCTTACTTGTATGGAGAGTTCTTGGTCTTCATGGCAGTGTTTGGTTAGTAGTACCTCTTGCTTAGGTGTTGCAGCCTCTGGGGCCTTTCAAAAAGGTGTGTATATGTAATGACAGATCAGGTGACACTTAGATTGCACACAGGTGGACATTTCACTAATTGTGACTTCTGAAGGTAATTGGTTGCACCAGAGCTTTTTATGGGCTTCATAACAAAGGGGGCGAATACATACACACATGGCAATTATCAGTTTTTTATTTCTGAAAAAAAAATTGTATATATTTTTCAAATTTTACTTCACCAACTTAGACTATTGTGTTCTGATCCATCACATAGAATTCAGATTAAAAAACATTGAACTAAAGGATGTAATGTAACAAAATGGGTAAAAAGCCAAGGGGGGTTAATACTTTTGCAAGGCACTGTAAGCAGGAATAGAGGATATTTGGGAAGTTCTAGATTGTTGCAAGGAAGTGACATTCTAAAATGCCGGCAGTTTTCTAAAAACCTAGTTGGCTGTAGGTTAAAATTGTTTTTTTAAATATAATAACTTATATAAATGGTTTATTTAACCGCTTCCCGACCGCCCACTGTAGATATACGTCTACAGAATGGCACGGCTAGGCAAAGGCACGTATATATATATATACGTCCCCTTTAATTGCCTAGCCGTGGGGTCACGCGCGCGCCGCCGCGCTCATGACCGGGTCGGGAGCTCTGTGACCACGGCCGCGGGACCAGCGGACCCGATCGCCGCTGGTGTCCCGTGATCGGGTCACAGAGCTGAAGAACGGGGAGAGGTCTGTGTAAACAAACCTCTCCCCGCGCTTCCTACTCTGCCTGTCACTGATCTGCTGTTCCCTGTCATCGGGAACAGCCGATCAGTGACGTCAGACGTCAGCCACGCCCCCTACTGTAAAAAAACACACAACACATCACACTAACTCCTCCCCGCCCCCTAGTGGTTAACTCCATCACTGCCACTGTCATTTAAATAGGAATCAGTGCTATTTAAATAGCACTGATTTCTGTATAAATGACAAATGTCCCAAAAATGTCCGATGTGTCCGCCATAATGTCGCGGTCACAATAAAAATCGCTGATCGCCGCCATTACTAGTAAAAAAAAAATATTAATAAAAATGCTATAAAACTATCCCCTATTTTGCGCTATAACTTTTGCGCAAACCAATCAATAATCGCTAATTGCGATTTTTTTTTTTACCAAAAATATGTAGAAGAATACGTATCGGCCTAAACTGAGGAAAAAAATAATTTTTATATATTTTTTTTGGGGATATTTATTATAGCAAAAAGTAAAAAATATTGCATTTTTTTTCAAAATTGTCGCTCTATTTTTGTTTATAGCGCAAAAAAAATAAAAACTGCAGGGGCGATCAAATACCACCAAAAGAAAGCTCTATTTGTGGGAAAAAAGGACGCCAATTTTGTTTGGGAGCCACGTCGCACGACCACGCAATTGTCAGTTAAAGCGACGCAGTGCCGAATCGCAAAAAATGGCCTGGTCCTTGGGCTGCCAATTGGTCCGGCGCTGAAGTGGTTAAAGAAATTGTATTTTGTGACTATAGGAATACTTTAGGGCCGCTATGAAATGCAGTCATGTCGAGGTACCTTCCCATTCCTGCCACAGCTTTTAGTATCCTTGGCTTTGCCCAACTACTGGGCTGGTCTGATCACACAAAGCTTTAGCACTTTCTGAATAATAAAGTGAGACATTTTATCAATGTGTAAAAAGTGTTCTCTTTTTCTTGCATTAGCAATGTGAAGCTCTGTGGAAGTCTTATTGATGTTAATAAAGTATTGCCCGCCTGTGAAAATTCTATTAGCATGGAAAATGTTCTTCATCACTGAAATCACTTATAAGAATTTAAAAATTAAAATGGAAACATTAAATGTTAGGTTTCTGTTTATTACAGAGGTTGACACCCTACTGCAGTGTAGATTACAGAGCGATTCAGAGAAAAAGGAACAGTTTTTCTTAGTGTTTCCAAAAAAAAAAAGAATAATAAAAATAATAATATATATATATATATAATATATATATATATATATATATATATATATATATATATATATATATATATATATATATATATATATATATATATATATATGTATTTTTTTTAATTTTTTATTCCAGACACATCCTCACTGGCATCACCAGATTGAGTGGACCCAGTGCTATAGCCTACTCCTAAAGGATCGCGCTAGCATAGCATGCTTCCATTATTATCCTTTATCATGCCACAAAGAGAGTGTATATATTAAACAAATTTGTGCAAAATTTACAGTCCTCCGTATTCCAGTGAAATCCAAATAATAAATAATCAAAACAGCCTTTCAATTAGTGATATTTCTTCATGCAATACTCTCCCTTTAGGTTTGTCCCCTTGTGATGCTAATATCCCATATCATTCAAGCTCCTCCACCACCAGATGCGCCCTCACCTGATAGTGTGTGCCCTTACTGCTAAATGAGGTTAAAAAAAATGCTCTTTGTCCTGCCCAGGACAATAGTAGGAACTATCAAGCCCTCCTCCTCCTTGCTCCTGCATCAATTTCCTAATAATACTTATATCATTTAAGTATAAAAAGCTTTTATAAACACTAGTAGAAAACTACTCGCATTGACAGCTCAGCAATCTGTATTCACTTGCTCTCCTCAGGACTATGAGCATCATGATTTCAGTTTTCCCCTCCCCTACACGTAACGCCACATGGTCACGTGGCTTACTCAGGGGGATTCCTTAGCTGTAAGGTCAGACGCTATCAGGTGAGGGCACATCTGATGGTGGGGGGAGCAGGAGTTATATGGGATATTATCACAAGGGGACAAAAATAAGGGTATTGCATGAAGAAATATCACTAATTGAATAACTTTTTTGGATTATTTATTATTTGGAATACACAAAGGGGACTGAAATTTTCGCACAGCACCATTTTGTTTAATAATTTTGCACAAAATTGTTTACTGTATACACTCTTTGTGGCATGATAAAGGATGTTTAATGAAAGCATGCTATGCTAGTAATAATATAAGTGTATGCACAGGGGTTGTATATGGTGATCACAGTAGTTTTATATAGCTTATCTAAAAGAGGAGCATGACACGTTTTTGATTTATGTAAGATTGCACATTAGACATGTGCACAACAAAAAAATTCGTTTATTTTCGATTCGTTTTTTTCGTTTCCGTTAATTCATAACGATTCGTAATGTCGTATGTCGTCGGTGTTCGTATTCGTAATTATTCATACATTCGTAAGTCGTCGGTGTACGTATTCGCAACGATTCGTACATTCGTACAGTTATTTTTTCGTTGAATCGTTTTTTCGTTAGTTTAATTTTCGGACGTATTCGTATTTATTCGTACATTTGTAACATTCGTAGATTCGTAATCGGAGCAAAATTCATAATTTTATGTAATTTGTATTCTATTATTACATTTTAATTATTTAAGAATCGAAAAAAAAAGTTACGAATCGAAAAAAAGTTACGAATGTACAAATTTTTTCGTTCAATCCATTCGAAGCATGTTAAGCAACGCCATTGTAAGAGACATGGAAAATTACGTTGTTTCTAATTTGTTTTTTTCGTATGTACGAATTTTTTCGTTCAATCTATTCGAAGCACGTTAAGCAGCACCATTGTAAGTTACACGGAAATTTACCAATTCAACAAAAAAAAAAAGTTACGAATGTGCAAAATTTTTCAAAAAAAAACAAGACGAATTGCACATGTCTATTGCACATGATTATGGGAATGTGGTAGGTGTTAGCAGCTCTCAACAGATTGTAACAGGTGCATATAGTTGCTCGCAAGGCTTTGTACATATATGTTATGTAGTCAAAGATGTGGACACCTAAAGAAGTACTCCAAGAAGGGGGTCAACAGAAGAGGAGAAGACTTGAGCTGGGGTGTCACATGATCGTGGGTAAAGGTAAGTAAAAATGGGCATTTAGATAGGGATTTTTTTTGTTATTTCCAGCAATCAGACAGTGTGGCTGGGCAAAGGGTGACAGTGATCTGGAGCGGGGCTTTAAATATGTTAAGCGTTCATATTAAGAGCGATACAAGGACCATGCTTCACAGCTACTTAAAATCCATGTAGTCTGACCACCCCACCCAGGAAATACTACAGCTGCTTGACTGACAGTCCAAGTCTTCTTGGCACATCCACCTCCAAGTCTGTGCAGCCAATTCAATTCCTATAAAAAAACACAACTTTTATTCCTAAAATGTTACTAATTTTAACTGAAGAGATTTTTGATGAGGCACCAAATCAGTATTTTACGCTGTTTACTGACTTAACAAAAAAAAAAACACGTTGGACACAAAATAATATATTGTAATAATAATAATAATAATATATTGCTGTCTAGCATTCTTCTTGTTGCATGAATTGATCCATCATTGATTATCGCATGTTAAGGGGTAATATTACTTTATTTCAGTTTAGGTGTATGGGCGTATGGGTTGTCTTCTTTATCACTGATTGTTGAAAGTTACATTTTGCTGTGGGAAAACGGAATGTGTACTGCAATGTGCATTATTCCATCCACTGGTTGAATCTGGGGAGAAAAGTCTTTGCTTCCCAGCAGCACACAAGTCATTTGAGGACAGGCAGATGTCTCACTTCCCATTATTTTTAGTGAAACATGTTCATATGTGACCGAATAAAGCGTCAGGAAACTTGCAGTTGTCAAGATGATGCAAGACCTACCTACTTGGTCTTTTCATAAATATACAATTCACACTGTTGGAAACTGTTAAGTGTTATGACAGCACATACCAATTATTTATTTCCTAGTGTGGTAGTCCTTGTGCTTTTAATCTTTCTGTATACTGCAGGGGTTTTCACAGTGATAAGTTCATCAATAATTGTGTGCTGGCAAATAACGCACACTGGGGGTGTTTGCTGTACACTCATATATTGTCAATTCAGGCAGTGATCATCTGAGTAGTGAGGGTGTGTGTCTCAAACAAGTACTAGCAGATGGAAGTTATCTTTGTCAACAGCTACCTAATTATCGCGAATAATTAAACCTTTTCAGAGCCAAGATTAGTCAAGAGTGGAGAACCATTGTCAGGACTGACAAGTAACAACCATGCCTACGTTTGAATGCCATTTTCTGGGAGCCTTTGGAATTGCATGGGTGAATCAGTCATTGTTATGCATACCAAAAACGTTACTGGGAATGGACTGCATTTTAAAATTATATACATATGTAGCACCGGGCTCCTGACGAGCACGCGTTATGTGTTTTGTAAATGTAATATTCCTAAAACCACAGTTGGGTTTGGGGTTAATTGTACTAAATTATGGTTTCAGTACCAGTCTGGCTACTGTGTCAGGCTACATTGTTCTGCTTGGCCATAGGTGTCGTTGTCACCTCTGGCAAGTACGAGAACGCAGTTTGGCTGGACGCATTGGGTGCCAATCTCTCTCGGAACCAACCAGTGAGAGTGTCGTCTCTATTACTCTCTATTACTATTACTATTTGACACATTTGATTTGAAAATAAATTATTTGCTGATCACTCTGGATGTTAGAGCCTTATATTCCTCTATTGCTCATCACTTGGCTATTGAAGTGTTAAAAATGTATTTGCTCAGATATTGTACATACTGTTGGGAGTTACAGGAACTTCTTATTTTAGCTGTTGAATTTTTGCTGACAATAATTACTTTGTTGTCATAGTTGTTTACTATTTGCAGAAACTTAGCGCTTCTATTGGGGCTGTTTTCCCCTCTGTAACCTTTATGTGGGTTGGTGGAAGGGCCTGTGCATCTATAAAGTTGGGAAACCATTCTGAAAAACATTAGTATGGTAAAGAAGATACATTGATGATCTCCTGATCATGTGCAGAGGTTACTCAAGTGAAGTGGATAAAACAGTGGAGTCGTTTAATAATAATTAGTTTACATCAGATCCTTTAAAAAAAGTTTTTTTGGACGTCACGGTAATTGAGGGCACAGATACTGGTTTGATCTATCATCTTACATTCCATAAAGAATGCGGGGGGCACCGCATGTTGAGAGCTGTTGAGAGTCGTTACCCTCTTCACTCAATTAAGGTATTCTGGGTGGGGGAAACTTTTACAACTGAAAACAGCTTTTCCAATGATACGCTTTATAAAAGTATAGCATCCTATATACATCAACGGCTATAGACTGAGCATATCCCCTATGGACACAATAAAACAAAGACTAGAGGTACAAGGATTGCCCTTTTCGTTACTTTTTCTGTGGAATATCAACTTAGTACAGCAAAACTTACTGATTTTATATGTGGATAAAATATAGACAGCTGCAAATTTGCTGTCCCCTCAAAATAACTCAACACACAGCCATTAATGTCTAAACCGCTGGCAACAAATGTGAGTACACCCCTGTAGTGAAAATGTCCAAATTGGGTCCAAAGTGTCTATTTTGTGTGGCCACCATTATTTTCCAGCACTGCCGTAACCCTCTTGGGCATGGAGTTCCCCAGAGCTTCACAGGTTGCCACTGGAGTCCTCTTCCACTCCTCCATGATGACATCACAGAGCACTATGGACTAAACTCATGCACTCCCTAATTTAAATATGGTCCACCCCTTCCTGTTTAAGACCCGGCCTGAGATTTTCCTGTGGGAACACTAGTTCTGATGGCCTGGGGGGGTGGGGGGGCAATGGATTCCCTTAATTTGCAGAGATTTCCTCTCACTTCCTGTTTTGCTATGGGGCAGGAAATGAAGGGAAATCTCCGCAATGGGACAGGGATGGTAAAAAATAAACTGACAGGTGCTATAACCTTCCCTTACTCTATCCAAAATGAAATAAAAAAAAAAGTGTTGCCTATAGTTAAGCACAAATTACTGCTAAATTTATGGAGAGGACTAAGAGGATATAACCATGCCAGTGGTGCAGCAGAAAACATATAGCACAGCGATGAATGTATGTGGTTCAAGCACTGAGTAAAGGAAGGATTTGGGGCAGGAATAAATAAATCCATCTGTTTATTTTTCTCATCAGCAATTAATAGAAATAAAATTAGGATTACTTAATATGTATAACTGACACAAGCAAAGGATTGCAGGAGTCCTACTACCTATCTGCCAGGTATGGGTGACCATATCAGTGTCCCTTGTGTCTGCACCATCCCTAGATTAAAAGCCCTTGGGCAGCTAGGTAAGTGCCATGCAAATTTCACCCAAATAGTGTAGCTTTCCTTCTACCCTTCACTCCACTGGCCCACGCCCATCAGCTGACTTTCTCCTTCAGACAGTTTCAGCCTCTCGATTTGGCATCTGTCTCTCTGTAGCAGAACTCCAGGTAAGAGGTCTTCTTTGATGATAGGACAGTCAAAACTAGAAGCAGCGGGCCCCCCCTACAGTTGGGGAAAGCCAGCCTCCTGCATACCGGCAGCAGTGCGGCCACTTTATGGGGGGACGAGACTCATTTGCCTTCTGACCCAGTACACCCCATAAGACCGGTGCTTTGCTACACTAAAGGTGTAGCATAAGTCTGGGACTGTTTTTGTGCCGCCTTCCTGCTAAGTTCTGCCCTAGGCCTGGGCCTTGTCAGCCTAGGCCAAGATACAGCGTAGGGTGGAGACCTTGATATATTATTTTCTATTCAGATTTCCAGTGCCAACACCATTTAACAACCAAGCTTTACATCTCTTCTGTACTCTCTGCATTTGGAATAATCTTATTAGGTTAGTGGAAGGAACTTTGTGTCTTTATAAAGTGCTAGGAGGATTTGTTGTGAGAGCAGTTATATTGTGCTTGCTGGATTGATTACCCCCAGAAGAATATGTCTGTCTATGTATATTTTCTGTGTGAGGGGTGGAAGGGTGATGTTTCCTGTATTTTTTTTTTTTACTTTTTTTTTTTACTTTTTTTTTTTATAGAATGTAGGTTCCCTTTGTACCTGTAGAAATTAGCTGCTGGAAGTGTGATTTGCTGTTGATTTTAGTAAGACTTGGTTAGTCATGCAGGTGCACCACTTGCAGTCACTAATCACATTGCTTGTTTTCTCTGTCACAGTCAGTAACAAATAAATATTCCTCTGTTGAGTTGGGACTTGCGTGTCATTTCACATTACAGTTTTTTTTCATTTCTGCTTTAAGCGCCAGATAATATTAAACATGCTGCACTTACAATAATATAGGTATAAAAACCAAATCTAATATCCAAAAAGAAAATGTAATTCTTTATATCATATTCTCGATATTAAATTTTGCCCTCATGCTGGAGACGTTCTAATTTTTAGTTTTGTACCATGGAAACTGGTATGTTTTGAATTAAAATAAAAGTAATGTCTCTCCCAACTTTTTCTATCATATTCGATTGAACCAGTTAGCCACTTTAACTCCTGCTTAGAGTCAGTGTCACAAAGTTCTTACTATTATTTTTATTATTCTGTGTGTCACACCTATCTTGGTTTAGCTTCTGTTATTAATGGCTTCATTTTATCGACATAAGGTGAAGCTTATGGTTAGGTCCGTTAACTACTCCCAGTCCAACAAGAATTCTATTGATGGACAGTAAGTTAGTGGTCAAGGTTTAGCAAAGAAGTTGATCCCCATAGTAACAAAGTAAAACCAAGTCAAATTTGTGTACACTGAGCTTTTGGCTTGGGGCTTCTGCTCTTAGGTGGGGCTTTAAAAGCCAAAGATTTAGAAAAGGCTGACATGTTCACTTTAAAGTGCTAACTGTTGCTATGTACAGTAAAATATTGAGGCATTCTGACAACAGGCTTAAAGTGGAAGATAAGGCCAACTCTACCTATTCTTACAAAAATGGTCCCTTCCTCCACCTCCTACTTATCCTACATACCCTGTGTGCTGCGTACTTACCTAATTTTAGTCTGGTCTGGTCATGTGATCCCACTGCTCCGGCACCCAATGGATGGGCCATGAGATACTGTGGGTGCCTCACATTGATTGTCTAGTGCTCCTTTACACAGGGGAGCCAGAGCTGCTGAATCACATTACCGGACTGGATTAATAAAAGGTAAGTTCACAGATCATTCTTATACAGGGCGTGGAAGATAGGTAGGAGAAGGGGGGATGGAATGTTTTTGGGAATAGACAGAGTTCGCCTTAACTAACTCAAGTCCAACTCAACCCAAAACTAGTTATTCTGACTCCGATTGTTGTGAAGCGACTATCCCTTGTGAGATCTCTATGTCTGGCCTGTATAAGATATAATCACTGAGGACAATCCTAATCAGATAGCTTGAACTCACCAAATACCGATTCCATCCACAAAGATGCTTTTATTCTGAACATCAGGTTACAGCAGATGACAGGATGCAAACAGATGAATAGGTTGTAGTATTTATGCGGTCAAAAGATAATATTGTCTGTAGCTTACTATGCAGAATACATGTGCCCTGCTACATGTGGCTTGTTAGCTGCAGCTATGACACAGGAAGTACAATCACAGGACGAAGGGTGGAGCATTACATACAAAGGAAGTGTGTGATAGCATCAGGGAAAAGAAACATGAGAAAACAAGTGCATTACCACAAAAGGTCACTAGATTGCAGCATGTGAATTAAATATAAACGTCCATAGAAAATGGTTAGGAAAACAGTCTATATAAATTCTATGCCCTGTTGGGGCAGCACACTAGTACTTGCTAATACATCAGTCTTGGATGATGTGATGATTTTTGGGTATTTTAGCTCATTTGTAGTGTCAAACAGTGAGTACACTCCAATCCACAAAGTTAATTTTAGGGCCTTTGCTGCCCACTTTTATTGAAAAGAAAGTAAAAATTTACATCAGAATAATTTCCCTCACAGGGGTTCTCACCATCAATGTGTCAAAACAAACAGTACTCCACCTAGTGGCTCTTCTCTACAGTATCTCTGCTTAGGTCCCCTGCCTTGGTCTTCCAGACCGTCAAACAAACGGTCCCTGTGCTTGTGCACTAAACGTCAAACCTTCCTCAGCTCTGACTGCTTCTCCTGCAGCTCCCTGCTGCTACAACCCTATGCCCCCTACACACGATAGGATTTTTCGATGGAAAATGTTCGATGGGAGCTTTTTGGAAATTCCGACTGCGTGTAGGCTTCATTGGACATTTTCCATCGGAATTTCCGACGCACAAAATTTGAGATCTGGATCTCAAATTTTTCGACCACAAAATCCGTTGTTGTAAATTCTAATCGTGTGTACACAATTCCGATGCACAAAGTTCCACGCATGCTCGGAATCAAGCAGAAGATCCGCACTGGCTATTGAACTTCATTTTTCTCAGCTTGTCGTACGCGTTGTACGTCACGGCAATCCTGATGTTCGGAATCTCCGACAAGATTTGTGTGACCACGTGTATGCAAGACAAGTTTTTAGCCAAC
This sequence comes from Lithobates sylvaticus, assembly GCA_028564925.1. Lineage (NCBI taxonomy): Eukaryota > Metazoa > Chordata > Amphibia > Anura > Ranidae > Lithobates > Lithobates sylvaticus. Next base: position 34,231,614 of record CM053037.1, on the reverse strand, counting down.
ATCCGTCAGAAAAAAAACATGGTTTTTGTTGTCGGAAAATCCTTTTGTGTGTACAGGGCATTACGGGTGCAGCCTTTTACTGTCCCACTGTGGACAGTATGGAGCAACGTGCTCCTAACAGCTCCCTTGCACAGACTGACCCCCCTCAGGAGGGTGGGGCCACTAACCTCAGCTCCCAGCTCTAACATAAGCCCAGTGCATACCTGGCTCATTAGTGTGCCTGTTTTCTGCAAAACATGTCCGAAACTGATGAAATAAACAGTGGCACGGCTCGCCTCTGGCTAATTATAGGTTTTGCTGACTCCAACAGTGGGATTTCCCCACTAGAATTAAAAGCTGTGTTGTGGGATTTCTGTGTGGATATAGTACCATGGGAGTCTGTGAGAGATCTAAGAATCTGGTCTGATTAATTAAAGCTCTTTTAAAATGTTTGTTGATTGATATTTAAAAAATCTGGAATAAAAATTTAAATGCAGAAAACCGAGCTGCTTACGGAGGATTAAAAGAGAGTAGCTGTCATTATCAGAGCTTTGACTTACACCTGTGAACTTTCCATCATACCCTTTCCCGTCAGATTGAGTAATTTCACTTCAAAATCAAGATCAATTTCTGTTTCAAATGTAATGATCCTTCCAGGCTAGTAGTTTGCTGCTTGAATTTCATGGAAAATAATACACTGTCTGGAGCTGCTGGGTAGATGAAGACATATATGGAACTTGCTGTTCAGTGATATACATCCTGACAGAAAAAATATATATATCACCCGGAGATTTGGACTAGAGGGGATGCAGTCAGACCAATAATTCATGTTGAAATGGGACAGTGGAAGGAAATGAGGTATATTGTGTACCAATGGCAAACAAAAGACGTGTGTACGCTGACGTTTGTTTCTTTTAGAACTTTTTTTGCCTATACCTGTCAATGAAAATTGATAAGCAGCTTTATGCAGCATATGAGAAGAACAGACAAATCTCCTAAAAAACTTAGAATGATCTCAGACTGACCTTTTTCTGTGCAGATATTGCCCTGTCCATGATTCTTAAGTTGACATCTGCTCATCTCAGTCTATCTTATGCCCCGTACACACGATCAGATTTTCTGACAACAAATGCTGGATGTGAGCTTGTTGGCGGACTGTGTGTATGCTCCATTGAACATTTAAGAATATGGGTAGAGGTCCGCTCTAAATAAATCCAACATAAAGTGGTACCAACATCCCTTAAAGTTATAGAATAAACAGAATGGCGAAATGGGACTTTAAAGGTACATAGCATAGAAAGTGACACCAATTTGAATGTAAAAATATAAAAATCATTTATTTAGAAAGCCGATATAAAAGTAGTGAATGCAGTTACAATCAGAGTCATAGGAATATATACATTCCCTATCCCTAACAATGATTGTACTGCAGTCACAAATAAATGATCCTACGTCCAAACGTTTCTACATGTTTCGCCGGAATGGCTTCATCAGGAAAAGGACGAACGTATTTAATTGATAATTTAAAATAAACTGATATTCTCAACCTTGGATGTATAGAGAAAAAAAGAAAAAACAGAAGCACACAGATTAATATATCACTCTTCAATAAAACAATACAATGCATCATGCACAAACAGATGGCCCACAAAGCACAAACGGACCACACTACCCCCCCTTACCCCCCCCCCCAAAAAAAACAACAACCCCCCCACAAACCACCCCCACCAACAAAATCCAATCCACCAACCGAGACCCCAAAACCCCCACACGGAACATCCCAAAGGCACAAAATCCCTACCTCAATGATGAGTCTTGGAGTAAGTGCAATCGGGGGAATTTCCAAGGGGTTCCAATGACCTACATTCAAGGTCAGTCCAAACCATGCCGGATATCCCGTAGGGAGGGATGTAGTATTAATTATCTTAACTGTTATACACAAGTATAACAATACCTGTAATATGTATTAAATATTATAGTAAACTTTAATTCTTTAAGGAGAAAGGGAGAGCACAAATCCATAGCATAAGCTAATGAATGACCCGTACTCACCACAGTCCTATTAGTCTGTTGATATGTAAATACCTATGCGGACGGAAACAATATACAGGGAAACACGTTGGCAGATGCTCAATTGATAAAGCCAATAAACCCGTCTATAAAATTCTAAAATATATATGAGACATATGTCAATTTCTAATTCCCAAATGTTTATCTTTCAAAAACTGGAAAAACCTCATCTCCATCGAACATTTGTTGTCGGACTTTCCGTCAACAAATGTTGGCTAGCAGGTTCTCAAATTTTCCACCAACAAATGTTTGTTGTCGGACTTTTCCGATCATGTGTGACCGTGTGTATGCAAGACAAGTTGGAGCCAACATCCTTCGAACAAAATTCCACGGTTTTGTTGTCGGAAAGTCCGATCGTGTGTACGGGGCACAAGTGTGTTCCCATGTCTTTCTAAAATGTAGAGCTAGCCAAAGAGTTAGTGAAATACAGTGTAATAAAAATGTTACCCGACAGAAGAATAGTTATGTGATTTCAGATCTGCATGGCGAACATCTCAAGAAGAACATATAACTTGAGGGAAAGAATAGGTTACAGTATGTTTTCTTCTATTTGCAGCTTGGTCCATAATCTCTCTTTTTAATTCCATTTAATATGATACCCAACAGGACCTAGTGGTTTATATGACGTATGCTAGTGGATTACATCTTGAAATTACACTGTTGAGTGACATGTTTTCTTATAAGTGTTTATTGACTGCCTGAAATATTCATGTATATATATTGCAGGAACGGCTACAATTTCCCTGCATATTTCCTAATGGGGAGAATAGATTTCCCAAAGAATGCTCAGATACCCAAAGCATTGATTTCTGAAATTCAATTCTGGATATACCTACCCAAATTTATATATTTATATTGCAGAAAAAGCTACCTTTTTGCTTGTATATTTCCTAATATGGAGCATAGATTTCCCAAAGAATTCTCAGACATCCACGACATTTTATTAGTTTCCGAAATACAATTCTGTATGAATCTGCTCAAATAATTCACGTTTACATATCAAACCTCTGAAAGGAATTAACTTCTTGTATCCTTGTAGGTATTCCTTTTGCATTTAATGTATACTTTTTTTTTTTTTTCTACACATTTTGTTTTGTAAAACAGAATTGCCTGATTAACCACTTCGCTTTTTTGCGATTCGGCACTGCGTCACTTTAACTGACAATTGCACGGTCTTGGGGCGTTGTACCCAAACAAAATGTATAAAACGGGGGTATGTTAGCGCCACATACCCCCCGTTTTATATATTCTATTGTAGTGTGAGATCACTTATATGTTGGCTGCTTTCCTTCTATATATTTTTACCATATTTTTACTGTATTGGCTGAGCGCACTAGTTACCCCTTTATCTAAGACCCAAACAAAATTGACGTCCTTTTTTCACCCCCAATTTGGCTTTTTTTTTTTTTGGTGGTATTTGATCACCTCTGTGATTTTTATTTGTTTGCGCTATAAACAAACAAAGAGCGACAATTTTGAAAAAAAGCATTATTTTTTACTTTTTGCTATAATAAATATCCCCAAAAGTTTATTAAAAAAAAATATATTTTTCTTCAGTTTAGGCCGATTTGTATTCTTCTATATATTTTTGGTAAAAATCGCAATAAGCGTATATTGATTGGTTTGCGCAAAAGTTATAGCATCTACAAAATAGGGGATAGTTTTAATGGCATTTTTATTATAATTTTTTTTTATTAGTAATGGCTGCTATCTGCGATTTTTATCGTGACTGCGACATTATGGCGGACACATCAGACACTTTTGACAACGTTTTGGCACCATTGTCATTATTTATACAGCGATCAGTGCTATAAAAATGCACTGATTACTGTGTAAATGACACTGGCAGGAAAGGGGTTAACCACTAGGGGGCAATGAAGTGGTTAAGTGTGTCCTAGGGAGTGATTCTAACTGTGGGGAGGGGGCTACCTAGGACATGACAGCAATCACTGCTCCCGATCACAGGGAGCAGTGGATCTCTGTCATGACACAAGGCAGAATGGGAAAATGCCTTGTTTACATCTTCCCGTTCTATCTCTCCACGCCGCAGTCGCGGGCCGCCAGAAAACATTGAGTTCCCGGGACCAGCGGGCACGCGCACCCGAATGGCGGCAAATTTAAAGGGACGTACCTGTACGCCCATTCTGCTGATGTACATCTGTGTGCGGTGGTCGGCAAGCGGTTAATGAACCCTGCTTAATAAGCAGAAACCTTGACATAGATTTTCATATACATAAGGAAACTATAATGGTCATAGGCATGAGTGGTCGGGGCATTTTTTCAGCCCACTGCCAAACCAACCCACAGCCCTGAGGACTATAAAGTAGCTTCAGTGGTGTTCATAAGAAGGAATACGCCTACTTGTATAGTGAGAATATTGGAGGTTTAGATTAGGTGTATGGTGAGATCCATTGTTGAATGTAAAGCGGTTGTATACCCGTTTTGGGTTTTATTTTTTTATAATGAGCTAGCATACTAGCTCATTATGCATCACTTACCTTAGATCGGGGCCCCGACGCCGTCCTCTTCTCCCCCTCCAGCCACAGCCATCGCTCTTCCGGGTATCGCCGCTCCGGTCAATCCCAGCGCCGCTGCGGCGCTATGATTGGCCAGAGCAGCGAAGACGTTGCTCCGCGCATGCACGCGAGACACTTAAACTGCGGTGAGCCGCAGTTCTGAATGGGGATTAACCCTGTAAATGCACCGTTGTCTACGTAGACAACTTTGTAAAACGTTCTGTGCAAATATCTCCTAAGCCTTAATCTAGGCTTACCTGTAGGTACAAGTTGTAATTGAGGGTATACAACCCCTTTAAATGTTCTTGTCAAATGTATATAGTAGCAAGCTTTATTTTGAAAGCTGTGGTAATATCATTTTTTTTCTCTGCATTTTTTCAACGCGGTTGGCTTCTGTATTGTACTTTTCCCTTTATTCCCAGTTGTAATGAAGTAGCAGACGTATGAAGTAGCAGACGTACAATCTGGTCAGGTAACAGCATGGAGCAGCTTGTGTGCACAGATAATTACAGCAACTTTCAGTAGGGAGCTGTTTAGAGCTGAGCTAGCCTCCCAGGGTGCAGCTTGGTTCCATCTCTGCACCAGATTGTATAGTGCATCTTCACTATGTAAAGCAAGCTGTTTTTCCTTCGTAGCTGAGTAAGGGTTGGACAACATTTACCACATCACTTCTCAATGTGTGCCATGCAGTAATAGAGCAAAATATATACTGTAGGTCATATGGAAATGTGTTGCATTTTGCAGCCATTATGCTGTCAGGTCCTGCATTTTATTAACCCTCGTGGTGTACTAGGGATTCATTTACAAATTTCAAATTGTCTGTTCACTTTGCATTGGGTTTTTCCCCCAAGCCTAATGAATGAGGTAAAACTCTGTTGACTTCCATTATCCAATTATGTGCAAGCAAAAATTTATTTTTGAGTTTTCCTTACATGTGATTGGGAATCCTTTGAGAAACGTCACCAAGTTCACTAAGCTCTGGGGCAAATTCCCTTACAAAGTGAGCATCCTATTTGCCTTTAGTAGATAAACCCCCTTAGAATCTATCTCTTCCCTATATAGGTTGCTCAGTAAAGCACACGTTTGTAATGTTTGTGTTTGTAGAATATATGAATATTCTATCGATTATTATGTAACTTATATTGATGAGAAGAGTCCCAAGAAAGTCCTTTTCAGTTCTTATGTAAAAACTCAAAAATGGATTTAATAATGTCAAAATATTACAAGCACTATTAAAATACAGAATGTAAAAATAATATCAATAATGTAGACATGTGCACACTGAAATATTTTGTTTCGGAATTTCGTTTTCGTCCGAAAAATACATTTATTTAGTTACTCCCGAAATGTGTTTTTAGTTATTTTGTTTTGTTAAAAAATGCATTCGTCCGAAAATCCAAAATAATTAAGGTCGAATCTGTAATTGAAGGCTTATGTTGTCTGTTGAATGTTCTACGAGGATTCGACGGAGCAGCTAAACTGTACGATGCCCCAATCGTACATTTCCGGTTGAATGTTCCGCCTACAAGCTATAGTAGAATTCTAATGTATGACACTAGTAATAATTATATTTATTAATTATTATTACTAGTCAACCAACATTAGAATTCTTCTATAGCCTATGGCGGAGCATTTGACCATAAATGTCCGTAAATGTACTGCTTCATCGAATCTTCATGTTGTATCTTTTCTCTCTATGTCGAATAATCTTGGACTAATAGAGCTAAGGTTAGGCACATTCGACCACAGGTTCAATGGACACAGATTGTTAAAACGATAACGAAAATACCCGAAATTCGGACGAAAATGCATTTGGACAAAAACAAATGCACATGTCTAATAATGTAGTTATATTCTTGAGATGAAAGTTGTGTATATAATCAGATGTATGTCTGTGTGTGTGTCAGAAGCTAAAAGCAGCTTCCCTCGTCTAGCAGTCTGACTCAAATGTTCTTTTGTTTATTGCTTTTACTCCACAATTCAAACTCCCACCTTCTAAAAAGGGCTGGTTTTGTCTTATAGTTCCACAAACTCTAGTGACAATTGTATTTCAGCCTAACTCCCCCCTCCCTTTACTGAGGAGCTATTAAAATGCAATACCATCTCTATTCACAGCTATATTGACATTCCGTAGGGAACCCGGTGGATGGGTAAGAGCTATGTGTAGAACCATATACTTTATACAATATAACTTTATCTATCGTCTAAATCAAATAATGTTACATAAATCAATATATGTATATATTTATTGACAATCCCTAGTTCTTATTATTATTCTAGTCAAGAAAAATTACAGTATAAAGAATTTATATTCTTAAATCAAACCTCTATGTATCTTAAGAAATGTGGAACCTTATTCCATTTGTGATGGGGGAATGAAAGAGAACTAGCTCAAGCCTAATTAGTAACATATATAAGCTCTCCAAAGAGATGAACAGACTAATGAAATCTTTATATATCTTTATATATCTTTTAACACAGACTATAAAAACTTTTTGTTACTTTTCCAAATCTAGAAGAGATAAATATATACAACTCAATCATACTCTAAAGATCCAACCCATTCATACATATGTTAGTAATGTTAATTGATAAATATTAGATTAAGGAAGGCTTCTAACAGTGTTTTAAAATATCTACGGTTAGTTCCTAATTTTCTCAAAGTTCAGTCAACCGTCTTAAGCCTCGTACACGCAATCGGATTGTTGGCCAACAAAACCGTGGACTTTTGTCCGAAGGGCGTTGGCCCAAACTTGTCTTGCATATGTAGCGCTGGCTCCTGACGAGCAGGCGCTATTATTTTTTCAAATTTTTTCTGCGCATGCGCCAGCGCTGTTGCCGCTGCGCGGCACCTGAGAGGAGGCCAGTGACAGCACCGCCAGGCCAGTCTGGGGGGGGGTCAATACAATATTGTAAGGGGGCACTGATATAAAGGTTTCCCCCTTATCAGTAAACTCCCTTATCTTAGTGTTTTCTTTCTCTGGGGGCTCTCTGGGGACCCTGATGTAAGGGGGGTGCTCTCTGGGGACCCTGATGTAAGGGGAGGCTCTCTGGGGACCCTGGTGTAAGGGGAGGCTCTCTGGGGACCCTGGTGTAAGGGGAGGCTCTCTGGGACCCTGGTGTAAGGGGAGGCTCTCTGGGGACCCTGGTGTAAAGGGGGAGGCTCTCTGGGGTAAGGGGGGGCTCTCTGGGGACGCTGGTGTAAGGGGGGGGGCTCTCTGGGACCCTGGTGTAAGGGGGGGCTCTCTGGGGACCCTGGTGTAAGGGGGGGCTCTCTGGGGACCCTGGTGTAAGGGGGGGCTCTCTGGGGACCCTGGTGTAAGGGGGGGGGCTCTCTGGGGACCCTGGTGTAAGGGGGGGGCTCTCTGGGGACCCTGGTGTAAGGGGAGGCTCTCTGGGGACCCTGGTGTAAGGGTGAGGCTCTCTGGGGACCCTGGTGTAAGGGGGGGGGACCCTGGTGTAAAGGGGGGGGGGCTCTCTGGGGACCCTGGTGTAAGGGGGGGATCCACACTCAGATATGTAAAGATAAATATATAATGTCTGTTCTATATTATTGTACTTATTCTTTGACTGTTTTGTTTAAAGGAGGGAGGATTGTATTGGGAGCGCTGAAGTGTCAGGTGTGACTGTGTGGCAATGGCAAATGGTTTACATAGCTCACAGCATCACGGGTCAGGTAGAGGGCCCCTCAGCAGAATTTTGCTTAGGGCCCCAGGGAGGTCAGGATCGGCACTGCCTGAAGCCACAGTTGGGCTTCAGGATAATTTCTCCAAATTTCTGGTTTCAGTACCAGTCCAGCTGGGTTGCACTGGGTCCTCCTTGACCATAGGTGTCGCTGTCACCGCCGGTAAGGGTAGAAACGCAGTCTAGCTGGATGCATTGAATGCCACTTATCTCTCGGAACCAGCCCAGTGGGAGGGTTCTCCTGCTTTGAATTCTGGGGGGTGGTATTTAAGGTACTGACGCCATGTTGGTGTGGAGTTATTTTCTGTCTATTTGGTTCTGGTGGTCCTCCTGACCCAGCCCTATGGCCCTCCTGGCCTGGGGTGTGAAACCGTGCATCCTATGTCTCGGGGCTGGCTAGCCCGAGGCAACGCAACTGAAGGGACAGGCCCGACTAAAGTTTGGAGCCTACTGATCCAAGGAAAGTCCGGTGCCGTCTCATCTGAAGGGAGAGGCCCAGCAACTGAAGTACCCCAGGGGAGGACTCGTTCAGGCAAAGGCCGTGCACAAGGCTGGCTTCTCTGACGAATCCTGGAGACTTAGTTGAAGGACGCAACCTAGATCAACATTCATACGGTATCGCGGGGTCGGCTGAGAGAAACTGGTACCGTATGCTAAATCTTTAAATTCATCCAAATCCCTCAGTAACGCTCAATTGTAACTTACAAGTCTGTGGCAGAGACTTTACCGAGTATCCTACCGGCTGCTAGGCTTAGTGAGAGAGGTCTTTCCGGGGGGTAATTGAATCCAGTTTGTGGAACAGTAATATCCCTTGGATTCTTCAGATTTTTTAACCCTGCAATCTTAAGTACCTGAAACTCACCCCTAACCCTCTACCTTTTTTACGAGACTTTGTCTTCTTTCCTGAATAAATAACCCAAAAGAGGATTCAGTGTCAGTCTCAACATTTCTTTGGGCCACTTTCCACGGGACCCCTAAGATGGAGAAGCAAGCAGGTGAGGTAACGGTAAGCCCAAATAAAACCAGCAGCTCCTTCGGGGGTCAGTGCTACACATATACACGACCATACAATTGTTGGCCAACAATTACGAACGTAGTGACGTACTACATTGTTTTTCAGCTCTTTAGCGCCACCCTTTGGGCTCCTTCTGCTGATACTAGAAGTTTGAGTGTTGATTCGCGCTTTTCATTTCGCACTTTTCATTTCACACTTTTCATTTCGTGCTTTTCAATTAGTTTCTGAACGGCCGTTCGTCAACCAGACATGTTGTGGAATTGGAGGAGATAATGTGTTATTTATTATTGGCCTTGGAGTTATTGCTTTACATAATTTTTTTAGTTGAATGATTTGATTTGGTATATTTTTGGATGCATAGAATGCACTTTTTGGTTAAGTTCTATTGGCAGATAGCATGTCTAATTTTATGTGTTTTCTTTTTTAATGCACAATAAAAAAAATTGTGGAGAATAATACTTGGCTTTGTGTTTTACTTCAAATGACAGTTTGGGAGTCGGCAGTTACATTTTAAAAATACAATGTAAACTTGACAAGGGACACCAACATAGTTGTATCTTTGATCTTAAAATCTATGGGATAATGGTGTTGTGGCAACTTGCCCAAATAAAAAACTAAAAAAGCATAATAATAATAATCTTGATATCACGAGAAAAGAAAAAGCCTTTGAAAATTAGTTTGCAATAACTCCATCAGTATCACCAGCAAAGCAGCTTCATTATTATCCTATTAAAGAAGAAGAGAATTGTGCGCTGCATTTCGAGATTTCATAATTTGCCGCGTCACGAATGTTAATTCTCCATTACGAACGCTAGTTTACAAGACCGACCGCTTCTGGCTCGTTCTTGCTTCCGAGCATGTGTGTGTGTACTTTGGACTTTTGTCCAACGGGTTTGTGTACACACACTCAGAAAATCCGACAACACACATTTGTCCACGGAAAATTTTAAAACCTGCTAGCCAACCTTTGTTTGTGGAAAATCTGACAACAATTGTCCAATTGTACACACGGTCGGATTTACCGCCAACAGCCTGCCATCCAACATTTCCTGTCGGAAAGTCAGATCGTGTGTACGAGGCTTAAGGGGTGTGGAAAAGTGACCATTTGAGCAAAATCCATACAGGAGTAATGACCATACTTAAACTTTACAGCTGCCAAACTTTAGTTACATATCATCATCAATCATTCTTTATAAGGCAGGTCTGATTTATAGCCACAGGCTAGCACTGATACATTTTATAGGAAAACAGGCTTTTATGACCCCAGAGCACTCTTGTGTATTCACAAAGGGCTTCAGAACAATAGTACCATCTGACAGTTCTCTTGATAGAATTTGCAAAATAATTATATATACATTATATTATATAAAATTGCTTTACCCATCGATTGTTATGTAAACCTATACGATCTAGAAAAGCTTCAAACAGCAGGTCTCTCGTTTCACCAGAAATAAAAGAATTTTCAAAGTAAAAATAAGAAATCTAACCAGCACCTTTTCTCGAAAGCAGCAGAGAGCTTTCTGAAATAACAAGATAATTAGAAGACAATTAGGCAATGGGCCCTTTCAGATCAATTCAAATTAATCCTCTTAAATGCTTCTTTTCTGATCTCCTGCCAACATAAAGCCTCTCACCAGCTCTCTTCTCCGGTAATCCTTTGTCACCCAGCCAGTCCCCCTCCTTTTCTGTAATCCGCTCTCCTGTATTAGTATGGCACTTGTTCCGTTGTGTTTGTTATACTCCTCTACAAGCATTTCATGGTCAGATTTTCTCTGCGCTTTCATGCTTTTACACCTAGGCCATGCCATTATCAATAACTGCTTTGTTAGAGTTGGGTGGCTGTAGACGGCAGATCTATGGTGAAAGATCATCTTGTTCATAATGCTCCATATGTTCCCTGATTTGGAAAATTTTGGACAACATTAAAGTCGTCTCTGCATAATGCAGAACATTGTGGTGTTCGATTCCTGCATGGATCCATAATGATTTGAGTTTAAAAACGGCAACAAATATTTTGCCGATTTTAACCCTTTCATGACTAAGCCTATTACTGACATTTGGTGTTTACAAGTTAAAATCCGTATTTTTTGCTAGAAAATGACTTGGAACCCCCAAACATTATATATTTTTAGCAGAGACTCTAGAGAATAAAACGGCGATTGTTGCAATATTTTATGTCACACAGTATTTGTGCAGCGGTGTTTTAAGCGCAACTTTTTGGGGAAACGATGATTTCATGAATTTTAAAAAAACGAAACCGTAAAATTAGCCCAATTTTGTATAATGTAAAAGATGTTACGCCGAGTAAATAGATACCAAACATGTCACGCTTTATAATTACACGCACTAGTGGAATGGTGACAAACTACGGTACCTAAAAATCTCCATAGGCAACGCTTTAAAAATGTTTTACGGTTACCAGGTTAGAGTTACGGAGAAGGTCTAGTGCTAGAATTATTGCTCTCGCTCTGACGATCGCGGCGATACCTCACATGTGTGATTTAAAAACCGTTTACATATGCGGACGCGACTTCCGTATGCGTTTTCTTTGCTGCGCGAGCTCGTGGGGAAGGGGGCGCTTTAAAAAAAATGTTTTTTCCTTTTTATTTTATTTAATTTTAGATAATTCATTTGTGTTTTAAAAAAAATTAATTTGATCACTTTTATTGCTGTCACAAGGAATGTAAACATGCCTTGTGACAGTAATAGGTGGTCACAGGTACTCTTTATGGAGGGATCGGGGGTCCAAAAGACCCCAAATCCCTCCTTTGCACTTGAAAGTATTCAGATCACCGAAAACGGTGTATCTGAATACTGTGTACTTTTTTAAATTCGGCGCCACTGGCAGCCGAGTAAACAGGAAGTGACGTTGTGACGTCGCTTCCGTGTTTACATCAAGGAGACTGGAACCAAGCCGTTTCCGGCTTCGTTCCAGTCCCTCACTAACCGCCGGATGTGGCGGATGTTAGATCAGGCCTCCCGATCGAACGGGAGGCCCGGTAAGAGCGGCGCGAGGCAGGGGGAGGGGGGGACGTCCCCTCCCGCTCCTCCGGTATAACAGCCGAGCGGCTTTTAGCCGCATCGGTTGTTATACCTGTAAAGCCGATCGCCAGCTATAAACAACGGTACCGGGATGATGCCTGCAGCTGCGGGCATCATCCCGGTATAACCCCCGAAAGCCGAGTACACATATCTGTGTACGCTCGGCGGGAAGGGGTTAAAGTGGAAGTCCATTCAAAAACTAAAATCCCTGCATCTATAGCCACCAACATTCTAACACTAACCTATCTAGCCCTGAAAAGAAAAAATCGGTATACATACCTTTTTTTAAAGGCGACCCGACCCGATCTCCAGCGGTGGAAGCTCTGCTGATTACACGTCTGACAACAGCTGTGACATGAATGGGAAGTGACGTCACCCATAGAGTTACTATGGGGCTTCCGTTGATGGACGTGTCCTCTGCACCCGCCCACACAGCGAAGCCGCGGCTGACAGCTCAGCGTGGGATCAGAGCTTCCGCCGCTGGAGATCGGGTCGGATCGCCTGTAGAAAATGTATGTATACTGATTTTTTTTCTTTTCAGGGGTAGATAGGTTAGTGTTAGAATGTTGGTGGCTATAGATGCAGGGATTTTAGTTTTTGCATGGACTTCCACTTTAAATCGGCAAAATATTTGTTGCTGTTCTTGAACTCAAATCTTTATGGATCCATGCAGGAATCTAACACCAAAATGTTCTGTATTATACAGAGAACTGTGCCTTCCAACGCTAGTTTCACACCTATGCATTAGAGCTGTACGATTATTTGTTAAAGAATTGCGATTCAACCCCCCTCACCATCTTAAAACAGCATTTCCTCAATTTAATGCAGAGCCGTTCTCTACTCACTGCTGACAACTGTCAAAAAAAAAAAAAAAAGAGGCAGCCTGCCAAGTTTATCACATCTTAGTCGGAGATAAAGAGAAACCTTGTAACATATAGTTCTTTTAGATCAAAGGGATGAACTTTGGTCTGTAAATGAGATTGGTTTAACCACTTAAAGACCAAACCTTTTTCTGGCACTTGTTGCTTACAAGTTAAAATCCGTATTTTTTTGCTAGAAAATTACTTAGAACCCCCAAACATGATATGTATTTTTTTTTGCAGAGACCCTCGAGAATAAAATGGTGGTAATTGCACTGTATTGGCGCAGAGGTCTTTCAAACGTGATTTTTTTTTTTAAAAAAAAATACCACTTAAGGAACGATCCTCTTTTTGAGATTTGTTGTTTACAAGTTAAAAACATATTTTTTTGCTATAAAATTACTTAGAACCCCCAAACATTATAACAAAAAATTCTAACACCCTAGAGAATAAAATGGTGGTCGTTGCAATACTTTCTGTCACATCGTATTTGCGCAGCAGTCTTACAAGCGCACTTATTTTTGGAAAAAATTCACTTTTTTTTTTAAATAAGACAGTAAAGTTAGCCCAACTTTTTTATATTGTGAAATACGTTGTTACGCCAAGTAAATTGATACCTAACATGTCACGCTTCAAAATTGCGCCCGCTCGTGGAATGGCGACAAACCTTTACCCTTAAAAATCTCCATAGATGAGTTTGAAAAATTCTACAGGTTGCATGTTTTGAGTTACAGAGGAGGTCTAGGGTGAGAATTATTACTCTCGCTCTACCGATTGTGGCGATACCTCACATGTGGTGTTTGAACACAGTTTTCATATGCAGGCGCTACTCGCGTATGCATTCGCTTCTGGACGCGAGCTCGGCAAAAAAATGTTTTCCTTATTTATTTTAGCTTTTTTATTTTAAATTTTTACACTGTTCTTCAAAAAAAAATTGTGTTACTTTTATTCATATTACAAGGAATGTAAACTTCCCTTGTAATAGAAAAAAAACAGGACCTCTTAAATATAAGATCTGGGGTCAAAAAGACCTCAGATCTCATATTCACACTAAAATGCAAAAAAATCAAATAAAAATGTTGTCATTTAAAAAAAAAAAAAAAATATCCCTTTAAGAGACGTTTTGTCATCACTTCTGCCCTGCAATGGTATGGAAACTGGTGGGGGCCATCTTCCCCTCACTCATCTCCATCCCACTGATGTGAGAGGATCTAATTGCCTCCGCCACTGCCGATGGATCCAGTAATCGGTGGGGGCCCCCTGCCCCACCGACGATAAAAGTTATCTAGCAGTGAATCCGCCGCAGAGACCACTATTATCGGAAATAGGGAAAAAGGAGGGAGCACCCACAGTGCCACATCCGTATATATCAAGGGAAAACAAAGGACATACTGAATAGATATAAACAGGTCAGACTTTTAAGGCATGGAAACACATAGGAAGTAACAAAAAAATAGTTTATTAATAGAAAATATAAAATTTTATAACAGTGTTCAAAAAATATAAAATGATACTTTGTACATTGAGCCCTTGTGCGTCGCGTCAAAACGCTATGCACAAGGGCTCAATGTACAAAGTGTATAATTTTATATGATTTTTATATTTTTCGAACACTGTTATGATACCTAGTGTAATTGTTCCACTTTTTTTTTTTTTTTTTTTTTTGGTAACAAAAATTGATATGAGTGATTAACCACTACAATACAGGGCACTTTCGCCCCCTTCCTTCCCAGACCAATTTTCAGCTTTCAGCGCTCTCGCACTTTCAATGACAATTGCGCGGTCATGCAATGCTGTACCCAAATGAGATTTTTATCATTTTGTTTGCACAAATAGAGCTTTAGTTTGGTGGTATTTATTCACGACTCCGTTTTTTATTTTTTGCGATATAAGCGAAAAAATAGCGTAAATTTTGACAATATGACAATATTGACAATGACATTTTGACAATATTTTCTCCTTTCTTTTTTAAAAGAAATCCAATAACATCAAATTTTGTCATAAATTTAAGCCAAAATGTATTCTGCTACATGTTTTTAGTAAAAAAAATTCTGAAGTGTATAATAATTGGTTCGCGTGATCACGGACATATGTACGCAAATGATCATGTACAGATGTGTGCAGATGATCACGGACATATGTGTGCAGATAATCATTGGCACATGTTATTTTACTGGGACATATGTGGGGGACATGTGTTTTTATTATTTGGGGACATGTGTTTTTATTATTTGGGGACATGTATGTTTTGGGGACATGTATGTTTTGGGGACATGTGTGGTGTGTTTGTTTACACTAGACTGGTGATCAGTGAGTAAAAAGCTGTAAAAAAACAGCTA
This sequence comes from Lithobates sylvaticus, assembly GCA_028564925.1. NCBI lineage: Eukaryota > Metazoa > Chordata > Amphibia > Anura > Ranidae > Lithobates > Lithobates sylvaticus. The sequence continues at coordinate 34,216,109 of CM053037.1, read as the reverse complement.
ATACTCACTGATCACCAGCCGGCTGCAGCGATCCGCTCTCCTCTCCCCATTGCCAAGCAACCGGCTGTTTGCTTACATCACATGACGGCTGTGATTGGACACGGCCGTCATGTGATCAGGAGGGCCAATCACATAGCCCTCCTGCCGATCCGAGATGCGCCGTGTCCGGGTGACACGAGCGCGATCCCCCTACTTCTGAAGGACGTTCAGGAACGTCCTATCAGAAGTAGAAGGCTCCCACCCGGCCGTATATATACAGTGGCCGGGTGGGAAGTAGTTAAGAACCACATGTTTTTCATGTCTTCTGTATGATATTGTGCTGTCACTTGAGTTTTTAGGCAGCATTAGATTACAATTCTAATCATGGGGTTCTAAATGCTACATTCTGTTATAATTTAGAACCCCGTTTTGTGTGTATTAAATCTGTTGCTGGTTTCCCTACTGTCAAACACCGGGGAATATAACAAAGTAATATCTCACTGAGCTGCAGCTGAAAGCTTAAGATTGTGAATTTATAGAAACTAAAATCTCATGCTTGGCAATAAAACTGTATACAGCATTACCAACCATGCTTTGAAAAAAAAGAAAAACCTAGTAGCTGATCCTGATCTGGGAGAAGGTAAATCCTTGTAAATCTACATGATCAAATAGACAGCTAAAGCACACATTATAACAAAGGATTCTAATGTACCTGAGAAGTACCTACAAGTACCTAATGTACCTACAAGTAGCAATTGGGATCCCAGTTTATTGCAACACCAGTTTCATTGGTTATTTTTTTTTTTTTTTTAATTTAGAGTTTTATTGCGTACAACAGCAAAACATCCAGCAATCCATAAATGTGATACATGGCATACAGGAAGAACAGGCTCAATAAACAGAATCTGTATAGAGGTAAACTGGATCAGGTATATACGTTAAGTCGCTGGATAGAAAATTCCACCTGGCCTGTAGTGTTATTCACTTGTTAATTTCCAGTTTACAATTGTAAAAATGGAACACACTATAACACTGTTGTCATATGTTGGCACTAACAGTTGTATGACATTTCAAGTCATGGTGAAATTCCAGAAAGCTATTTTTTGTGTGAGAAAACTATACCGGTCCAAGGAAGAAAGCATGTCGAATTTTAACTGCCTGTATCTGACAGCCCTATTGATTAAATAAATGGCTGTTAACATTTGGAGAAACTGTAACAACATATATGGAAGTGCAGCGCAATAAAACAAATGCATATCGAATAAAACTTTCTAAATGTAAAAAGTCCATAGAAAAGAGTCTATAAACATGAACAGGAAACAGCAGAGATACTCGTCAAACGGCGGATCACAGATGTGATGTAGTCAACATCCAGGTGTAAAAGGTGCTTAATCCCACCGCCAAAGGTAACTATGGAAAGATGAAGCTAGAGAAAAGGAGCTAGCCTACCTACCAGGTAAGGAGCTAGAGAAGGGATAGAGGAGTCTAGGGAAGAAAGGGAGGTCAAAAGTTTAGAGGCCGAGAAATGGGGAGAAGGTAAAGGTTCGGAAACATCACAGGCGGTCCAATCTGCCTGGGGGGAGAGTAGGAAAGGCATATGACAGCCAATGCTCCCAAATGTTGAGGAACTTGGCATGAGAGTCATTGTGGATGCTCGACATCTGTTAATCTGTTATCTCTCATAAGTGCTTTTTCTGTTGCAATAATTTTTATTCATTTTAACAAGTAGCTAACATGCTATTATTCCACCCACGCAGGGGCTAGCTTTGACAGTGGTGACCAGAGTTAGCGAGCAAAAGTAGAAAAACTGCAGCAGCATGAAACAATAACTATTGTAACAACTGGAGATAGGCCTTTTCATAACGCCATGAGGGCCAAGGGATCCTGGGGAGGTTCCCAAGAAAAACGCTGTGTCTGCCAGGCCCACCAATATCCACACAATGGTGCAATTTATAGCCTATACAGAACTAAAAGGAAGAGATTAATCAAAGATCATGAGAAAAATAAGTAGGAAGGTGACATTAAGGAGAGAGAAAAGACACCTCTAGCAAGTGGGGAGCCATGAAGAGTATGAAGAAAGCTAGAGAGGAAGAAGGGCCCGGTGGTATAGGCCTAGAGAGTGGGGAGAGGTAAGGACCCAGGACATTGAGCCCGTCCATCATAGGCAATCCAAGCTGGTTGGGGGGAGAGTGGGAAAGGCATAAGATAGCCAAGGTTCCCAAACTTTCAGAAACTTAGCATGAGTGTTGTTGCGGATGCTAGACATCTGTTTGTTAAGCATTAACATGGTCATGCAATCTCTTACCCCTTGGAAGGGAATAGATGGTTTCTTCCAAGCTCATAAGTGCATTTTCAAGCACTCAATATACAAGCCGTTTGGAAGATAACCGTGAGTGACATCAGAAGTGTAGCGCCTCCTATTTTTATAGTAATGTTTTTAGCAGAGAGCACTATTTATCTCCCTCTTGATTTTACATATCCATTGGGCATACAGTACCTGTGGAGTTCACAATACGGAACAGCGGCGTCTCCATTTTAGTATGACCCCTATAGGGCAATGTGCGATATGACTTAACTTTTAGCTCAGGGATCAGGTTCTTAAGGTGAGCGGCCATAGTTACCTTTGGTGGTGGGATTGAGCACCTTTTGCACCTGGATGTTGAATATGACACATCTCTGATCCACCATTTGATGAGTATCTTTGCTATTTTCTGTTCATGTGTACAGACTCTCTTCTATGGACTTTTTCTTCCCCCCCCCTCTTTTCCTGCGGCCTGCCAGGTTGCGTGCTCGGATAAGGGTCTGGTATGGATTTTGAGGGGGACCCCACGCCATTTTTTTTATTTTTCTTTGGCCGGGGTTCCCCTTAATATCCATCCCAGACCTGAAGGGTCTGGGATGGATATTTAGGGGGACCCCCACGCAATTCATTTTTTTTTTTTTAATTTGAAGAGGGGTTCCCCTTAATATCCATAGCAGACCTGAAGGGCCTGGTAATTGAATTTGGGGGAACACGCTTTTTTTTTTTTTTTTTTTTTTTTAATCGAGGACTTTCAATGAATGACTGTTCTCTGTATTACGGGGAGCCGGCAATTCATTATAGCCGCGAGTGATTTTAAATAGCTTTTTTTCCTGCAAAAATGATACTTTGTGCAGGGACAGTTCTAAGCACGGGAAACATGTGCCCCTTCACAGGCATACTATAGACACCCCCCAGGTACGAAATTTAAAGGAATATTACACTTTTATTGTTTCAATTTAAGCATTATTAAAATCACTGCTACTGAAAAAACGTCTGTTTAAAAAAAAAAAAATTTGCATTGATACATGTCCCCTGGGGCAGGACCCAGGTCCCCAAACACTTTTTATGACAATAACTTGCATATAAGCCTTTAAAATTAGCACTTTTGATTTTGAACGTTCGAGTCCCATGGACTTTAATAGGGTTCTAAAGTTCACACGAGCTTTAGGTCTGTTCGCAGGTTCTGGTGTTCGGCTCATCCCTAGTCCCAGATGACTGACAGGAGGGAGGGGGCAGAGCTGAGCCCTTCCTGCGCTGAGGGGAAGTGATGTCACCAGCCCAGGCACTGAAGGAGGCAGACTACGAGGGACCCCCTAGCAACAGGCATTTAGAGGTGAGTTAAAAAAAAAAATTCCAAATGTTTTTTTTTCTTTTTCTTTTAGGAATTTTAATGATTTTTTTTTTCTGTGCAACCCCACTTTAAGACTAATACCAATCTATCTCACTATTCCTAATGTGACTCATTGGAGTAAAAGATGCATAAAATACTTCAACTCTTCACAAGATAAAATAGTGTCCAGAAATCAAATAATTTTCCAAAAAATTGTGTCAAATTACAACTTCAAAGATACGTGCCACGCCTCTTACTAAAAACCTCAGGGGATATTTGTACTGTCCTGGTGTTTTTGGGTCTTAAGAAATGAGATCAGTACATCAGGATTGATCAATTTTCAGATGTGTATCCCATAGTTTGTGGACTCTTCTACAGACTTATAATGTACACTGATTTGAGTTATTTTCACCAAGGAAATGTAGCAGAATACATTTTGGCCTAAACTTGTGAAGAAAGATTATTTCTTTGCAAAATTTTGTAACATCAATCGAGTAACATCAATACTGTATTTCATTTTATAAGCTCAGTTTACTGTTAAAAAATAAGTGTGAAATGCAAAACTCCCTTGGGTGTAACAAGATGTCCGCTTGCCCCCTTCTCACTGTATCCTTACTGTGGAGGAGTGCAGGGTGTAGCAAGATGTCCGCTTGCCCCCCTTCTCACTGTATCCTTACTGTGGAGGAGTGCAGGGTGTAGCAAGATGTCCGCTTGCCCCCTTCTCACTGTATCCTTACTGTGGAGGAGTGCAGGGTGTAGCAAGATGTCCGCTTGCCCCCCTTCTCACTGTATTCTTACTGTGGAGGAGTGCGAGGTGTAGCGAGATGTCCGCTTGCCCCCTTCTCACTGTATCCTTACTGTGGAGGAGTGCGAGGTGTAGCAAGATGTCCGCTTTCCCCCTTCTCATTGTATCCTTACTGTGGAGGAGTGCGGGGTGTAGCAAGATGTCCGCTTGCCCCCTTCTCACTGTATCCTTACTGTGGAGGAGTGCAGGGTGTAGCTAGATGTCCGCTTGCCCCCTTCTCACTGTATCCTTACTGTGGAGGAGTGCGAGGTGTAGCAAGATGGCCGCTTCTGTTACAAATGCTGACGGGTCACTAATCTGACGAAACACAGGCAATGTGAATGTACGGAGGTTGGCCAGCTTTTACTAAACTTGCCCCTGATTGTTTTTCTGTAATCCTTGCTTTGTGTAGACACTGCATAGTGTTAAGACAAAGAAAACACACCCTAGTCATGTGAAACTGTTCAGTAATATTGTAATTTAATATTAGTATTTAATATTATTTAATATTCTAATTTAGATGAATGTTGCATGAGAAAAGCATGACTATTTTGCTGGGTTTTTCAAGGTCTTAAAATATACATTATTTAATTGGAATTTCAGAAACAAGCATTGCCAAGTGGCAGCAGGAGATGAAGCTACTTCTAAGCTTCTGAAATACTTTTTGAAAGGAAATTGTACTCTATAAATACGTTAAGCTTAATTAACTTTAAAAATCAATAATGATAAATTGTTCACTTACCCTGGTCTTATTTTGGCAATTTCCTCATCAACACCAGAGGATTTCAACAGCATGCATGCATGGATGGCGACAAGAGAGATTAAATATGATGTTTACTAAAATAATTACTCATTTTAATTTAAAAACAGATTTATGCCTTATGCATACAGTGCTATTTACTTCATTATTTCTGCTTCCATTCACAGCAGTGCATTTTGTCTGCAGTGATCTCCTAAAAGACATTTGGGCTGATGTTCAGCATTAATGGGAATATTGCATTTTATTATTATTTTTGTAACCTTTTTTTTTAACTGGTATAAAGTTATGGCCATGAAATGTAAAACCTTTGGCTTTGATAATATGCAATTAGTAGAAACCAAAGCTTTCCTTTCCTATTTAAACTGGAATTACGGCCTTCTATTACACACACACACACAAAAAAAAGTGCATCTGCACTTAGTTTTCTTATTTATTACCCTGCAAAATGGTATAAATGTTGAGCTGTCTAGTAAACTCCACCCAATGCAGCTTCCTGTGCTGGTGTGGCAAGCTGCGGCACTGCTACTGAATTCAAAGCAGAGCTGCCACTCTCATGTAGGCTGTGCCTGTGTGCAATACAGTGGGATGAATTATTATTTTTTTGCTGGGGATGTGTTACATAGTTACATAGTAGGTGAGGTTGAAAAAAGACACAAGTCCATCAAGTCCAACCTATGTGTGTTTGATGGGCACAGTGGTGGAAATTGATGGCACAGTGGCTATGTTTGATGGACACAGTGGCTGCGTTTGATGGACACAGTGGCTGCATTTGATGGACACAGTGGCTGCATTTGATGGACACAGTGGCTGCATTTGGGCACAGTGTCTGCGATTGATGGTACAGTGAGTCTGCAATTGATGTTTTTTTTTTTTCCAGAATTTTTCAGTTTGTTTGCGCCCCCCAAAAATTTTGAGCACCAGCCGCCACTGCCTAATAGTAAAAGTCAGCAGCTGCAGTACTTGTAGCTGCTGACTTTTTTGGAGGGGTGGGGCAGAGCGTAACTCCATTTTAATGAAATCCAGGATGCTTATTATTTAAAAGTTAGACTTAACCTGTAGTTAGTTGTGGCAACAACTAGGCAAATTACAAAATGTACTTTATCAGAATCTACTTTAATTCAGCAATACTGTATGCTACCTAATTCTGCACAGCTGTAAGAAGTTTTTTTTTTATTGTCTGCATTTAAAAGGAACACAAATGAGGTGTGGGCATAACCTTAGATATTTAACTGGCGGTTTTGCTTCTCCTTTGTTTCGCTTCTAGTAGGTCTATCTCTCCACTGTCCTAACTGACCTAGATTCTGCATGCGCTGTTCTGTCTGTAGGTAACATACAATATTAGACAACCCAGAGTGATCTGCCCTTTTTACATGCCGACCTTGTTCTGATTGTCTGTATATATAAATTGTATTTTACATTCTAAATGAGACTTTGTCAGCCATTGTTCCCTGCTGTCTTTGTATGCCAATTTCCCTATACCGTAGCACAGTTTATGCTTTTTGTAAGGAAGTCCTAATATAAAATCTAAACCTGAACATGGCAGTATCTGCTGAATTTACATTTGATAAATGTTTTTTTTTTTTTTTCTGTAGAGGATTATGTACAGCTTTGCTTTCTCCAAACAAGGTGTTCACATATTATTTGCAGCAGAGTTTAGAAAACTTGGGATTCTTCTTTATGAAAGACAGACAGTCTTGTCAATCATTCATACTCCAGTGGTCAGCTGTGCAGCCAGAAGGACTGAACTATATCACAAATACTAAGAAGCCTGAAAACAGAGCGGTCTGGCCCATTTTCACAAAACCGTTTAGGATTCTTGGCACTAGCTAGTTCACAATATGGAAACCATTTTTTCATTTTCAATGATTTTTATTCTAAATTTTTAAAGTATACAACGTCATCAATAGCCGTTATGACAATAAACAGTCGTTGGCTATTAACCAGGGTATTAATTGCAACAATTAAAGGGGTTGTAAACACTATATTACCAAGTATTGGGACACCTGCCTTTACACCCACATGAACTTTAATGGCATCCCAGTCTTAGTCTGTAGGGTTCACTATTGAGTTGGCCCACCCTTTGCAGCTTTAATAGCTTCAACTCTTCTGTGAAGGCTGTCCACAAGGTTTAGGAGTGTGTCTATGGAAATGTTTGACCATTCTTCTAGAAGCGCATTTGTGAGGTCAGGCACTGATGTGGACGAGAAGCCCTGGCTGGCAGTCTACGCTCTAATTCATCCCAAAGGTGTTCTATCAGGTTAAGGTCAGACCTCTGTACAAGCCAGTCAGATTTCTCCGCCCTAAAGTCAGTTGTCCATGTCTTTATGGACCTTGCTTTACTGGAATGTCTGTGGAAAATAAGCAGTGCCCCCTGCACTGACCTTACTTGATCGGGAATCTCTCCCTGCACTGATAACTCTCCCTGACAAATGGGGTCCCTGTCACTCACCTATCCACTTTTCGCTCGCGCCGACTGCTTCGTCGAATCTTTATGTTGAATCTTTTCTCTCTGTCGAATAATCTTGGACTAATAGAGTTAGGTTAGGCACATTAGACCTTTTTTGCTATTGTCACCAGATGTTGCAGCATCCAATGCAGCTACTGTTCAACCACTGTGACCACTACAGAATCTGCAGAGGAACAGTTTTTTCCTAAAAGACTCTGCTCCACCTATACAGTGGCACAGCGCCACCTACTGGATGGAGGCCAGGATGCACCTGCCTAAATGTGTGTATCCAAGCTCTGTATTGAAAGTTTTTGCATTTAAAAAATCTGTTTTGTTCTACAGTATATCTATCTACTGTATATGTTTATATACTAGCAAAGTACGAGATTTGATGTTTGGATATTATAAAAAAAAAGTGGTTTGTTCAAGCTATCCTATAAACCAGAAAAAGGAAGGAAATTGTGTTAAAGCGGTTCTGCACACACTTCATTTAGTAAATCTCTTTGCCTTCCAAATCAGGCAAAGAGTACTAAATGAAGTGTTGTTTTTTTTTTCACTTACCTTGTAATTCCTGCTCTGTCTCTTCGGGGGTGGGCGGGGTCTGTGCGTCGATTCTCGTCATGCCGCCCTGTCTCCTGGGATCTGGTGTCATTGATCCCAGGAGTCAGTGCGGACATCCGCCGAAATCTCGCGAGATTTACGGGACTCTCGCGAGATTTCGGCCACATCTGCCGAAATCTCGTGAGATTTCGGCAAATGTGGCCGAAATCTCGCGAGATTCCGCTGAACGTGAGCTACACTTTGCCGTTACTGCGTACGCGCGAGATCGGCGCAGTAACGGCGGTGCATGCTGGGCCATAGAAGGTGCCTGTGTGGTTTCACATGCCCACAGGCAAGATGGCACCCAGCAGCAACCCTTTTTATAAGTGTTTATTTTTGACGAAAACCGGCAGCAGTTCGCTCTGAAAGCGGAACACGTGAGTTCTCATTGCACAAAAAAAAATCCTACTCATTGCACAAAAAAAAAAACATTAGACAGTGTCACTCCGCTTTAAAGTAGATTTAGGCATGCATCTTATTCTAGGAAAGATGATCCGCAATCTGTTTGTTGCTCTTAAAAAATCTTAATTTTATTGAAAAGACATAGTGCACAGACGCAGATAAAAACAGTTGACGCGTTTCAGCCTATAGGGCCTTAGTTATAGTCATTAGTTATGATAAGGCCTTATAGGTTGAAACATGTCAACTGTTTTTATCTGCGTTTGTGCACTATGGCTTTTCAATAAAATGAAGATTTTTTTAAGAGCAACAAGCGGAGTGCAGATCATCTTTCCTACATTACTCAGCCAACGACTGTAGTTTGAGCACCCGGGAGCTCTACTATCTCTGTGTTGTGTAGGTAGTAGCACACATTTTTCTGTTTACACTATGCATCTTAATCTCCCTTGCCTCTTAAGCCTGATCCACATCCTTCAGACACGACTGACAGGTAAGGATGAGCCAAACACCCCAGTTCGGTTTGCAGCAGAACATGCGAACAGGCAAAAAATTTGTTCGAACACTGTTAAAGTCTATGGGACACCAACGTGAAAAATCGAAAGTGCTAATTTTAAGGGATAACATGCAAGTTATTGTCATAAAAAGTGTTTGGGGACCCGTGTCCTGCCCCAGGGGACATGTATGAATGCAAAAAAAAGTTTTAAAAACAGACGTTTTTTTTGCGAGCAGTGATTTTAATAATGCTTAAAGTGAAACAATAAAAGTGAAATATTTAAAATTTCATACCTGGAGGGTGTCTATAGTATGCCTGAAAAGTGGCACATATTTCCTGTGTTTAGAATAGTCTGAGAGCAAAATGACATTTCTAAAGGAAAAAAAGTAATTTAAAAGTAATAGCGGCTATAGTGAATTGTCGGGTCTCGGCAATAAAGATAAGTCAATGAAAAAAACGGCATGGGATCCCCTCAGTCCATTACCAGGCCCTTTGGGTCTGGTATGAATATTAAGGGGAACCCCAAACCGAAATTAAAAAAAAAATTGCGTGGGGTCCCCCCAAGCGAGGGCGGTCGATGGAGGCAGCAAAAATGCAGCTCAACCTGTGTAGGGGAGTGCATATTTACTAACCATAATGCTATCAGAGTACATCAATGCTAGTAGGGTGGTACTTTAACCTTGGATCCCTACAGATGTTATCAGAACTACCCTGAACTTCACGGAGAAGGGCATTGACTTTGAATTGTCACATGTTTTGAATTTTTTACAAAAGTGTTGATTATCAGCTTGACTCCCCGTTGTTAGAATCTTACAGAGACTTATGCTATACAGCCACATGTTACCCTGACCGAGTCACAGAGACATTGCTTTGAAAGAGGCCATGTTTGTGCAGCTTTCATTATTCTGCAGTATACAGTATGCATGTTTCTTTGCCATCCTGAACCTGTTTTTTATTATTGCTTCTTACTTGGCACCTGTTTAGTAAGCTACAAGTTGCTCTCTGTCTGATTATTGGGCCAATTACCTGTTCTGTTAAACCTGTAAAGACATAGAAGATAGTGTTATATTATAGAGTCCTAGAGTCTTCTTTTATATAAAATTCCCGACTATGAAAATGCAATAATGTTATTATTGCATTAATTGTATTTTACAATTTAGATGTTTTTTTCTGGCTAGGCTATTTATTATTCAATCATTATTAACCAAGCTTGGTTTGTGTTATGCTGTCACATTTTTGAACAATAGGTAGAAGTCTTGCATAATCTATCAGCCTGCCCTTTAATTCCGTGACCTTTCTCTAGAAAAGCTTTTAACAAGATGCTTATTAATAGAGACATCAGGGCTCGCTGAATGTTCCATTGTGACTGGAAGAAATTCGGCTTCAGTTTCAGACACCCGAAGGGTTCTTAGACAGGAGGACATGAAATAGCTTTCATATGAAGGTAGCATTTGCAGAGCCTTTATTTGTGATAGTTTGTGTATGGAATATTTTGGCTTCTGTCAGTGTCTCTCCAGTTGATTATTGACAATTGAAACTGTACCATTTCCTTTTGTTCTTTTCTTGTGTTCTCCTTTCCTGATGATATTCTAAAACATATCTATATGAGACTTAAGGCCCATACACATGATCAGACTTTTTGACAACGGTCCAACGGACCTGTTTTATCGGACAATCTGACCATGTGTATGCTCCATTGGACAATTGTTTTTTCAACGGACAAATGTTCACTGTGCAGGCTCTCAAACTTTCCGGCAACAATCCGATGGAGGATAATCCGATTGTGTGTACACAAGTACATAGGACTAAAGTCCAAAGTAAAAAACACGCATGCTCAGAACCAATGCTAAAGATCAGACATTAATAGCAGAAGTTTTCCAAAGGGTGGCGGTAAAGAGCTGAAAAAACATGTGATTTTGGTGAAAGTTGGCTGAAAATGTTCTGCCGTGTGTATGCGGAACACGTTCATGGCCAACGCCCTTCGGACCAAAATCCACGGAAAAGTCTGATTGAAGTCCGATTGTGTGTATGAGGCTTAAGTGTTTGCTAGCATTGACATATTTTCCCAATAAAGCAACTTTACACCTTGAACCATGACATATTCTCCAAACAACACGATTATACAGTATATCCGGTAAGTATTCACAGCCCTAACTTTTACCACATTTTATGTTGCAGCCTTATTCCAAAATGGATTCAATTCATTATTTTCTTCAAAATTCTACAAACAATACCCCATAATGACAACCTGAAAGAAGTTTTGTTTTGAAATCTTTGCAAATTTATTAAAAAAAAAAAAGCCTTTGCTTAATACTTTGTTGAAGCACCTTTGGCACCAATTATAGCTTCAAGTCTTTTGAATATGATGCTACAAGCTTGGCACACCTATTAGGCAGTTTCTCCCATTCTTCTTTGAAGGACCTCTCAAGCTTTTTTTTTTTTGGTTTGAACTAGATGGACTTGTGTCTTTTTTCAACCTGACTAACTATGTAGCTCCATGAGGTTGGATGGGGAGCGTTGGTGCACAGCCATTTTCAGATCTCTCCAGAGATGTTCAATTGGGTTCAAGTCTGGCCTCTGGCTGGGCCACTCAAGGACATTTACAGAGTTGTCCCATAGCCACTCCTTTGTTATCTTGGATGTGTGCTTAGGGTCGTTGTCCTGTTGGAAGATGAGAACCTTCACCCCAGTCTGAGGTCCAGAGCGCTGTGGAGCAGGTTTTCATCAAGGATGTCTCTGTACATTGCTGCATTCATCTTTCCCTGACTGGTCTCCCAGTTCTTGCTGCTGAAAAACATCCCCACAGCATAATGCTGCCACCACCATGCTTCACTGTAGGGATGCTATTGGCCAGGTGATGAGCGGTGCCTGGTTTCCTCCAGACATGATGCTTGATATTCAGTCCAAAGAGTTCAATCTTAATTTCAACAGACCTGAGAATTTTGTTTCTCATGGTCTGAAAGTACCTCAGGTGCCTTTTGGCAAACTCCAGGTGGGCTGTCATGTGCCTTTTACTGAGTGGCTTCTATCTGGCCATACAGTGCCTTGATAAAGTATTCATACCCCTTGACATTTTCCACATTTTGTCATGTTACAACCAAAAACTTAAATGTATTTTATTGGGATTTTATGTGATAGACCAACACAAAGTGGCACATAATTGTGAAGTGGAAGAAAAGTGATAAATGGTTTTCAATTTTTTTTTACAAATATGTTAAAAGTGTGGCGTGCATTTGTATTCAGCCCCCCTACTCTGATACCCCTAACTAAAATCTAGTGGAACCAATTGCCTTCAGAAGTCACCTAATTAGTAAATAGAGTCCACCTGTGTGTAATTTAATTTCAGTATAAATACAGCTGTTCTGTGAAGCTCTCAGAGGTTTGTTAGAGAAGCTTAGTGAACAAACAGCGTCATGAAGGCCAAGGAATATACCAGACAGGTCAGGGATAAAGTTGTGGAGAAGTATAAAGCAGGATGAGGTTATAAAAAAATATCCCAAGCTTTGAACATCTCACAGAGCACTGTTCAATCCATCATCCGAAAATGGAAAGAGTATGGCACAACTACATGGCCGTCCACCTAAACTGACAGGCCGGGCAAGGAGAGGATTCATCAGAGAAGCAGACAAGAGGCCCATGGAAACTTTGGAGGAACTGCAGAGATCCACAGCTCAGGTGGGAGAATCTGTCCACAGGACAACTATTAGTCGCGCACTCCACAAATCTGGCCTTTATGGAAGAGTGGCAAGAAGAAAGACATTGTTGAAAGAAAGCCATAAACAGTCCTGTTTACAGTTTGGGAGAAGCCATGTGGGGGACACAGCAAACATGCAGAAGAAGGTGGTCTGGTCAGATAAGACCAAAATTGAACTTTTTGGCCTAAAAGCAAAACGCTATGTTTGGTGGAAAACTAACACTGCACATCACCCTAAACACACCATCCCCACTGTGAAACATGGTGGTGGCAGCATCATGTTGTGGGGATGCTTTTCTAAAGCAGGGACAGGGAAGCTGGTCAGAGTTGATGGGAAGATAGATGGAGCCAAATACAGGGCAATCTTAGAAGAAAACCTGTTATGTCGCGTACACACGATTGGACATTCTGACAACAAAATCCTGGATTTATTTCCGACGGATGTTGGCTCAAACTTGTCTTGCATACACACGGTCACACAAATGTTGTCGGAAATTCCGAACGTCAAGAATGCGGTGACGTACGACGAGCAGAGAAAAATTAAGTTCAATAGCCAGTGCGGCTCTTTTGCTTGATTCCGAGCATGCGTGGAATTTTGTGCGTCGGAATTGTGTACACACGATCGGAATTTCCGACAACAAAAAACAAAAATTTGAGAACCAGCTCAGAAAATTGTTGGAAATTTTGACAAAAAATGTCCGATGGAGCCTACACACGGTCGGAAATTCTGACAACAAGCTCCCATCGAACATTTTGTTGTCGGAAATTCCTATCGTGTGTACGCAGCATTAGAGTCTGCAGAAGACTTGAGACTGGGGTGGAGGTTCACCTTTTGACCCCAGATCTCATATTTAAGAGGTCCTGTCATGCTTTTTTTTTACAAGGGATGTTTACATTCCTTGTAATAGGAATAAAAGTGACACAATTTTTAAAAAAAATAAACTGTGTAAAAGTCCCCAGTACGCCGAGCTCGCATGCAGAAGCGAACACATTCGTGAGTAGTGCCCGCATATGAAAAGGGTGTTCAAACCACACGTGAGGTATCACCGCGATTGTTAGAGCAAGAGCAATAATTCTAGCCCTAGACCTCCTCTGTAACTTAAAACATGTAACCTGTAGAATCTTTTAAACGTCGCCTATGGAGATTTTTAAGGGTAAAAGTTTGTCGCCATTCCACGTGCGGTCGCAATTTTGAAGCATGACATGTTGGGTATCAATTTACTCGGTGTAACATTATCTTTCACAATATAACAAAAAAATTGAGCTTACTTTACTGTTGTCTTATTTTTTCCAAAAAAAGTATTGCAACAACCACCATTTTATTCTCTAGGGTGAAAAATGTATAATGTTTGGGGGTTCTAAGTAATTTTCGAGCAAATACAATTTTTTAACTTGTAAACAACAAATCTCTAAAATAGGCTTGGTCCTTAAGTGGTTAACCTTGACACCTCAGAGCCCTGGAAGAACTTCCTCGGGTCTGTATTAACATTGCCACTCTGATTTGAGGTCTATGATGCACCATGGGGGGGGGGGGGGGTTGCAATCTGCCTGTCATCTGCCCAAAAATGATGGGTAGCCGACCCCCGCTTTGTATTATGCTTACTCCTACTAAAATAAGCAGTAAATACTTTTGCTAAAACATGCCTAGAGAAAGGAAATGGTGTAGCAAAGTTTTAATTTGATTGTCTGAGGATAGCAGCGGGCCCACCACGCTGAGAAGTACTGGCAGCTCCTGGGTAGACAGGGGTCTGTAACGGAAAACTATTTTAGTACTTTATTTACTAGAAAGTGCATGCCACAAAAAATATCCCTTATTGGCTCCCTTTTGGTCTGTTAAATATGCCACTGGGAGTGTTTAGTTACATATTTTCAAAAAAAAAAAAAAATTGCTTCAGGAAGCTGGTAAGTTCCTCCGTTGTCTTACGGTAACAAAACTTTTTTCTCCATAGATGCAGTTTAGTAAGGTAAGGGAGTGTTGTCAGCAGTGGCGGACTGACCATTCAGGCACTGCCCGAGGGCCCCGGCCCACTAGGGGGCCCCATCAAGGTTACCAGCCTCAGTAAAACCAGGGACAGTATGTAAAAATCTGTGTTTTTTTTACATCTGTCTCTGAAATGTCCCTTACCGACATCCTTTTGGTCTAAAAATCCCGAGATTATAGCTGCCCCACCACTCCAGTACCTTCTCAGCCAATAGAAACATGTCTGTGTGTGTGTGATTGTATACTGTGTGTGTGTGTATACTGTGTGGCCCCATAATCCCTGATTGCCCAGGGGCCCCATGAGTTGTCAGTCCGCCCCTGGTTGTCAGATCAGGGTATGGAGTTTGCTTGTAGCACGATCATCAGGAGCAAATAAAGGGGGAAAAGCATGAAATAGACGAATTCAACCATCACATCTAAGGAGTTTAGATACATTCAAACATTTCTGACAAAGTTGTGCGGGGAAGTTATACAAGGTGTTGGCTACAATCAGTATTATATGATGTTTAAATAAATTAAAATCTACATTTATTGAAGTCTAATTGAATGGAAAGAATACATCCAGAGACAGCAGAGTGAAATACTAATTAATCGTAGCTCCACAATGTGAGAAACTTTTTATATACCAACATTTATAAAGCAGGTAAATCCTCCTTAATATAATAATTGGCCCAATTTATTACATCAAGTCATTTTGAAAGACAACAAAAGTAAAAACACATTTTGTTTTTTGCTTAATATTTTTTGGTAATGAGTTCATTTTAATAGAATCGTTTATTTCCTGTGTTAATTAAACTTTAAGTAATTAATAATTTAAAGTTTGAACTTTGCTGTATAAATAATCTATTGTTTTGGTCATATTGGCCGTAAAATGTTTTAAGAACGATTTTTAATATGGTCTAAATGATTCAAGCGGCACACATTATTACTTCATGGTAATTAGCTTTTTTTTTCTGGTCTAAAACCAGAGGATTTTTAAATGATTCAACTGTCCTTTGATGTGACTGGAATAATTTAACCTGCTTGAATGTGGTACTGCGCCATCTGCTGCTAGAAAATCAGTACTGCAATGTCAATATTTGCACAAAGAAAATCTTGCTTATTTGGAGCTTGTGTGTTTGCACCAACAAAAATATACACTCTAAAAATATACACTCTAAAAATATACACTCTAAAAAAACACACTCTAAAAAAACACACTCTAAAAAAAAAAACACACTCTAAAAAAACACACTCTAAAAAAACACACTCTAAAAAAACACACTCTAAAAAAACACACTCTAAAAAAACACACTCTAAAAAAAACACTCACACACTCTAAAAAAACACACTCTAAAAAAAACACACTCTAAAAAAAAATAAAAAACACACTCTAAAAAATATACACTCTAAAATCAGTGCTGCATCTATGTATATGTGTGTGTGTGTGTGTATATATATATATATATATATAACCCCCCCCCCCCAAAAAGAAAAGAAAAAAATATATATTCATTAACCACTTGACCCCTGGAAGATTTACCCACCTTCATGACCAGGCTATTTTTTTTGCGATACAGCACTGCGTTACTTTAACCGCTTCAGCCCCAGAAGATTTTACCCCCTTCCCGACCAGGCCTTTTTTTTGCGATTCAGCACTGCATAGTTTTAACCAGTGATGTAAGTAACTGAGTTAAAATAAACTGAGTTACATAACGCAGTTACTTTAGAGGGTAACGAGTAATCGAACTGATTACTTTTCCCCTCATGGTAACTCAGTTCCCATTACTTGGGCGGCGTTACCTCAATTACTTCTACCGCCACTAGATGGCAGTAGTGTAATTCCGGTGTCCTGCCGAAAAAGTTCCCCTGCCGGATAAGGACCCCCTGTACTGCGCAGGCGAAGGACTACGGAGCTTACGAAAATTGCCGAACCTAAACCGCTCTGAGTGAACTCTACACCACGCAGGCGCAGTTAACATGTAATTGTACGAGGCGATGCCGCACGCTCCTGATGCTCGTGCTACTCTGCAAGGGGTGTCTATCGTGTAACTAGGGGCGGGTCTAGTATTACTGTAACCAAGGGGCGCATTTATTATTAATATTGTTCTATATCGAGCTCTGCCCATTAATTTAACATTCGCCCTCTTCTGTAGCCATCCGCCCCTTACACGATATAATAATAATAGACCCGCCCCTTGCTTACACGCTATAACAGATCTGCCCCTTGGTTAGAGTAATAATAGAGCAGCCCCTTGGTTATACGATACATAACAAATAATAATAAATGCGCCCCTTGGTTACAGTAATACTAGACCCGCCCCTTAGTTACACGTATAGAATATTTTAAAAAAAAGTTACTTTGCTGCGTAACTAATTACTTTTCCAATGTAGTAACTGAGTTACTAAGCAATTACTTTTTGGGAGAAGTAATTTGTAACTTAACTAATTACTTTTTTAAAGTAAGATGACCAACACTGGTTTTAACTGACAATTGCGCGGTCATGCGACGTTGCACCCAAACAAAATTGACGTCCTTTTTTCCCCAAAAATAGAGCTTTCTTTTGGTGGTATTTGATCACCACTGCGATTTAAATTTTTTGCACTATAAAACAAAAAAAAGCGAGACAATTTTGAAAAAACACAATATTTTGTACTTTTTGCTATAATAAATATTTATTTTAAAAAAAAAAAGCGAATTTTCTTCCTCAGTTTAGGCCGATATATATTCTTCTACATATTTTTGGTAAAAAAAAATCGCAATAAGCGTATATTGATTGGTTTGCGCAAAAGTTATAGCGTCTACAAAATATGGGATATTATTATTATTATTATACAGGATTTATATAGCGCCAACAGTTTGCGCAGCGCTTTGCAACATGAGGGCAGACAGTACACTTACAATATAAATCAATACAGGAGGGATCAGAGTGCCCTGATCGTTAGAGTTTACAATCTAGAGATTTATAGCATTTTTATTTTTATTTTTTTACTAGTAATGGCGGCGATCTGCGATTTTTAACGCGACTGCAACATTACGGTGGACACCGGACAATTTTAACACTTTTTTGGGACCATTGGCATTAATACAGCGATCAGTGCTATAAAATGCATTGATTACTGTAAAAATGTCACTGGCAGTGAAGGGGTTAACCTCTAGGGGCGATCAAGGGGTTAATTGTGTTCCCTAGTGTGTGTTTCTAACTGAAGGGGGGAGAGGATTGACTTTGTATGAACAAACGATCTGTCACTTCTCCCATCAGAGAACCGGGATCTCGCCATGTTACGAGCGATCGCGGGAGCCTGGCGGTCATCGAGACCGCCGGGCACTCGAATCGGCTCCTGGGGTAAGCAGCGGGTGTGCGTGCCCCTAGTGACCACCTTAGGAACCGACGTAATGTAACGGAGATTCGCCTGTCTGTGCCACTCTGCCGCAGTACAACTGCGGTGGCTGATCGGCAAGCGGTTAACTGACACTGTACCTAAATATAAAAAATGTGTACTTTTTTCCCACAAATAAAGCTTTCTTTTGGTGGTATTTGATCACCCCTGTGGTTTTAATTTTTTGCGCTATAAATAGAAGAAGACTGAAAATTATGAAAAAATAAAAAACAATATTTTATTTTCTGCTATAAAAAATGTATTCTGCTACATATTTTTGGTAAAAAAAAAAAAAAATCCCAATATGCGTATATTGATTGGTTTGAGCAAAAGTTAGAGCGTCTACAAAATAGGGGATATATATATTTTTTATTAATGGCGGCGATCAGAGCCAGAACGGGGATTTGTGTGCTTAGGAACAACGATCAGTCTCCTCTCCCAGTTCCATCCCCCCACAGTTAGAACACAAACACAGAGGGAACACATTTAACCCCTTGATCGCCCCTAGTGTTAACCCCTTTCCTGCCAGTGACATTTATACAGTAATCAATAGATATTTTTAGCTCTGATCTCTGTATAAATGTCCCAAAAAAGTGTCAAAAGTGTCCCATCTGTCCGCCACAATGTCGCAGTCAGAATAAAAATCGCTGATCACCACCATTACTAGTAAAAAAAAAAAATAATAAAAATGACATAAATCTATCCCCTATTTTGTAGACGCTATAACTTTTGCGCAAACCAATCAATATACGCTTATTGCGTTTTTTTTTTTTTTACCAAAAATATGAAGAATACAGATCGGCCTAAACTGAAGAAAATTTTTTGGGATGTTTATTATAGCAAAAAGTACAAAATATTGTGTTTTTTTTTTTTTTTTTTTTTTTTTTTTTTTTCAAAATTGACGCATTTTTTGTTTATAGCGCAAAATATCAAAACTGCAGAGGTGATCAAATACCAACAAAAGAAAGCTCTATTTGTGGGGAAAAAAGGACATCGATTTTGTTTGGGTGCAACGTCGCACGTCCGCGCAATTGCCAGTTAAAGCGACGCAGTACCGTATGGCAAAAAAAGGGCCTGGTCAGGAAGGGGAGTAAATTCTTCCGGGGCTGAAGTGGTAAAACAGTGCTTGTTGTATATGCAAAAGTTAGGTAGTTGTGACAAGCTGCTGCTTTTATTGTCAGTAGATTCCTTCTGTACATATCCATCATGACATTGTAGTGAAAGATAATTCTTTAAAAGACCGCAGGCTAATATGGAGGCTCTTGTTTGGTGAAGCTCAATTTATAAATTATTACACATCACTCTTTTTTTTTTGCAATTTATGGCAACCAAAGAGTTATTACAACCACTTTGTAATGTTTCCTGTTTAAAAGACAAAATTTATTTATACCGAAAAATTCCATCTTTACATAAAATGATCTGACCTAGAATTGTGCAGTATTATCTGCTAATCTCCCATCGGGAGTCACAGTAGCATACAACATGCATCTATAAATTAATGAATTGCCTGCCACCGATTGGTCAAACCAGGACTAAGAAATGACATACACAGATAAGTATTGTGTCGCCACCAATTATTCCCAACGCGTTTCAATTGTACACAATCTTCATCAGGGATTGTCAGGTGGAACTTACCTAAATAATACAAATAACTATAGAGAGTATATATAGGCCTTGTACATATGTGAAATTTAACCACCTCAATACCGGGCACTTTCACCCCCTTCCTGCCCAAGCCATTTTTCAGCGCTGTCACGCTTTGAATGACAATTGCGCGGTCATGCAACACTGTACCCAAATTAATAAAAATATATCATTTTTCCCCACAAATATAGCTTTCTTTTAGTGGTATTTGATCACCTCTGCGGTTTTTTTTTCTTGCGCTATAAACAAAAGAAGAGGGACAAGTTTGAAAAAACACAGTATTGTTTACTTTTTGCTATAATAAATATCCATATTTTTTATTTTATTTTTTAAACAATTTTTTTCCTCAGTTTAGGCCGATACGTATTCATCTGCATATTTTTGGTAAAAAAAAAAAACTCTCAATAAGCGTATATTGATTGGTATGCGCAAAAGTTATAGTGCCTACAAAATAGGGATAGATTTATAGCATTTTTATTATTTTTCTTTTTTTTACTAGTAATGGCGGCTATCTGCAATTTTTTTTATCATGACTGCAATATTGTGGCGGACATATCAGACACTTTTGACACATTTTTGGGACCATTTACATTTATACAGCGATCCGTGCTATAAAAAAAGCATTGATTACTGTGTAAATGTGACTGGCAAGGAAGGGGTTAACACTAGGGGGTGATCGAGGGGTTAAATGTGTATCCTGGGAGTGATTCTAACTGTGGGGGGAGGGGACTGGCTGGGGGAGGTGACCGATCGGTGTCCTTATGTACAAGGGACACACCATCGGTCTCCTCTCCTCTGACAGGACGTGGATCTGTGTGTTTACACACACAGATCCATGGTCCTGCTCAGTTACTGGGCAATCGCGGGTGCCTGGCGGACATCGCAGCCGCTGGGCACGTGCACTGGGTCCCCAGTGACTTGGCGGGCGCGTGCGCCCCCTAGTGGCCTGGGAAGCGCATCAGAACGAGAGCTGCCTCGTCCCACCGTCATATGACAGTGTGTGTTTATGCATGTATAGAGAGAGAGAGAGCAATAAGTAAATTCATCATACCTGGAGGCTAACATAGTTTTTTTTATGTGAAAAAAAACAGGACAAGTTGAATATAATGGGTCCTGTATGGGCCCTAAAAGAAAAATATAAGACATTAAATGAAGGGTTAAAAGCTACAGTGGTGTGTCTCCAAATGGAGATGTCTCTAGAGAGCCTGTTTGCAACCCCAAATTGATTGATTGTTGGTCACCTAAAAACAAGCAATTTGGTATATCTGACCCTGGAGGACGGGGGCTGTATGTTGGAGTCGTCCCTTTTTTAAAGTACTGTATGGTGTATGTCTTTTCTTGCTCACGATTTGACCAATCGGCGGCAGGCGATTCATACATAAATGCATGTTGTATGCTACTGTGACTCCCGATGGGAGATTAACAGATAATGCTGCACAATTCTAGGTCAGATCATTTTATGTAAAGATGGATTTTTAACATTGTATTTTTTTTTTTATATAATCTTTATTTTATATTTTTTATAAACATTTTGACATTACAACAAGAGTCACACAGGTAAAAAGTCGAGGGAGGGGGAAAGGGGCACAGAGAGGAAGGCATGAGAAGTACATTCAGTATGGTCCCAAATGATAACAACAACAGAGAAGCATATCAGTTGGTAACATTTGTAGGGGCACCCTACTTGTCCCAGATATTCGATCCAAATGGACAGGCCTCTTTCTATTACTGGAGGAGGGTAGGGTGCTCGCAAGATCGAAATCTGAAGTTGTTGCATATATGACTCAGAGTTTTAACACCATAGGTGAACGTTGTCTTCTTTTAATCAAAAGTGGTTGTAATGACTCTTTGGTTGCCATAAAGTCCCATGGGAGTTACTTTGTCGTATATAATATTCTGTTAGTTATTTACCTTATATGTAGAAAATATATTTTTAGTTGTGCTGTGCAACATCGGTGTACTGCTCCTTGATGCACATTAAAATGGACCTATATGTAATCCTTAACCTACTAGAACTACAGATCAGAATCCTTTAAGGCTTTCTACATCCTGAGAAAACCCTTGGAATTGCTGACACCTTTTCCTACGGCTCGGTGTGAGGAAACACATTAACACCACCCCCTCCTAGACCAGTGTTTCTCAACTCCAGTCCTCAAGGCGCCCCAACAGGACATGTTTTCAGGCTTTCCATTAGTTTGCACAGCTGATTTGATCAGTTTCACTGCCTTAGTAATTACCATGTCTGTTTCATCTGAGGGAAATCCTGAAAACATGACCTGTTGGGGCGCCTTGAGGACTGGAGTTGAGAAACACTGCTCTAGACAATAAAAACAACTTTATGAAGTTGAAGGCCAGTGCCTACTTAAGGTCATTAGTAATCCTGTTGTATTAAATGCTGGTTGGTGCTGCATGAATTAAGAATTATTCCCTTGTGTGTGACTCGCTTCCCTTTGTGAGGTGATATACCGATCAGCCTCATAGTGCAGTGTGGGCAACAGAGTAATGCAGTGAGGACCTGTTTCAGATATGCGAGTCGATATGGCGACAGTATAACCCTTTAATGGGACCTGGTGATGGACTCCATGAAAGATGGACTTTGAGCATAATTTCTGGAGAAGGACTTGTCCTAAAATCAGGTATGGAGAGTGCCATCCGTTAATAGCACAGCCAGCTGCACAGCACAACCAAATCCAGTAGACATGTGCGATTAGTTTCGTACGAATCGGAAATTCGTACGAATTTTTAGAAATTCGTACATTCGTACGAATCAGAATTAAGAAATTTTACGAATTGTGTACGAAATACGAAATTTGGTTTACGAATTTCGAATCCAAATTTTCCGAATCCAAACTACCAAATGACAAATTTCAACTAATATGAAAGAAATTATAGCGGATATAATGAATGATTCGAATGAATTTGAGATTCAGTATAACGAATATCGACACTCTACGAATAATAACGAATTATCCGAAAACGTATTAACATTACATAACACAAGTCTATTGTCTATTGTCGACCAATCACTCGGAGGAAGTACGAAATATGAAATTTCGTATTCGTAAATGAAATTTCGTATTTCGTACTTCCTCTGAGTGATTGGTGAACAATAGACAATAGACTTGTGTTATGTAACGTTAATACGTTTTTGGATAATTCGTTATTATTCGTAGAGTGTTGATATTCGTAACGATTCGTAAAGATTCATAACGATATTAACGATTCGTAATGATTCGTACAAATCCGAATTAAATTTCGTACATGATTTTTTTTTTATACGAAACGGAACGAAACAAAACAAATTTTTTGACGGCTCCCATGTCTAAAATCCAGTATGTTGCACAATATGAGAAGAAACCGTATTACTGTATATGCAAATGTGCCATGTTACCTAAACTGTACTACCTCAACATGTGACTACTCTTTACTAAGTAAACACAGTTTCTGTTAAAGAAGAAATTGCCTGATCTCAATTACTTGAAGGCTCAAGTCACACCTAAGTGTTTAGAATCGCGGGCAGAATCACATCGATTCTTCCCGCGATTCCAGAATCACAGCAAAACATGGGGCGCGATTGTGATGCCATTACTTGTTAATGGCACCCTGATTGGTGGGCGATAAATCGTGCCATAATTGTGGCAAAACCACAATGCTCTGCACTGACGCCCAAAGCTCCTTTTTGAGCGACAAGCTTCACGCGTTGCAATTTTTCCACGATTGCAGCAGAATTTATTGCCCACCAATCGCCGCAAAACCACCATTACTTCAACAGGTAATGGTATTGCAAGTGTGACCTGCGTTTTGCCGCGATTCTGGAATCACGGGCAGAATCGCGTCAATTCCTCCGGTGGTTCCAATCGCAAAGGTGGTGAGTGGAGCCGAAAGGTGGAATCAGGCATGTTCAGGATAAGTGTAGTTATATCTGAAGGACTGGGGAATAGTGAGTAACAGCCATGGTTAATTCTCAGTGTTATGAAGTGAATAGTGTGCAACAGAGGTAACCTGTGATGATTATAGTGTGTTGTGTAACAATAAGAAGTAGCCAGCTGAGGAGTGGAAATGGTTGTGACTAGTCATGGAGGTTCTATAGGTGCAGTGGGCTGGCACTTGGCACTCCACTGATCAGCTTGAGTCACCATCTTGGAATCCGCTGTGGAGCCAAATCCTCTTGGGGACAAAGCCTGCAGCCACATCTGTACAAGGCTTTGCCGACTGAAGAAGACGCCATGCTTCTGTGTGTGGGGCTCTAAAGTGGTGTATGGCTTCTGGCCTGAGAGTGTCGCTAACCTATATGGAGTAAGTGTGTATAGTGAAGACGTTCTTGGCTTGTGGTTTCCCCAGTGGCCCCTAGTGGGGGGTTCTCTTAAACCTGCTATCAAAGTCAGGGTACACTTGTTTAAAAGTGCTCTGCCCTGGATGCCTGGATAATTAAGTATGGACCAATAGTGACCTGTTTTTTTTGTGACGTTTGATTGAAAAGACGTTTGTGGTTTTGTTTGTACTTTTTCTATGTGTTTCTTATTCATAGAAATATGGCAATCTTGTAAGCACCTATTTAAAAGTCCGTTAAGAAATTGCAGCAGCGCTTAATGTCCTTTATCCACTTTGGACATCAACCCAAATAAGTTCATTTACATAAAATGGTTAGAATAGCGGAGACATTTTCTGTGTTCTGTGTGTTCTAGCTTCCACCACAACAATGCACCACGTGTTGTCAAAATCTCCCCTTTGGGGATGCACTCACCAGAACCTAGATAAATAAGAGCCTTAAAAATCCAAAGCCAGATCCACTTCTCCACCGCTCTTTTCCCATCTACCACTAGGTTTCAGAGTGTCAGGTCATGGTTCCCAGCTTTGTATCCCCTTTTTTATCTGCAGCCTCCGGCGATGGTCCCCTGTCTCTAAGCCGGTGTGGAAGCCAGATTATCCTGACTGCCAGGAGTCCACCTGGAGGTACAAGGAAGCCCAACGCCGGAGGCTGCAGATAAGAGAGGGGATACAAAGCAGGGAACCATGACCTGACACTCTGACACCTAGTGGTAGATGGGAGAAGAGCGGTGGAGAAGTGGATCTGGCTTTGGATTTTTAAGGCCCTTATTGATCTAGGTTCTGGTGAGTGCATCCCCAAAGGGGAGATTTTGACCACACGTGGTGCATTGTTGTGGTGTAAGCTAGAACACACAGAACACATAAAATTTCTCTGCTATTCTAACCATTTTATGTAAATGAACTTATTTGGGTTGATGTCCAAAGTGGATAAAGGACATTAAGTGCTGCTGCAATTTCTTAACAGACTTTTAAATAAGTGCTTACAAGATTGCCATATTTCTATTCCTTTTTATTTAAGTAGCTGCTTTACCATATATATTGTATGATGATTGATTATATAATATTTATTTAATATTTTGGAGTAAAATCTAGGACGTTATTATCTAAAGAGCGCGGAGGGGTGTACCTAAGGGCGGGTCTTGGTGACATCCTTCATCTTTGCATTGTTTCTTATTCATGTTGTATATTTCCGTCTTGACACTTTCTTGTCCATGTAATATGCATCTAGAAGTGTCTAAAAGTAAAAGGTGAAAATTAAAGAGATTAAAAAAAATAAAGTGGACTTCTGTCACATAAAAATGTCAGTACATGTATATGTAGCATGGAACTTGCACAATGAACAGTCCATAGTATAAGTATAAATCACTCACACGTTTAGTTGTGCTACCATCTTTTGCTCTCTCCTACGTTATGTGATATGCCCAAGTGACGGATGGGTTCTGGTCTGGAAAGCAGCCATGTAATGCGTACCTGCAGCTATTTTCTTAAAAAAAAAAAAATAATTTCTACACATAGGGGGTTATTTACTAAAGGCAAATAGACTTTGCACTACAAGTGCACTTGGAAGTGCAGTCGCTGTAGATCTTAGGGGGACATGCAAGAGCTTCCCCTCATTTCAGATCTTCCTCTCAGATCTACAGCGACTGCACTTTCAAGTGCACTTGCAATGTAAAGTGGATTTGCCTATAGTAGATCAACCCCAGAGTGTTGGCCTATTTACCATTTCCGTATCCAAGGCCAAATCTAAATCCTGCACAAAAGATGAATAGCCCAGAAAAGTTCAAGCACTTCTGGCAACCACCAGAATAATAAAATTCCAGTGTGGACATGATAAATCATATTGGCATGCAGCAGCAGTGACATCATTTGTTCCTCCAGGGATATCTGCATAAAATTGCTGACCCACACAGGAAATGATAAGTAGCTGTTAATGGCTCTACCATGGGGGGTGATTTACAAAAACTGGAGCATACAGTATCTCAGAAAAGTGAGTACACCCCTTCTATTTTTGTAAATATTTTATTCTATCTTTTCATGTGACAACACTGTAGAAATGACACTTTGCTACAATGTAAAGTAGTGAGTGTACAGCTTGTATAACAGTGTAAATTTGCTGTCCCCTCAAAATAACTCAACACACAGCCATTAATGTCTAAACTGCTGGCAACAAAAGTGAGTACACAGTATATTCGAAGTTACGAATGTATGAATTTTTTCGTTCAATCCATTCGAAGCACGTTAAGCAGCGCCATTGTAAGGGACACGGAAAATTACCAATTCAACAAAAAAAAAAAGTTACCAATGTACGAATTTTTTCGTTCATTTTGATTTTCGTTGTTCCTGTTTTTAGTTTTTTGGATTTTCTTCTTTCGTAGTTTCATTGTTTCTAATTTGGTTATTTCGGATTTTCGTTGTTTTTCGGATTCGTTCGATTGATTCGTTATTCGTTAAAATTTTTAGCGAATCGTTCGTTCATTCGTACGATAACGAATGAACGAATATAACGAAAAAAAAATGAAAAACGAAAAAAAAAAAAAAAAAACGAATTGCACATGTCTAGTGCCTGTATGGTTTCACATGCCCACAGGCAAGATGGCACCCAGCAGCAACACTTTTTATAAGAAGAAAACCGGCAGCAGTTCACTCTCAAAACAGAACATGTGAGTGTGGAATTTACATCTCCTAATCCTTCTCATTGCCCCAAAAAAAAAAAAAAAAACATTACAGACAGTGTCACTCCGCTTTAAGTGATACTGTCAAAAGTTGTACCATTTGTTGCATTGACGTTTAGGACACTTTTTTTATTATGAATTCCAGGGATAGTCCAGTATACAGTAGACTATGACCATACTGTACATGAGTCCTGGATGCTGAAGTGCCAATTGGGAAAATGCAGATTCTAGATTGGGTGATCAATGCAATACAAGGGAACAGACATTGCAACACCTGTCCCCACAGACACAGCATGCAAAAGACCTTTAACTACCCAAACTGATGTCCTAGTTTTGGTTGGGATGTCACTTGCTGGCCTTTTTTATATCTTTAGTGGCGAGATGAATGCATGCAAGTTTTGACCCCTAACGCCACAAGGCAATAATGTGCTTATTAGGTTTATGAATAATAAAGTCGGGACGTGTCACCACTGTAACTCATCAAGTGTAAAGCCCCGTACACACGGTCGGAAAATCCGACCACAAAATCCATCGGATTTTTTCCGACGGATTTTGTCCGACACTGGTGTTGCATACACACGGTCAGACAAAATTGTCGGAAAATCCGATCATTCTGAACGTGGTGACGTTTGTTGCCTACGACGGGACTACGTAGAGGCTAGAAGCCAATAGCTTTGGTCTTGTAATGTGATCTGAGCATGCGTAGCACTTTGTCCGTCGGAATTCGCTACACACGATTGGAAAAAGTCTGATAGGTCTTTGTTGTCGGAAAATTTGAGAGCAGGAGATAAAACTTTGTCCGTCGGAAAATCCGACGGAAAAAGTCCGATGGAGCCTACACACGGTCGGAATTTCCGACAACATTGTCCGATAGGACATTTTCCGTTGGAAAATCCGACCGTGTGTATGGGGCATTACAATACAGCACATGATATAAATTGCTGGCAACTATGTTAAACTCACCTCTCAGTTGTGATATTTGTGATACTATTATACACTATCGGTGCTCATTTACATCCCCATATGATTTAATCTTTGAATATCGTTATAATTTGAACCCAATTATTGAGGCATACAGCTTGCATAACATTTTTCTTCCTGGGAAGGGCAACTTGGGCACTGTTTTACATTGGTTACTCTGGCACACTTCCCCCACGGGCCGACAGGCATAGTAAACCAACCTACCTTTACCACTCTGTTCAAACCTTGCCCCAGATTTTCTGTGGAGGTGTTTTTATGATTAACTCCTTTGAATGTATAAATCCTTATAGGTTCTGAGGAAGTGGGGCATCTGCGAAATGCATAGACCTCTTCTAAGGATATACAAAGTGTTATGAATTGTCTTGTTTTTTTTTATGATGTCTGCTAATAATGCACTTGAACTTTCATTTATATTCAATAAAACTGTGATTTTTTTATACAATTTGGATGTTGCTGTGTGTAGTGGTTATCAGTGGTATACCTAAAGTGGAGTGTGGCCTGGGTGAAAAAAAAATACTGTAGCTGCTGAATTTTAATATAAGGACTCTTATGCTGCGTACACACGATCGGATTTTCCGTCTGAAAAATCATGGATGGTTTTTCCAACGGAATTCCACTCAAGCTTAGCTTGCATACACACGGTCACACAAAAGTTCTCTGAACTTTTGACCGTCAAGAACGCGGTGACGTACAACACTACGATAAGCTGAGAAAATGAAGTTAAATGCTTGAGCATGCGCCAAATTGTTTCCGAGCATGCGTAGGAATTTTGCGCGTTCCAAATTGGTACAGACGATCGGAATTTCTGATTTGAACTTTTTCAGACCGAAAAATTGAGAACCTGCTCTCAATCTTTTGCTGGCGGGAATTCCGCCAGCAAAAGTCCGATGGAGCATACACACGGTTGGAATTTCTGACCAAAAGCTCACATCGAACTTTTGCAGGCAGAATTTGCGATCATGTGTACGGGGCATTACCTGTCCAGGGAGCCCGTGGTGTGGGCACCCAAAGCCGACCCATCCATTGGCTCTGGGAGCGGGCACCGGCATCCTTACAAAGGGAAACAGGAAGTGAAGCCTGTGTTCTACTGCGTATGCGCGAGCCGCGCCACACTTTCTAAATGGCCCCTTCTGTCTTCTGGGACCTGTGTGTCTCCCAGAAGGCAGTGGGGGGGGGGAGGAGAGCTGGACATTGCATAGATTTTCGCACAAGATATGGTTTAACAGGTATCTACTCCAACTGAAAAGTGCCAAATGTGGCACTGCAGGGGGGTGGGAGGAAACGGATCCGCGTAAGTTCCATTTCTGGGTGGAACTTCGCTTTAAAGTCCCACTTAATTTGGATTTCTTTATCAGTTGTGTGTGGTGTTCTTTAACACTTTGCTGAATGCATATACTGTGTGTTTTCATTTATTGGTCTCCATGCCCCTTTCCTTCTGTGAGCGTCGGCACTTATTGCATATTCAGATCACAATCCAAATGTCCTCTTAAATTGGGGTGCCCCTTAATTTTTTTTTTAAAGTCAGCAGCTACAAATACTGCAGCTGCTGACTTTTAATAATCGGACACTTACCTGTCCCAGGGTCCAGAAGCCCCCCCTCGTTCCCGCTCCGCTCGCGGCGCCGGCATTCTTACTGTGGGCACCCGGCTCTGGCTTCACAGCCGGGCACCCACTGCGCCGTGATACGCCGCACAGTCATCTGGGACCT
Source organism: Lithobates sylvaticus (assembly GCA_028564925.1). Taxonomy (NCBI): domain Eukaryota; kingdom Metazoa; phylum Chordata; class Amphibia; order Anura; family Ranidae; genus Lithobates; species Lithobates sylvaticus. The sequence continues at coordinate 34,186,647 of CM053037.1, read as the reverse complement.
GTCACGTGTCCCAGATGACTGACTGCGCCGAGGGGGAAGTGATTTCAGTGCGCGGGCACTGAAGGAGGCCGACTACGAGGGACCCCCTAGCAACAGGCATTTAGAGGTGAGTGAATTTTTTTTTTTTTTCCAATTAATTTTTTTTTTTATGAATTTTTTTTTGTGGAAACACCACTTTAATGCTTAAATAGGTCATTTTCAAAAATTAACTTTGTTGCCTTTGTGTTTTGTACATAGTACATAACCAAAAATGTATTTGAAAATAAATGTTCAATGTAAGCTATAAAATAAGATGATATGAAGGTAGAAATCAGACTAACCATTGTATTAATAATATACATAAACACAACATAACACAATGCTATAAAAAAAAAAAAAAAAAAAAAAAGGTTTTGTAATCATTCTTTTTATCTAGAGAAATTTTGCAAATGTCAATGGACTTGGCATCTTCTGCATCCCAGAATATTAATGCTTTTATCCTCACAGGAGATGTGGATTTATCAACGTTCCTGGAACATACTTTACACATTTCCTGTATATAGTCAGCTGCAAATTCATCTTTTTTTGCTTCATCTTTTCCTAGTGACCAATAATTATTTGCTGCCAAGTTGTCAGAGATTTAAATGAGAGAAAATATGCTTAGAAAATTTTACAGGTCTTAACTCTTCGGCATTGATTACTTGTGTATGTGAATTCATTATCATTCACACCGAGTACTAAAAGACCTCATGGTTATAATGGTTAACTGCAAACTGGGAAAAATACATTTTCTGGGGGGAAAATGCAGCACAAAGTAAATCAAGTTCTGGCAGGATGTGCATAATGATTTGTAAAATGAGTCAACATTTTGCTGTAGAAATTGTTTAGCACCGTAGTTAATTGTTTCTTTATTTTTATATGTTTTGGCAGGAGGACATCATTTTCACCAAAGCAGGTAGGAAAATGAAGTTTAAACATTTCAGGTTTTTTTATTTTCCTGGCTTAAAATGGATCTTTATCCAAATCTTAATATTATGCCATGTTAAAGTGACTCTGTGTAAATAGGTGTTCCCGGTAAATACTCTCTAGTTGAGCTCTCCCCCAAATGTCATTGTGATTAAGTTGAGTGAAGTCTCTTTAGAAACCGTCACTTCTGGAAATGTCAATCTCTGGGTCCCCTGCTGTACTCAGTGGTTCCTCCCGGTGATCTCTAATTCCCTACTGTGTCCTGTAATAATGTGGGCGAGAGCAGAGGAAACCACTGAGTTCAGCAGGGGACTGGGGGATTGACATACCCGAATGTGTTGTTTTCTTAAGAAAGCTCATTCACAGATGTCTCCATCACAGCGGCATTCTGCGGAGTTTGCAAATGGGGAGGTGATCACTCACTTCTTTACAGGGAATTCTTTTGACACTTTCAGTTTAGCTTGTTTAGATAAAAGTATTATAGAAAGGCTGAAAAGCTTGACTAGGGTAGTTCAGATAGCCTTCTACCCTATTACCCAAACCTGTACCCTACCACCCCCTTTAGCTTCAATAAAGACACCAAAACTGTGTTGGAGTTAAATGGCCCATTCGGCCTTTTATTAAACCAAAAACCATAATTGAACATAAAACAATTGTAAATACTCCAGCTCAAAGATGAAGAAATGGTTGCAGATCCTTGATGACACCATCTCCCACAACTTTGGAATCTGTGATGCCCTTAAGTTAGATTCTGCCCCCAGCCACCAAACACCACCTCGAGGATTACCCTAACTGACCACAGACCCCTACCACCTTAAAGTGGAAGTAAACCCTCCTATCGTTTTCAGCCAAGGAAGCTGCCATCTTGGCCTCCGTTTTAATCTTTAACTGCCATGAAGCTACACATGTGATCAGTTATGACACCAGCCATTGGATGGTATGACAGTTTGGTTGAGAGTACAACCAATGTGACAGTTAGCATTTTCGGCATGCCAGGAATGTAACTGTTTTTTCAAACTGTCAGATTGATGGGTTTACTTCCGCTTTAACTACCCGGTCAGTCTTGACTGCACAAAACCAACGGGAGGACTCCATACCTGAGATGGGTCCCACCGTTTCATCAATATACCTCATTTTTTATGCCCTCATCAAGGACCCCAACCGCCAGCGACCCATCCACTTCACAAACTTTAACCAGATACCTTCACCAGGGCGGGAAGGAGGGATGTTCCTCTTACGATTTTCAGCCTGCAAGTGATGCCCCTTCGCTCCTCCCCTCAACTAATATCTCTCCTGCTCCTCCCCATCACTTGAAGCTCGTCCAATCAGGTAAGAGCCCCTGACTTTTATATCCAACCCCCTAAAATGTAACGCTGAAGAAATGGCTGCACTTCAAGAGCCATCAAAATTCTTATTTAATAAACGAACATACCAAGTGTTACAGACAGTTCCAATGGTAGACGCGTTTCACACACTAACAGGTGCGCTTATTCATTATTCATAACATTTAACCTGCTACAGCCTGGTAGTAACTTCCACCCTGCCATGTATGCCCTTTGCTTATCACTTTAGTCAATCTCCGTACATGTCTTACCTTTCCAGTAGGCACCCTCCAATATACGAAGGCCTTGTCACTTGGTTATCTGAGTGCCATGCGAAAGATAATTGTTTCAGTCTCCTTTTATTGTTTTTATCCATACTATCATGACTTTTAACATAGCTTTATGTGAACATATGAGTATAGGTCCACCTTACTTTCTTGTGTGGCTGCCTATTTTTTTTTTCTGTAAAACTCTTTAGGAATGGGTTAAATCCAAGTACAGTGGTGTAAGGCTCTGTACATTCACAATAAATTGTATATCTGTGGACAGAAGAACCTTGATTTTAATATTTACTGAGCTGATATTGCTGGATGTATTATTTTTGTAAACTGTCTAAGGATGGGCATACAGTATACTGCTGGATATGATTGGTTTCAGCCTCACTTGTGGAAGCCAAACTCTATAGGGGATCTACATGCAGCAATAAACATTTGCGATCATTAGTGCTCCTAACAACACTCAAATTCTTATCATTTTGTAAAATGGAATGGTTTAATTTTTCCGTAAGGAAGGCAGTGACTCTTGTATTAAAGGTACATCATGTATTATTTCGGTTAAGTTTTGGAGAGACACTGCAATGGGCCTTTGGTATGGCACCCATTCTTCCCTCACCAGTTTCTGTTTATGGTTTACAATCTGTCCCGGTAAGATTGTCCTGAATACTGTCGTACACATGTTAATCCAGTTGTTCAATGAATTCATTGTTTTGATGTTTATTTTAATATGGTACGAAGAGTTTATTTTTTACCATTATTTTACCACTTTCACAGCACTAAGAAGAAAATGCAGGGGTCAGGCATGTTGGAGAATTCTAACACTTTTGTCTTGTATTATTTGAATCTATTTTGACTGGGTGAATTTCTGTTCAGACAAACCGTATGTATGAAGCAGACAGGATTGTTTTCACGGTGGCATTCTGCAACTTCTAAATAACTTTTGTTGCCATAAGCACCACTACAGCACAGGTAGATCATAATTCATCTTGCACACGCCTGATGTCTGAAAAGTGAATACCAATTGGTTACTATCCCCCCGTGTATGTATGGCCAACATAGGGACAGATGTACATAGATGTTCTGTGGTTGGAAGCTGTTTCTAGGAGCGCTTCTAGTCTTTGTGCCAATGGCAATGCTGAAAGTAATGCCAACCCCATCCTTTGAGAAACCATATGTGAAGTGCTGATTGTGCATCCCTGTCCCAGACAGAAAGCATAACTTGCCACAAATTTGTGGCAGTGTTGAATTGTAAGTCTGGTTAACTTGCTGCACATTATTAATGACAAGTTGTACACTTTTAGACTTTTAGAATGTTTGCAAAGAAAGTTGATCTGGAGTCATGCAATGTGACTTGTTGTAATTGTTCAACAAACTTGTGAAGCCTGGTAAGTCTAGCAATAGCTTAGCAAGTCATTTTCAAAAGCTTAATTGATTGCTATCGGGGGTGCTGTTTCCAAACTATCTTGCAAAGTCCTTGTTCCATACAATGTATATAACATCTTTAAGGAAGTCTGAAAACTATGGATTTTTTTTTTTTTTATACGGCTGAGGCAGGTGATGGCAATCTATATGTCAAGTTATAAATAAAATAACAATTTCCCAACACATTTATCAGCTAGCCTGCAATAATAAAAAAACAAAAAACAAACTGACCCGGTCTTACATTAAAAGCACGATGGTAGACCTAGCGGTGATGAAAAATAAATAGACATGAATAATGAACAATGAAAAGAAGGTAAGCATCTTGAAAGATACCACCGGAAAGTTTGAAAGGGTTTGGGACCCCCAGATCCAATACCTCCAGCCTCCTGCTTCATAACGGTGTGGTGGCGGCAGAGTTGGTCCTTTTGGATAGGCTCTGACTTTTCTCCTTTTCTTTTCTTTTCTCTCCCCTTCTTTTTCCTCTTCTTACTCCTTCTTCTTCTGTTATGTTGGGTGACAAGGTACCTCTCCATTCACCACAGATTGTGATCTTGAGTATCTCCTGTGTTTATATTGAGTGGTTGCTATGGATTGGTGGGGTACTTCGGTGTAACATCGGTGTGTCCCACTAGTGGGCGCAATACACAATTGGAGTGTCTTGCCGTTTTCAATTGACCTTCCTATTGCTTTAAAAGTTTGATACTTCTGTCACAAATCTGTGCCTTATTGGTCTGTTGATTTTGACTTTGTCCTTCACGTGCTTTGCAGGACCACTTCACATTTTTACTGCTTTAAAAATGTCCAATTTTATTGTTATGGATGTAAAACTTTAATAAACATATTGAGACCGAAAAAATAGAGGTTTTAGTTGCACACATTTGCAAATATGTGTGGTACCCTCACTGTCTCGAAAAAGGCAGTCCTAACTCTTAAATATGAGAGTCTTCAAGTTAAAGCATATATAGCGGTGGATAAATTAAGGGCAGGTGTAACTGCAGAGAGCCCACCCCTCCTTTAGGGGTGCAGGGACACATGAGAAAGAAAGAAGGAAGGAAGGGGGAAGTGCCACCTAAGTGCAGTATCACAAAGGGGTTTGTTAGAACAGCAGTTAAAAAAACTTAGAGTGTAAAACAAAACAGGCTTATGGCACGTGATGGCTCGTCCGCCAAAAGTTCTCAATCCTGCATGGTCCACCGGGTTCAGGCTCCCTGAGAAGCGATGGAAGAGGAATGGACTTTCTTGCGATGCACAGGAAGTCCACGCCAACCAGCATGGAACACTCCGATGGATGTGACGTCACCAGGAAAGGAAGAAGTGACTGGAAAAGAACAGGATATGCGCTTGAGCTCTCTGGACCTTCTGAAGGCCTTCAGAAGGAGCAGAAGAGCTCTGAGCACGTAGCCTGTTCTTTCCCAGCCACTTCTTCCTCTCCTGGTGACGTCACGTTCGTGACCGTTGGAGCATTCAACGCTGGTTGACGCGGACTTCCTGTTTGCAAGAATGTCCATTCCTCTTCCATCTCTTTTCAGGGAGCCTGAACCTGGCGGACCATGCAGGATTGAGGACTTTTGGTGGACGAGCCATCACGTGTTTTTAACCGCTGTTTTAATAAACCACCTTGTGATACTGCACTTAGGTGGCACTTCCCCCTTCCTTCCTTCTTTTTGTCTCACTCACAGAGCTGGCTCAACTCTGAGGATAGCAGCCCCACAGTGCTTCCCAACTTATGCCCTGGCATCAGACTGTATTTGCCACCTCAGCAGTTATTGCTGTATGTTTGCCTGAACTATCGTTTGCATATACTTCATGCGCCAGATTTTTGGACTTTAGGGACACATGAGAAGCCCAGCATGAGCACAATGGCGGCTGAAGGCGTCCAGTGGGTCCCCACACGAAATCCAACAAACAAGCTATACAAAAATGGCAACCACCAAAATGTATAACTAGCTTTTGAAGTAAGGTACACATGGAAAGGGAATTGCACAGTACAAACGGAAAGTCTCCCAGCACACTTACCAACTAGCCTGCAAAAAAACAAAACAAAAAAATTGACACTAATGCCTCATACACGTGATCGGACTTTCCGACAACAAAATCGTGGAATTTTGTCCGAAGGTTGTTGGCTCAAACTTGTCTTGCATACACGCGGCCACACAATTGTTGGCCAACAATTACGAACCTAGTGAGGTACTATGTGGTTTTCAGCACTTTAGCGCCACCCTTTGAAGCTCCTTCTGCTAATTTCGTGTTAGAAGTTTGGTGAGTGTTGATTCGTGCTTTTCTTTTCGCGTGTTTCATTTTGTGCTTTTTCCTCTTGATTCTGAGCGGCCGTTCATCAACCAGATATGTTGCGGAATTGGAAGAGATAACGTGTTATTTATTATTGGCCTTGGAGTTATTGCTTTGACATTATTTTTTGGGTTGAATAATGATTTGATTTGGTATATTTTGGGATCCATAGAATGCACTTATTGGTTAAGTTCTATTGGCAGATAGAATGTCTAATTTTATTTATTTATTTTTTTTTTTAATGCACAATAAAAAAAACTGTGTAGAATAATACTTGGCTATGTGTTTTACTTCAAATGACAGTTTGGGAGTCGGCAGTTACATTTAAAAAAAATACAATGTAAAATTGACAAGGGACACCAACATAGTTGTATCTTTGTTCTTAAAAACTACGGGATAATGGTGTTGTGGTAACTTGCCCAAATAAAAAAATAAAAAGCATAATAATATTATTCTTGATATCACTAGAAAAAAAAAGCCTTTGGAAATTTGTTTGCAATAACTCCATCAGTATCACCAGCAAAGCAGCTTCATTATTATCCCATTAAAGAAGAAGAGAATTGTGCGCTGCATTTCGAGATTTCATAATTTGCCACGTCACGAATGTTAATTGTCCATTACCAACGGTAATTTACAAGACCGATCGCTTCTTTTTCCGAGCATGCATGTTTGTACTTTGGACTTTTGTCCGACGGACTTGTGTACACACAATCGGAAAATCCGACAACACACATTGTTGGCGGAAAATTTGAAGACATGCTAGCCAACATTTGTTGGCGGAAAGTCCGACAAAAATTGTCCGATGGAGCATACACACAGTTGGATTTTCCGCCAATAACCTGACATCGAACGTTTCCCACCGGGAAATTCGATCGCGTGTACGAGGCTTTACAATTTCCTTTAAAAACAGAGGCTTTACAGAGGTATGTGAAATGATATGTGTTTTTACAGCCCCACTGTTTAGATCATGCACAGTGTAGTTCCTCTTCGGTTAGAACATAGGTTCCGCTGACTTGATGGTGAGAGCAGATCACCTGAAGTCAGTTGCATAACTGTGACAGCCTTCTGCAATCTAATCAGTGGGAGAAAGAACCTCATGGATGATTAATGCTCACCTCTGGGATGGTAATCACGTTTCGTATGCGCTTACAGACTGTCACCACCCCCCCACCTAAAATTAAAAATGACTTACTGACTGAGATAAACTGAAACTGTCTTGTCATAAATGACAATTAGGGAGCATGTAATCTGTCAGTTTACCACTAGGTGTAGATGTTGGACAAGAAACACTCCTGATTCATTGTAAATCTATGCTATTCACTATGCTGCCAAAAACCTCAAATTTTTCGGTGGAAAAACAAGAGATTTGAGCTAATGTTGTGGAAATGACCTGCCTTCTGACTGCTCTATGATTTTATCTTCATGGGCTGGTGGAAAAGGGCGGCAGGGAATGAGGGAGAGAAAGAAGGTGAGAAAAAAACAATATAGTCAGCTGCAGACGATGCCAGCACTGGGTGTCTGACACTCAATGGGAAAGTGTAAGTGGCAGGGGGTGCAGGGTCTTCATTTACAGCATTGGATATGACTAAAATGGCTTTATTTGTGTTTGGACATTTGCAAAAAAAAAATGAAATGGCAAACAGTATGCAGAGAATACATACAGGTGGACATAGGCTAAGCTACGTGGTCATTTTTATTCTCTAAATCACACCAAAAAATTCCCAAGATCCAATCACTGAACACCCATACCTGATGTACTAAGATATCTAAGGTGAAATCTACCCAATCGTGTGTATTTTTTAGACATGTGAAATTCGTTTAGTTACGCATTCGTTATTCGTCAAAATTCGTTATATTCGTTCATTCGTATCGTACGAATGATTTAGTAAAAATTTTAACGAATTATCGAAACGAACGAATATGAAAAACAAAGAAAATACGAAATAATTAAATTAGAAATCACGAAACTACGAATGAATGAAAATCCGAAAACGAAAACAGAAACAACGAAAATACCAAACAAAGATTCAAAAATAACGAAAATCAAAATGAACGAAAAAATTCGTACATTCGTAACTTTTTTTTTGTTTGTTGATTCGTAATTTTCCATGTCTCTTACAATGGCGCTACTTAACGTGCTTCGAATGGATTCATAAATTCGTTACTTTTTTTTGTTAGTTGATTAACGTGGTTGGGTCGGAGGCACTGTGTTTTGGTGGATTTTTGAGTTAAGTTCTGACTTGTGAGAGAGAAATTCTTTGTTTCTTAAACATGTAATAGCATACACATTACATAAAATTATGAATTATGCTCCGATTACGAAAGTAAGAAAAATCAATATTATGAAAGTACGAATGTAACTAAATCTACAAAAATACGAATGCGTCCGAATACAAAATATAACGAAAATACGAATTTCGAATAAACGAAAATTAGACTAACGGAAAAACGAATCAACGAAAAAATAACTCTTACGAAAATACGAGTCCGAATACGAACACTGACGACTTACGAAATTACGAATCGTTACGAATTAACGGAAACGAACAGAAACGAAACTAAACGATTTTGTGTATGATCACAGAGTTGTGCAAATGTGTATCATTAATCATTATTGAATACTAATAATGTATTGCTTGTACAGGTGTCATACCTTTGTGATTAGTTGCATCTATTTGCTGGTGAGCAAAAGCAAATTTAGGTCTGTACCTAATGATGAAATATCTGACTTGTAACTCCACTTTCGTGGGGGAAAAAAAAATGGCAAATAAAGAAAAAATAATATAGCGTATACAATTGCGACACAAGTCATATTGTAATTGAATGTTATTAACCACTTCAATACAGCCCACCGTCACATGACGTCCACAAGGTGGATCTCCCATCCTGGGTGGACGTCCTATGACGTCCTCCTATTCCCGGCTGTCTAGGGGGCGCGCGCGCGGCGTCGCTCGGGACCCGGTGTGCGTGCCCAGCGGCCGCAATGTCCGCCGGGATTGCCCGGGAAAACAGCAGGACCGTCGAGCTGTGTGTGTAAATGCACAGATCCACGTCCTGTCAGTGGAGAGGAGACCGATGGTGTGTTCCCAGTACCGAGGAACACCGATCGGTCTCCTCCCCTTGTGAGTCCCCTCCCCCCACAGTTGGAATCACTCACATAGGGAACATATTAACCCCTGCAGTGCCCCCTAGTGTTAACCCCTTTTCTGCCAGTCACATTTATACAGTAATCAGTGCAATTTTATAGGGAAAGGTCCCAAAAATGGGTCAAAAGTGTCCGAAGTGTCCGCCGCAAAGTCGCAGTCACGAAAAAAATTGCAGATCACCGCCATTACTAGTAAAAAAATTCAAAAAATAAAAATGCAATAAATCTATTCCCTATTTTGTAAACACTATAACTTTTGCGCAAACCAATCAATAAACGCTTATTGCGATTTTTTTTTTTACAAAAAATATGTAGAAGAATACGTATCGGCCTAAACTGATTAAATAATTTAGTTGGTATGGGATATTTATTATAGCAAAAAGTAAAAAACAAATTTTCGCTCTTCTTTTGTTTATGGCGCAAAAAATCAAAACCGCAGAGGTGATCAAATACCACCAAAAGAAAGCTCTATTTGTGGGAAAAAAGGACATCAATTTTGTTTGGGTGCAACGTCGCACGACCGCGCAATTGTCAGTTAAAGCGACGCAGTGCCGAATCGCAAAAAGTGCTCTGGTAAGGAAGGGGATAAAAGCGCCCGAGGCTGAAGCGGTCAAAAATGACCTTTTCCTTTTCAATCTGCAGCCGCTCTAATTTTCGAAAAATACAATGCAATATGGCTACCTGGAGGAGTTCTGTACACAGAATGTGTACTGACCACTCCCCAGAAACATAATTTCCTGCTAGTGTGACTGGCTCACCTATTTTCCCAGAAGTCTGCCTAATGTCTGCCACGTTCATAAATTCCGCCAGCTCAGAATTTACGAATGTGGCAGACGATGAGAGCTTTTGGTCGGAAAATGCGACCACGTGTATGCTCCATCACACTTTTGCTGGCGGAATTCCAGCCAGCAAAAGATTGAGAGCAGGTTCTCAATTTTTCAATTGGAAAAAGTTTTGATCAGAAATTCTAAACGTCCTTTATGCTCGGAAGGATTGAACTTCATTTTCTCAGCTCATCGTAGTGTTGTACGTCACCGCGTTCTTGACGGTTGAAAGTTCAGAGAACTTTTGTGGGACCGTGTGTATGCAAGCCAAGCTGGAGCGCAACTCCGTCGGAAAAACCATTCAAGATTTTTCTGATGGAAAAGCCTCTCGTGTGTACGCGACATAAGACTGGCCATACATGATCCAATTTTGAAAAAATTAAGTAGAAAACTGTATGCAAAGAGTACTGTACATATAGGGTGACACAGGACCTCAGACAGATCCCGGTAAACATTGTCTCTAATATAGAAAGATTTATGAAATATAAAATGTTTAGGTTGTCACAGAAATAAAGGAGCACTCTAATGGGAAAACTTGTTCTGGTGACATCTGTCTGAGAGGAGATATCCCTTTGTTTAGGAGAGATCTGTTCTTACTAAATGTCAGGGCTGGGCTCAGCCCTTCCTTCTCGGAGAAGGCCGGTCAGTTATTTGCCAGCTCTAATTTTTCCACGGTGACTCACCTGGTGATGATATCCTGCTCGTCAGTCCTGCTGGTTACTTAACCACTTTCCGACCGGCGCACGGCGATGTACGTCCCTTTTTTGAAGAGGGATATCTCGGTAACGGCAGCAGCTGCTGCCACAACCGAGATATCCATCTCTTCAGGCGCCGGTCGGCTGTCCGATAATGGTGGTCATCGCGGCGGATTCGCCGCGAGATCACCGTTATCGGCGGCAGGAGAGGCCCTCTCCCGCGCCTTCCGCCGCTTACCGGAACGGTTGGCAGCGGCGGAGGCGATCGGGTCCTTCCCCCTGATGTGCATAGAGATGAGTGATGCTAAGATGGCCGCCACTCATCTCTATACCATAGGAGGGCGGAAGCGACGTCAAAAACGTCACTTCCGCCCATACCTCTTAAAGAGGTAATTTTTTTAAATTACATTTTTTTTTTTCTTTTTTTTTTTTGTCATTGAAGTCCAAATATGAGATCTGAGGACTTTTTGACCCCAGATCTCATATTTAAGAGGACCTGTCATGCTTTTTTCTATTACAAGGAATGTTTACATTCCTTGTAATACGAATAAAAGTGAGCCAATTAATTTTTTTTTTTTTTAAAACAGTGTAAAAATAAATAAAATCAAGAAAAATAAATAAGAAAAACCCCCAAAATTTTTTTTAAAGCGCCCCGTCCCGACGAGCTCGTGCGCAGAAGCGAACGCATACGTGAGTAGTGCATATGAAAACGGTGGTCAAACCACACATGTGAGATATCGCCGCGATCGGTCGAGCGAGAGCAATAATTATAGCCGTAGACCTCCTCTGTAACGCAAAATATGCAACCTGTAGAATTTTTTAAACGTCGCCTATGGAGATTTTTGAGGGTAAAAGTTTGATGCCATTCCACGAGCGGGCGCAATTTTGAAGCGTGACATGTTGGGTATCAATTTACTCGGCGTAACATTATCTTTCACAATATATAAAAAAATTGGACTAACTTTACTGTTGTCTTATTTTTTTATTAAAAAAAGTGAATTTTTTCCAAAAAAAGTGCGCTTGCAAGACCGCTGCGCAAATACGGTGTGAAAAAAGTATTGCAACGACCGCCATTTTATTCTCTAGGGTGTTAGAAAAAAAACAATATATAATGTTTGGGGGTTCTAAGTTTTTTTCTAGCAAAAAAAACTGTTTTAAACATGTAAACACCTAAAATCCAAAACGAGGCTGGTCTTAAAGTGGTTAAGCTGTTCAGTCCAGAAGCTCTTTGCCTTCGCCTTGGTCAACATATCAAGAGACTCGCTCCTGTGTTCCTGTTAAGACTGGCTTGACTGACATCCCTTCTGGTTCCTGATCCTGCTTGCTGTTCCACTACGCTGATTCTCCAGTTTCCTGATTTCCTGGCCTGTTCTGAAGCTGATCCCTGGCTCCCTGACGTCCTGGTTTGTCTGACTATCCATTCCGGTTACCGAACTCTGGCTATGTTTTGACCATGTTTGCTCTGTTTACCTTTTACCCTAATTATTATTAAACGGTGTGATTTTTACTGCACTTCTGTCTCAGACTGATTCATGGTTCCTGACACTAATGGCCAGAATACACGGTTAGAAAATCGGCCGATCGCTCGACAGCTGACCAACTAAACAGCGTTCGTTGGTCGAAATCGTTGCCAACATTAACCCATCAAAAAAAATCGTTAAAAGGGCAATCGATTTTTAATACGTAGTGTTGACGTTTCATGCGGAAGTGATGTAGTGTGCGTGTGACCTTGTAGCGTTCAACTCATGCGTGCTAATGTTCAAGAGATTTTTTTTACTGACGACTGTCACACCAACGAATAGAATATTGTTCCTCGTCAAACGATACGACACAAGTTTTCCATTTTTTCAATCAAACTTTTTTGTTCACAATATCGATATCGGGTATTTACTTGTTGGGCATCTACGAGTAGAAAATTGGGCGATCGTTTGCAGAACGAAAATTTTGGGCCAATATTCTTATTGTGTTTTCCTGCTAAAAGGCAGCCTATACATTAGTTTTTTTTCTGTTCAACCAGCGCATTCACACACTCGATGTGGATGGGGGGAATCCTCTAGACATGTGCAATTTGTTTCGTTTTCGTTTTTTTTCGTTATATTCATTCATTCGTTATCGTACGAATGAACGAACGATTCGCTAAAAATTTTAACGAATAATGAATCAAACGAATCCGAAAATCCGAAAAAAAAAAAACAAACAACAACGAATCTACGAAAGAAGAAAATCCGAAAAACGAAAACAGGAACAACGAAAATCAAAATGAACGAAAAAATTTGTACATTCGTAACTTTTTTTTTGTTGTTGAATTGGTAATTTTCTGTGTCCCTTACAATGGCACTGCTTAATGTGCTTCGAATGGATTGAACGAAAAAATTCGTACATTCGTAACTTTTTTTTTCGATTCGTAATTTTCCGTGACTCTTAAAATGTAATAATAGCATACACATTACATAAAATTATGAATTATGCTCCGATTACGAATCTACGAATGTTACGAAAGTACGAATAAATACGAATGCGTCCGAATTTCGAATAAACGAAAATTAAACTAACGGAAAAACTAATCAATGAAAAATAACTCTTACGAATCGTTACGAATACGAACACCGACGACTTACGAATTTACGAATCGTTACGAATCAACGGAAACGAAAAAAACGAAACAAAAAATAAACAAATTTTTCTGTTGTGCACATGTCTACTAGAATCCTCTCCACTAAATCTTTGTATTCTGATAGCAGGGAGACTTCCCCCAGCTCTAGCCTGCAGCGCTGATCGAGTGTGCAAAACCTGATAGGGCATTTGTACAGAAGTTAATAGACTTCTGTACAACCACAGTACCCACACATGGATCGTAGTTCGGTCCCTGCTGAACCAGCCGCATTTTTAACCATATAGGGACAGCTCAACTGATGTGTTTCTTGGACAAGTAAAGAGGAATATCCCCTGCAGGACACAGATATTCAAAAATAAAACCTGAGAGGGGTCTTAATCAATCCCTATTCTGGTCAAAACTACAAAAACAAAAGTTTGGGCTTTACATACAGTTTAAACATTAACAAAATGTAATTTTTTTTTTTTTTTCCTTTCAAAAATTGCATGAAAGAATCAAAGTCAGATTTAAGTGACTGTGGAATAACTTCAGACAGAATAATCAGCGCTTGGAGACCTCTAAATCTTGATCTGCTACTGATTGCTGTGTATAAAATGTTCTTTGCCTGCAGTAGACAAGACTCAATGTCAGTGAACCCATATCTAGCTTCTTTGATTCTTTATATGCTTATAGATAAAACTATTAAATCTATTAAAAAAAAACATATGTATTGGGTTGTTATTAAAGCCATTAAAAAACTCAGTATTAGGCTGTTGGCTCAGTGGCTGACAACTTGTTTTTTCTAATAAAAGCTATAATTTTTCTATTGAATTATAGCACTATGTATGTATGTTCTGTCCAGTGGCAGCTGGTGTGTTTTTTTTTTTCTGGGGGGGGAGGGTGTCGGGGCAGCAAACAACCCCCCAGTTGGTTGGTCGGTCTGCGGCACCCCACTCCAGAATTTGCCCCGTCTAGGTTGCGAGTAGGTATGCGGGTGGCGGGCAGCGGGCTCCTGCAGGTGACGGGCAGTGGCTCCAATGTTTACTTCCCTTCCGTTGCATCACGGCGGCTTCTGCCGCGCGGCTCCTCCTAGGCGTCCAAAAGGATCGCCTGTCCTTTCAGCCAATAAGGTGACGGGTCTCAAGACACACTTCCTGATTCGCCGGGAGGAGGAATAGTGTGGAGATAGCGAATATTCATTTGCTATTGTCACGCAACTGCCCACCCTTTTTTGAAGGCTATTAAAGAGGAAGTAAAGCCTCTTCACAAAAAAAAAAAAACGGAACCTGCAAGGCAAAGGCATAATGAGCTAGTATGCATAGCATACTAGCTCATTATGAATAACTTACCTGAGAACGAAGCCCCCGAAGCGGTCCTCATCCACGACCTTCTCCGGCGCCATCAATACCGGAGTGACTTCCGGGTCTCGCCGCTCCAGCGCTGTGATTCGCTGGAGCGGCGATGACGTCACTCCCGCGCATGCGCAGGAAAGCGGCATATCGCCGTGAACCCGGCATGCGCAGTGCGCCTGCACGCCGCTGTCTACGGCGCATGCGCCGTAGACAGCGATGCCTTTTCTTTTCTAAATATCTCATAAACCGTGTAGGTTTAGGAGATATTTATTGGACCTATAGGTAAGCCTTAATCTAGGCTTACCTGTAGGTCAAAGTGGTTTGTAAGGGTTTACAACCACTTTAAAGCCTCTGGCTCTAATCATGTGCTAAAAAAAAAAAAAAAAAACACTCCCCCGCCATTGGAATCCATGCGTCCAGCGCCCTGTATGTAGATCAGGTGGCCAGACACATTGATAGGGGGCGCCCATGCACCCTTAATGGACGGGCTGCCGCTGGTTCTGTCTATACCTGAGCGGACATTCTGCAGGACTTCTTTAAATAAGACTATATGTTTGAAGGAGAAGTCCACTTAACCCTATGTACATTAAAGTGACATTAAAGTGGTTCTAAAGGCAGAATGTTTTTTTATTTTAATGCGTTCCTGGCTGTCCGGGACTCTCCCTCTTCATTGGCTAAGACGGCAACGGGCTCCAGCTGTCAATCAGTCAGTGAGCCAATGAGACGAGAGAGGGGGTGGGACCGAGCCACGGCTCTGTGTCTGAATGGACATACAGAGCAATGGCTCGGCTCAGGTGCTCCCCATAGCAGGCTGCTTGCTGTGGGGACAACAAAACCTGGGCAATGCCCAGGAAAAAACCCAAAGCCTACTTACCACCAGCTCGCAGACAACCGAATGAACCTGTCTAACAGTGCGTTAAACTTACTTACTGTGGGGACACTAGGCAGAAGGGGAGGGGCCAGGAGTGCCAGCGAAGGGACCCAAGAAGAGGAGGATCTGGACTCCTCTGTCCAAAACCACTGCAACAGAGCAAGTAAATATAACATGTTTGTTAGTTTAGTTATTTTTTAAAACAAAAAAAACAAGACTTTAATATCACTTTAAACTCTCATTTAAGAAAAATGCTGACCAATGTACACTACTGTATCCCATGCAGTCTTTACATTCTTTTATTATTATTATACAGGATTTATATAGCGCCGACAGTTCATGCAGCGCTTTACAACATGAGGGCAGACAGTACAATTACTATACAATTTAATACAGGGGGGAATCGGAGAGCCCTGCTCGTTAGAGCTTACAATCTAGGAGGCTAAAACCCCTACCAGTGCTCTTTGTCTTTAGTACTTTTGGGCCAAAAATGTAAAATGATCCTGCTGCTGGACTAATTTACACTGCTGTATCCTCGGCAATCTCCTCATTCTTGTGTTAAAGCGATAGTAAATTCCGTTTTTTTTTGTTACTTGTACCTACAGGTAAACCTATAATAAGTTTTACTTGTAGGTACAGTTTACATCTCCTAAAAATGCACCGTTTAGGAGATATTCACACTAAATGCAGCCGATGACTTCACTGGCGCATGCGCTCTGAAGGTCTGGCATACCGTGCCGGACCTTCAGAGCTTGTAACGTAAACTATGGCTCCCGTGTACATGGGCGGGAGTGACATCATCACGGCCCAGGCCACTCATCTAACCGGAGGCAGCAAACTTGGAAGGAAGACCGGGTGAAGATGGAAGCCCTGTCAGCGGTGACGGCGCACAGCTGGAGGGCTTCATTTTAAGGTAAATCTTGCATAATGTGCTAGTATGCCATGCATCATACTAGCACATTATGACATTGCTTTGCAGGGAATTTTTTTTTCTTTTCTTGGGATGCAGGTTACTACCGCTTTAAAGCCCCTACCTGTTCGTCTCTTGTAACGCTTGGTCTACTCTGTACAATTTCCTGTTGCTAGCCAATTTCCCACTGCTGCATCATCTGCAGTATCTTAATTTTTTTTTTTTAGGTTTATTTAATTATTATTATTATTATTTATTTATTTATTTATTTTTATTAGATATTTAAAAAGGACAAAAGGCCAATGATATCAATAAGCCCTGTCAAACACATAAAAATAAGAAGGTTACACCTGCAATCTGGTGGGTCCCAATGGCACACCTTGGTACAGGGAAAAAAAGATAAAAAAAAAAAAAAAAAAAACAGCCAAAGAAGAAAAAGACTAATGGCCTGTACACACAGTCGGAAATTCAGACGGAAAAGGTCTGATCGGATTATGTTATCGGACTTTTTCTGTCGGAAAAAATTTGCGAGCAGGATCTAAAATTTTCCAACAAAAAAATCTGATCTGACTTTTTCCGATCGTTTGTAGAGAATTGCGAAGGACAAAGTGCCACGCATGCTCAGATCAAATTACGAGACCAAAGCTATTGGCTACTAGCCTCTACGTAGTTTCGTCGTACGCAACGAACGTCACCACGTTCTGAACGATCGGACTTTCCGACAACTTTGTCTGACCGTGTGTATGCAACACCAGTTTCGGACAAAATCCGTCAGAAAAAATCTGATGGATTTTGTGGTCGGAATTTCCAACCGTATGTACAGGGCATAAGTCATCCATGCTACATTCAGCACACTGACACTCGCCCCCCTCTCCCGATATCACAGTAAGGGCATGCAGTACTGTAGACATATAAAGAATTAGGTATTGGTATTTAGCAAAAGCACATCTGAATATGACGTCATGAGGGAATCCGGCCATGATTCCAATTTTTTTTTATATTTTTTGGGACACGCTCTGCCATCATATGATCTTGTATTTAAGCAAGTCCTCATTAACCAGACAGAGAACCTGTAATAGAGACGGAGATTTGGGGTTCTTCCAATTAAGGAATATCCCTGGTCTGATAAAATATCAAATGAAAAGTCTCTTAATTCTTAATGGGAGTTTGACAGAAACTCTTTGGACTTATCTAGTGATATATATTAAAAAAATTTACATTTAAAGTTTAATCTCAAAGTCAGATAACATTTACAAATCAAAGCGACAATACAAATGTATTAAAAAAAAAATATATATATATATATATTTTTTTTATTTTATTTTTTATATATATTTAAAAATACCATACACTAGAGAGAGGGTCTTTTCATGCGGCTTAAAGGGCCACAATAAAAATACACAAATCCTTTAAAAACAATGTTTGGGGATGTCTTAAAGCTGTACAGAGTGTTACAGAACAGTATACACTAATTCAACTTAAAAAATAAAGTAATAAACAAAAAGAGTTCCCCTTAAAACTCCTAAATCCTTATCCAGGTATGCGGCATGGGTGGTCAGGAAAAGGAGAGCAGTACACATACTCTCCCCCATACTGTGACATCCTAGGCCACATGCCTTTTAAGATGCAGGGAAGTACATTGGGGAAAATAATTATTTGATCCCCTGCACTGCAGATTTTGTAAGTTTGCTCTTTTACAAAGAAATGAAGGGTCTATCATTTTTATCATAGGTATATTTTTAATGATGGAGACAGAATATGAACCAAACATCCAGAAAAAAACACATGATACAAATGTTATAAATTGAGTTGCAGTTCAGTGAGTAAAACATGACTTGGTACTTAGTGGAGAAGCCTTTGTTGGCAAGCACAGAGGTAAGATGTTTCTTGTAGTTGGTGACCAGGTTTGCACACATCTCAGGAGGGATTTTGGTCCACTCTTCTTTACAGATCTTCTCTAAATCCTAATGCCGCGTACACACGGTCGGAATTTGCGACAACAAATGTTTGGTGCATTTACGACCGTGTGTAGGCTCCATCGGACATTTTTTGTCGTAACTTCCGACAAACAAAATTTGAGAGCTGGTTCTCAAATTTTCCGACAACAAAATCCGTTGTCGTAAATTCCGATCGTGTTTACACAATTCCGACGCACACAAAATTCCACGCATGCTGGGATCAAGCCGAAGAGCCGCACTGGCTATTGAACTTCATTTTTCTCGCCTCTTCATACGTGTTGTAAGTCACCGCGTTTCTTGACATTCGGAATTTCCGACCAACTTTGTGTGACCGTGTGTATGCAAGACAAGTTTGAGCCAACATCCATCGGAAATAAATCCAGGAATGTCCGATCGTCTGTATGCAGCATTAGGGTTTCTTGGCTGTCACTCGGCAACTCGTAGTTTCAGCTCCCTTCATATATTTTCTATAGGCTAGGCCACTCCATGACCTTAATGTGCTTCTTTTTGAGCCACTCCTTTGTTGCCTTGGCCGTGTGTTTTGGGTCATTGTCATGTTGGAAGACCCATCCATGACCCATCTTCAGTGTTCTGGCTGAGAGAAAAAGGTTCTCGTCCAAGATTTTACAATACATGGCCCCATCCATTGGCCCCATCAATGCAGGAAATTCAGCCGGTACCTTTAGCAGAGAAACAGTCCCAACGCATAATGTTTCCACCTCTGTGCTTGACTGTAGGGATGGTGTTCTCAGGGTCATAGTTAGCATTTTTCTTCCTCCAAACACGGCGAGTCGAAGAGCTAAATTTTGGTCTCATCTGACCACAGCACTTTATCCCAATCCTTCTCTGAATCTTTTAGATGTTCATTGGCACACTTCAGACGGGCCTCTACATGTATCTTCTTGAGGAGAGAGACCTTGTGGGTGCTGTAGGATTTCAATCCATGGCGGTGTATTGTGTTACCAATGGTTTGTTTGGTGACTGCGATCCCAACTGTCTTGAGATCATTCACAAGCTCCTCCCGTGTTCTGGGCTGATCCCTCACTTTTCTCACGATCATCCTTACCCTATGAGGTGAAATCTTGCATGGAGCTCCAGACTGAGGGCGATTGATGGTTATATATTTTTTTTCCATTTGCGAATATTCGCTCTAACGGTTGTCTCCTTCTCATCAAGCTTCTTGCTGATGGTCTTGTAGCTCATTCCAGCCTTGTGCAAGTCTACAATTTTGTCCGCGACGTCCTTTTACAGCTCTTTGGTCTTGCCCATAATGGTGAGGTTTGAATGGAAGAACGGTATTCTATGGATAGGTGTCTCTTTTCTTGTTCTTATTAAATTGACAGGACTGATCTGTGTACCACATGTGCACATACCGTAGCCAGTCTGTGGGAGACGGAATTATTGTTGGTTGGTATGGGATCAAATACTTATTTTACTCACTTAACTGCAACTCAATTTATACCATTTGCATTAGACGTGCAATCCATTTCGTTCCAAATTTGTTTTTAACAAATTTTGACAAATTGGTAAATTCAGAAATACAGTGGAACCACAGATTGCGAGTAATGCGGTTAACGAGCGTTTTGCAATACGAGTACTGTGTTTTTAAAACGAGCACGATTCAGGCCAAATCGTGTGCAGTGCCGTGTTTGGCCTTAGGTAATGCACGGAAAGGCCCAAGGACAGCTCGGCTGACCTCTGCAAACCTCAGGAACGGAGTCTTTCTGAGGTTTACCGAGGTCAGCCGTGGTGTCCTCTGCCCCTTTGGCGGTTTCCGAGGCTCTACGACGCCCCCCCACCTCTGGCCTCATGCGATATTGCATGCCATTAAAGTCAATGCGGAACAAATTATTTTTCTCTCCATTGACTTCAATGGGGAAACTCGCTTTGATATACGAGTACTTTGGATTATGAGCATACTCTTGGAACGGATTATGCTCGTAATCCGAAGTTCCACTGTATCCAAATGAATGAAAACCCATTTAGCAAATTTTTCCAAATATTTGTAAATTTTAAAATTCGCAAAATCGGTATTCGAAAATCCGGAAATTTGAAAATGAGAAAATTGGTAACTTCATAAATTAGAAATCCAAGAATCAAAAAATTACTAAATTAGAAAATTCTGAAATAAGACCGAAAATACAAATACAAACAAAAGAACTGAAAATAAGAACAAATATCCGAAAACCCCCAAAATTCTAAATAATAACTAATAACTTAACTATTACTAACTATTAAATTATAGGTATTGGAATTTCCTTTCAAATTTGGCTGTTGGTGAACGTAACGAGTACAAATTTATCCGAAGTTACAAATTATCCCAAATAACGAATGCTGTATCTAAACGAATGGAATGTAACAAATTAATAATTATATATAACAGAAATAATAATGATAAAAACTTTTAATTATTATTTATTATTTGTTACGTTCAATTCATTTGGATACAGTATTCGTTATTTCGGATAATGCGTAACTTTGGATAAATTTGTATTCGTGACGTTGACTAACAGCCATATTTGAAAGGAAATTCCAATACCTATAATTTAATAGTTAGCTAATATTTCAAATTTGGGTTCTTTCAAATTTTCGGATTTTCTTTCTTATTTTTTGATTTTCAAATGTCTGTTTTTTTTCGAATTTCTGGTTTTCGAATTTCTGCTATTCGAATTTCTGGGTTTTCGAATTTATGAATTTTCGGTCGTAGCGAATGACCCGAAAAGCAAAAAAAAAACAAAAGAAACCAATGAAAATGAACAAATTTTTCAGCAGTGCACATGTCTAACTTATCGTATCGTTTTTGGCTTTTCTCTCAATCATTTAAAATATACCTATGATAATAATTATAGACCTTTCATTTCTTTGTAAGGGCAAACTTGCAAAATCTGCAGGGGATCAAATAATCATTTTCCCCACTGTACCTTGAAAGGGTTGAAGCAATACCTCCACTGCCCCCTTTGAAAGGCGCCTTCACCAGTAGGCTGTTGAATGTAATGCTGTTTTCATTGATACAAGCCGGTGACTAGGCTGTTCATTCATATTTGAATTGTAAATATTTTAAATAAATTATCATAATGTTTCTTTTATGAACCGCCTTTACATAGAAATGTGTTTTTCTATTGCATTTCTTTTCCATACTTTTCATTTATTTTCCGATGTGTGTTTTTCACAGCCATGTATTATCAAGTGAAAAATACAGCATTGCACATTTGTGTATTTAAATTTAAGTAAAATGAATGTAAAATAATCACCTCCTACCAACAAACATATTTTCCCGGCATCCTGTGTAGTCGGGTGCTTATGCTCATCTAGGTCAGTGTATTTGCTTGAATTGTTGTCCATATGGAGTGCACAGCCACAAGGAACATATGTTGTTGTATTTTTCCTGCCTTTTTATAATATGCCATAAGTCTCCGGATACAACTCCAAATTCTCCTCGTTATTCCGACTTGTCATCGTAGATGAGGTTGTCCCCAATTTACAGCTAAACACTGTCATGTTGCTAATGAGATGTTAATAAGCATCTTGATGGAATGTATGCGTAGGTTATTTTTATCTCGGGAAGCGTGCCCTTCACATCTACTGGTGCTGTGCGTTTATTGTATATGAACCCAACATCATTAGATGTCTCTCTGTATTAAAGGCACTCTAGTAACACATACAAATGTTGCCTGTTAAGGTTCTCATTTATTTCAAGTAACGGTACAGCTAGTACTAGTCACGTTCAACTGGACTTGTTCTGTGATGTTGAAGATGCTTCACAGCTTATCCAAGACACTTCTTCCGTTCCATCGAGTGTCCGATTTATAGGCATATAAATATACATTGATCCATTCACTAGACATGTTCACTGCCAAAAAATTCGTACATATTTGTTTTCGTTTCATTCAGGGTTTTTTTTTTCAGGTCGTTCGTTATGATTGCAATTCTAAAATGTGAAAATTCTAAAATTTGAAAAATTTGAAAATCCAAAAATTCGAAAGAAAATCCAAAAATTCGAAAGAATAATTGACTAATAACTAACTATTAAAATACCCCATCGTTTATAGGCATACTGGTACTCAGTCACATTGATCCATTCACTAGACATGTATTTAAATTCGTACATTTTCGTCTCATTCGGTTTTCTTTTTGTTTTTCGGGGTCATTCATTATGATTGCTATTCGAAAATGTGAAAATTTAGAAAATTCATAAATTCCAAAATTTTTAAAAATTTTAAAAAATAGAAAATCCAAAAATTCTAAAGCATAACTAACTAATGATAACAAACTATTAAAGTATAGGTATTGGAATTTCCTTTCAAATTTGGCTGTTAGTGAATGTAACAAATAGAAATTTATCCAAAGTTACAAATTATCCGAAATAACGAATGCCACATCTAAACAAATGGAACGTAACGAATTAATAATAATAAATAACAATAATAAAAAGTTTTTATTATTTATTATTATTCATTTGTTACGTTCCATTTGTTTAGATGTGGCATTCGTTATTTTGGATGATTCGTAACTTCGGATAAATTCATATTCGTTATGTTTACTAACAGCCAAATTTGAAAGGAAATTACAATACCTATAATTTAATAGTAATAGTTAAGTTATTATTAGTTAGTTATCTCATATTTTAGAATTTTTGGATTTGTGAGTTTTCAAATTTGCAAATTTATGCATTTTCGAATTTGCGAATTTACGAATTTTCGAATTTATTTGAATTTTTGAATATTCAAATTTACGAATATTTGGAAAAATTCAATCAAATGGGTTTCCGTTAATTTGGATAATTCAGAATCACAGAATGCGTTGAAATTCGTTAAAAAACAAATTGGTAATGAAACTAATTGCACATGTCTACCGTTCACCATGGAATTTGACGAGGCAGATGCTGGTTGTCCAAGAACAGGGTTGGAGGTTGTGAAAGTTTGTGGAAACATGTTCTATTTTCAAAATTTGATTCCTTGGTTTGCAGGAAGCAGAGCATTTCAAAGGATAAGAGTGACCGCAAGTCTAGGTCATGTCCAGTAATATTTTATTTTTTCAAGGAGAAGAGGTTACAATCGCCTAGATTGGAAGCTCTGAGCAGGGCCCTCTGACTCCTACTGTACTGAATTGTATTGTAACTGTATTGTCTGCCTTCATGTTGTAAAGCGTAGTGCAAACTGTTGGCGCTATATAAATCCTGTATAATAATAAAGGGTTAGAAAGTATAGGTAACTCCTATCCCCCTTAGGGTTAAAAAAAAAAAAAAAAAAAAACTTTTTTAATAGGAAAACCAAAAACAACAGTTAAGAGCATATGTACACATTGGGGTTGATTTACTAAAGGCAAAACCACTCTACACTGCAAGTGCACTTGGAAGTGCAGTCGCTGTAAATCTGAGGGGAATATCTGAAATGAGGGGAAGCTCTGCTGATTTTATCATCCAATCATGTAGAAGCAAAAATGCAGTTTATTTTCCTTGCATGTCCCTCTCGCATCTACAGCGACTGCACTTCTAAAGCCCCATACACACGCTCGGATTATCCGAGGACCAGGTCCGTCGGATCATGTCCGTCGTACTTTGTCCGATGTTGGTTTTGCGTACACACGGTCGGACAAAGTTGTCGGAAAATCCGATCATTCTGAACGTGGTGACGTTTGTTGCCTACGACGGGACTACGTAGAGGCTAGTAGCCAATAGCTTTGGTCTTGTAATGTGATCTGAGCATGCGTAGCACTTTGTCCGTCGGAATTCGATACACACGATCGGATTTGGTGTGATCGGACTTTGTTGTCGAAAAATCTATCCAGCAGGAGATAGGACTTTGTCCGTCGGACAATCCGATGGAAACTGTCCGATGTTGCCTACACACGGTCGGAATTTCCGACAACATTGTCCGATAGGACAGAATCCATCGTAAAATCCGACCGTGTGTATGGGGCTTAAGTGTACTTGTAGTGCTCAGTGGATTTGCCTTAAGTAAATAATCTGTATAGTATATTCCATAGGAATTATGCATGTGCATACCTCCCAACTTTTTGAGATGGGAATGAGGGACACATATCAACAAAAGTATGCAGACATAGGACACACCCCTTGCAACTCCCCCTTAAAGGGGAACTGTACAGAAAACAAGATTGGTCAAACCTACAAGTGCTTTTTTTTTTTACCACTACTATTCCTTTATATTGGCTTTTGGAATTTAAAAATGCAGCAATTTAGAAATCAGATGAAAGGTTTAGCACTGGAAAACACTTTTTGATAGATAAAAAGTGAATTTTATATACATCTATATAGATCAGATAAGAATGAGGGACAGAGGGACATTACTCCAAATGAGGGACAGTTGGGAGTGTATGCATATCGTGTCATGTGAGGAAAGCCTTGGAATAAAACCATTTTCTATTATTGCATCTTGCTCCCGCTCCTTGTTCCAATTTGGATTGTGCGTTCTCTGGTAAATGGAGCCTGCTAGACAAGTGAATGCAATCTTTATCCTAGACAGCGTGCAGCTCCCTGTTTGGATTTATATACATCGATCGTTGTAAATGCAGATGTTTTATCAAACATGTCTACAGGGAATGTATCTCACTGTAAAGGTGTAGTCATCATCTGGGGAAAAAAAAATACATTATTTAAAATATGTTGATTTATACAGTAAATGCATTGGAATTGGAATCTATTACACTATAAAGAGGTTATCATCATATCCTCATCATTTCGATTGGTTAGCAGGAAGTCTGTGACAGGTGATAACATAACAAAATATCGGTGGAGCTGCTGATTGGCTCCCGCTGTGTCCAATCACAGCAGGAGTGGGTCGCCAGTGGCGCACGTGCGCCCCAGACCCAGAAGTGTCAGGTCCTGTACTAGGTACGTGATCTGACACGGCTGCCCTGTATATCTACGGTGGGCGGTCACTTACCGGTAAAGAACACCAAACAAAACGAGCTTTCATTTTAGCTTCTTGAAGCAGAACTTTACTTTTACCATTATAACAACTTAAAAAAATATATATTCTTTAGCAAGAAGCATATATTCCACATTAATAATTATGCTACCAAAATGAGTGTTCTGTATATTGCCTCCAGCTGTTTCTTATTGCCAGAGGTTATTATTTTGCTGAAGCCCAGAGACCCTGAACAGAAGTAATCTTTAGGCTGTCAGCAGATCGGCCTCTAGTGGCTCGGATTTGTGGCACAATGCCAAAAATGGAGAGCAACTGAGCATGTGCAAAGCAGGGTGAGCCAGTGTTACTGGATTTTAAATAGTACAAGCACTTATTTTTAATATTTTACAGAGCTATACCTGCAAAAGGGGCCAGTATGAAGTGATCTATTGGGACTTAATCTTCTGACTGAAGTTCCACTTGCCAACCAGCCGCCACAGTAAAACTGCGGCAGAATGGCACGGCTGGGCGAAATTATGTTATGTAACGTCGTTTCGCCCTGTGGCCACTAGGGGCGCGCACACGCCCCCGGAGGCAAGCACCCACTGCTCGCCCCCAGAGCCGATGCGAGTTCCCGGCGGTCGCGATCGCTCGTGACACACCAGGGTCTGTAAACAAAGTATGAACAGCGATCTGTCATCTCCCCTACAGTCCCATCCCCCTTCAGTTAGAACACAGAGATGGTACACAGTTAACCCCTTGATCGGCCCCTAGTGTTAACCCCTTCCCTGCCAGTGACATTTACACAGTAATCAGTGCATTTTATAGCACTGATCGCTGTATAATTGTCAATGGTCCCAAAAAAGTGTCAAAAGTGTCCGATCTGACCGCCGCAATGTCGCAGTTCATCGATTTTTATTTGATCGCCACCATTACTAGTAAAAAAAAAAATATATAATAAAAATTCCATAAATCTATTCCCTTTTTTGTAGATGCTATAACTTTTGCGCAAACCAATCAAGATAGGCTTATTTCGATTTTTTTTTTTTTTTTTATACCAAAAATATGTAGAAGAATACATATCGGCCTAAACTGATGAAGAATTTTTGGGATATTTATTATAGTAAAAGTTAAAAAATATAATTTTTTTTATTTTGAAAATAGTTGCTCTTTTTTTGTTTATAGCGCAAAAAATGAAAACCGCAGAGGTGATCAAATACCACCAAAAGAAAGCTCTATTTGTAGGAGAAAAAGGACGTCATTTTTTTTTTTTTGGGGTAGAACGTGGCATGACCGCGCAATTGTCAGTTAAAGTGACACAATGGCCTGGTCAAGCCGTGTCCCAGAAAGCTGCGGGTGAAGAAGGGGGCAAACTTCCGCTCAGAAGTGGGCATGGCTACATGTCAAAACTGGGTACCTGCCCCCCCCCCCCAAAAAAAAAAAGTGATATGCCAATTGTGGTAGAAGAGGACTTAAAGAGGAACTGCAGTCTGCTCACATAATTTGTAATAAAAACATCTTTGCTATTCTGAAGCTTTCCTCCAACCACTTTGCATATTATTTTATATATACTCTGATTCTATACTTGCCAAATATGCTGCAGAAATCTCCCTCCACTGAGTCTGGCTGCAACCATTTTAACTGTGGGCAGCTGAAGCTGCTGTCTGTCCACTTCCTGGATTTACATAGACACACGCCTCCAGCTCTGCAGCTCTCATTGGCCCTCTTATGACTCACCCCCCCTCCCTTCCTGGAAAACTCTCACAAGAGTGAGAAAGAGATCTGTGTATGATGTCATAAGCCTAGGCTAATGACCAGACAAGAAACAGGAAGAGGACTGTATAAGGTATTTACTGTCAGAAAAAAAAATGTTTTACAATCCAAAGCTAAAACAACAAGGGCAGAAGATTTAATAGATAAAAAGTTGAAAAAATGACTGGAGTTCCGCTTTAAAGCATAACTTCCCCTTTTGAGTGAAGTAACACTTTAACCGCTTGCCAACAGCCTCACACAGATATACTGCGGCAGAAGGGCACGTACAGGCAAACTAACGCACTTGTACGTGGGCCTTTAAGAGGCGTGCGCGCGCCAGCGGCGGCAAGCTCAGTGAGCCGGGTCACGGGTCCCACGGACTCTATCGCCGCAGGGATACCTTTTGCGCAAACCAATCATATCTATAGAATAGAATACATATCAGCCTAAACTGAGGAAAAAAAATGTTTTTTATATATTTTTGTGGGATATTCTAGCAAAATGTAAAAAATTTGTTTTTTTTTCAAAATTGTCGCTCTTTTTTTGTTTATAGCGCAAAAAATAAAACCGCAGAGGTGATCAAATAACACCAAAAGAAAGCTCTATTTGTGGGGAAAAAAGGACGTCAATTTCGTTGACGTCAATTTTGACGTCAACAATTGTTTGTTGTTGGAAGCCACGTCGCACAACCGCGCAATTGTCAGTTAAAGCGACGCAGTGCCGAATCATAAAAAGTGCTCTGGTCAGGAAGGGGGTAGATTCTTACGGGGCTGAAGTGGTTAATAAACGGTGCATGTAATTTAGACAATGGTTTGGTACTGATTAATGCTTCATAATTTATTTGTTCAATATGTCTCTATCTAATTGTCAGACATTGCAGATTGTCAGGTGACCAGCAGAAATAAATTGCAGACTAGGAGCGAGTGATGTATTTTCTGTAACAAAATTGGCCCATTAATATAATTTAGATTCCAATGTTCGTCTAGCAGAAATTAAGCAATTATGTCATTGAAGACATTCTGTGGCAAATTACTGCATTTATGTGAGACTTAAGGTCTGGCGAGAAAGTGGATGAAACTTCATGTGCAGACGAACAAGGAAAACCCTATTTATCGAAAAAATGATGCGATGTGACCTACTGTGTGCGTCAATTCATAGAGCTAAATGGCTTATAAAGGCTTTGTCTTCAAAGGTTTGGAAACGTGATAAAACCATTTTTTGTTGTTGTTTTGGATAGATTAGGAAAGCGTACAATGGATCTTATTGCTTAAAATATATAGGTAGGAGGTGTTTCCTCCAAAATTGGTTTAGTTGCTCATAGATTAGGGATGGGCGAACGGTTCGGCCCGAGCATATGTTCTGGTCGAACTTTGGAACACTGTTAAAGTCTACGGGACACTAGGTTAGATTAGCTTAGGGGCTAGGGTTTTGGGTTGAGGATGTCATAGGAAGTGTAGTTGCCCTTGAAATATACCAATCCTACA
Organism: Lithobates sylvaticus; assembly: GCA_028564925.1. Taxonomy (NCBI): domain Eukaryota; kingdom Metazoa; phylum Chordata; class Amphibia; order Anura; family Ranidae; genus Lithobates; species Lithobates sylvaticus. The sequence continues at coordinate 34,157,944 of CM053037.1, read as the reverse complement.
AGAACAAGCCTGCGGAGGCTATAATAAACTATTTGTGACTGCAGGTGCCTAAAATGTAAAACTACACATTCTAGATTTCCCATTTCCTCAGAATTAAAGTGTTGTAAAGGTTATTTTTTTTTTTTTTTTTCTAAATAGGTTCCTTTTAAGCTAGTGCATTGTTGGTTCACTTACCTTTTCCTTCGATTTCCCTTCTAAATGTTTTTTTTTTCTTTGTTTTCTTTGTCTGAATTTCTCATTTCCTGTTCCTCCTCAGTAAGCTGTTCAGTAAGCTGTTCTGGCTGACTAAACACCGCTCGGATGATGGTGTGAAGTTTACTGAGGAGAAACAGGAAGTGAGAAATTCAGAAAAAAAAAAAACATTTAGAAGGGAAATCGAAGGAAAAAGTAAGTGAACCAACAATGCACTAGCTTAAAGGAACCTATTTAGAAAATAAAACCCCTTACAACTCCTTTAAATTTCTATTTTAAACTGAATGGTTTGTTTTACAAGGTGATCGTTTACAATCCTTTTAAGCTGGTCATTCACAGAGTAAATTTCTTCCAGTTCCTGATGATACAGCAGAAATTAGAGTCACGGGTGGCCCTGTTGGCACCCTCCCTCCCCTCGGGAAGAAAACAGGAAGTGAGAAATTCGGACAAAAGAAGAAAAACATTTCGAAGGAAAATCGAAGGAAAAAGGTAAGTGAACCAACAATGCACTAGCTTAAAGGAACCTATTTAGAAAATAAAAAAACAAACCTTTACAACCCCTTTAACTTCCAGCTGTAAGATCTTTGCAATCTTTTGTGTTGTTTTAATTGTTCTTTAATATTTATACCACAGCTAGGTAAATATAATGCCGCGTACAAACGATCAGATTATCCGGCGTACTTAGTCCGACGGACCAGGGTCCGGGTGGACAATTCGATCGTGTGTTGGCTCCAGCTGACTTTTTCTTCCCAAAAGTCCAGAGGACTTAGAAGCCTTGACTCAAAATTGTCCGGCGGACAATCCGGTCGTCTGTGTGCTAGTCCGACAGACTAAGACCGACACTAGGGCAGCTATTGGCTACTGGCTATGAACTTCCTTATTCTACGTCATCACGTTCGAATCCGGCGGACTTTTGAAGTGATCGTGTGGGGCCAAGTCCATTCATTTGAAAGTCCGGCGGACCTCCGCTGCAAAGTCCGTCGGATTGTCCGCCGGACCAAGTGCGCCGGAAAGTCCGATTGTGTGTACGCGGCATAAGAGTTGGGTAATACATTTTATGATGCTGACTGTAAAATCATTGTTAATCTCTTTCTGAAAGCTTTGCTTTGTGTTTAATTCATTCAAAATTATTTCAGTGTGTTTTGGCTTTCACCAAATTGGATATTTAAACAGGAGGTGACCTGCGTAACAGATGGCTTGTCGTTCGACTGGTGAAAGCAAAAGCCTAAGTTTTAGAAATAGTCGTAAATATTGGAAACTGCTTCTGTTAACCGCAGAGATAAGTAAGCTATAAAAATGCAGATTGTATTGAATATTATGACTTTGAATAAAAGACAGTTTGTCCTCATAAGATAAACGTATTTAAGAAAGAACTAAAGGCACTATGTCCCAAATGTATGTGATGGGGCACCAAAATTTTTTTTTTTAAAGCCCCATTAGTTCTACTAATTAGAGGGTACTAATTAGAATGTCGCTTATTCTGCTAGTAGTAACCCCCTATTGTTCTTTAAATTGGCTACCCTGGCACAGACACATTAAAGCATCGGAAAAGCAATAAAAACAGCATTATATTATAAACTGGAACTATTACTGTAAACAAGTGAATCCCTCATAGGCAGGTAACACCATCCATTCTTAGTGCCTGCAGACCGGTACTGGTTCCTTTTGACATGTGGTAGTTTCTGTGCAGAAAACAATTGTGACATGTAGAGCTGTAACAATAAAATCAAATGTAGCCCCTACACTAAAGCACCCGCTAACACGCATCCCTTCCCCTCCCCAAACATAGCAATAAAAAGTGCTTTAAATACTAAAAACTTAAAGAGGAAGTAAAGCCTCTTAAAAAAAAAAAAAAGACACCCTGCAAGGCAAAGGCATAATGAGCTAGTATGCATAGCATACTAGCTCATTATGAATGACTTACCTGAGAACGAAGCCCCCAAAGCCGTCCTCATCCACGATCTTCTGCGTCGCCATCAAACCCAGAGTGACTTCCGGGTCTCGCCGCTCCAGCGCTGTCATTCGCTGGAGCGGCGATGACGTCACTCCCGCGCATGCGCAGGAAAGCGGCATATCCTCGTGAACCCGGCATGCGCAGTGTGCCTGCGTGCCGCCGTAGACAGCGATGCCTTTTCTTTTCTAAATATCTCCTAAACCATGTAGGTTTAGGAGATATTTATTGGACCTACAGGTAAGCCTTAATCTAGGCTTACCTGTAGGTCAAAGTGGTTTGGAAGGGTTTACAAACACTTTAAGTGTAGGCAGCCAGCTAAATTCACTGTTGAAAATTCAATGAACTGTTGCACCTGCTAAAAAAAGACAGTTTAGACTGGTAAACAGCATAACCAGGTTCTTGCACTACATCGCTCTTCTGCAGTTAAGGCAATACAGCTTGTACAAGGAATACCACAACCTCTGAAGGAACAGCAACACACGTATGATGTCAAAGAAGGGCTCTCCTATCCTCTCTTCTCAGCCAGCTCCCTGCTTTAGGCTGGGTTCACACTTGAGAACTCCGCAGGATGTTGTCACGTAACTTACAGCGGAGTCCGAAATGCTGAGGGTGGCCTCTTGCACGGTTCCGGTCCCAACACCCCTGGTAGTGGGGACAGGGAGTGCTGGGGCAACGAAAAGGTGAAGGTGCCTGCAGGCTGAAGGCTGGAGCTTGGAGATACAGGATCCTCTCGGAGTAAGGCGTGAAGACTGATCACCAGAACTGTTCAGCGGGAGCCAGACAGGTAAGTATGGACTCTGGAACAACTGCAATGTCAAAAACAGGCAAAGGTTGGCAACTGGCTGGCAACAAGGTACATAAACGGAAGGCAAGTTTGTGGTCAAGGACAGGCAGAGGTTGGCAACGGGCTGGCAGCAAGGTACAGAATCAGGAAGCGGAGCCATAGTAGAGAATCCAAGCCGAGGGCGGTATAATCAGTAGAGGTAGATGACAGGCAGGGGTGATCCAGGAGAATGGTCAAATAAGCCGGGTTTGTCAGGAGCAAGGTAACAGGTCATACAGCAAACGATCCAGCACTGGTATCAGGCAGAGACTCTGTTTATATAGGGCGCCATGTGCCAGGATTGGCGGACGCGAATGTGTATGCGCAAGCGCGCACACGCGTTCGTATGAGTGCGCGCACGCGTTCGTATGGATGAGCGAGTGCGCACGTTCGTTGTGGAACTTGTTCGTCTCTGTCGTGGGACACTACTCGTGCTCAGTGGCATTAGCAGAACGGGAATCAGCCACTGCTGCACGGAGACGGGCATTAGCAATGTGAGTTCTCTGACAGATGTGGAAACCTTGAAAAAACATCTGAACAAATTAATGGGGTGGGCAACTACATGGCAAACGAGGTTCAATGTAGAAAAATTTAAAATACAGGCAGTCCCCGAGTTACAAACACCCCGAGTTACGAACGACTTCTACTTACGTACTGGTCCTGGATACCTTCGGACACATTCCATACTGCAGTACTACATGTACTGCATGGCCAGAAGAGCCCCAGATAACATAACAAGCGCCCGGAACATCCCACATCCATGCACAGGCGGACGTTACACTTACGAATGCAGTGTTCTGACCAGAAGTTACACTTAGAAATGCAGTGTTCCGACTTACGTACAACTTCGACTTAAGAACAAACCTACAGTCCTATTGTGTTCGTAACTCTGGGACTTCCTGTAATGCATTTCTGTGGCAAAAATATGAATGCAATCTATACACTGGGGGGAGAACCTCTGGGTGAATCTAGGATGGACAAGGACCTGGGGGTGCTAGTAGATGATAAGCTCAGCAATGGCATACAATGCCAAGCTGCTGCTGACAAAGCAAACAGAATATTGGCATGCATTAAAAAGGGGATTAATTCCAGAGATAAAATTATAATTCTCCCGCTCTACAAGACTCTGGTCCGGCCGTACCTAGCGTATGCTGTCCAGTTCTGGGCACCAGTCCTCAGGAAGGATGTACTAGAAATGGAGCGAGTACAAAGAAGGGCAACAACGCTAATAAAGGGTCTGGAGGATGTTAGTTATAAAGAAAGGTTACGAGCACTGAACTTATTCTCTCTGGAGAAGACGCTTGAGAGGGGATATGATTTCAATATACAAATACCGTACTGGTGACCCCACAATAGGGATAAAACTTTTTTGCGGAAGGGAGTTTAACAAGACTCGTGGCCACTCATTAAAACTGGAAGAAAAGAGGTTTAACCTTAAACTATGTAGAGGGTTCTTTACTGTAAGAGCGGCATTGATGTGAAATTCCCTTCCACAGGCGGTGGTCTCAGTGGGGAGCATCGCTAGTTTCAAGAAACTATTAGATAAGCACCTGAACGACCGCAACATACAGGGATATACAATGTAATACTGACATATAATTGCACACATGGGTTGGACTTGATGGACTTGTGTATTTTTTCGACCTCACCTACTATGTAACTATGTAATGCAGCAGCTCACAGAAGCTGGAGTCCGATGTGTCTCCATTCAACATTTCAGGTCTGATTTCAGCCCAAAATCCTTTTCCCTGTTTGCCCCTACACAGCTACCACGGCTCTTTACCATCTTGGACTGCCAAGCCATAGAGGTTCCAGACTGGACTGCCCTGCCGAGAGCCTGGGATACCCCGGGTACTTCACAGCCACGTTAGCAGCAAGAGTGCAGATCCAGGTCCCCTCCACCTCGCACACCATCGGCCCGGGGGCACCCGGGCCGATCCCGAAGCCTGACTTGGCTAGTTCTCCTTTTTCCGCTGTGTCACCCGGAACTACCTCGAATCACATATGCTTTTATCTTGCACATTTCTCTCCAGGTTCTAGCCATGATCTATACCCCAGGTTTGAGAAATCTTTATCAGTAATTCCCCGGCCAGTGGCATACAGGCAGTGGTTAAACTCTTTGGACATTTTTTACATAGATATGCCTTTCTCCGGAGCCTGTGGAGGGGTTTCATTGGGTGGGTTTGGGGGGCTAATTTGACCTCTGATCGTGGTCGAAGTGCCCCTCCTGGGACCCATTCGAATAATGTGTTAAATGGGTAGATGTGTTATCTTATGTTTGCTCATACATTGGATTGGTAGTCAATTGTTACAGGGGGGAGGGGTCTAAGGGGTCACCAGGTCAGGGCTTTCTTCGCAGGCACGTTTTCGGGGACCCGGCTGTTGCCTTGAGCGGAGAGCCTCTGGCTAGCAGACTGACCGCTTATCCTGGCAGGGTTCTTTAAGGGCTGGTGTATTTTAAAAGTTATGCAGTGGTTTTTATTTACCTTTGCATGGCTCTGGTTCTGTGAGATTGGCTCTTGGGGTGTCCCGTGAGTGATGCCTCAACAGCCAATATAATCTGACAAGCGGGAGTTGCTTTTTTATGATTTCCCTTTTGACCCCTTCTTCTATTATGTGCCACTGCTGCCGCTCCAGATGGTAAAGCTAGTGGTGAAGTGGTTCTGAAGCTTGGTAGGTGCAAGTTCCCGGAGGGTCTGCACATGCCTTGGCCGCGGGGCCGGGTGTGGTGCCATCTGGGGTGGCAGTATGCCTTAAGTTATGATGTGTTCACATTTCTGCTCTGCTTGTTGCACATGCTCTGAGGCACCTAGGGCAGTGGGTGCTCGGGCCCACTGGGGTAGTGGTTATTCAACTTAATATATACTTGTGATGAAGATTTTTCTCTAAAGTCTGCACATCTCAGTACACTGCTGTGGTTGTCTACTTCCCCACTATACACACTTCTCCTCTATAGGAGGGTAACTAGAAGCATGGCATTATTTTCTGATTCACTCTGACAAGATCTGAGAGTCGCAACTTCTCACCTGGTGGTACAGAACCCCTGCCAAGCTGCATAGGATATATCCTCAGGTTTCAGATACGTGTTGGCGCTGTGGAGAATCTGTGGGAACCCTTTTGTGCATCTTTTGGGAATGCCCAAAATGAATCAACTTTTGGACTGAGGTAGAGTCCACGATTAAGACGGTGACAGGGGTCTCACTCGATAAAAGTCCAGCGGTCTTTCTATTGAATGACACGCCTTTGTCTAATAAAAAATGTAAGAACTCTCTACTCAGACATTTACTTACAGCAGCTACAGACTGTATTTCAGCTCTATGGAAGAGTACCTGCCCCCCTACTGTTGCCCATTGGCGTACCAGAATTACAGATATTCAGATTATGGAAAACCTCACCATGACTTTGAAAGAACAGGAAGACAAATACTGGAAGATCTGGACTCCCTATTTTTATTATAGGGACCAGACACCACTGGCCTCTCAGCCTAATGGAACATCAGGAGAGGTTTAGGTTCTGTGGAGTGGCCTCCCCTTCCTCCCCCCTTTTTTTTTCTTTTTTTTCTCTTCTCTTTCTTTCTCAATTTATTTGATGCTGTTCTTTTGTTTCTCTTCTGCACATTGTATACTCGGGTTGGGTCCTTTCGACCGCTACCGCAATTTTTTCTACCTTTCTATTGGGAAATACCATCCTACAACCTGTAATGTGAGCGGTTGCCAATGGTTCATTTGATAGCTGACCAAGCAGCCGTCTGTGTACTAGCTTAGGTGGGATGTGCTATTGTAATTCTTGGTAATGCTTGTTGTTTGTAACGTTTTGTTTGCTGCCCAATGTTCATTTCCTTAAAGAGGAAGTAAACCCTCTTAAAAAAAACGTAAAAAAATAAAAACCTGCAAGACAAAGGCATAATTAGCTAGTATGCATAGCATACTAGCTAATTATTTATCACTTACCTGAGATCGAAGCCCCGGCATCGGTCCTCTTCTCCCCCTCCGACCGCCGACATCTTCTCCCGGAGTGACATCCGGGTATCGCGGCTCCGGCACTGTGATTTGCCAGAGCTGCGATGCCGTCACTCTGCGCATGCGCACGAGATCGGCATAGTACAACTGAAGCATCGGCATATAGCGCCGTTGCTTCAGTTGTCGCAAGTGAGCATGTGCCGCATGACGTCGGCACATGCAAATACAGGTATATCTCCTAAACCGTGCAGGTTTAGGAGATATCCTTGTTAGCTACAGGTAAGCCTTAATTTAGGCATACCTGTAAGCTAAAGTTGTAAACGAGGGTTTACAACCACTTTACATGCTAAATAAAGAATAATAAAAAAAAGACACAGCTAAATACACATGTAGAATACATGAGATCTGTTTTATCCACCAAAGTTTTTGGATATCTGTTCATAAAACAGGTGCCACGTTTGTCTGCTACAGTTAGGTATTACAATTGGGAGGCTTTACCTGCACTGATAGCTACCTTCAAGTGATGTTGTGATCTTAGTCTGTTACCCTAAGCAAGTGTCCGAGTGCATATTTATCTTTTAAAAACCATCCTGGAGGCACCACTGGAGAGTGGCCTTCCCTTTCCTCTCATAACCCCCCCATTTTCTCCCCCGTTAAACCCCTCTACCTTACTGGTAACAGAGTACTGTTTCTGTCTGGTCTGGGCTGTTGCTTATCTGTACACAGTAACTGGTCACAGCGTCCTTTGGGACCAGCGCAAGCAACCAAATGTTATCACCATAGTTACATTTTATGTGAAACTGAATATCTTCTTTTGAATCCTTTTATTTGTCAGGCTCCTGGAGTTCAACTTCTCGGCTTCTTGTTTTTTTGTGTTGAGATTATGGTAATATGACGCATATACTGACCTTCTGTACTGGACACCAATGTAAATGATAATCTATTCACTGTAAGCTTTTCTTTAAATACATTTAAAAAAAAATAATACAACTAGGTCTTGTCCCTGCACCAACCCTTATTCCCCGACGGAAAATATTCGATGGGAGCTTGTTGTCGGAATTTCCGACCGTGTGTAGGCTCCATCGGACATTTTCCATCTGAATTTCCGTCACACAAAATTTGAGATCTGGATCTCAAATTTTCCGAAAACATAATCCGTAAATTCCGAAAGTGTGTACACAATTCCGACGCACAAAGTTCCACGCATGCTCGGAATCAAGCAGAAGAGCCGCACTAGCTATTGAACTTCATTTTTCTCGGCTCGTTGTACGTCACCACGTTCTTGACGTTCGGAATTTCCGACAAGATTTGTGTGATTGTGTGTATGCAAGACAAGTTTGAGCCAACGTCCATCGTAAAAATCCATGGATTTTGTTGTCGGAATGTCCGATCAATGTCCGATCGTGTGTACGGGGCATTAGATTGGACAATAAAGGAGTAGCAGCAGACTGATGAGCTCGTCTCTGTGATCTTTTCTTTCAATATATTTCTTGTACATGAGCACTTCAGTACCACTGACTGGCTCCTTGTACTGCTCATCCCTCACTTTTTTTTTAGCTTGGCTTTTTGGAGTCTGCAAGAAGCTGATGCCAAGACAAATTTAGTTATGTAAGCTACTTGTTTTTACAAACACAATTTTATGATTTTTAAGCAAATGCATACCTGCATAAATGGTGTTTTTTTTTTATTTTTTATCTGTCTGGAGTTCAACTATATCAGAAATGAACCCCTTTACTGTTTCTTACACACCACAAGCTATATCAGAAGCCCCTGTACTGATAGCTTGCAGATCCTCCATCAAAAATGGGCAAAAATTTTGAAGAATCAAAATATGTTATAGTAGGGGGATTGCATTATATTCTCTGAGCCTGAGATCAAAAACATAAATAAAATGATCGTTCCATAGCTGAAGAGCAGCATGAAAGAAACAACAACCAAGCCTTATATAATATCTGTTAAAGAATCGGTTGTGAAAGGGCCAATGGAAAATGTAATTAGAGTTGGCCTAAAAACAAAACATAGGGTTTAGTGTTGGAGGTTCTAGTCTAGCTCACAAAGAGGTAAATAAAACCTTTCATATTGCACTAGCAGTGCCAAAAATTCCCATTTCACTTTATGTAATGTTCAAAGAAATACAGTATTTACGGAGAATTCATCAGGGATTTGAGAGAATATATAAGACTGTGACAGCAAGCCTTGGCTCACGTGAGGTAACTGCCAAGATCTTTGACCACATGCCAAAACTCAGACACATGAAAAGTGACATTTCTAAGATAATAATATTCATATCAAATGATCTGCATACTACAGGCTTACTCATCTCAATAGTGTCCTTGAAACAACAAGATAAACTCTGAACACACTCCTGTTATGACCCATTTTCCATCTTGTTCTAGCTCTATGTTGTCTCTACTTTTCATTCCCTACTCTTGTGCCAGAAGCAGTGGGGGCCCATATACAGTGGTGTGAAAAAGTGTTTGCCCCCTTCCTCATTTCCTGTTCCTTTGCATGTTTGTCACACTTAAGTGTTTCGGAACATCAAACCAATTTAAACAATAGTCAAGGACAACACAAGTAAACACAAAATGCAATTTGTAAATGAAGGTGTTTTTTATTAAAGGTGAAAAAAAATCCAAACCATCATGGCCCTGTGTGAAAAAGTGATTGCCCCCTAAACCTAATAACTGGTTGGGCCACCCTTAGCAGCAACAACTGCAACCAAGCGTTTGCGATAACGTGCAATGAGGCTTTTACAGCGTCCTGGAGGAATTTTGGCCCACTCATCTTTGCAGAATTGTCCTAATTCAGTTACATTAGAGGGTTTTCGAGCATGAACAGCCTTTTTAAGGTCATACCCCAACATCTCAATAGGATTCAGGTCAGAACTTTGGCTAGGCCACTCCAAAGTCTTCATTTTGTTTTTCTTCAGCCATTCGGTGGTGGACTTGCTGGTGTGTTTAGGATCATTGTCCCAAGTTCGTTTCAGCTTGAGTACACAAACAGATGGTCGGACATTCTCCTTCAGGATCTCTTGGTAGACAGCAGAATTCATAGTTCCTTTTATCACGGCAAGTCTTCCAGGTCCTGAAGCAGCAAAACAGCCCCAGACCATCACACTACCACCACCATATTTTACTGTTGGTATAATGTTCTTTTTCTGAAATGCAGTGTTCCTTCTACGCCAGATATACTTGGACACACACCTTCCAAAGAGTTCCACTTTTGTCTCATCGGTCCACAGAATGTTGTCCCAAAAGTCTTGGGGATCATCAAGATGTGTTGTGGAGAAATTGAAACGAGCTTTGATGTTCTTTTTGCTCAGCAGTGGTTTTCTCCTTGGAACTCTGCCATGCAGGCCATTTTTGCCCAGTCTTTTCCTGATGGTGGAGGCATGAACGCTGACCTTAACTGAGGCAAGTGAGGCCTGCAGTTCCTTGGACATTGTTGTGGGGTCTTTTGTGACCTCTTGGATGAGTCGTCGCTGCGCTCTTGGGGTAATTTTGGGCGGCCGGCCACTCCTGGGAAGGTTCACCACTGTTCCATGTCTTCGCCATTTGTGGATAATGGCTCTCACTGTGGTTCGCTGGATTCCCAAAGCTTTGGAAATGGCTTTATAACCCTTTCCAGACTGATAGATCTCAATTACTTTCTTTCTCAATTGTTCCTGAATTTCTTTGGGTCTCGGCATGATGTGTAGCTTTTAAGGATCTTCTGGTGGACCTTACTGTGTCAAGCAGCTCCTATTTAAGTGATGCCTTGATTGTGAACAGGTGTGGCAATAATCAGGCCTGGGTGTGGCTAGAGAAATTGAACTCAGGTGTGGACAACAACAGTTATAGTATGTTTTAACAAGGGGGGCAATCACTTTTTCACACAGGGCCATGATGGTTTGGATTTTTTTTCACCTTTAATAATAAACACCTTCATTTACAAATTGCATTTTGTGTTTACTTGTGTTGTCCTTGACTATTGTTTAAATTGGTTTGATGTTCCGAAACACTTAAGTGTGACAAACATGCAAAGGAACAGGAAATGAGGAAGGGGGCAAACACTTTTTCACACCACTGTATACTGGGCACAGGGGTGCTGCCCCCCTAAACCATGTTCCCGGCTCCTAGTGTACGTGCAGGGTGCCGGAAGCATGGATTTAATTTTTTTTTTTTTTTTTGACACATGTGATTAGAGCCTGAGGCAGAGTTGGGGGATCACCGTCTTCCCGTCCAGTGTGTTTCTAGTGGTGGAACTTCAGAGCATTTGTTCATCTGAAACTCCCTTTATCTCCCGAAGGCTCAACAGAACCACGCACTTTTTATTTTATCACTTTACAAGGATCCCCACAGTGGTTCTCACTTGGGCGGCAACCTAAGACCTAAGTGATGGGTCTCTGTGAAACCCATAAAGTCTGCCCCACTAACTGGGGCAAATGCATTTCTAAATTATAGCCCCCTCCTCCCCATAGTATAGTAAATGCATAGAGGAAATAAAGATTATGCACTCTTAAGCCCCATACACACGATCAGACTTTTTGACAACGAACATGCAAATTAGCTGTTTTAAGGCAACATCTGACCGCGTGTACTCTCCATCGGACAAACCTTTTCAGTTTTCATTGGACAAATTTCGCTCTGCAAACAGATAAACTTTTCGGCAACAAAAGTCTGATGGAGCAAAGTCCGATTGTGTGTACAGAAATCCATCGGACTTAAGTCCAAACACGCATGCTCGGAACCAATGCAAAAGATCAGACAACAATACAGAAGTTGACCAAAGGGTGGTGGTAAAGAGCAGAAAAAACACGTGATTTGGTGAAAGCTGGATGAAAAAGTCCTGCCGTGTGTATGCAATACAAGTTCACGGCCAACGCCCTTTGGACAGAAATCCATGTAAAAAGTTGTTTAAAATCCGATTGTGTGTACGAGGCTTAACACTGACCTTTATTGTGATGTGATTGACAGCATGATTTTAGTGCCATAGAGTGCAGAGTTTTCTTCAGCGCCGACTTGAATAGCATGCTGGGCAACAGTTCATTCATGCATTGCAGCATAAATTGCCCTCTGCTTTAATATGCCAGGCAGCGGATCTGGCACATCCATGCACAAGGACAATGATATTTCACAGTGTCTGCTTTAAAAATTAAAAATGTTACAGCAGTAATTAAAAGGGATTTATCTAGAGCTAAACAAATTGATTTGCAAATCTAGACATATGATGCAACTCATAGGAGTCCTATTTAATTTAACTGATGCATACGAATTGGGATTTGAGTGATTCAAGCAGTAGATCAGTTTAACTGTAATCAAAATCTAAAAGACCAGCAGATTGTCCCATATATAAAAATGTTCTGATTATGCAAAATCACAGACAGTCACAGGAAATAGCACTTAAATAACAGCCACCTCCCTGACATGCTGAGCAGCAGCTGTCAGTTGTCTAGTCGATAGATATCAAGTACATGAGGCAGAACATTCATTCATATAGAGACCTTCATAAATAGAGCCACGCAGACTTTGCCCAGATTGTCATGACCACATCACATGAAGTGCCACGTAATGCAGTGATCACGGCGATATGGCGATATCGTGCGCATGCGCGGGAGTGACGTCTCGCCGCTCCAGCGAATGAATGCAGTGACATGCTGGATCCCTCATTTACACTTAAGTGGGACACATATCGAAGAATCAATTTAGCTTCCTGGGCTATTTAATGGTGCAGGAAACTATTGCAAGTAGTAGACATGGGCGCCGTCAAAAAATTAGTTTCGTTTTGTATGAAAAAAATTCGTATTACGGAATTTGTGTATGAAGTTCAATTCGGATTCGTACGAAATACTAATTTTCGTTAGATTTGTAAACTTTTCATTAAAATAACGAAAGTTTGTTATGATGAATTTATCATTATGAGGGGCTCCCACCATCCCTGTGCTGTGCTGACTTCCTGGGTTTTTAACTTTTAGGTTTGTTAACTTTTCGTAACAATTCCGAATGTTCGTTATGATGAATTTATCATTATGAGGTGTCCCCACCATCCCTGTGCTGAGTTCCCAGGTCTGAGTGTACACCCGCTGTGCCCATTATGAGGGGTTCCCACCATCCCTGTGCTGTGCTGACTTCCTCTGATTGGTGAACTAAACACCAGTCATGTTTCTGTTAATTTGGATCTGAAATTCCGAAACCTTTTAGGTTTGTTAAATTTTCTTAACAATTACGAATTTTCGTTATGAATTTATCATTATAAGGGGTTCCCACCATCCCTGTGCTGTGCTGACTTCTTGGGTTTTTAACTTTTAAGTTTGTTAACTTTTCGTAACAATTACTAATTTTCGTTATGAATTTGGATCTAAACTAAATTTCGTATTTCGTATGGAATTCATATGCATAAAAATTTGTATTTCAGATTCATACGAATGTACGAATTTCCAGAAATTCGTACGAATTTTCGGTTCATACAAAAATAATCGCACATGTCTAGCAAGTAGCACACGCCACATTAGTAGAGAAGATAGACCTATTTGTGGTCTGTTTGCACTACCCTCGCTCGGCCTGGGATGAGAGCTGTCAGCGGACAGCACCAAGAGTGTTCTGTGCTGTGTCTGTCACAGACACAGCATAGAACAGGAAGCAGACCAGTTCTAATTAATAAAGGGGCTTTCACACCTTTTGTTAATTAGAAGCAGGACTTGTTCTTGTTCCTCTGCTTAGAAGAGTGGTGCAGGAATAGACCATTCTTTGACAATTCCTCATTCAGGCAAGGAGTCTCTATGCTCATCTGCACTAATGCAGTCGGTGTCTGCAAACTTCCTTAGTGCTTGCATTGCACTTAGTCTAGTCCCCTCTTCACTCGCAGCCCAGCCACTACCGAACTTACAGCCTGTTTTTTGCTGCATCCACAGCTTTTCTCATGCTCTAGTGCCTTGTTACCTGGCAGCTACCCTCCCTTGTGTCTGGGTATCTGTTGCATGACCTGGGGGTAGCCTGCAGCTAAGCCCAAATTCCCGAGGGGCTCCCTAGTGGAACAGCTAACTCTTAGATTTTACTTTCAGGGAGCTGCATGAATAAACAAGGTCCAAATCTCGATTTATGAAAGAAAATTATGTCAGTGTTTGAAAGAGCAGGTTTCATCATATTCAATTAAAAAAACAGGGTGCTGAATGCAAAGATATAAGTATGTATGACAGATCCAGTTTTAAAACTCATACAAATATGGGCATAGGTGAGTGCATAGACAATATTACCAAGGTTTGGGGTGGAGTTTTGGGTTATTTAGGTTTCAGATGGATTCAAAGAGATTTGAAATAGTTTAAAGCTGGCAACCTCTAAAATGTACAATTAAGTGAACGAAACACCTCATTAAAATGTTTGCTATATAGGAGGCACCCCTTGATGGTTGGATTGGAGAAATCAAAAGTGACCTTGTTCGTAAAAGCAAGTTACCAGTTTGCAGTACCACAGGTGCCAAAGCATTTTAAGAGAGAATCAATACTTTAAAATCACCATTTATTCCAAAGATTCCAGATACAATTGGCACTACCAGGATGGTAGAGCAGGAGACTAATATTGTTGGGATTAACTCAACATTGGGTTTTCCTAGAAGTGAGCTTGAGGGACACCCGTTTTTGGCATCATTCCGAGGTACCTGTTACCCTACCAGGGTTGGGCTTGGCTTCGCTATTGAGTCCCCAGACAAGGGTCATCCCACATAACCTTAGAAGGCTTCTCCTGATTGACTGGCCATTTTTGCCGTACATACTGTATGAAAGGGTTAACTCTAGGGCTGAGAGACACCAAGACCTTTCACGACAATTACAAGTAAAACTGTCTACTTGACTCATCTACTGTCCATATCTTGCTTATAGTGATCTACTTTATTTCACTTGGATTGGTTCAACTGGTCAATCCAGGAAGTTGGATTCCTCTTTCCTTTCCCCTGTTCAGGGTGTATCGTAGGAGAATTATATGCCTTTAATACTTTGAATTGTGGATGGATTAAATCGACTCCTAGTCTGTTGTGTGTTGCGTCACCCCCCCTACCTGGTTCTCAAGGTCAAGCAGCACCTTCCCAGTATGTCCTGAGGAAGCAATTTATGTTGTGAAACGCATTGACAAGATAGCATGGAGGAGATCATGGACCTAATTTGTTGACACATATACACCACCTTTTATGTGAATTATGGATCTACCATCACTTTGCAAAGATCCATGCCTCCACGTTTTTGTGCTATTGGGTATCTGTTGACCTTGTCAAGTAAAGGGTGTTGTCTGTTTGGTATTATTTGTGTTTTTAAATTATTGTAATACAGATATACATTTTTATATATTACTGCCTCTTGTTATGCCCACAAAGTCCGTAATTTTCTGAGAGTTTTTACCCTTTTAAATTTTTCATATATCTATTTGATGTTGGCATGGTGGGGGTCCTCCCTTTCTATTTCGAAGTGATTATCCACCCATCAGTCTTGGCCGGTACATAAACAAACTTGTCTGCGTGTTTTGCTTTAACTGGAAGATTGCTGAGCTTTGCAGAGTCCCTATCTAGACAATGATAGCTGTTATAAGGGCTTAAAGTAGAGTGACCCAGCTAAATAGGATTTTTTTCTGTCCGACAGAAGCTGACCGTGCACGCTGGAAAACCAGCAGCTGACCGACTCCCGATCAGTGCTCTCAGTCAATGGGAGAGAGCGCTGATTGGAGTGTTCTGGCCAGGGGACTGTCCCTCTGTCAGAACACAATAGCTCAGCGAGGGAGATCACTGAACTAACTTTGCATGTTAGTACAGTGGCTCTGACCAGAGCTGTCAGGTTTTTTTCTTGCTGGGTTGCACGAAAAAAAACTGTAGTGTACCCGGCTTAAGGCTGACTTTAAGCTATACAATCTAATTGTACAATCTCCTTTAGATCTACCAGAAGGGCCTTCATGATTTGATACTATAGGAGTTGGATATTACAATTTTCCCTCGTATTACGTTACATTTCGTTTTGGAAAATCTAGGAGATTGCAAAGAGCTTGTACAATCAGATTGTATAGGGGGAGATTTGCTGAAATTGGTGCACACAGAGACTGGTGCAGCTCTGCATAGAAACCAGACAGCTTCCAGGTTTTAGCCTAGGTTCACACTGAATGCGGGCTTGAAACCAGCATTTCAGTCGGACTTTGGGGGCGATTTGGGAGACATCTGTGCCGGTTCATGCATAGATGTCTATTGAAACCGCTCCCCCCCCCCCCCAAAGTCGCCAAAAGTATGGCCAAAGTCAGCGGCGCACCGGTTCGGACTTTACCCCCTTCCTGACCAGAGCCCTTTTTTTCGATTCAGCACTACGTCACTTTAACTGACAATTGTGCTATCGTGCGACGTTGCACCCAAACAAAATTGACGTCCTTTTTTTTTCCACAAATGGAGCTTTCTTTTGGTGGCATTTGATCACCTCTGCGTTTTTTATTTTTTGCACTATAAACAAAAAAATTTGGACAATTTTGAAAGAAGCTATATTTTTTACTTTTTGCTATAATAAATATCCCCCAAAAATATATAAAAAAAACAAATTTTTTCCTCAGTTTAGGCTGGTATGTATTCTTCTACATATTTTTTGGTAAACAATCGCAATAAGCGTATGTTGATTGGTTTGCGCAAAAGTTATAGCGTCTAAAAAATAGGGGATAGTTTTATGGCTTTTTTATTATAATTTTTTTTTATAATGGTGGCGATCTGCGATTTTTATCGTTACTGCAACATTATGCACTTTTGACACTATTTTGGGACCATTGTCATTTATACAGCGATCAGTGCTATAAAAATGCACTGATTACTGTGTAAATTACGCTGGCAATGAAGGGGTTAAACATTAGGGGGCGATCAAGGGGTTAAGTGTGTCCTAGGGAGGGATTCTAACTGTGGATGGATGGGCTGCCACTCACATGACAGTGATCACTGCTTCGGATGACAGGTAGCAGTAGATCCCTGTTATGTCACTAGGCAGAACAGGGAAACGCCTTGTTTACATAGGCATCTCCCCGTTCTGCCGCTCCATGACACGATCGCGGGACACCGGAGGACATCGGGTCCCGCGGGCATGATCACGTCGTATGCAGCGTGCATGTGCGCCTGCCAGCCCTGCCCATTAAAGAGGACGTACAGGTATGCCATTTGCCCACCGCTGCCATTGTGCTGCCGTATATCGGCGTGCAGCGGTCGGCAAGTGGTTAATTGAACAAGCTGAAGTTAGAAGCTGATTGGTGACTATGTGCCGCTGCGGCATACTCTGTGTGCGCTAGTGTTGGTAAATCACCCTCTTAGTGTCCAGATTTTTTTCCCACATTCACATGGCTTAATGCATTTTTAATTTGATGTGGTCTTTTTAAAGCTTTTTAAACGCATAATAGTTGGGGACACTGCCTTCACGAACTTGATGCAAATATTTCCTTTCTTGTAAACTTAGATTATATTATACACTGTATTCATTTTGACTCCTCTGTGATCTGCATTTCCATATCTGACTCTGAGGATGTGAGTGATGTGGAATCTATCCCCTGTGCGTGCGAGACTTTTACTTCAGACAATGTGACAGGAGCCCCCAGTCTGTTTCTGGCTCGATGCCGGCTGACAGCACTGCCCCCTACCTCCTCCCCTCGCTGCTTCCACTGTGACATTTCAACACAATAATTATATGCGTGTGTCCTAAGGGGCTAGACTATGTATTAAATACGTGCATGCAGAGCCAGTACCACGTAGGGAGACATCCACTATGCCATTTCCAGATAATACCTCCACAGTTATGTAAGAAGTATTGTCAAAACAGAACAGTAGTGGTGGAAGGAGTTACTGTTCTGTATATATTGAAAAGAATTGCAATGACCCATACGAGGCCACCACACATAATCCACTTTTTTGGGGGGGTTGCTGTAAACTAAAAAAACAAATGTAGAATTCTCTAATGGATTTATTCAGCAAGACAATGCAAAGTCTAGTGTTAATATACAAACTGTAGTTCATTCTTGGCAAACAATCACAAATTCTTTCTTGGTTGATGTGTCCACAGAAAACCGAAATCAAACTGGTTGCTGATTATAATTCTTCTAAGTACACAATGACATACACCTTGGTGTGTCCTCCTTTACGGAAGCCCTTGAAAACTCTTTGTTGGTTATTGCGCAAGCAATTGAAAAAGCAGTCAGAGGCCATCGATTGTTCCCTGGGAGGGGAGAAGAAGCAGATGCTCAGGACCACGCTTTCTGGAGTTCCAATGCAACAAAAGACAGGGTCCGAGGCTAAAAATAAAGCAGACAGACGGCCATGGATTCCTGCAGGACAGCTCATTAGGAAGCCTTCCACTGCGCAGGTTAATGAAGAATAGTTTAGTATAATGGGGAACTGCTGTGATTCCCTGGTATCTACAGATGTTCTGCATGCTTTATGCTTTGCGAGTCCAGCATGGTGTTCTACTTTAAGTTTTCTGCAGCAAAATAAAAAAAAAGGCTTGTTAAATGCAATGGATTTTTAATTTATGAACATGGTTTAAAAGTGTCAGTAACATGAGTAGGGATGGGCGAACGGTTTGGCCCAAACATAAGTTCGGGCCGAACTTTCGTTGTTCGAACATCCGGCGAACATTCGAACAAACGGGTCATTTGACACAATGCATTGCGACGCTGAACAGTGCTTTGCAAGCCCTGATTGGCTGAAGCAGTAAATGCTTCAGCCAATCAGGGCACAGAGCACTGTCAGAGTCGTGATTGGACACTGTCATCATGACTTTATCCACTCATGGCTCATTCTCGCCCCACAGTATACAAGTATTCTTTCAATGGCAGACATTTTCACTGTGATTTCGGCGTGGAGAGGGATAGAACAGGCCTCTGTTCAGTGCTATTAGTTGGTGTGCTATACTGTGCTATTTTGCTTCAATTGTCAGTGTAGAATATTAGTTTAATGTCAGTCTAGGCATAGTGCTAGTGTAGTGAGGAGGACCACCATTCAGCTTTGCTTAGTGTGCAGCTAGAGTAGGGACAGCTCCGATAGTTTCACTGTAGTGTAGTGAGACCGTGTCATTCAAACATACATTAGTGTTGAGTAGGGACAGCTCATATAGTTTCAGAGTAGTGTAGCAAGACCGTGTCAGTAATCTTTACATTAGTGTATAGCTAGAGTAGAGACAGTTCAGATTGAACACTGTCTATTTGATTGCGTTACTGCCAGTTTAACGCCATTTACTTTTGTGTGCGTTACTGCCAGTTTAATGCCATAAAGTTCTGATGCCGGTGCCATATTACCGATGTCACTGATTAAGCCTTTTTTGGATGTGAAGTCTCTGCAGGGCTTCCTAGCTTTGAGGGTGTTCAAATATTTAATCTGGAAGAATGTTTTTGGTATAGTTTTTATGGGCACAATTACCACCCAAAGACCAATTTTTCAGCATCTGTTTGACAGGTGCATATCATTGCAATTTTTTTTTTTTAATTGATACGTGTCCCCCAGGGCAGGACCCGGACCCCTATAATCATTGTATGCCAAATTACTTGCATATAAGCCTTCGAAATGGGCCCTTTAGATTTTTGACGTTCGGGTCCCTTTTGACTTTAATGGGGTTCGTTATACGGGTTCGAACTTTCGCCGTGTTCAAAAGTTCTGGTGCGAACCAAACAGGGGTCCTTTCGGCCCATCCCTTCTGGCATTTACACTGAATTTGAGGGAGTAATGCAAAAATTAACATCAGTGCCCACAGCTCCAGGAGTAGTTGATATTATGTATTATAATATTGATATTATGAGCCTGGGTTCACACTAGCTGCGGCCGTGGGACACAGCAGGGGGTCCGGTGCGTCCCTGTTCTCCGTTTAAGGTGCGAATCAGATCCAAATTTTTCCCCTGAATTAGTATTAGTCATGTTAAACACTTGTTGGGATGAAAGGATTGTGCCATGGGTGACCGTACATATACAAGTCATGGGCGTTCTGGCAACATTGCCAACATCTCTGGTGTACTAGAAATGTTTACCTTTCTCCTTCCCCTTATCTCCTAAATTAATATGAATTCTGACATTAGTTCCAGCACACTTGATAGTAGTTCCAACACATTGGATAGTAGTATAAATTGTTACAATAGTATTAAGGAGTCAAGTCCTTAGCAAACATGCAAGTAGGTATGTATGGGAACTCTAAAATGAATTGGTAACACTTTAAAGTACATTTAAAGATTGAATGGATACTGTACATTGCTAAAAAAAAGGGTGCAGCGTAGATTTGCCTTTGCCTAAATACGTCAGTCTCTTCCCCTTCACTTATAATGCACTGGGGCACAATTTGTGCCAACTTTGAACTATCTGGAGAAAGAGTGAGGGATTTGCAAAAAGAGTTTGAGCTTTACAGCTTGAGAGGAACCAGTCGAGACACGCAGCATAGTTTTTAGTAACCCAGGGTACAGACCAAAGGTAAAAAGTCCAAGAGACTAAATCGTTGTACAAAAACATAGGACAAAGAATGGTAGCTCCTACCACAGGCAGAGTTTGAATTGTCTAGCATCCTATTTATACAACTAGGAGCCAATCAAGATTCAGCTGACTAGACATAATGCAGTAAACTGGGCATGTCCAGATGTGTTAGCGGTTTTGTACCCCCTCAAAAACAGTATCAATGCATTGCTGTCCCCAAAACAAAACAATAGTGTATATGCCTTTGTCCCCCTCCAAACGCTAGGATCTGTACCTTGTCAACCCTCTATAACATTAGTGCCAGTGACCTGTCCCCCCTCCAAGCATGATTAGTTGTAAACTGAATAGGGATTACTTATTGGAGCCTGAGATCTTTATTCTGTATGGTATAGTGACATCATTGCTGGCACTATGTAGCTTGCAGGGATGATTGGGGGGGGGGGGGGGGGGGGTTATGTACCACTCTGGTCAGCAGTGCTATTGTGATCCAGAGCCAAGTTTTGTAATGTGGATCCATTGGACCCTGGGATTATTTTTAAATCCTGGTACAATCTCACAAGATCTGGGATGGTTAGGGGGTATACAGGCAACTGAACTGAGCAATGGTGAAAGTGCCTTAGAGAGAAAGGGTGTATGCACCTCACATTGTGGGCAAGAATACAGGAGAAGTCCTATGTGCAACACAAATCTGTTTGGGCCTTGGAAAAACCAGGGTAGGCATAGCAGAAGCATATACGAGTAGCCTGACATTTTTGGATGCACTGAGGAGTTGAGCTTCACTATGGCAACCATTGGTTGCTGTGGAGGGCACACGTTGACATTTTGAAGGAAGCACTGGGAAAGAAAGTTCAGCTATAAACAGGTTCCATTTCCTACTGGGACATTGGTCAAATTTACTGCATTATGCCACTGCTTTGGTCAACCTTTTACAGAGGAAGCAACTGTCACCACAGGGTGTCTCAAGTCTTGGGGAAACCGGATTAGATTGGTCTGCAAAGTGACAGATATTGTGTGGCGACAGCCTTGTAAGTTTAGCAATGACCCCTGAAGGAGCTGCTGGTTTTATTTTAGCTTACCGTTACCTCACTTACTTGCTTCTCCGTCTTAGGGGTTCAAGGGAAAGTGGCCCAAAGAAATGTTGAGACTGACACTGAATCCTCTTTTGGGCTATTTATTTAGAAAAAGAAGACATTCTCGTAATAAAGGGTAGAGGGTTAGGGGTGAGTTCAGGTACTTAAGATTGCAGGGTGAAGATAATAGAAGAATCCAGAGGATATTACTGCTCCACAAACTGGATTCAATTACCCCCCGGATAGACCTCTCTCACTAGGCCTAGCAGCCGGTAGGATGCTCGGTAAAGTCTCTGCCACAGACTTGTAGGTTACACTTTGGCGTCACTGAGGGATTGGATGAACTTTAAATGAACTAACATACGGTACCAGTTTCTCTCAGCCGATCCGGCGATACCGTATGAGTGTTGATCCAGGTTGTGTCCTCCAACTAAGTCTCCAGGCTCCATTCTGAGAAGCCAGCCTTGCGCACTGCCTTCTCCTGAGTGAGTCCTCCCCTGGGGTACTTCAGTTGCTGGGCCTCTCCCTTCACATGAGATGGCACCTGACCTTCCCTTGGATCAGTAGTCTCCGAACTTCAGTCAGGTCTGTCCCTTAAGTTACATTGCCTTGGGCTAGCCAGCCCCGAGACCTAGAATGCATGGCTCCGCACCCAGGGCCAGGAGGGCCACAGGGCTGGGTCAGGAGGACCACCAGAACCAAATAGACATAAAATAATCCCCCGCCAACATGGCGTTGGTACCGTAAATACCACCCCCCAGAATTCACAGCAGGAGAACACTCCCACTGGGCTGGTTCTGAGAGATAAGTGGCATTCAATGCATCCAGCTAGACTACGTTTCTATCCTTGCCGGTGGTGACAGCGACACCTGCGGTCAAGGAGAACCCAGTGCAACCCAGCTGGACATGATGTAGATATTGTTTAAGTCATTGGAGAAAATTCTCATATTCAATTGATTTTAGAACAGAAAATTTGTTTACAGACAGTTTGAAACTGCTGGGTGGACTCTAGTTGCTTGTACAAAAAAATCAATAACTGCATTTGAGGCTATCTACCCCAAGAGACGGCACAAACAAGGCTGCTATCATCACAGCATGCATTAAGTGTCTTGCTACACTTTATTTGTGTGTCAGCAGGTACTGTGGGTTGTGAAAATCTGGGTCACAAGACCAATCACCTCCATAAATGGCCGTCATTGTTTCAGACTGTAGAAATCTCTGTGAGATTGATTCATGAAAATGAGCTAAGTATAGACCATAGGAGTGTCATCTAGTTGTGTTTTAGATTTCATTCTGTAACTTGTCATGGGAAAATGAAAATAACATTTGGTTGCTGTAGGCAGTACACCCACTTTTCTGTGCTTCAGTAATGATAAATTAGCATCCCTATGAACGAGTTGTATGTAAGTAGAAAATACATTTATAATAATTCTGGGCAAATGTACACAGCACTGTGTCTTGTGAAAAAATATAAACTAAATTACCTCGAGGGTATATATGACAGTGTACCTTTTAACCTTTAAATAATGTCCTTAAAGCGGAGCTCCGCCCCCCACCAGCAAAAATGTAAAAGTCAGCAGCTACACATACTATAGTTGCTGACTTTTAATATTGGGACACTTGCCTGTCCTGGAATCCAGCGATGTTGGCACCCCAGCCGATGATTCCATTGGCTCTCGGGTGCTGCCACCGTCATTCGAGGTAAGGAAACCAGCAGTGCAGCGGTTCCCTACTTCACATAGCTGAAGCGCACTGCACTTTCTGAATGGCCTGGTGGTGGAGGTAGGAGGAGGGGGGCCGAACTTCCGAGTGATTTCACCAGTGGGGACGGTTACCTCTCATAAACCGGTACCTGCTCCCCCCCCCCCCGAAAGGTGCCAAATGTGGCACCGGAGGGGGGGGGGGCAGATAAGCAGAGCTTCCACTTTTGGGTGATCATGTGAAGTGACAACAAAATGGTAAGTTTACACACTGCGCTCACCAACACTTATTAGGTGAAGGGAAAAAGCAGCGCCCAAACAAAAGAAGTAACAAAGCTGCTAACACTCCAATATATCCTCCAAGGACCTCGAGATATCACACTCCCACGGATTCGTTCCATACTTCTGGCACCTGGAGGTAGCCGAATAAGCTGTTTTGACCTTCCACTACTGGTGAGTTGGTCCACCATACATGGTAAGCGCTTAAGATATTCTTTCTTCTTGGTCGCAGTGTTGCCCTTACATGAGAGGATCCAGCATCTGAACCACATTACCACTTCCATGTTGGTTTACAATATTATTGTCTACCTGGATTTTATGAAATAACTTGAAATATCCAATCAGGAACATCAGGACTTTGAATTACAAATTCCCTGATCATAGACTCTATATATGCCTACACCAATTTGTGATAATTAAGACTTTCACTTTCATACTGTTTGGTATCTCATTGTGAACCAACTTTTCAAGATACTATACATTATTTTATGTTAAGTGTATTGTGACTTTTGTATTGTGACACTGAGACTCATGTGCCAGTGTCCCATTTCTTATCAGTTAAGTGGCTGTCATGATATGAACTTTGGTGATACTTGGTTTATTTAAATGCACCCACTTTATACAGCTTTTCACTACAGCTCATTTACTTTTCGCTTTTTAGCACCTATATATATTAAGATTTCAGTATCAAATGTATAATATTATTGTATAGAGTCACGTTTTATACATTGCCTATCTATGTTTGTTGATTTAACAACATATCACGTATTGCGATAATCACGTTTTCACTGACACCCTCACGTGGGTATTGGAGTCTTCTTGGTTGTGTATCCACAACATTTGTCTATAAGGTTTGTTGGAACATCATGCCTTCATCCACCTAGAAGACTGGATGCTCACCACTCATGGGCACTTATTTAATTTAATTTTTTGTTATTTTTATTTATAGAATAACATTCTGAACAGTAATCTGGTGGTTATTGAGTTTCCTATTCAGTACCCATTACTGCACAGAGACATACCTAGCGCTACACTGTTATTCACTTTCACCAACACTTATTGACTGTTTTATTACAAGAAGTCAAAAAACACTTAAACAATGAGTAGCCTCTCCTCCTTGGATGGTCACCAGGCCCTTTCCAAGTTGTCCCCTTGGTCCTTGTATGGATATTACCTCTATGCCTTTAAAGTGCCTCTGTTCCTTTAAGAACCTCAATGGAACTCCAATAGCATATAATTAAAAATATAGGGAAGCCCATCATAGTGCAGTATTATTCAAGTGGCAAGGAATGTAAAAATACACTTACATATATACACAGGAGGTAAAAAGCAGGAAATAAGGAAATACTAACTAGGAACGCCGATGTGTATTCCACCAAGCAGAAGTGGCGTCCTAAGTGTTTCTTCATTAATAAAGCAAGGATTGGCAGTGTGTGCAGTGAACCTGGTCCGTCTAATCCAATATGTCAAACAAAAGAAAAGACCTAGTGCTCAAGGCATGGTGTGACCCCTCTGGATTTTTAGAAGGTAGACCAGGTATAGAGTAAAACGTTTATTAATCACAATTGATAAAATTACAATGTCAAAAAAATTTGCATCTAGAAATACAATGTTAATAACAAGTATGCTCAGTACAAAAACACAGGCATGAAACTTGGCTGCCCTAGAACAGAAGGTAGGCTAGTAAGAATGCATGCTGGAAAATGAAGCCTAACATGTTTCGGACAATGTTGTCCTTCCTCAGAGGCTTAATATCATTAAGGGCAATCGTATAATGTAGGAAACCAAGGAAATACTAACTAGGAACGCCGATGTGTGTTCCACCAAGCAGAAGTGGCGTTTACTAGAAGCCCCGCCCTAAGTGTTTCTTCATTTACTTCTGACATCATCCGGAGTAGAGGAGGAGCACTTACCATTTTATTGTCCCTTCATATGATCACATGGTTGGACTATTAACAGCATTACACACTTTATATTGCATGTGGATTTGGTTACACATTAAGGATATTATCATATATCCCTCAGGGGATATTTGGTTTAGATATATGGGACCTACAAGTCTGGGTGACGAGTGCCCTTTTTTTGTAAATAGGAAGTTGAAAATTATTTTTGTAATTGATTTACTTTATTGTTGTTGTTCATTTTATAACTTGTATTATCCTCATTTGTAAGGTGTCTGTTGCACGGGTGTAAAGATATTAGTGTCTTGTGAAAAAATGCTGTAAAATGAAAATGTGTTCAACAGTAATTAAAATAATAGTTTTTATTTATTGGGTAAAAACCTCCTAAATGCATGATCTGAAGTAATACCCTTTACATAAATTCTTTTCACCAGTGGTACTAAGGCCCCTTTCACACGAGCTGCCAGATCTGGTCCGGCTGTTTGTTTTTCACCCGAACCTGATTGGACACTCCATTCTTCTCTACGGATGTGGACAGACTTGTGTTCGTTTACACCTGGCTACCTCAGTTTCCGATCCGGCAAAAAAAAAAAAAAAAAAAAAATGGAAGAGGATCCGTTCCGCTCCAGCTGGCTGGATCCGATCGGAGGGCAGTCAAGGGTAATAAGACAGCCGCCTCCATTTACATCCAGCTGCCCATAGAGTGGGCTGTGTTCGTTCTGCATACGCGGAGTGTACACGGACCTGTCATCCGGCCAGATAAAAAGGGCCTAAGTGAAACTTGTTTCAATTATCAGGTACCATTCCCCAATCGAAAGTTAAAATCGGATTGATTGCACTTATTAAGGCGACACATATTTTAACCTCTAAGGTGAAAAATTCTGCACTTGGCTCACTATTTTACTCTGTTTTTTCAAAATATTTCCTATACATGTGTTTATTTTTAACTGAATACTAATTTTCCTCACTTTGTGGCAATTTCCTCTCACTTCCTGTTGTGTCTCTGGGACAGAAAGCAAGAGGGAAAATCTCCCCAGTAAGATATGGACTGTAAAAAAATAAACTGGCAGGTTTAATCTTTCCTTACTCTATCCAAAACAAAAAATTACTGATTACTGCGCATACACGTTAAAGTCCTGTAAGAATGTTTCCTGTATTACAATAATAGTAGTATGCAATGAGGCCTGACTAGAGCTTGGTATACAGTGCTGGCACTCCCTCACTGTGCTATCCCAATATAAACACACATACTATATTACCAAATGTTTTGGGACATCTGCCTTTACACGCACATGAACTTTAAGGGCACCCCAGTCTTAGTCTGTAGGGTTCAATATTGAGTTGGTCCACCCTCTGCATCTATAACAGCTTAAACTCTTCTCGGAAGGCAGTCCACGAGGTTTAGGAGTGTGTCTATGGGGATGTTTGACCATTCTTCCAGAAGCGCATTTGTGAGGT
Source organism: Lithobates sylvaticus (assembly GCA_028564925.1). NCBI lineage: Eukaryota > Metazoa > Chordata > Amphibia > Anura > Ranidae > Lithobates > Lithobates sylvaticus. The sequence continues at coordinate 34,131,192 of CM053037.1, read as the reverse complement.
CAGACACTGATGTTGGACGAGAGGCCTGGCTCGCAGTCATCCCAAAGGTGTTCTATCGTGTTGAGGTCAGGTCAAGTTTCTCCACTCCATGAGTAAGCACTCCTGGTAGTGTGAAACGCGTTAGCGATTTTTGCTTTGCTGTGACCCACATTTGTGTGATTTTGTTTCACAAATAAAAGGCATTTGAATTTATTTTGGAGTACGGCCGTCCAGAGTCTTTCAATCTATCGTCCTCCACCCCAAACTCGCTAATCCTTGTCTTTATGGACCTTGCTTTCTGCACTGATCCAAATCATTTGGTGGAGGGGGGATTATGGTGTGGAGTTGTTTTTCAGGGGTTGGGCTTGGCCCCTTAGCTCCAGTGAAGGGAACTCCTAAGGCGTCAGCATACCAAGACATTTTGGACAATTTCATGCTCCTAACTTTGTGGGAACAGTTTGGGGATGGCCCCTTCCAACATGATTTTGCATCAGTGCACAAAGCAAGGTCCATAAAGACATGGATTAGCGAGTTTGGAGTGGAGGAACTTGACTGGCCTGCACAGAGTCCTAACCTCAACCCAATAGAACACCTTTGGGATGAATTAGAGTGGAGACTGCAAGCCAGACTGCGAGTCTCGTCCAACACCAGTGTCTGATCTCACAAATCTTCTGGAAGAATGGTCAATCATTCCCATAGACACACTCCTAAACCTTGTGGACAGCCTTCCCAGAAGAGCTGAAGCTGTTACAGCAGCAAAGGGAAGGCCAACTCAATATTGAACCCTACGGACTAAGACTGGGATGCGTGTAAATGCATTTGTCCCAATACTTTTGGTAATAAAGTGTATCTTAGATAATTACAATAGCAGTATTTTCAAAATACTTGGCAATGATGGCAATTATAATGTACATGGATTAAAATTGTGTTGTTATTCATCCACTTAGAGTTCAGCTTTAAAGAATTAACAATCTAAATACAAATTGATGTAAGCATTTGCCTCAAGGATAAATTAAACTGGTGTAGCCGGTGCAGGCAGCCATGGAGTGGAAAAACACCATCCCCAGCAGAGTTGTGTCACTCCTTGTGAATACTGTAAACTGTTTAAGCACAAAGACTTAAAGGACTGTGATCAGACTAGAATTATTCAAATTAAACAGAACTGCTTTTATTAAGTGTAATTGCTCATCTGTCTCCAGAATAAGAACAGCCTTATTTATAGAGAGAGTTGCATATATTAGAAGAGCGCTTCCTTTTTTTTTTTTTTTCCCAGAGATTATCCACTTGCTGGATGTAACGTCTCCCTGCTGTATGACAGGCAAGAGTCCGATTTTGTATGCATTTCTTCTGCCTGCAAATAAAATATGGTGTATGTTGGGAAAAACATCTACTGTTGGTGCAGTATATAAGACCGCCACACTTCTGTTAAAGTTCCATTACAGTCAAGCATGAGCATGTTCTCATTCATTCAGATTATATTTTGTGCACCTCTGGCTGACCCACTTTGTGGTTCTCCAGAACTTGACGATGCCTGATTGTGTGTGATAGCGCTGGATCAATAGACGTGACAAATTAGTTCAGATGGATATAACTTAAAACGATTTTTCCTTCAAAGAAGCAGATCTGTGATTGAAATAGAGTGCGGTGATATGAAACGGTGGTACTTTGCAATGCTCCAGGGCCTGTGTAATTTGGTTTATTTGCTATGGTCTATTGTCTGCGTTTACTGCTTTCTCTCTCCTAAACCCGTGTGGGCATTTTGCTTGTTATGTTCCGTCAAAACATAATTTAACCGATTCCCAGCCGCGCTCTTTACGTCGGCTCTTTAAGACGCTGTAGCAGAAGCGTCCCCGGAGCCGTTGCGCGTGCCCAGCGGGGGCGCGATGACCGCCAGGCACCCACAATCGCTCGTGACAGAGTGAGAACTGGGATCTGTGTGTATAAACATACAAATCCCGGTTCTGTCAGGGGAGAGGAGACAGATCGTGTGTTCCTACTAAGTAGGAACAACGATCTCTCTCCTCCTCTAGTCAGCCACATTCCCCCCATAGTTAGAACACACCTAGGCTCCATTGTATTTTTTCTAATTGTTCTGTATTGTATATGTGTTTGGAATGATGTGGAAGATTTTATATGTCTATAATAATTTAATAAAAATAAATGAAACAGAGAACACACCTAGGGAACACAGTTAACCCCTGGATCGCCCCCTAGTTTTAATCCCTTCCCTGCAAGGGACATTTATACAGTAATCGGGGACTATTTATAGCACTGATCGCTGGTCAGTGGTTCCAAAAAAGTGTCAAAAGTATCTGATTTGTCCGCCGCTATGTCTCTTTCCCCATAAAAATCGCAGATCACCGCCATTACTAGTAAAAAAAAAATAATATAAATGCCATAAATCTATCCCCTATTTTGTAGACGCTATAACTTTTGAGCAAACCAATTACCGTAAGATAAGCCTATTGCGATTTTTTTTTTATTGTTTTTTTACCAAAAATATGAAGAAGAATAAATATCATGTGTATAGCAGAATATCTGTGGTAAACCCCAGAAAAATATTTATATATAAAGAAACTGGTGCTGCATCTAAAAAACCTGATTATTCAGTTAATAAGTACATACAATAAAAAAACAAAAACTCTGCATATATAAACGCGAACGTGTGCTGTGATTAAGTAAAAACTTTTCAGGAGAACAAACTATGTTTCTGTTCATCAAAGAAGTAAGGCAAAACAGCGTCGCTTACCAGATCTGATGGGTCTCAAATTATAGAGATCAGACAGGCACACACAGGAGGGATCACTTGGTAAAAGACCGTATATCCACAGGCTCTTCCGATAGCGGGATCCTTCCTCCTACAACAGCTTTCCACTGCTGCAATACTCCTCACTGAGCCTTTTACAAGATAAATTCCACCCGTGGCCGTGGGGTATATTCTTTTTTTCTGAATTTTAAAAATAAAGTACACACATTTGTCGCACCTCCAAACTGTGATAACTGGCTGTAGTAATCCAATCCAAAGCACTCGTATATCAAAGCAAGTTTACCCATAGGAATCAATGAAAACTCAGATAATTTGTTCCAGTGTCACTGCTAGTGTATGCAGTACTGCATGTGGCCAGAGGTGGGGGGCGCCGGAGACACTTGGAAATGCTCAGAGACCACTCGGAGGCACCCAGAGAACCGAGTGTCTCCGAGTGTCTCCAAGCGTTTCCGAGTGTCTCTGAGCGTCACTGGTGCCCCCTGCACCTCTGGCTAAATGCGGTACTACACACCCAAGAGGCCTGCGAGACAATGCTCGCAAATCGAGTCAGGATTTTTTTTTTTTAAAACAGCTCATAAACCGCATTACTCGCAATCCAAGGTTTTACTGTACTTGCCAGATGATAAATTCTTGGATGTGTACGTTGGAGCACCTGGTACAAAAGTTAGATTACTTGAAGGACTTTTTGAAACCCTTACTGGTTGAGCATCAAATACATCCAACCTGTTTTGGGTGAAAAAGCCAGTCGGTTCTGTCCGCCCATCTTTTTTTTCCATTCAAACTATTTTACTTTAGATGGGGCTAGGCATTTTGGCAATAGTTGTACTTTATTTATTATGTACTATATTATAAACAATTATCGAATTGTCTAATTACAGTATGTTTTAATTTTTACTGTTTTTTTTTTGGTACGTTAGCTTTGAAGAAGGAGTTGGCCTTTTCCCACCAAATGCATTGGTTGTATTTGATGGGCTTAACCATTAAATGTTTTAAAAAGACCTTCAAGTGAGATGAACTTTGTACAAAGCTCTCCTTTGTACACAAATGGAGGCCGATGAGTTCCTTGGCTTTGAACACCACTTCTCACAAATGGAGGCCGATGTGTTCCTTGGTTTTGAACACCACTTCTCACAAATGGAGGCCGATTGTGTTCCTTGGTTTTGAACACCACTCCTCACAAATGGTGACCGATGTGTTCCTTGGTTTTGAACACCACTTCTCACAAATGGAGGCCGATGTGTTCCTTGGTTTTGAACACCACTTCTCACAAATGGAGACCGATGTGTTCCTTGGTTTTGAACACCACTTCTCACAAATGGAGGCCGATGTGTTCCTTGGTTTTGAACACCACTTCTCACAAATGGAGGCCGATGTGTTCCTTGGTTTTGAACACCATTTCTCACAAATGGAGACCGATGTGTTCCTTGGTTTTGAACACCACTTCTCACAAATGGAGGCCAATGTGTTCCTTGGTTTTGAACACCACTTCTCACAAATGGAGGCCAATTTGTGTTCCTTGGTTTTGAACATCACTTCTCACAAATGGAGGCCGATTTGTGTTCCTTGGTTTTGAACATCACTTCTCACAAATGGAGGCCGATGTGTTCCTTTGTTTTGAACACCACGTCTCACAAATGGTGACCGATGTGTTCCTTTGTTTTGAACGCCACTTCTCACAAATGGTGACCGATGTGTTCCTTTGTTTTGAACGCCACTTCTCACCAATGGAGGTATCAGACTACATATTCAAGATACCACAATCCTACCCAGACTCCAAAGTTAAGCTATATCATTATTTTAAGGAACGTGGTAGATCAATATCAGGAAATAGGAAAAAAATTTTAGTGGACAGAAAGGACATTCCCGCTAATGCAACTTTTTATTTGTAGCAGCAATGATTGCACTCTTGAGGAAGTAATTCTGTAACATGAGACCCCTGAAATTCAACCTAACAACAGAGGACCTGCAGAAAATCTTTTGTTGTTACTGTAATTATTTTGTTGGCATCTAGATAAACAAAGCCTTACTTTTTCCTCCATGCCTTAAAAGAGGTTGTAAACTATGCGTGCAACTAGCTATGCATTGAGGTAAAAAAACTCTTGTAGTCCACCAGCCCCCCAAAGCCCCCCTTTAACTTACATAAGCCCAATAGTTCCTGCGCCGGGGGCGAGCACACCAGTTCCAGCCGGTTTCTTTGGTCCTGATTGGATAGATTGATAGCAGCCCAGTCATTGGCTCCCACTGCTTTTAATCAAATCCAACAGCATAGGAGCCAGGGGGGGGGGGGGCTGAGTCCTGCTGTATGTGTCAATGGACACAGCAGGACATAGGAGCACGCCCGCACGAGTGCCCGAGGGTGAGCACTTGTCCGACGAGGCACTCGAGAAGAGGAGGAGCCAGGAGCGCCGCTGGGGGAGCCCAGAAGAGGAGGATCGGGGCCACTCTGTGAAAAACAGATGAGGTAAGTATGACATGTTTGTTTTTCTTAAAACAAAAAAAAAAAGAGACTTTAGATTAAGCATGACTTGAAAGTATTCAGAAGAGAAGATAGAATTTAGGGCCATGATATTCCTATTAAACATTTAACTTTTGGAAGCAGGGAATAGATCAATTAGCACAATCTTTCTCATACAAGCTATATAAAATTATTTATGTGGGTTAGGGCACAGGATGCTGTCCATATTTAATGGTGCTTTCCTATTACCATCTCCAAAGTGAAGTAGCAGGTAATGCTTTCATTTCTGATGCTGTTTTATTCCATAATCTTTTTCCCTGAGCATTATAAGACCAAATCCTTGCTGATTGCTTTCTAAGTGCATTTAGAAATTGCATTTGGAAGTACAAAAACACAAAAATTTAACAAAATGAGACATTGGTGTGGTGTGTCTCTCAGAATCTTGCTCTAAAATCTGACACTGTTATTTTATTCTTTAATGTATTTCTGACACGCTGATCAGTACGTGAAGATTGTTAAGTTAAAATACTAGTTGCCGGACTGTTACTGGCTTCAGTAGTTACCAAGCTAAAGAGAGCACAACAAGTAATTTCAGAATAAACATAAACAAAAGTTGCAGCTTCAGCTGTCAAAAAAAGCAGTCTGACAGGATTTATAAATAACACTTGCTTAGATGCTACAGAAACATACAATGTGACATATTGTTACTTTTGTTCCATTCTGTTCATTCATCTGCAGATCAAAGGGATGAGCTACAGGTGCAGTTAATGCAACTTGACAAGCAAATGAAAGTTATGTTTTTTTGTTATTTTTAATAAAATGTTGCTCTGTTTGGCCACTTCCCACCCAAACTATTGTCAAATGGTGGCTGGAGGGGACATTCATCATTCTGGGTGACCATTATATGACATCCTCCCAGACCGCGCCTCCTGCGTGGCCTTAATCTTTCACTGGCTGACGACTGATAACTGTACTGGCTCGCTGCTGGCACCATGTGATCACTGTGACCAATCATAGCAGATCATCTGACAATTGTAAACAAGGGATGGCTTCCTTTCATGACATTCATTGTGTACAATTTTTTTTTTCCAGCTGTGAGTGGTCAACCACAGCCCATCTTTACCATGTAATTAACTGTGACTATTTACAGCTAATCACCATACACTCTGAATAAATCAGTTTCATTCAGTAAAAAATGGCTGGTCACAGTGTGTTAAAATTGTTTAAAAAAAAATGTAATAAAAAAGAAAAGAATTAAAAAAACATTCAGGTCCCTGATCACCTCCACACCAGGCATATGATGACGCTGTACTGCATATATATATATATATATATATATATATATATATATATATATATATATATAGTGAGTACACCCCTCACATTTTTGTAAATATTTTATCTTTTCATGTCACAACACTGAAGAAATTACACTTTGCTGCAATGTAAAGTAGTGATTGTACAGCTTGTATAACAGTGTAAATTTGCTGTCCCCTCAAAATAACTCAACACACAGCCATTAATGTCTAAACGCTGGCAACAAAAGTGAGTACACCCCTAAGTTATAATGTCCAAATTGGACCCAAAATGTCAATATTTTGTGTTGCCGCCATTATTTTCCAGCACTGCTTTAATCCTCTTGGGCATGGAGGTCACCAGAGCTTCACAGGTTGCCACTGAAGTCCTCTTCCACTCCTCCATGATGACATCACAGAGCTGGTGGATGTTAGAGACCTTGTGCTCCTCCACCTTCCGTTTGAGGATGTCCCACAGATGCTCAATAGGGTTTAGGTCTGGAGACATGCTTGGCTAGTCCATCACCTTTACCCTCAGCTTCTTTAGCAAGGCAGTGGTCATCTTGGAAGTGTGTTTGGGGTCATAATCATGTTGGAATATTGCCCTGTGGCCCAGTCTCCGAAGGGAGGGGATCATGCTCTGCTTCAGTATGTCACAGTACATGTTGGCATTCATGGATCCCTCAATGAACTGTAGCTCCCCAGTGACGGCAGATGACCACTGCCTTGCTAAAAAGCTGAGGGTAAAGGTGATGGACTGGCCAAGCATGTCTCCAGACCCAAACCCTATTGAGCATCTGTGGGGCATTCCTCAAATGGAAGGTGGAGGAGCGCAAGGTCTCTAACATCCACCAGCTCCGTGATGTCATCATGGAGGAGTGGAAGAGGACTCCAGTGGCAACCTGCAAAGTTCTGGTGAAGGCAGTGCTGGAAAATAACGGTGGCTACACAAAATATTGACACTTTGGGCCCAATTTGGACATTTTCACTTTTGTTGCCAGCGGTTTAGACATTAATGGCTGTGTGTTGAGTAATTTTGAGGGGACAGCAAATTTACACTGTTATACAAGCTGTACACTCACTACTTTACATTGTAGCAAAGTGTAATTTCTTCAGTGTTGTTACATGAAAAGATAGAATAAAATATTTACAAAAACGTGAGGGGTCTTTTGTGAGATACTGTGTGTGTGTGTGTGTGTGTATATATATATATATATAGCAATACCTTGGACTGTCTGCTTTCCAAAGAGAAAATATTTGTACAGGCAGTCCCCGGAATACAAACAAGAAAGGTTCTGTAGGTTTGTTCTTAAGTTGAATTTGTATGCAAGTCAGAACAGGTACATTTTTTTTAAGTGTAGCTACGTTTTTTTGGATAGCATAGGGGAAGAGTTAACACCCCTGTTTGTTTTGCTGTCTGTGCCTCTGTTCAGATGATTTTGCCTCACTTTCTGTTCCTGTGACAATTGGATTTTTAACATTTTGGGTTGTCGTGGCAACAAGGATTGATGATAAAGCTTCAGTGGAGGTACCTTTTTCCCATGATAACTCTTATGCCGCGTACACACGAGCGGAATTTCCGTCGGAACAACACTATGATGAGCCGAGAAAATGAAGTTCAATGCTTCAGAGCATGTGTCGAATTGTTTCCGAGCATGCGTAGGAATTTTGCGCGTCGGAATTGGTACAGATGATCGGAATTTCCAATCAAACTTTTTTCCCACCGAAAAATTGAGAACCTGCTCTCAATCTTTTGCTGGCTGGAATTCCGCCAGCAAAAGTCCGATGGAGCATACACACGGTCGCATTTTCAGACTTTTGCTGATGGAATTTCCGATCGTGTGTATGGGCCATTACAGGAGTGAATTCCCTTCCTAGGGGTAGATTTCTTCTCACTTCCTGTTGTCTCTCTCCTTTAGTAAGTATGAGTCGTATGTAAGTCAGGTGTCTGTAACTCGGGGACTGCCTGTACTGTCCTGGTGTTTTCTGACCGCAATAAATGATTGTGGACTCTATAACTATCCTACAGATTAAATACAATACACTGATTTGGGTTGTTTTCACTAAAGAAATGTAGCAGAATACAGTTTGGCCTGAATTTATGAAGAAATTATTTATTTGCCAATTTTTTTTACCGAAATCATTAAAAATTCGTTATTTTTTTTCTCAAAATTGTCAGACAATTATACAGCGATCAGTGCTATAAAAATGCTTACTGCTATAAAAATGCTTACTGTCACTGGCAGGGAAGGGGTTACCACTAGGGGGTGATCAAGGGGTTTACTGTGTTCCCTCAGTGTGTTCTAACTGTGGGGGGATGGAACTGACTAGGAAGAGAGAGAGATCGGTGTTCATACTTTTTTTTAACAATCATTTTTCTTTTATTTATAAATAAATCACAATTACATACAATAGGAGCTTAAGGATCTCCACAAAACTGCATATGTATAAAAAAAATTGGAAGACTCTTCGACAGGTTACGTACATATCGTAATATTGGGTTCGTATTCGTACTTATAAGACTAACATAACTTTATATCGACTGGTACCCCCCTTACCCCCTTTCTCCCCAATTACTGTCTTGTGTCGCCACTTTATACCTCCCTAGGGAGGGTGTAGGTAGAGAAAAAAAAAAAAATTAGGAGAAAAAAGAGAAAAGAAGAGAAAAAAAAAAGAAAAAAAAAAAAAAAAGGGAAGGAGAGTCAAGCCAAGAGCGAGCGATCTCTCTCCTAGGCTAGAGACCTCGTTATCCAGGGTCCCCAGATAGTCGTAAATTTCCTGTAGTTACCCTGCTTGACAAAAAATACTTTCTCGTTTCCTATTGTTTTATCAATACTCGTTAACCAGTTTTCTACTGTAGGGGGCAGTTGCGACTGCCAACGTTGGGCAATCAATTTTCGAGCTTGGAAAAGAGACCTCGAGATTAGATCAATCATGTTTCTCGGAACGTTGCCCCCCTCTATCAAGCCCAAAAGACAAGTCTTGGATGTTGGTTCCAGTTTTGTATTTAGAGCTTTGTTGATAGTGTCGACGATATTCGTCCAGTATCTATACAGCTTCGGGCATCGCCAGAGCATGTGGATAAAATCCCCAGCTGCCCCACATCTAGGGCATTGGTCATCATCCCGCCATCCCAATCTTAGCATCTTCTTAGGAGTGTAGTATACTCTATAGAGAAAAAAGAGCTGTGATACTTTGTGTGAGGGGGCAATTGAGACTCGTGTAGTTTGTGCAAGGATAGAATCCCATTCCGCTGACGATAGCGGACCCACATCGCTCTCCCATCTTTCCTTGATCTTGGTTGGGCCACTACGGTCTATCGTTCTATCGCCAAGTCTGGCATACATCCGAGAGATCAAACCTTTGGTTGATACCAATCCCACTATTTGTGTTAAATACTTAGTATGAACACACGATCTGTGTCTACTCCCCTGAAAGAACCGGGATTTGTGTGTTTACACACAGAGATCTCCGTTCTCTCTCTGTCATAAGCGATCTCGTGGTGCCCACCGGGCACTCGCATCTGCTTCGGGCACACGATAGGAAATATGAAAAGAAAGTCTCATCTTTCCTTAAAAAAAACTGTGTTTGTCACCTTGTTATCTTAAGCAGGGCCGGTAAAAGGTGGAGGGGGGCACCAGCACCATTTACTGGAGGAAGGGGGCGCAGGAGAAGTGCTGGCATTGTGCTGCTAAATCGGCGTTGGTGTACGTTGGCTCGTGAACTCAATTTTGTGGGCGCACTAGCGGGGGAGAAAATCAGCGTCTGTCCGCCGGCGACCAGCGATCGTTCCCCACAGTGACAGACAGAACAGGGATCTGCCTGTGTAAACAAGGCAGATCTCCGTTCTGACAGGGGAGATCATACAGATCTGTGCGTTTCCCCAGTCACACCATCCCCCATACAGTTAGAAAACACAAACAGAGAAAACACATTTAACCCCTTGATCGCCCCTGATGTTAACCCCTTCCTTGCCAGTGTCATTAGTACAATAACAGTGCATATTCTTTAGCACTGATTACTGTAATAATGTCACTGATTCCCCAAAAAAATTTACAAATGTGTCCGATCTGACATCGCAATGTCACAGTCCCGCTAAAAATGACAGATCGCCGCCATTACTAGTAAAAAAAAAAAATAAATCTATCCCCTATTATGTAGACGCGACAACTTTTGCGCAAACCAATCAATATACACTTATCTTTTTTTTTTTTTTTTTTATTACTAAAAATATGTATCTGAATACAATACATATCAGCCTAAACTGGTGTTTCTTTTTATTTTTTCTTTGGAAATGTTTTATAGCAGAAAGTAAAAAAAATTTAATTTTTTTTTTAAATTGTTGCTCTTTTTTTGTTTATAGTGCAAAAAATAAAAACCGCAGAGGTGATCAAATACCACCAAAAGAAAGCTCTATTTTGGGGAAAAAAAGGACATAAATTTTGTTTGGGTACAGCATTACACGGCCGCGCAATTGTGAGTTAAAGCGACGCAGTGCCGTATCGCAAAAAATGGCCTGGTCAGGAAGGGGGTAACACTTTTGGACTTTCCGATGGTGAAGTGGTTAACATTCCTCCTTAAAAAATCACTGATTCTTTTTGAAGTATGCAGATATTTACGTGTCAGAACTAAAGGGAAATATCTGCTGCTAATACAACGGGACCTCTCTGCAGCACTTAATAATATTCACCACTATATTCTCATGACTAAACGATTTGTCAACCTGGGTCCTTACAAATTTAGAATAAAGACACAGACTGAGTGACATGGGTTTTATGCGGCCACATCAGCCAATTTTATTAACCAAAGAATAAAATATCATAACATTAAAACATACCAATAAGTGCAAATTCAACAATGTAATGCCCAACAACAAGGGGTCTTTGGGTGTCCTTAAGGCACAATTTTAACTGGAATTGTCCATGTCCTCAGCCGGGCCCCAACCAGCTCGAAGACTTTCCGACATCACACATACCGTATTTATCGGCCTATAACACGCACTGGCGTATAACACGCACCCCAAGTTAAGGAGGGCATTTTAAGGAAAAAAAGTTTTAGGAGGGAAGTTTAGGGAAAAAAAAAAAAACTTACATTTAAGCGTCATTTGCAGCTTCCCAGCGTCATTGCAGCCTTGCCCAGCGTCATTGCAGCCTTGCCCAGCGTCATTGCAGCTTGCCCAGCGTCATTGCAGCCATGCCCAGCGTCATTGCAGCCATGCCCAGCGTCATTGCAGCCATGCCCAGCGTCATTGCAGCCTTGCCCAGCGTCATTGCAGCCTTGCCCAGGGTCATTGCAGCCATGCCCAGCATCATTGCAGCCTTGCCCAGCGTCATTGCAGCCTTGCCCAGCGTCATTGCAGCCTTGCCCAGCATCATTGCAGCCTTGCCCAGCGTCATTGCAGCCTTTCCCAGCATCATTGCAGCCTTGCCCAGGGTCATTGCAGCCATACCCAGCGACATTGTACCTTGCCAGCGTCATTGCAGCCATGCCCAGCGACATTTGAAGTCTGGTCCGGGTTTAAATTTCCCGCCGCCGAGACTCTCTGTCGCGCGCGCCGCCGAAAAAGACCGAGGCGCGGCCGAAAAAGACCGAAGCGGCCCCGGAAAAGGCCGAGCAGACTGTTCAGCTCCGATCGCGGTCCCGCCTCCCTGCTGTTTCCGGAGCGAGCGCAGGGAGGTGGGACTCCGAGCAGAGCCGAACAGTCTGCTTGGTCTATTCCGGCGCGGCTTCGGGTTTTTTCGGCCACAATTCGGTCTTTTTCGACAGCGCTCGCTATTTTTCGGCGGCGTTTGCCATTTTTGCCATTTTTGAATTTTTTTCTTGGGGTATCGGCGTATAACACGCACCCACGACTTTCCCCCGATTTTTAGGGGGAAAAAGTGCGTGTTATACGCCGATAAATACGGTAATTCCATATTCCCCTCCCCCAGGAGACCTCGCTCCTGGGAGAACCACCGCTAACCAAGTGGAAGCGCCATACCTTAGATGGGCCCCACACTTTTGTAACCATGTAATTACTGACCCCACAAAGACCCCTTGGACCAGCCAACTGCTGTGACAAAATGAGCAACATACACCGTTTAGTAAATTATTATTATATATTGTTCTTTTTTTATTATTATTATTATTTATTTATTTGCATTAACTCGATAAAAACTTTAGACACAAAAATACAGCCACTTAACCTATCCACCCGGTAACCCCTAACACCAGGACGGGTGGGAAGCTGACGCTTCTCCTGACTCCTTGGAATGTGAGAGAACTACCTCACCGCAAAGACCCTCTCATCTGAACCCTGTCCCTTCAACCTCTGCCTCCAATCAGGTGAGGGCTACATCCCTACCAAACACACTGACCTAGCTCACCATTCCCTGACCCTGTTCCTCCCTTAGTCCATTCTCTCCTCCAGGTCTCGCTTTCATTCCATAAGCTCCTTCTGTCTAAAAAGCGTTGTCCCAATTTGGGTCACTTGTGGGGCACGGTAACCCTGGAGAAATGAATGGCTTTGGTTTTTATCACCACCTGTGTGGACATTCCCGTCTACATTTCTGTAAGTGGAATTTCATGGTAGCTTTGAAAGATTTCCATTAACTTGTAATCGAAAAAATGGTCACATGAAATAGCACGGGTCTGCACCTTTTCGCTACCAACAGTTTCCATTATTTTATGGACTGGAGTTGGCAAATGAGTGAATGAATCACTGCGGTGCCAATCGAATGATACATTTTCTTCTCCGTTCTCAGTTTCTTTCCCAATTCAAAATAATTCAATTGCCGTAAAGCAGGAAACAATAGAAGCCATAGGTGGCAGGAGAGCTGAGCACTATTCGGTTCCATACAATCATTTTTTTTTTCCAGTCAAAGGCTAATGGAAAGCTTCTCAGCTGCTCTAGAAATTGTCCCATGAACGGGCAGCATTGCAGTTAAAAATGCCGTAAATTCTTCTTTACAGCAAACCTGTTCTCCAGAGTTTACATTTAATCCTGTTTTTTATTCTTTACCTCCAACTTGGAAATTCACGAGAATCTGTCTGCTTTCATCTTTCACATTTATGTCCACCGTACATGCCTGAAATGTTAATCCATGCAATAATCATTTCCTCTCTGGACTATTATAATATTTACTAGTGGCTTTCTCATTTACTTATGGATCAAAAATTGTAGCGCTAATGTATGTGCCAAAGTGTGTGTATGTCACAACACTCAAAGAAAAACAATACGTGAACTGTATAACGAAATAGAAGTGCTAAGATGACTCCGGTTTAAACGGAGTAATAAAGTCCATATAATAATGACATAACAGTGAAAGTCCTTCTGATCCACTCAATGAAGACAGATAAAAGTGTATACTTGACTGATGTCAGAGTAAGGCGTAAATACGCTTACCGGAAGTGTTGGATGTGACTACCATACGGCATACACATCAGATAGGCATAGAGATGGACGGTCTTGCATCTATGGAAAGCCGCTGTAGACTGGACCTCCAACGATTTTCGGTGCTGTATACTGGATCGGTCCGCAAAGTTGGTGTGCTCAGCATGCGATCATCCAATGGTCACAGAAAAGATGACGAAGACCGGGGAAGGGAATAAAAAAGGGAGACCACTCCAATGGTGCAGGTCAGAAAGCAACAATTTATTCACATATGCATGTGAACATGAAAAAATAATAAAATAAAAATCTCGAGACAATATAAAAATTTGGCAATATGAGGGGCGTGGGATAGCTGGCCCGACGCGTTTCGACAAAAAGTCTTCCACAGGGGCATATCTCAGAGATATGCCCCTGTGGAAGACTTTTTGTCGAAACGCGTCGGGCCAGCTATCCCACGCCCCTCATATTGCCAAATTTTTATATTGTCTCGAGATTTTTATTTTATTATTTTTTCATGTTCACATGCATATGTGAATAAATTGTTGCTTTCTGACCTGCACCATTGGAGTGGTCTCCCTTTTTTATTCCCTTCCCCGGTCTTCGTCATCTTTTCTGTGACCATTGGATGATCGCATGCTGAGCACACCAACTTTGCGGACCGATCCAGTATACAGCACCGAAAATCGTTGGAGGTCCAGTCTACAGCGGCTTTCCATAGATGCAAGACCGTCCATCTCTATGCCTATCTGATGTGTATGCCGTATGGTAGTCACATCCAACACTTCCGGTAAGCGTATTTACGCCTTACTCTGACATCAGTCAAGTATACACTTTTATCTGTCTTCATTGAGTGGATCAGAAGGACTTTCACTGTTATGTCATTATTATATGGACTTTATTACTCCGTTTAAACCGGAGTCATCTTAGCACTTCTATTTCGTTATACAGTTCACGTATTGTTTTTCTTTGAGTGTTGTGACATACACACACTTTGGCACATACATTAGCGCTACAATTTTTGATCCATACGCATTTTTGACTTTGTTTGTTTTGTTTGTTGGCAGCTTTTGTATGGCTCTAATAGATTAGCGCGGTTGTTTTCTCCATTCACTTCTCATTTACTTAGGCAGTACCACTTTAGTCATCATGAATGACAATCTCACTAATATAAATTGCAGTAATCCAGAGGGTATCTGATTTTTGTCTCACTTTTCCTTCAAGGACTAAATTAAACTCCTACCTCTTACTTTATAGGTCTCCTAAGTGGGCAACGCTCCCACTATTTCTCCCGTATTCCTGTTTTTATATTCCAAATATGCTCTGCAAATGATCTGTTCATGTCGTCCTTCCTGGTTAGTGCCAGGGGGCAAAAGGGTCAACTGCCCTTGGCCCCATGACAGAAAGGGCCCCCTCTATACAAAAAAATATATATAAAACTATCTAAATAATAAAAAAATAAATAATAAAATAATATAAAAAAATATATAATAATAAAACATTGCTTTCTTATATTAACCGCTTCAGCCCGGAAGATTTTACCCCCTTCCCGACCAGAGCACTTTTTGTGATTCGGCACTCCGTCGCTTTAACTGACAGTTGCACGGTTGTGCGACGTTGCACCCAAACAAAATTGACGTCCTTTTTTTCCACAAATAGACCTTTCTTTTGGTGGTATTTGATCACCTCTGCGGTTTTTATTTTTTGTGCTTTAAACAAAAAAAAGAGCGACAATTAAAAAAAAAAAAAACGCATTATTTTTTACTTTTTGTTATAATAAATATCCCCCACAAATGTATAAAAACATTTTCTCGGTTTAGGCCGATATGTATTCTTCTACATATTTTTGGTTAAAAAAATAGCAATAAGCGTATATTGATTGGTTTGCGCAAAAGTTATAGCGTCTACAAAATAGGGGATAGTTTTATGGCTGTGACAAAACGTCCCTACACTCCGCATACTCCGTATATGATGAAAGCTTGAGTGCTTTCATCATATACCACTTCCTCCCAGTCTGAATAAATATATCCGATATTCCAACCGTTCGCAAGCACAAAACAAGACGAGACTTGTTTAGCTGCTGACATGGACTGTTTATTAGAACCAAAATACAGTATTTTTATACACTTTTAAAACAAGTGGTTAGATAACGAGGTAGGGCTGGCTATACTCCCCCTCCCCTCTAGCAACAACTTGGCAGACAACTATATAATTAACATACTAATTAACACAGCACTTAAGGCAGCCCAGGTGACCAGACAGTCAGTCTCCAGAGGTCAATGCTATCAGCTCTTTCAATGATCATGTATTGTTCAGAATTAAACTAAGAATAGTCTTTACATATATCCTGGGAGATATTGTGGATAAATATTACTGTCCCATTTTAAGTAATCCAAGATAAATTTTGTCACTCACTCTGTGCCAGGATGGCACAGGGTGACTTAGACATGAGGTGCATGGGGAGCTGAAACAATGGTTTCACAACTTTTCCAAGGGATTCTGGGTTCCACAGGCCCTCCCCTCACAATGGCATTTTTATTATTTATTTTTTTCCACTAGTAATGGCAGAAATCTGCAATTTTTATCGGGACTGCGACATTATGGCGGACACATCGGACAATTTTGACACATTTTTGGGACCATTGGCATTAATACAGCGATCAATGCTATAAAAATGCATTGATTACTGTAAAAATGTTACGGGTAGTGAAGGGGTTAACACTAGGGGGCGATCAAGGGGTTAATTGTGTTCCCTAGTGTGTGTGTTCTAACTGAAGGGAGGGTGGACTGTGCAGGGGAGATGACAGATCGCTGTTCATACTCTGTATGAACAAACAATCTGTCTGTTCTCACCTCAGAGATCTAGAAACTCTGTGTTTACACACACAGATCCTGGTTCTCCGTGTGTCAGCAGCGATCGCGGGAGCCTGGCGGTGATCATGACTGTGTGTGTATGTATGACCTCAGAATTACTTTGTTTCATGCGATTTAAAAATGTGTGCCTGCCATTGAGAATGTAAACCAACTCTGTGTATGAGGGCCCCCCAGAACCTGAAGTGCCCCCGGCCCCTCTAAATCTGCCCCCAGTAACTGCCACACATTCTTGCTTGCATGCAGTACTTTCTCTCGTGCTCTAATTCCACTGAAGGTTGCTCTACTTTGCTTGATCTGACTGTTCTTGATTAGTGAATGCTTTCAGTGTTTCCTGCTAATACACCTCTTGATTGCCATCCATCATATTCCCTAACCATTCGTTACTTAACATTCTTTTCTGTCCACTCCTCCCTTCCACCACTTACTTAATGGCTAGAACTCTATATTTATTTTTCTGTTAGTTAGGAATAACCTCAAGGTCTTAAAAGTAGGATCCATTGGGGATATTTACTACCCAAGGCTCCCCCAAGCAAGTTGCATGGCAGATCCATTCTCAGCTCAGGAGTACCTTTTTACTCTGTTGGGTTGTAGGATAGGTTTGTTTTCCTAAAGAAGGGGTTTCAAACTGGTGGCCCTCCAGCTGTTACGTAACTACAAGTCCCATGAGGCATTGCAAGGCTGACAGTTACAAGCATGACTCCCACAGGCAGAGGCATAATTGGACTTGTAGTTTTGCAACAGCTGGAGGGCCGCCAATTTGAGACCCCTGCCCTAAAGCCTTGGTATAATCCTCCAAGCAGGATCCTCATACCTAGTGACACCTGTTTTACAATGATAGTAATGTGTATGTACCTCGCTGTAAAATACTGCAGCATAACATGGATTTATATAAAACAATACTTTTTACGTTTTTTTTTTTTTTTACGTTCAAAATAAACAAACTGTATATAACTGAATTATAGAGCAATAGAAATTTGAAAGAGTGTTTTGTCATTTTTAGGGTGCACAATTATAACAAAATGTTTAGTTTTTGTTCCGTTACGTTTTGCATTGCGTGTCCGAAATTCTATTTGAATTTGTACGAAATACGAATTTTCGTTAACTTTTCGTAACAATTACGAACATTCATTATGATGAATTTATCATTATAAGGGGCTCCCCCCATCCCTGTGCTGTGCTCATTATAAGGGGCTCCCACCCCATCCGTACATTCGTAATCGGAGCATAATTCATAATTTGATGTAATGTGTATGCTATTATTACATTTTAATAATTTACGAATTGAAAAAAAAGTTAAGAATCGAAAAAAAAAGTTACGAATCAAAAAAAAAAGTTACGAATTTTTTGGTTCAATAGAGACACGGAAAATTACAAATCGAAAAAAAAAAAAAAAGTTACGAATCGAAAAAAAAAAGTTACGAATTGAAAAAAAAGTTACGAATTTTTTGATTCAATAGAGACACGGAAAATTACAAATCGAAAAAGAAAAAAAAGTTACGAATGTACGAATTTTTTTGTTCAATCCATTCGAAGCACGTTCAGCAGCACCATTGTAAGGGACACGGAAAATTACCAATTCAACAAAAAAAAAAGTTACGAATGTACGAATTTTTTAGTTCGTTTTTTTTTTTTTTCGGATTTTCTTCATTAGTACATTCGTTGTTTCTAATTATTTTTTTTCGGACATAACGAATAATCGTAATTAACGAACATTCTTATTTTGTCCGATTCTGAATCTCCCATCGACTACCAGTACCAGTCTCCCACTCCCATATTAAAAAAAGGTCATTTTCCCAACCCTCACTATATTTTCTCACTCACCCTGTGCCAGGATGGCACAGGGTGACTTAGACATGAGGGGCATGGGGAGCTGAAACAAGGGTTTCCAAACCTTTCCAAGGGATTCTGGGTTCCACGGGCCCTCCCGTCACAATGGCATTTTTATTATTTATTTTTTTTTACTAGTAATGGCAGCGATCTGTGATTTTTATCATGACTGCGACATTATGGCGGACACATCGGACAATTTTGACACATTTGGCACCATTGGCATTAATACAACGATCAATGCTATAAAAATGCATTGATTACTGTAAAAAAGTCACTGGCAGTGAAGGGGTTAACTGTGTTCCCTGGGACGTGGTTCTAGCTGAAGGGGGAGGGGACTGACTACAGAAAGTGATGGCTCGTGGTTCCTAGCTAATAGGAACACACAATCTGTCACTCCTGTCAGAACGGAACAGGGAATTGTGTGTTTACACACACTCGTCCCTGTTTTGTGTCTCCTGCTCACGATCGCTCGTGGCCAGCGGCCATCGAGACCGTCGGCCACGAGCATCAGCACCCCCGCTGCCTGCTATCCCGACCCCGCGAGCCAACGTATAGCTACGGCGGCTCGCTCAGGGAAGCCAACCTGCCGCAGTATAACTGCGGCGGCTGGTCGGGAAGCGGTTAAAAATTACCTTTTTTTTTCAATCTGCAGCCGCTGTATTTTTCTGAGAATGCAATATGGCTACCTGGAGTTGTTCTGTACACAGAATGTGTACTGACCACTGCCCAGAAACATAATTTCCTGCTTGTGTGATTGGCTCACCAATTTTACCAGAAGTCTGCCTAAGATACAAGTCAGATTTCAGGCATCCCCTGCAACTAAAATGTCATTTTTGGTGAGATATTTCCAATAGGAACACGTCTAAAGGGATGCAGGCCCAGCAGATTTCCTCATTGGTGCTCTGTGGCTGCACACCTGACAGTTAATTATGAAACCACTCCCATTAGACCCACTCAGAACAGGCACAGAGAAACATAGAGGGATTTCTTCATATTAACAAAAGGTAGGGATCTGCAACAAAGTTTTTTAGAATCCCTGCAATGTACATAGATCACCCAGAGGGTATATGTTTTTTCTCAACAAAAGTGGAGTTACGCTTTAAGCGGAAGTAAACCCTCCTATCATTTTTAGCCAAGGAAGCTGCCATCTTGGTCTCTGTCTAATCTTCAACTGCCATGATGCTGCACATGTGATCAGTTATGACTCCAGCCATTGGATGGTTCGACAGATTGGTTGAGAGCACAACAATTGTGACAGCTAGCATTCTACGGCATGCCGTGAACGTAACTTTTTTTAGAAGCCATTAAAGCGATGGGTTTACTTCCGTTTTAACTAGGCTTTAGTTATAAATGAACACAGTAAACGAGAAAAGGAAAGGGCCGGTAAATTACATATTTACTAGCCCCTTCCCCCATTGTTCATCCTGAAACATCCCCTGCAGCAGCCGGGGGAGAGGAGAGGTGGGAAGCCAGCAGTACTGGGG
This sequence comes from Lithobates sylvaticus, assembly GCA_028564925.1. NCBI lineage: Eukaryota > Metazoa > Chordata > Amphibia > Anura > Ranidae > Lithobates > Lithobates sylvaticus. The sequence goes on along the minus strand of CM053037.1, from coordinate 34,111,139 downwards.
GGGGGGGGGGGGGGGGTAGGGGGAATCGGCACCGCACATAGGGATTTGGTTGTGCCCAGGCACACCTGGTACACCCCCTGTGTACAGTACAAATGCATAACTGTTTAATTGGCCATGGCCAGTGAGAAGGTTTGTAGATATGCAATATATAAATCTGGAGTTGGCAAAAATTGCATAAAACCGAGTTCATGCATAATGGAAGGTGAATGGAAGAATATGGTTGAGGGCACAACAAGCATTACTTTAAAAAAAATGTGATTTGCTTTTGGCGCTTTTTTCTGAAAGTAACAATTGTTAATGCAAACGTCAGTTTATAATACCTTGGGGCTTATCTTTCATCTGAAGCCAGGTGTTCAATTGTCAGTTATAATTCCAATTTTTGCACATGTGTATATTGTATGCCATTGTTTATCACATTAAAAGGGAACAGCGTGGTGTGAATATCTTTTTTTTTTTATGTGCATGATTTTTTTTTTTCTTTTTCGTTTTTTAAAACACTGAGAAAACACACAGAGATCCTAACTTGTTTGAGCAGACAAGACAGTGGCTCAGCCCCACTGAAATTTTAAAAGCCAATATAAAGGAATAGTAGTGGTAAAAAAAAGTCCTTGTGGATTTAATTAACCTTTTTTTTTGTTCTCCATTAACCACTTTCAGACCGGACCATTTTGCTGGCTTAAGACCAGACCACTTTTTGCGATTCGGCACTGCGTCGTTTTTTAACTGACAATTGCGCGGTCGTGCGACGTGGCTCCCAAACAAAATTGACGTCCTTTATTCCCCACAAATAGAGCTTTCTTTTGGTGGTATTTGATCGCCCCTGTGGTTTTTATTTTTTGCACTATAGACAAAAAAAGAGCAACAATTTTGAAAGAAAACGCAAAAAAAAAAATACTCTTTTTTACTTTTTGCTATAATAAAATATCCCCCAAAATATATAAAAAAAAACGTTTTTTTCCTCAGTTTAGGCCGATACGTGTTTTTCTACATATTTTAGGTAAAAAAATTTTGCAATAAGCGATTATTGATTGGTTTGCGCAAAAGTTATAGCGTTTACAAAATAGGGGATAGTTTTGTGGCATTTTTATTAATATTTTTTTTTTACTAGTAATGGCGGCAATCAGCGATTTTTTATTGTGACTGCGACATTATGGCGGACACATCGGACATTTTTGACACATTTTTGGGACCATTGTCATTTATACAGCAATTCCTGTGTAAATGACACTGGCAGTGAAGGGGTTAACCAGGAGGTGGCAGTGTAGGGGTTAAGTGTGTCCTAGGGGCGTGTTGCTAACTGTGGGGGGCGTGGCTGTGTTGTGCACATCGCTGATCTCTGCTTCAATCGCAGGGAGCAGAGATCAGTATTTCTAGGCAAAACGGGGAGATGCTGAATTAAACAAGCATCTCCCCTCAACTCTTCCTCCCTGTAAGACGATCTCGGGTATCCCCGCAGCGATCGAGTCCGCGGGACCCGCGATCGGACTCACGGAGGTCCCGACCAGCGCGCACGCGATGGCACGGCGCCAAATTCAAAGGGACGTACCTGTACGTCCTTATGCCTGTCCGTGCCATTCTGCCGACGTACATTGTCGTGCGCCGGTCGGGAAGCGGTTAAGGGGGTGTGGCAGGGGGCATGTCCTATGCCTACATACATTTGTTAGTAGGTGTCCCTCATTCCCATCTCAAAATGTTGGGAGGTATGCTGGACGGGTATCTGTGCCTGAAAGGGTGCTCACCCCAGCGGGCTTTGTACTTGCTACCTATCCCCAGCTCACAATATATATCATTTAATATTGTATCTGAATGCTTAATTATGAATGTGTGCAAGCTTTTTTCGATTTTTGATACATTTAATATAGTGAGCAAGTCTTGAAATATAGAATTATAGTATTTATATACACTTTGATGCTTTGTTTACTCAGAAGCTTTACCAGACCTCAATGCATTACTCCCACCCAACAGCAGGAAAAAAATACTCTAGAACCTAGAAACCTAGAAATGCTTTGCATATCTCCTATAAGATTTTAATTTAGGAAAATGTGCTTGACAAATACTGTGCGTTGAAGCATTTTTTCGAAGCATTAAGAGTTCATTGAAAAGTCTTCAGGCATAGCAAGGCTGCGGAGAAGGATATACTGGCCCAATGAGGCATTCATGAGCCTAACATAATGGGGGGAATAAGAAGAAAATGAGACGGCAGCATTTTTCGGTGTGGTAACCCTACTTGCAGAGGCTTCTGCAGCATAGGAGTTAACCCCCCCCCCCCCCCCCCCCCATCTTGCAACAGAGAAACCGATTACAGAGCCACCCAGGGACCTGTGCTTGGAGCACTGCGTAGGCAGACAAGGTATAACCGTACCGGGAGGGCCAAAGAAAGAGTGATTGCAGGAAAACGATCCTGAAGATGATTCCAGGAGGAGAGATTTCAAAGGCTTTCATTACAGAGCTGTATGTTAGCTGAAAGCAATCAGCATTAATCAGGCCCCCGGAAAACTCCTAGACAATCCGTAGGGCCACAGGGCAGTTGTTTAAAGACTAATAGAATTCTTCAAAGAATATTGCTGCAAGACTGAAAAGCAAAACACACCATGTATGTGACATGTAATATCACCCTATAATAGAGACATTGATGATGTACAGTACGTAGTACAAGAGGGAGGGGAGGGAGCAGAGGACAAAGCTATATGAACGCCATACATTAGTGCCTGTTATAGCAAATCAAAGCTAGGTGTCTGAAATGTGCCATTTAAAGCTACAGTGTGCTGTTGATAGATCCTTCTGTTGAGAACGGATCTCTTCAGTTCTTGGTAGATGCTGGAGAGTTAAAATACCTACTGGTTGCTAATTCCTCCTAGTGGTAAGAATTCTGCTATTTTAGTTCCAAAGCCTTGCATACCTGTTGCAGACCTTGTGAGGGGATCTTACTCCACTGGGTTTTTAATTTATTTTGTAGAAGAGGAGGCGTAGGAACTTTCAATGGGGCTAGGAACACATTTGTAGGCAAGAAAAGAGTCTGGAAATGTGGCAAAATATCTTTCTGTTGAAGACTTCAAGAGATAATGTATATTAAAATTTGCCCCATCTGGTAAAAATGTCATGAATACTTGTCTCTGCGTGAAAATGAAACCTAACAAAACACTAGTCTTTTTGGTTGAAAAAGATTTTAGTTTGTTTTTTGAATTGAGTTGTACAGTTTATCGGTCATATTAAAGTGGTTCTGCACTGTGTGTTTTTATTTATTTATTTTTTAAATGTAATGCATAGGATTAGGAGATAAATTCTGGGACTCACGTGTTCCATGTTCCATGTTGTTTGCTGGCGTTTTTTGTCCTATAAAATATTTTTTAAAGATGTATTCTTGCTGGGTGCCATCTTGCCTGTGGGCATGTGAAACCCCACAGGCACTTCAGATGGCCCAGCATGCACCGCCGTTACTGCGCCGATCTCGCGCGTGCGCAGTAACAGCGAAGTGCATCTCACGTTCTCCGAAATCTTGCGAGATGTCGGCACATCTGCCGACATCTCGCGAGATTTCGGAAGATGTGGCCGACATCTCACGAGATTTCGGAAGATGTGGCCGACATCTCGCGAGATTTCGGAAGATGTGGCCGACATCTCGCGAGATTTCGGAAGATGTCCGCACTGACTCCTGGGATCAATGACACCAGATCCCAGGAGACAGTGCGGCCTGACGACGATCGACGCAGAGACCCCGCCCACCGCCGCAGAGACAGAGGACAGGAAGTCAGCGATTACAAGGTAAGTGAAAAAAAAAAACACATTTCATTTAGTACTCTTTGCCTGATTTGGAAGGCAAAGAGATTTACTAAATGAAATGTGTGCAGAACCGCTTTAAGGCTGGAAAAAGTTCTGAAATGATTTATCTTTGTCTCATTGGTTTACATCACAGAAACCTGACATTTTAACAGGGGTGTGTATTTTTTTTTTATATCCACTGTACATACATACATGAATCCCTGTTCTGATATTAGTACAATGAATAGTATGTAAGTGATTCATATTTTAATTCTTGGCATTCCATATAACGTTGGGGATAAGCAGACTGAATCAAGACACTGATAGTATGTGGGGCTATGATTTTGTCATTAGTAATGGCAAAATTGCTGGTATTATAAATAGAAGTTTGGTACCCACCCGACTCCACCCCTGATGGGGTCATGTGGTCTGTGACGCAACTAGTCGGGAAGGAGTTGGGTATGTGTCAGAAACCATGAATCAGACATTAGTACAGTTAAATCTCACTTGTTTAATAATAACTTTTAATGTTGGATTGTGATAAGACATAAGAATATTATTTTTATTTGCGTTATTTTGCAAGCCTTGATGAGAAGTTTGTTGCGGCACTGGCACTTTGAGTACAAACTCAGTAGATAATGTATTATTATTATTATTCACGTTATTCGGTATCTACCTTGAGAGATCAGACACATGTAATATTACTGTTTGCAATTCTTTATGTAGTTATTATTTTAGTTTTGAAGCACAGCGCCACTTCAAATATGTAAACAATTGTATTTTAGATGTGGGGACACATTGTTAAAGCAGAGTTCCGCCCACTTAGAATTTTTTTTTAAAGTCAGCAGCTACACATACTGTGCCTGCTGACTTTTTAGGACACTTACCTGTCCTGGCATCCAGCGGTGTCGGCACCCCAGCCAATGTTTGCATAGCTCTAGGGTGCTGCCACCGCCATTGTCTGTAAGATAACTCGGTAGTTAATTCTTGCGGCTTTACAGTCAGTTCCCTACTGCGCATGCACGAAGCGCACTGCACTTTCTGAATGGCAAGGAGGAGGGGGGCTGTGGTGAGATCTCTCGGAAGTGGGGGACAGGTACCTGTCAAAAACAGGTAACCGCTCCCCCCGAAAGGTGCCAAATGTGGCACCGGAGGGGGGAGGAGTCCAGATAAGCGGCGCTTCCACTTTTGGGTGGAACTCCCGTTTAAGTTGTGAGCAGCTGCTTCCTATTTCTTATATTAAGTGGTAGCACATGGGATTCTATACCTACAGCCTCCTTAAATTATCTTTCATAAATTCACCTTGTTGCTGACAGTCAAATCCCCACAAAGGTAACAAGCCGAAACTATGAAGGCCAGAGGGCCTCTCACCACCAGTGCTGGATAAGTGTCTTCAAGTCGGCAGTCAAGTCCACACATACTGCTTTAAAGTGACACTAATCTCTGTTGAAATAATACAAAAAATAATCTGTTCTAGTATTTGTGTCCTCCAAGTTGAAGGTTCAGGAACTCCCAGAGGACATCAAAAGGAGACATCAAAACACAGTAGGAAACAATTTACCGAGATATAGATTATAGAGTCATTAAGTAGTGGATGTGTAGGAAGAATTTTTGAAAAATAAGAATATTGTGTAGTGTCACTTTTAAGTGAGAGGTCATGTTGCACCCTCTCAAGCCTGTTCTTTCTCTCTTTGTGAAGTTCTCAGTGCAGGCTCTCTAAGGTTTCCTCCTCCGTCTGCAGAGCTCTGTACAGTACAGCATCTCTCCAGGCTCTGTATACAGCACAGTCTCTCCGGGCTCTGCATTTTACAGCTCCCCCTCACAGACAGCTTGCACCAACACACAGCTGTCTCCTGCCCAGCAGCCCCTCATACACTGTACTGCACGCTCTGAGCTCCCTGGTGGCTCCATTTCTGAATCCAGAGCACAGGTTCTCCCACTTTGTGGCAAAGGGGTAGGACTAAAAGTCCAGCCTCAGGGAGGCAGCCAATCAGATTTCTTCTCTGGTCTCCAACAGGATGGGCACTAGGGTTGCCGACTCATCCCTTTAAACCCGAACACATATGAATTGTACAGGTTCTGAGGCTAATTTATATTTCAATGTTTTTTTATTGAAAAAGAAGTAAAGTCTGGTATGGACAGACGCATTCATGTAACAAATTCAATTCTCAAGTTGTCAGCATAGCAGTACAGAGACATAAGAGGTATGATATCTTTCATCTATCATCATATCAGAAAGCAAAAGACATAGCATAAATGAGAGTACTAGTGGGATTGAACAGGTACTTCCCAACTATGATCAGGGATGCCACCATGTATGGTGGATAATGGAGAGCCGGTGGAAGGGCATGATATAGGGAAAAGGGGAGGGTGGGAGGGAAGTAATGGTTGGGAAGTCATGGAGAAATCCTGACAGCAATCCCTGAGGTTATCCCACTACTGAGGAAGGTTCCATAAGCTATTAACTGAATCTTGTATGTAAATACCAGAAGAGGGTGGAAGTAATAGGGAAAAGGATTTAGAGAGAGAAGAAGAAGAAGAAAAAGAGAAAAAATGGAAGGAGGAGGAGAGGGTCAACCCGGAGTTCCCCCCAAAATTGAGATATATCCATACCCAAGCGTCCCATATGTTGTAAAATTTTTGGGAATTATTGCAAAGTATATGAGTGAGCTTATCATTAATCATGATCCAATTGAGCTTATTTTTAACATGATCAAGAGGAATTACTGACTGTTTCCAATGCCTAGCAATTGTAATTCTTGCCGTCAGCAATATATAAGTGATCAATTTTACAAATTTTCTGGGTACTTCATCGGGCAATTTGTGAGAGAGAGCGGTTTCTGGTGATCTACAAATGATTACCCCCATTACTGAGTTTATTAAATTGAATATCCTAATCCAGAACCTAGTTAACGAGGGGGCATTGCCATCAAGTATGAATATAGTGCATTGTACCCAACTGGCCGCACCATCGGAAACAATTCGGAGAGGTAGAAGGATGCATTTTAGCTACCCTAGTCGGGACTTGGTACCAACGCAGGAGTGTTTTATAATTGGCCTCTATAAGGGTAGTATTGATGGAAATTTTAAAGCAATGTCCTGCCAATCAGTCAGATCGAAGGTAAGATTCAGGTCCCTTTCCCATTGGTTCTGAGGCTAATTTAATGCAGATAAGGCACCAAGTGAGTTTGTTTACCACCTTAATCAGCCACAGAACCTGTGTAATTAATATGTGTTCAGTTTTAAAGGGATGAGGTGGTAAACCTAATGGGCAATGCTCCTTTTATACTGAGGACATTTCCTCCTCTTAACTTTCTGCCTGTATATTACATTGTTTCCTGTTTTTGTACCTTCTCTCCTGCCTACTCCTGGCAAGCTGTCCATCAAATGCCAAGCAAAGAGACAAGGTGCAGATCTGAGTTAAAGAGGTGACCAGTCGAGCTACACAGTCTTTAGGATTTAACTTTGCAGGCTTATTTATGGAGTCTAGTATTTGGCCGGCCACTTATCTTGTCCCTGATTTTTCATCAAGTCAAACAGTTGCTGCATTGACAACTTTGTGAATTGCACGCCCCATTTCAACTTCTGGGTGTGTGTTAATCACAAAATTCCAGTCCTGTAGTTGTTTACATCCCCAATAACTACATAATCCATTACTTGATGTTTCAAATCTGTCCTAGTACAATAATTGTTACAAAATTCCATGGGCATAGTTTTTAATAATGCTTGTCTTTTGGCACCTGAAGTGTCATCCTTGGTTGCTAGAATTATAATACAGTTTACATCCACAGTGTAAAGTACAGGTTTTACAACAATATCATTTTTTACCACTAACATATTTTTCGATGCCGCTACATCCCATAAATTAGTGTTGGCTCTTCATCCAGAATGGGTCTACATAAATAATACATGGAACAATTTTTACAATATGGAAGTAGTATATTTAAAGCTTAAAAAAAGTTGTTTTATGATATAAAAATGGAAACCATAAACTTTGCAACCTTATAAAGTCTGTGGCCTTTTTTTTGAGTGATATGTTTCTCTGTAGTAGATTAACCTTCAATCAGGTAGTATCATTCTGTTTTCTTATCCCCCCCAACTATCATTGTAGAACAATTCAGTCTAATAGCATGCATGTTTATATAATTTGTTGGAAAAAAGTCAGATTACATAAATAAGCAAAAATCTGAAACTATATACCTAGAGATGTTACATGTATGGAGTTAAAAACCCAAATGGGGAGGAATATAAAACCATTAATAATCATCACAGTGCTTACTTATCTTGTTCATTCCACCAATCTTTATTGTCACCCAAACATGCTCCTTATGTCTGCTGTTTCTTGTTTTTTGTGCAACCAGGTACCACTGCTTTTTCCTTGTGAAGAAGTCATCCGGTTGCATAACCTTCGCCATGTATTTTACCGAAGGAAGTAGTGACATGCTTACATGACGCTTCCTCCTGTGGATGGGTATGATCTTGCTGCTCCTGGTTGCAACCTGTGTACAGTCATTGATTGGCAAATACAGCTGTACTCCACTGCACAGGCATTGTTAGTCTATGAGGTGCAGGCAGGCATAGTACAGAAGAAGGAATTTACAATGTGCCTAAAAAAAGAATAATATTACAGACAAAATGAAAGTAAAACATTTATTCCCACCCAAGCTATATCCAAAAACAGACCCATAAACTACGGGGGATGTCGTTTTCCAGAAGGCCACATTTCTAGGAAGTACCAAGAAGACCTCACCCACATCTCCTCTCTAGGTACAAGCTATCTGATGTTCAGTGATGACCTCATGCCTACACTCAGAAGGTATTTTCTCTTCTTTTGAAGGCATTAGGAGCTTAGTATTTGCATTTATATCCCTTAGCACAAATAAGGAATACACCCAACTGAAAATAATTGTTTCTGGAGTTTAGCTTTAACCACTTTTCCATCTACCTATTGTAAAATGACGGCCAAGAGGGTGTTCTACTATTCCAGTTGGACGTCATATGACATCCTTCCAGTTGCATCCCTCGCTTGCCACCCCCTGGGGCACGCATCAATGTAGTTTTCAACCACTGTGTCCACTGACCACTGATCGATAGCAGACTGCTGTTTGGCCCAGGTACTGTGTGATCGCTGCGACCAATCACAGTGATCACATGCTCAGTAAGTAAATAGCTGTCACCAATGGCAGCCATTCATGATTCATTTTTTTTTCTATTGTGATGCTGTGGCCAATCACAGTGATCTTGTACCATGTGATAAGTGTGACCAATGACAGCATCACAAGAGAAAAACAAGAATAATGAATGAAAGCCATTCATGACAGTTAAAATGATTGCTGTTATAGTGATTATCACTGTAAGAAGCAATCACAGTGAGAAAAAAAAAAAATATCCTGATCACCTTCCCAGAGCAGTACAGTGTCATGTTGTGAGTGCTGCCTGTCTGCTGGCCATCTCTTTCCACAATTTTCTGGATTCCATGCATGCTGTACAGCTTCTCCCCCACTGTTTGCTTTTAATTTCTAAGGACTACACGGCCCAGAAACTCCCCCTCTCAGCATCTCTGTAGTTCAGAAGGCAGGTTCTAGGAAATGTGTGACACAGCAGTGCCTGCTCACAGGGCATATCAAATGAAATGCAAATCAAGGTTACAAACTTTATGATCGTTCAGATTATTACTAGTGGACTAGAAATAATTGAAAAACCCCTTCCCACCCACGCTATAGCCAAATGATGGCTACAGCGCTGGCTTACTATGCCAGTAGCGTGTCTATTGACGTCGTCCTGTGATCGTGCTACCCACGTGTCCCCTGTGGACTCAGATGATCACAGATCCGCGTTTTTGAGCTTTTTTTGCAGTTTAAAAATGCCACTCCATGTTATTCAATGGCCTCATACACACCATGGCATTTTTTTAACTGTAAACAGTAAACCCTGCAAAATGTAAAAAAAAAATTAGCGTGAGCCCCCCTCCAAGACGATACCAGACCCTTCAGTCTGGTATGGATCTTAAGGGGAACACCCATGCCAAAAAAAATAGCGTGGGGGTCCTACTCAAGATCCATACCAGACCCTTATCTGAGCATGCAGCCGGGCAGGTCAAGAAAGGGGGGGGGGGGGGGGGCGAGCGAGCGAAAGAGTGAGTAGCCCAGGCAAAATAGCGAGAAGACATCGGAGAAGACCTGGCAGAAGAACATGAAGACAGCGCAGAGAGGAGAAGGACTGGCAGAGGGAGAATACGTCGCCAGAAGAGCCAGAGCTGCCTTAATTAAATACTTTAAAAAACTGTGTAGTGTGTTGTTTTGTGGATGGGGTTATGTGAATGGGTAGGGGTACGATGAACCCCATACTCATTCATCTAGGGCCCCCCTTGTTAAAGGGTCCTTCCAGATTCTGATAGGGTGCCTCCACTGCAGCATTTTTATTAGACAGCTGGGGTTAATGGTACTTTACCATTGGTCCAAGGCTCCAAGCTGTCCATTGAGCTTGGTGCCTCTGACGAGAAGTGAGGAGAGGCACTATGAGCTCATCCTCTTGGCTGCGCAAGGAGCCCCGTATCTCTGGAACTATACGTCGTAGGAGCCCCAAACGTTTACCAGTGGTGGAGTAGGATTGTGTAGCCTTGATCCACCAATGTTAATATCTGGATCTGCTGTGGGGCTGGAATGAGTGAAATTAGACGAGAAGTGTTTCAGATTAGTTGGAGGAGAGCAGCAGTAGTTAGAAGCAAAACTTCAGGAAAAGGTGAAAACGGAAAGGAAACAAAAATAGGGCAGTTGCTTGTGATACAGTGCTTTAGCAAACTAAATGTCATCTATTAAAGGTGTAGGTGTATTTTATGGTACATTGAACTGACATTCTGGGTTTTAGCACAAATACAATTTTGTATCCGGAAGACATTATCAATCCACCATTTCATTTCACGTGTTAATGGAGTTTTTTTTTACATTTAGTTTTCAGAAGCATATATGACTTGACATTTACTATAACATTTCAATTATTTATGGAATGGGGTGTACAAAGAAAGTTTCTTGACAATGTTTATCAAAACTTTTAATTGCAGTGGAGCTATATTAGAAATGAAAAGCATAGCTGTGCCCATAAAAGCCTTGTGGACCCCTGGAGTTTTTTGTGACCCATGATGAGTTGGATTATGTACTGTGAACCTTCTCTGTATTATCTGTGGTCTTTGAGTGACTGAGGTTGCTATGACGACCTTGGTATGGATGTGTTTGGGGCATCTGCACCGTTAAGATTATGGGCACTGAGTTGGCATAGCAACTGAAGAGCATAAAGGATCTGAACTAAACTCTTTCATTTCGGACAACCACCTTTTAATACAGCTAACTTTTTTGAGAATAAAATAAAATGGCACAGGTTTCTGAAATAAGTCTGTTCTTCAGGAATTCTGTGTGGCATTATATGATATAAGATTGCTCTGGGACAATGATTAGGAAGGTATTTAAAGAGGAGTTTCCATTAAAAAAAATTAAATGAAAAGTCAGCAGCTACAAATACTGCAGCTGCTGACTTTTAATAATCGGACACTTACCTGTTCCAGGGTCCAGCGATGCGGGGGATCAAAGCCCCGCTTGTCCCCCCTCCGCTCAGCGGCGCAGGCATTGCAACTGTGGGCACCCAGCTGTGGCTTCACAGCCGGGCACCCACTGCGCATGCGCCATGATTGGCCGTGCAGTCATCTGGGACCTGTCACGTGTCCCAGATGAATGACAGGAGGGAGGGGCAGAGCTGAGCCCTTCCTGCGCAGAGGGGAAGTGATGTCACCAGCCCAGGCACTGAAGGAGGCAGACTACGAGGGACCCCCTAGCAACAGCCATTGAGAGGTGAGTTAAAAAAAAAAATTTAAATGTTTTTTCTTTATTCTTTTTAGGAATTTTAATGATTTGAAATTTTTGGGGTACAACACCAATTTAAGTACGTGGATCAGCTTGGCAACCAGACAACTGGTATTTTCAGAGGGAAAGGTCAGCCTCCATAGTTGGTTTGGCACAGATGACCTTTAATACTTAAATCTCAAGTTTGACTCTCTAGTAGGCCTCATGCACACTGAGAAATAAAAACACTTTTAGTGGTGTCTGGTATATTTTCTTCTGCCTCTAAACATCTCTCTATGTTGGTATATGGGTCCATGCGCACATAGGTGTTTAGAGGCAGGAAAAAAAACCCCACTGCCAGCATGTCCAGGAGCAGCGAAAAAAAAATACTTGGCGTGTAAACGCATAAATAAATTCTTATTCTGGCCAATTAAATAAATGAATGCTTGACGTGCCTAAATGCACCTAAATGCTTTTACACATGTTAAGCATTTTTTCTGCCAAAACGCTGCTGCCAGTAGGAAAGGCGTTTTAGGTGAGTTGGCAAACACTGTGTGTGCATGAGGTCTTGGTATTTCATTAGCACATTAAGTGTAAATGTGACAAAGCAATCCAATAAATGGATAATTTATCCAAAAAAAAAAAGTTACGTGAGCGTATATACCAAGTTATAATCCACATTGTACTTTCACATGTGTGGCAGTGCCTATGCATTTTCATTTCTTTGACAATAGCAGAGGCATACCCTACCCACTCCCGCTTCTGATTACAGGATTACCTTGATGATGTCATCAGGAAAAAGAACTAGGAATATGAAAAGCTGCCATGTGCTTACATCTCCCCACCAGTATGGCCTCCTTTTGTCTGCTTCTCCCAATCATTACATGGAAAAGAGTTTCAGTTCAACCTCTGATCCCATGGAGTTAGCAGATCATTCTGTAATGATGGACAACAACATGATGGACGCTGAGAGTGAGGCTTGGGTTCATTCTCCCAACAGTAAAGCTTCACTTCTGGAGAGGATGTAAAGATGTGATGCCTGTTTGACAGAAATCAATCATTAGATCAACTTTTGTCAAACAGGCTTGCTGGATAAATTGCCTCGGATAACCAGCGGCCACTTCAGTGATTCCCAGCTTCCAGGGGCATCGGCCACATAGGGAATATACTGTATGTATTGGTCCAAGTTGGACCACTAACTATGTATAAAATATCCATACCTGGAATTCATCATTAAACTCCAAACATGCTACATTAATCGTGACTTAGTACATGACTTAGTACTGTACTTAGATTGATCACAGTACTCTCCCAACAATGTCTTAATTTGCTGTTCTCTCCAGATGAACGGGCCATCTTAGCTCTACAATTATACAGAGTCATCCATCCACTTTCGAGACTGAGATGCAGGCTGAATTCTGGTGTCTATGCAGTCAGATCACTGAGGGGAGACTCAGAAAATGTTTGCTCTTACCTGCAGCAGATTGATGCCATTATCTTAGTCTGGGCAAAGTCAGTGGACTGGAGCCCAAATACTGCCAGTGATAAAGGGTTGCTATATTTGTCAATTTTGTTCCCACACACTTGTAAAGTTTTATATAGAACTTCACACAAGACTGTAGCCAAAGACATTCTAGGGCATATAGTAAATGGCACCAGAAGGTCTTTTTCTTTATATAAAATCAACAAATTTATTAAGGGTACATTAAAAACATATATAGCATCACATTTAGTAACATTAAACAGGGTTCACAGATTTTATTTCACTTCATTATCTACATGTTGACCAACGCATTTCAAATGTTGGAACGTCTTCATCAGGAGAGCATGTGAACAGTATCAGTGTCATAAAATCATAGGGTTTTGTTGTTGTTTTTTTTGTTTTTATTGTGGAAATAAAAGTTCACAAAATACAAAAAGATCATGACAAAGGAGGGGAGGGAAGTCTTCCCCTCAATGAAGTATTGCACCAACAATTTCAGATATTGGACCATAGTATGTTATGCGTAGTCCAAATAATCAACAATAAAGAGAGCACCTCAGACAAGACAAACTTGTAAAGTTACTAAAAGATAAACTTCAAGCAGTGTTATGCATAATACGAATGATCGTAAACTATGCATAGCCAACATCTTGATTTAGAAGGAGATTGCAGACATTTAACCTCTTGGTAGCCTTGTGAAGAAAGCAGTAATTGGATCTCTAGAAAGGGAATGTCTTTCTTTACGCACACTTGAAAGTTGACAACATAAGCTTATTTTGTAGTTTTGTGCGGCAGCTATTCGAGGATCTGCATATGGATAAAACCTTAGAAAACTGCCTGAAAGGTGACATTTAGGTTAACGCTCTCATTAGCTGTTAGGAAGACTACGGGATAGAATAAACTTGTTAGCACAAAATGAAAATAAACAATTTAAAGCTATATGTCCTTGATTGGTTTGAAGCCGCTGTTTACCCATTTGAAGCATCTGGCCAGGGACTGTAAGCTAACCCGAGCAATGAATATTCATAAGTGTAATGAATGATTCCCCTCAATATCAAATCAATTTATATTAGCTCTTATTCTGCTTCTGTTCCTCCAATTATAACGATGCCATGTTTATAGGAAAACTTGCTTCGGGCGGTTTGTGTGCCAGTTTGGAAAAGATCCTTGTAGTTCTGATTCTGAAACAATAGCAAATCACCTGACTTGTGTGCTGGGATATCTGGCTTGTAATAGAGACAACAGTCCACTCCTTGTAGGACTCAGCAAAGCATATGTACAGCATCAGCTGAATGCCTTTGGCAAAAAAAAAAAAACGTGAATGATAGAACAGGGATATGTTTTTGGATATGCTTACATTGCAGTGAAGAACCCCTTTAAAGCTTAACTTCAGGCATACTGCTATATATATGATATGTACTGTGTGTGTATGTGTGTGTGTGTGTGTGTGTGTGTTATATATATATATATATATATATATATATATATATATATATATATATATATAATATAATATAATTTTAGGGCTGTGGAAATTAAAGATTAATTCCTTGATTAATCGATACATTTTTTGATCGGTACTCACCTCTCCGCCGACTTCCGGGTCTTCAGGGAGTTCCGTTGGAGATCCGGTGACGTCACCGGCCTCCTCCCCCTTCCCCAAGTGCCTCCGTCTGCTAACGAAGGGAAGGGGGAGGAGTCCGGTGACATTGAAGTTGGGATTGAACGTAACTCGAATGAGGGAGGAGCTATGCATGACGTCACCCGCTGCTGCCCTACAGAACTAACACGATTGTCGGCTTTACATGCTGTGTTTTTATCATCTTTATGTGAGTAGTTTGTGTTTAAACACAAACATTAAATCTTATACTTAAGCGGTGAGCACTTAGATCTTTTCTTTCTACCATGACCTGGCATCCTTGCTGAGATCTAAGGAGACGTGAGAGAAGTTTATGGTCCGTGTTGACCCTTTTGATACCCGCTTGCATGACCACCTGTTTGCACAGGGGTCCATGCCATAAGGTGAGAGTGATTAGTTAGACCGGAGGTGGAGGGATTGTCACGCTACTATGGGAAAAAAATGACTTACGTCAGTGCTACAGTTTGAATTTAAAACGTATTTGTGTGAACTGTGAAGTAAAGTCATGGATTGTGGAAACTAACTAGTGTCGGGTGATTGTACATGGTGTATACCACATTTATCACTGACTAATGCAGAGTTGCAATGCAAGGAGATGGGCTAAAAGTAGTTGGATCTGTATGTAAAAAAAAATAGATTAATCGAACACAAAAATTTTAATCAGTAACAGCCCTAATATATTTATACAAAGCAGTGGACCGCCGTATGATGGAAGTAGCATGCACTTAGCCTCCAGAGACTCAGCTGCACGGAAATGGAATAATGGATTATACTAGTACTTGTGGTTCCTACACTTTGGCAAGAATATTTGTGTGGACCCGTTGATGTATCTGACAGATTTTTGTTTATTTTCTGGAATTTACTGGAATATAATGTTAGGTGATACCCCTCCCATTGTGCTCTCTCCAGATTTTTTGTTATTGGGCTTTTGTGCAGAATGCTTTTCTTTGGCTTCCGCTATAGAAGATGTAACTGAGGGATGTCTATTTAAAAAGGTTGCCATAAATTTTAAAAGGAAATAAGATTCCCTTTCATTTACTCAGCTGCCAAGCTGTAGTATTCCTTTCATGAGATGCGTTTGTTAGATTCTGTCTCATCAGCTTTGAAGTCAGTTATGAGAAAAACTGGGTTTCTTGCAGAGCACAGAATGTTATCTTTTAGATGTATGAAGAAAATTAGGAAAGTACATTTATGAGCTGCATTGAAAGTACAATACCCCACTGTAAAATTTGATGAAAAATATACTTGTTTATATGAGCTCAGTAGGGTTTAACAGCAACCGAATGGAGTATTTCATGTTCATCAGTACCAGGAGGTTGGAATCATCGATGTGGCTAATTTGGTTGAAGTATGCCATACAACAAACAAACATATATTGCGCTACTATTATTTTATTGCCTATGCAACATTTAATTGCTATAGAGCACCATCAACGTTAAACTCTCGTAGTTCTTTCCATCATAGGAATGCCACATTTTTTATAAACTAAGCAAAAAAAAATAAATTGTGCACAGTATATATTTTTATGTTTGGCATTTCAGGCATTCATTCATTAGACTGCATTCACATCTGAGCAGAGCTTAACCTTACAAACCACTTTGACCTACAGGTAAGCCTAGATTAAGGCTTACCTGTAGGTCCAAGAAATATCTCCTAAACCTACACGGTTTAGAAGATATTTGCAAAAAGACAGGCACTGCTGTCAACGGCGCATGCGCATTGAGCGTGCCGCTGCTTACGGCTATATGCCGCGAGTGGCGGCTCCCGTGCGCATGCGCTGTGATTTGCCAGAGCTGCGATACCCACAAAGAAGATGGAGGCTCCGTACACAAGGGGACATCGATGACATCGCAGGCTCCTGTGTCAGGTAAGTGACACATAATGGACTACTATGCGATGCATAGTAGTCCATTATGCTTTACCTTTGCAGGGAAACAAAGAGGAAGTAAACCCATCAGGGTTTACGTCCTCTTTAAGCAGATCGTATTCCTGGTGGATTTGAACTGAACTGGGCAAAGAGAGAAGGAACAGTTCTGTAGTTGAAGAGAGTTCTGCAGGCATAAAAATGAGTGCGTATCGCACATTTACAGGCATTCACATTGAAGTCTATGGGATCTATGGCAGCAAAATGTATGCTCAGAAAAAAAAAACTCACTTTGGGTGTAGGGCAACTGAGTATACAACTGTGAACAGGCACAATTAGAAAGAATGGAATTTTGTGTTGTCAGGCATAGGGAAATCGCTCAAGTGTGAGTAGGGGCTACTGACCCACTAACATTATACGTGATCTACATGCTGATAATAACTTGTACTGTTGGAGGAACAGGGTTCACTTTCATACGAGACCTTTAGTGCTTTTCCAGAAGGGTGATCTCTAGCACAGACATTTGAGTCTAAGCTAGTGTTACTGATCTGCGAGTCATCCATATTTTCCTATTCAGAGTCTTTTTTCCCCATTGAAGAAACAGGAATTTAAGAATTATTTTACAGTTGGGTTATATTACTGCCCACAGGGGTTTGAGACACTAGCAAATAAAATAAGTCCAGCCCCTGAACCCCCTCTTCTGCCCAGCATTCCTCAGTTTTGTCCGGCTGTCCTTTATGAGTTTTCTAGTAGGACTGTTCTCAAAAATGTATCTGCTCACTTTTGTTTAAGTTCCAATCTGGTACCTTTGAGTAGTTCCCCTCTTGAACTAGAACCCCTCTTTTAAACGAGAGCTTCCTGTCTTTGTGTCTTTTGCAGTCCAAGCCTTTTCACTAGAATTTACTCCCTCACTTTACTCTCGAACCTTGCAATTGTTCGATTAGTTGTCTGAAGCTCACTTCAGTTATGATTGCCTCTTTCAGGCATCTACGTTGGTGTCCTCCATGGCCGTAATTTCTCTCCTTATTCATAGGACACTATGGCTACACACATGGAATGTTGAAAATATGTTAAAACATATTTTTTACTCACCCTTTGAGATATGGCTTCTCTTTGGTCATACCCTGAGCATTGGCATGATCTGATTCACTTGCCTGTACTTATTCCAGAATTTTTTGTACCCTCTTTGTGTTACTCTTCTTTTACGATGCAGTGCTTTGATATTAGCATCATTGCACTCCTATGGGTGCTTATCCATTACTTCTACTACAGTGCTTTGAAAATGTATTCATACCCCTTGAAATTTTCCACATTTTGTCATGTTAAGACCAAAAACGTAAATGTGTTTTATTGGGATTTTAAGTGATAGACCAATACAAAGTGGCACATAATTGTGAAGTGGAAGGAAAATGATAAATGGTTTTCAACGTTTTTCACAAAGAAATATGTGAAAAGTGTGGCGTGTATTTGTATTCAGCCTGAGTCAATACTTTGTAGAACCACCTTTTACTGCAATTACCGTCTTTTTTGGTATGTCTCTACCAGCCTTACACATCTAGAGAGTGACATTTTTGCCCATTCTTCTTTGCAAAATAGCTCAAGCTCTGTCAGATTGGATGGAGAGCGTCTGTGAGCAGCAATTTTCAAGTCTTGCCACAGATTCTCAATCGGATTTAGGTCTGGACTTTCTAACACATGAATGTGCTTTGATCTAAACCATTCCATTGTAGCTCTGGCTGTATGTTTAGGGTCGTTGTCCTGCTGGAAGGTGAACCTCCACCCCAGTCTCAAGTCTTTGCAGACTCCAACAGGTTTTCTTCTAAGACTGCCCTGTATTTGGTTCCATCCATCTTCCCTGTCCCTGCTGAAGAACAGCATCCCCACATCATGATGCTGCCACCACCATGTTTCACGGTGGGGGTGGTGTGTTCAGGGTGATGTGCAGTTTTAGTTTTTCCTCACACATAGAGTTTTTTTCTTTTAGGCCAAAAAGTAAAATTTTTGTCTCACCTGACCAGAGCACCTTCTTCTACATGTTTTCTGTGTCCCCCACATGGCTTCTTTCAATCTGCAAACTGGACTTCTTATGGCTTTTTTTCAGCGATGGCTTTCTTCTTGCCACTCTTCCATAAAGACCAGATTTGTGGAGTGCATGACTAATAGTTGTCCTGTGGACAGATTCTCCCATCTGAGCTGTGGATCTCTGCAGCTCCTCCAGAGTTATCATGGGCCTCTTGGCTGCTTCTCTGATTAATGCTCTCCTTGCCCGGCCTGTCAGTTTAGGTGGACGGCCATGTCTTGGTAGATTTGCTGTCAGAGGAGAGGAGCCATATCGTTTGTTCCTACTAAGCCTACTACTATGTCTCCTCTCCTAGTCAATCCTACCCCCATACAGTTAGAACACACAATTAACCCCTCGATCGCCCCCTAGTGTTAACCCCTTCCCTACCATTGACATTTACACAGTAATCTGTGCGTTTTTATAGCACCGATCGCTGCATAAATGTCAATGGTCCCAAAAAAGTGTGTAGTAAAAAAATAAAAATACCATAAAAATACCATAAATCATTCTCCTAGTTTGCAGACGCTATTAGGGTTGCGCAAACCAATCAATATATGCTTATTTTGATTTTTTTTGTTTACCAAAAATATGCAGAATATATATTGGCCTAAACTGATGAAGAAATTTATTTTTGAAAAAAACATTTGGGCATATTTATTATAGCAAAAAGGAAAAACGTTTTATTTTTTTTCAAAATTGTTTATAGCTTGTTTATAGCGCAAAAAATAAAAACCGCAGAGGTGATCAAATACCACCAAAAGAAAGCTCGATTTGTGGGAAAAAAATTATGCAAATTTTGTTTGGGTACAGCATCGAACGACTGCGAAATTGTCAGTTAAAGCGACGCAGTGCCAAATTGTAAAAAGTGCTCTGGTCAGGAAGGGGGTAAAATCTTCCAGGGCTGAAGTGTTTAATGATGGGCTTGTTCGGATCGAACCCGACAGGTGCACACCACCAATCATAGGCAGTGAGGCATCTCCTAACCAGCATCTGCACATACACACAGTGCCTATGATTGGCGGTGTGCAGTGGCAGGTTCGATCTGAACACACCCGAGCCCATCGCTGCTTGTGATCGTGCACACTGCTCTATGCACACCCTCTAACAGGAAGTGAGGTCACAGCAGCAAAAAGAAAAATGAGTTTGGAGATTTGGAGGAGCATGAGAGCACTAGAAGGTACTTTTTTGAGTTAAAGCGGGATTCCGCCCTAAAGTGGAACTCCCGCTTTTCGGAACCCTCCCCCCCTCCGGTGTCACATTTGGCACCTTTCAGGGGGGAGGGGGGGTGCAGATACCTCTAAGACAGGTATCTGCACCCACTTTCGGGCGTAAACTCCCATGGGAGTTTACGCCACTTCCTGTCCTGGCGCGCTGTCTGCCGGGACACACACGTGTCCCGGCAGACAGCGCTGACGATTCTCATTGCACTGCGCGACTCGCGCATGCGCAGTAGGGAACCGGGAAGTGAAGCCACTTCCTGATTCCCTCACTGAGAATGGTGCCGGCAGCAGCAGAGAGCCGATCGATTGATCGGCCTCTGCTGCCCACATCGCTGGAACCTGGGACAGGTAAGTGTCCATTTATTAAAAGTCAGCAGCTGCAGTATTTGTAGCTGCTGGCTTTAAAAAATTTTTTTTTTCAGGTACCGTCCCGCTTTAAGAATACATACTTAACCACTTGCCGACCGGGCCATAGCCGAAAGGATCGTCGAAAGTCCTCACAGAATCTTGCTCCCGCGCGCCCTCTGGGGCGTGCACCCAGGAACATCCGTGACCGGCGGGTCCTGAGGACTCGGCGCATCTCCGATCACGGTAAACAGCAGCTGATAGTGGCCGTTTACCATGTGATCGCTCCGTCAAATGATGGAGCGATCACTTGTTAACAAACCGGTGTCATGTCATGACGTCGGTTCCTCTCTCCCCTCTCTATACCGATCGGTACAGTGAGAGGGGGAGAGATTGCAGCAGCGCTGTGGGCTGGATGTGTAGTGCCCACAGCGCTGCTCAGTGACAATGCTCTGCCCATACTCTGCAACACTGCAATACTCTGCCAATACTCTGCAATACTCTGCCATACATTTTAACAGAAACAAAGAATTTTTATTTTTACCAAATTTTGAGTCTTTTTTTTTTATTTATAGCGCAAAAAAAAAAAACCCGGCGGTGATTAAATACCACCAAAAGAAAGCTCTATTTGTGTGGGACAAACATTTCATATGGGTACAGTGTTGCATGACTGAGTAATTGTCGTTCAAAGTGTGAGAGCACTGAAAGCTGAAAATTGGTCTGGTTAGGAAGGGGGTTTAAGTGCCCCGTGGTCAAGTGGTTAAATATACTTTTTTTTTGTTTTTTTTGTAAATCAGAGTTTAGGATCACTTTAAATCTGTCCATGTGAAAAATTGGCTCTGGGTGTGTCCGTTTTCCAAGGTGACTCAGTCACAATATCTGTTTTTTTCTTTGGCAAAGAAATGAAAATGAAATGATACCTATCAATCATCCACTTTTATCTCTCTGTGTGAACAGCAATATCATCCCCTCCACCAGAGACACGCATGAGAAAACTAAAGAATAAAAAGCGGAATACAAACAAATTGATGTATTCTCCATTAAGTTAGTACTTCTGCATTCTTTGCCTGATTTTTCAGCCTTTGTTGTATATGAGTGTATGACATTTGCACAGCGGAGCCTGGCACAACTGATGAGGGGGGTCAGGACGGCCTGTCTCTAAGAAAAGATTACAAGTGAGCCTCGTTAGGAGAAGTACATGTTGATTATAACTTAATTACCCCAATGTAATTTACAAGGGGAGCCCAGCAAGCAAGTTGTTATTTGCTTGCAATTAAAATGGAATTAGAGGTGACGCGCGAGGGATGTTCAGGGAGCGCTTGTACCATTAAAACCATCTTTTATAGGAGATGTCAGGAAGGGCAAAAGGCTGATCTCAAATTATGCTTCATCTGTTACATGAATACATTTATTAACTCTGTTCATGATTGGCGCACAGACTGCAGCACGTCTCTCTAACATCAAGGCTTTTGTTGTTTGCCAGAAATTTTGATGCCAGCTCAAGTGCCTTCTTCCATCACAGCTGGCCACCTTGACATGCGAAGGACCTAACCCACAGTCACTTAAGCCACCCGTTAAACATAATATCCAACCCCCTCCAATTCCCCTCACAAATGCCATGACAAGATTTTGGAGTAAATGGCCTTGACGGCCTTTTATTAACAATTACTTTAAAATTAAATAAATAACATTTTAATAACTCTTAACCCAACTTTTATGTCCTTTTGGGGTCTTCGAGGGGAACACACACCACTGGTCACTGCGACAAACTTCTTTTAACTTTAGGCCTCCAGTCGCAAGCCCCCGGACCTGGAGACGGTACTCAACTTTCGCAGTGACCTTTTACCCCTTCCAGGTTAACCCCTCATTAACCGGAAGGTACCTGATAACCCCATCCACAGATGGGTACCACCATGTTAATCCCCTACCACAAATGGGTACCAACCATGTTAACCCCATACCACAGATGGGTACCAACCATGTTAACCCCATACTACAAGATGGGTACCAACCATGTTAACCCCATACTACAAGATGGGTACCAACCATGTTAACCCCATACTACAAGATGGGTACCACCATGTTAACCCCATACTACAAGATGGGTACCACCATGTTAACTCCATACCACATATGGGTACCAACCATGTTCACCCCATACCACATATGGGTACCAACCATGTTAACCCCATACCACATATGGGTACCAACCATGTTAACCCCATACCACATATGGGTACCAACCATGTTAACCCCATACCACATATGGGTACCAACTATGTTAACCCCATACCACATATGGGTACCAACCATGTTAACCCCATACCACATATGGGTACCAACCATGTTAACCCCATACCACATATGGGTACCAACCATGTTAACCCCATACCACATATGGGTACCAACCATGTTAACCCCATACCACATATGGGTACCAACCATGTTAACCCCATATCACATATGGGTACCAACCATGTTAACCCCATACCACATATGGGTACCAACCATGTTAACCCCATACCACATATGGGTACCAACCATGTTAACCCCATACCACATATGGGTACCAACCATGTTAACCCCATACCACATATGGGTACCAACCATGTTAACCCCATACCACATATGGGTACCAACCATGTTAACCCTATACCACATATGGGTACCAACCATGTTAAACCCATCCATAGATGGGTACCACCATGTTAACCCCATACCACATATGGGTACCAACCATGTTAACCACATATGGGTACCAACCATGTTAACCCCATACCACAGATGGGTACCAACCATTTTAACCCCATACCACAGATGGGTACCAACCATGTTAACCACATATGGGTACCAACCATGTTAACCACATATGGGTACCAACCATGTTAACCACATATGGATACCAACCATGTTAACCACATATAGGTACCAACCATGTTAACCCCCATACCACAGATGGGTACCAACCATTTTAACCCCATACCACAGATGGGTACCAACCATGTTAACCCCATACCACAGATGGGTACCAACCATGTTATATATGCATATAACACCCATATTCTCCTCCTCAAAAGACCCAACCACTGCCACGGGCTGTCCTTACCGCCCCTATTATAATAAACCATACTCGGGAGGGTGGGTGAGAATCTTCTCCTCCGCCGCTCACTACTGACGTCACTCCCCCTCCTTCCTCCTAGCTTCCTAACCCGAGCGCCTCCCCTGCTCCGGCCGCTCCCCTTTTCTTAAAGGGGATACATTTTCCTTCCCAAAAGCATGACTGTGCTGTCCACACCTGTCATGCCGTCCCTACGCTTATCCTTTTCTCTCCTTCTGCTCCGGGACTCTTTCTAATAAAAAGGCCCAACCTGGCTTTCTTTCTTCTGACAACAAACTGGCAGTTTGGATAGCCAGTTCTTGCATTGTGTGAACATTTAGGGCACTTTTACACTAAGCAGCGTTGGGCGTCGGTGGTAAAGTGCCGCTATTTTTAGCGGCGCTTTACCATAGTTTTTGCAGCGCTTTTCGCGTTTTTAACCCCCACTAACGTCCGAAAAAGGGTTAAAAGTGCCCGCAAAGCAGCGCTTTTTTCCCGCCACTTCGGCGGCGCTGCCCATTGATTTCAATGGGCAGGGGCGATTTAAAAGCGGTGTATACACTGCACCTAGAGCACCTCAAAGATGCTGCTTGCAGGACTTTTTTGAGTGTCCTGCCAGCGCAGAGCCCCATTGTGAAAGCCCTCTTTTTACTATGATAATATTGTATCAATTTACTTTTTTTATTATAAAATCTAAATTGTGTTAATCTTCAATTCAATAGTTCTGTCCTTTTATGAGTTATCTGATGATAAAATGTTCCAACATTTGTGCATCACTGCCTGGCAACAGCAGAAAGTCAGTAATGTCACAGGTAATTAAGATGAAAATACAATCAGCGCAACCCTAAACAACCCAAAAATATTATAATTGGATATTATGCAAGCTGAACACCAAGGTCAATTCAAGAACCCATAAACAACATCATAAAATAAACCGTGCAGCGCAATAAGGTAAAAAGCCTATATGAAAGCATAAAGTCCACAGATTCACAAGTTCGAATCCTGATGACAGATATCCAAGTGTGCAGGAACAAACGATTCAATAGGTGAATGATCCCACCACCAACATGCAGATTGCTTCGCTCACCTCAGGAAATTGACCCCTGTGACACAGAAGGTCAAACATTGCCTTTTTCCCCACTAAAAAAGTGGGATCCTTATGTGGCTAGCATTAGTAAATAGATAGAAAAGTATAATATACCGTATATACTTGAGTATAAGCCGACCCGAATATAAGCCGAGGCACCTAATTTTACCACAAAAAAATGGGAAAACGTATTGACCCGAGTATAAGCTTAGGGTGAGAAATGCGCAGATACTGTTAGTGGAAAAGAGGGTCAACAATGCCCATTTGCATGCCTCACTGTGCCCATTTTGCAGCCATAGTTCCCCCGAACTTCAAACTTGGTAGTTAAGGGTTCCTAGATGCCCCCTAGCTGCAGCCAAAATTTGGGGTCTCTGGATCCAAAGGGTCCCGAAATGACATTGCTGCAGGTAGACACAGTTGACCGACTTTGGGGCCCTGTATATCGGGGCCACTTGGTGGTAGGGAAACTAGCACCAAGGTGTGCAAACCCAGTGGCACGAGCACTACAACATATCCAATGATGGGGTTCCTAGCACCAAGTGGCCCCGAGATACGGGGCCCCAAAGTCAGTTTGGAAAATGTCAAGCACTTTTCTGCAGCAGAGAATGAGATTTTCCAAACCGACTTCGGGACCCCCGTATCTCGGGGCCACTGGGTTTGCACACCAAATTTGGGGTTCTTAGCACCATGTGGCCCGGAGATACGGGGCCCCAAAGTCGGGTCGGAAAATGTCATTCTCTGCTGCAGAAAAGTGCTCGACTCGAGTACAAGCCGAGGGGGGCATTTTCGGCACAAATAAATGTGCTGAAAAACTCGGCTTATACTCGAGTATATACGGTATTTACTTGTTTTATTTTTATATACATTTCTCCAGTTACTTTCTGGTCTCCATGCCTAGGCAAATAGTGTCAAATATACATCCCAGGAGTCTTCATCAGGGGAGGAGGGGTTTTCTTTAGCTAAGCACATCCTCCTGCCTGCATGCCTGAGCTAAGGGCAGATGGATTCCAGGACGAAAACGCTATATGCATCATCTAGCCTTTCTCTAGGTGGCCACAACCAGAAATGTGTGTGTGTGTGTGTGTGTGTGTGGGGGGGGGTGTTTTTCAAAGTGATTTCTCAGCAAATAAAGCAAAAGTGTAGTTCCGCTTTAGCTTCAAGTGTTTGTTTCCTGGACTGGACAAGGGGAGGAGAGCAGTTATAGAGGAGGCGTTTTGCGTGATGCGTGTTTACAGGGGCACCCATTGATGTCTATGAGGGCAAAAACACTGGAATATGCAAAAAAAAAAAAAAGTTAATGTAAAAGTGTGGACAGGGACAATTGGAAAGAGTGGGGCTGTGTATGTTGAGTATAGACAGGTGTAGGGACACCAGCCAAAAACATGTGTGACTGGGGGCTACAATGTGCAACAATCAATCAAGCTACACCTAAACCATGCAGATGTGTGGACAGCTTACAGGTATTCCTTTATAGCTATATACAGTATGTTTTGTCTTTCACACTAGACTTTTCTGCAGCCAAGGAATGTGTTCGATCTAAAACATGTACGTTTTTTATTATTTTTTTAAAGTGTTTTAACCACTTCAATAGCGGGCACTCAGACACCTTCCCGCCCAGGTCAATTTTCAGCTTTCAGCGCTGTCGCACTTTGAATGACAAAGTCATGCTACACTGTACCCAAACTAATTGTTTATCATTTTGTTCCCACAAATGGAGCTTTCTTTTGGTGGTATTTGATCACCTCTGCGTTTTTATTTTTTGTGCAAAAAAAAAAAAAAGACAGAAAAACAACAACAAGTTTTTCTTTGTTTCTGTTAAAAATATTTGTAAATAAGTACGTTTCCTTCTTTAATGACAGGCACTGATATGGCTGCACTGACGTGCACTGATAAGGCAGCACTTATGGGCACTGATGAGGTGGCACCAATGAGGTGGCACCAATGAGGTGGTACTGATGAGGTGGCACTGACGGGCACTAATGGGCGGCACTCGTATGTGGCACTGATGGGCACTCGTATGTGGCACTGATGGGCACTCGTATGTGGCACTGATGAGCACTCGTATGTGGCACTGATGAGCACTCGTATGTGGCACTGATGGGCAATCATAGGCGGTACTGATGGGTACTTATGGGTGGCACTGATGGGTACTTATGGGTGGCACTGATATGTGGCACGGATGGGCACCGATGGATGGGCACCGATGGATGGGCACCGATGGTGACACTGCTGGACACTGATGGGCGGCACTGATAACACCGATGGGTGGCATTGCTGATTTAATTTCATCATGGTGCCAGTCAATGCCCCCTTGTGGGCACTGATTGGCACAGATTGGGCATTCATGTGTACATGTGGATGGCCATGGGGTACATACCTGGGTACATACCTGGCCATCCACATGTTGCCCACTTCCCTGGTGGTCCTGGGGGCTTCCCTGGTGGTCCATTGTGGGCATCCAAGGGGGGTCTGCGCTGATAAACAATCTGCGCAGACCCCCCTGTCAGGAGAGCCGCCGATCGGCTCTCCTCTACTCGCGTCTGTCAGACGCGAGTGAGGAAAAGCCAATCAATGGCTTTTCCTGTTTACATTGTGATCAGCCGTGATTGGACACGGCTGATCACGTGGTAAAGAGCCTCCGCCGGAGGCTCTTTACCAAGATCGGTGGATCGGTGTGTCCGATTGACACACCCCTCCACCGTTCGCCACGGTGCGCACCCCCACGGGCGCACGGTGGCATGTTATCCTGAAGGACATCATATGACGCCCAGTCAGGATGACTGAACCACTTCCCAGACGTCAATCTGCTAATGACCGGGCGGGAAGTGGTTAAAGGATATTTGGTACTTCAGTACAGAAGTCCTTTTATTCAGGAGTTCCTAGCAGTGTGTTAACCACTTTAAGACCGGGCCTACTTTTCAAACTTGTTTACAAGTTTAAAATCATTTTATTTTTTTGCTAGAAAACGACTTAGAACTGCCAAACATTATATATGTTTATTTTCTAACACCCTAGAGAATAAAATGGCGGTCGCTGCAATACTAGGCCAAAGCCACTGCTGACCAAAAAGAACACAAAGGCTCATCTCACATTTACCAAAAAAACAATCCCCAAGACTTTTAAGCAAATATTCTGTGGACTGATGAGACAAAAATGTAACTTTTTGGAAGGTGTGTGCCCGTTACATCTGACATAAAACGAATACAGCATTTCATAACAAGAACATCATCCAAACAGTCAGACATGGTGGTGGTAGCGTGATGGTCCGGGGCTGCTTTGCAGCTTCAGGACCTGGACGACTTACCATAATTGATGGAACCATGAATTCTGAGCTCTACCAGAAAATCCTAAAGGAGAATGTCCGGCCATCGGTTCGTGACCTCAAGTGCACTTGGGTTATGCAGCAGGACAATTATCCAAAACACAACAGCAAGTCCTCCTCCAAATTGGTTGGCCTAGTCAAAGCCCAGACTTCAATCCAATTGAGATGCTGTATCATGACCTTACACAGGCCGTTCATGATGGAAAACCCTCCAATGTGACTAAACTAAAACAATTCTGCAAAGAAGAGTGGGCCAAAATCGCTCCACAGCGATGTGAAAGACTCATTGCCAGTTATCGCAATTGCTTGATTGCAGTTGGTGGGACAACCAGTTATTGGGTTTAGGGGGCAATTACTTTTTCACATAAAGCCTGGCAGGTTTGGACAGCTTTTTTGCCTTCATAAACGAGACCATCATTTAAAAGCTGAATTTTGTATTTACTCGGGTTATCTTTGTGTAATAATAAAATTTGTTTGAGTCATTTGTGTGACAAATATGCAAAAAAAATTGAAATTAAGAAAGGGGGCAAATACTTTTTCACAGCATTGTATGAACCACCTATGATTCTTTATCAAATACTTGTACTGAATGTTTATTTTAAAAGCAAAGCCATCCGTGATGTTGTTGGGTTCTATTGCTTTTCTGAGGTTTAGTCTTAGGCTGCATTCACACCTGGGCGTTTTGTAGCTTGAAGCCTGAAGCTACAAAAGCTAGAGGGGAAAAAATACATTATTCTCTATGGAGATGGTTCACATCTCCACTCCAAAAACGCCTGAAGCCCTACGCCTGAAGCTCAAACAAGTTCCGGACCCTTTTTTGTCGCGCGAATCGGGCAGATTTGGACGTTTTTATTCTTTTTACATTGGTGACCTTTTGCTCTGCACAAAATTCGCGGCAAAACGCGGTAAAAAACGCCGCGAATCGCGGTAAAAAACGCCGCAAATCGCGGTAAAAAACGCCGCGAAAAAACGCCGCAATTCGCGCGATTTTCTGCCTGAAAGGTGTGAATGCAGCCTTAGCCCCCGTACACTAGACATGTGCAATTCGTTTTTTATTTTTTTTTTTTTTTTTCGTTTTTCGTTATATCGTTCATTCGTTATCGTACAAATGAACGAACGATTTGCTAAAAATTTAAACGAATGTTCGAATCGAACGAATCCGAAAAACAATGAAAATCCGAATTAACCAAATTAGAAACAACGAAACTACGAAAGAAGAAAATCAAAAAAACGAAAACAGGAACAACGAAAATCAAAATGAATGAATTCGTAACTTTTTTTTTTTTTTTTTCGTAACTTTTTTTTTTTTCGTAATTTTCCATGTCTCTTACAATGGCGCTGCTTAACGTGCTTCGAATGGATTGAATGAAAAAATTCGTACATTCGTAACTTTTTTTTTTTTTTGCGATTCGTAATTTTCCGTGTCCCTTACAAGGGCGCTGCTTAACGTGCTTCGAATGGATTGAACGAAAAAATTCGTACATTCTTAACTTTTTTTTTCGATTCGTAATTTTCCGTGTCTCTTACAATGTAATAATAGCATACACATTACATAAAATTATGAATTATGCTCCGATTACGAATCTACGAAAACAATGTTACGAAAGTACGAATAAATCAATCTAACGAAAGTACGAATGTAACTAAATCTACGAAAATACGAATGCGTCCGAAAATTAAACTAACGGAAAAACTAATCAACGAAAAAATAACTCTTACGAAAATACGAATCGTTACGAATACGAACACCGACGACTTACGAATTTACGAATCGTTACAAATACCGACAACTTACGAATTTACGAATCGTTACGAATCAACGGAAACGAAAGAAACGAAATGAAAATAAACAAATTTTTCTATTGTGCACATGTCTACCGTACACACGATCAGAAATTCCGACCACAAAATCCGTCCGATTTTTTTTCGACGTATTTTGTCCGAAACTGGTGTATGCAACACGCGGTCGGACAAAGTTGTCGGAAAATCCGATCGTCATGAACGTGGAAAGACAGCATTACGTAGAGGCTGGTAGCCAATAGCTTTGGTCTTGTAATTTTGATCGTGGCACTTTGTCCGTCGTAATTCCCTACACACGATCGGAAAAAGTCATATCGGATTTTGTTGTCGGAAAATTTAAGATCCTGCTCTCAATTTTTTTCCGTCTGAATTTCCGACAGTAAAAGTCCGATAGAGCCCACACACGATCGGATTTTCCGACAACATAATCCGATCAGACTTTTTCCATCGGAATATCCGACCGTGTGTACGGGGTATTAGACATTAGCTCTACCTGCTGCTTTCAGTGAATGTAGGTTTCTTATGCAGATTATATCAGTAATGTGGTTGATCAGCTATCTTTCTGGCTGCGTAGAAGCTCTGCAGTGATCGCCCTTTTGTATTTAAGATTTGGATGTGAGCCCAGCATAGGCTGACGGAGGCTGGAACATCTCCACCAATGATATACACCATACATAAACTGTATATGTGTGCACAGGTGAGATTTAGTAAATCTATCACACGCACATGAACTATCGTTCTATAGAAAGGGTGGTGGGGGGGTGCCAGTGGGTAAGGCTGGTCGGAAGACATAGAGGAAAAGTGCTGAGAGTAACAGTCCCCAGGGATGAAGGGATGAAATATGTAGGAGAAAATTCTGGCGATTAAAGATGGTCTCTGTGGACAACAAAATTGCTGCACCAAGATAGACGTAAGCACATTCTTTAGTACCACCTAAGAGCCTCAGGCAATAGATGAGCGAACCCATAAATTGCTTTCTAGCTGGGAGTCGGGGACAAATTTATAACTGATGCTGTCATAGGCTTTGCTAGGTAATGTACCCTACATCACTGACACTGACCTATACATACTTTGCTGCAGCTCCACAAAAACTCTACTAAGAAAAGTTTGCACAAAAATGGCTCAATTATTTACCAAGGATGCCGTTTCAGAAATACATATGCTCCGTAAATCAGGTCCTGTGTATCTCTATCCCTTATGCCAGGCAGGTCAAGGTGCAGGGCCGTCTTTAATATTTTAATATTGATTGGACCCTGGGCAAAACTTTTCTTGCCCCCCCCCCCCCCATGCAGTTTTGCTCTCCACCTACTCTGAGACATCCAATAAATAGCAGCTAGACTCAAAATCAGTTTACTGAATCAGATCAGGCAGCTATTGCGATTGGTTGCCAGTGGTATCATTACCACTCACTGACTGGTTGCTAGAGGTTACATACAGGGCCGTCTTTAATATTGATTGGACCCTGGGCAAAACTTTTCTTGGGAACCCCCCCCCCCCCCCCCCCCCCATGCAGTTTTGCTCTCCACCTACTTTGAGACATACAATAAATAGCAGCTAGACTCAAAATCAGTTTACTGAATCAGATATGGCAGCTATTGCGATTGGTTGCCAGTGGTATCATTACCACTCACTGACTGGTTGCTAGAGGTTACAGACGGGGCCGTCTTTAATATTGATTGGACCCTGGGCAAAACTTTTCTTGCCCCCCCCCCCCCCCCATGCAGTTTTGCTCTCCACCTACTTTGAGACATCCAATAAATAGCAGCTAGACTCAAAATCAGTTTACTGAATCAGATCAGGCAGCTATTGCGATTGGTTGCCAGTGGTATCATTACCGCTCACTGACTGGTTGCTAGAGGTTACAGAACACATTTACAGGTCACTGATTCATTTCTAGTGGTTACAGCACATGATTTCTGCTTGTTGATTGGTTGCTAGAGATTACTGTGGATATGACCTGAGGGGGGCATGATATACATATCAATGCCGCTGGCCGCTGCTATTTACATATGAATGCTGCCACTATTTACACATGAATGCCGATAATTTACATGTAAACACAGGGTCTGAAGGTGAGTCATCTGTACACAACAATAGGGCAGAGCTGGGCAGCATTAGTAGCAGCACTTCACACTGAGATATTGGCACACAGCACAGGACTAAAACCTTAAGGGGCGAGGGAATTTAAACCAGGATAGTTGGCAAGTATGAGGCAGCTGCTTTGGGCCCCACAACAATGACAGGGCCCAGGGCAGCTGCCCCTTTTGCCCTGCCTTAAAAACGGCTCTGTCAAGGTGGCTAATAAAAGCTCCATTCCTATGATGCAGTAGGAGTTTCATCTATTGTGCTGCAAGTACATTGTACAGTACTGTCATTCATTCTAATGTAATGCAGAGGGTGAGCAGCACATTTTGACCGGTCATAGACTATTATGTGCCATGACTTAACAAAATACATTGATTTATATATATTTACAGTGCCTTGCAAAAGTATTCACCCCCCTTGGCATTTTTCATGTTTTGTTGCCTCACAACCTGGAATAAACATTATTATTATTATTATACACTATTTATATAGCGCCAACAGTTTACGCAGCGCTTTTAAACATGGATTGTTTGAGGATTTGCATCATTTAATTTACAAAACATGCCCACAACTTTAAAGATGTTTTTTTTTTTTTTTATTGTGAAGCAAACAACAAACAGGACAAAATAACAGAAAAAGTCAATGTACATAACTATTCACCCCCCTAAAGTCAATACTTTGTAGAGCCATCTTTTGTGGCTATCACAGTTCCAAGTCACTTTGGATAAGTCTCTATGAGCTTGCCACATCTTACCACTGGGATTTTTGCCCATTGCTCCTTGCAAAACTGCTCCAGCTCCTTCAAGTTGGATGGTTTGCGCTTGTGAACAGCAATCTTTAAGTCTGACCACAGATTTTCTATTGGATTGAGGTCTGGGCTTTGACTAGCCATTCCAACACATTTACATGTTTCCCCTAAACCACTCAAGTGTTGCTTTAGCAGTGTGTTTGGGGTCATTGTCCTGCTGGAAGGTGAACCTCCGTCCTAACCTCAAATCACACACAGAGTGGTACAGGTTTTGCTCAAAATATCCCTGTATTTAGCACCATCCATCTTTCCCTCAACTCTGACCAGTTTCCCAGTCCTGACTGCTAAAAAGCATCCCCACAGCATGATGCTGCCACCACCATGTTTCACTGTGGGGATGATGTTCTTTAGGTGATGTTATGTGTTGGGTTTGCGCCAGACATAGCGTTTTCTTTGATAGCCAAAAAAGTTCAATTTTAGTCTCATCAGACCAGAGCACCTTCCTCCATACATTTTGGGAGTCTCCCACATGCCTTTTCGCAAACTCAAAACGTGCCATTTTATTTTTTGCTGAAAGTAATGGCTTTCTTCTGGCCACTCTGCCATAAAGCCCAACTCTATGGAGCGTACGGCTTATTGTCGTCCTATGTACAGATACTCCAGTCTCTGCTGTGGAACTCTGCAGCTCCTCCAGGGTTACCTTAGGTCTCTGTGCTGTCTCTCTGATTAATGGCCTTCTTGCCCAGTCCGGGCGTTTTGGTGTGCGGCCGTCTCTTGGCAGGTTTGCTGTTTGCATGTTCTTTTCATTTGGTTATGATAGATTTGATGGTGCTCCTAGGGATAATTTTTTTATAACCTAACCCTGACTTGTACTTCTCAACAACATTGTCCCTTACTTGTTTGGAGAGTTCCTTGGTCTTCATGTTTGGTTAGTGGTGCCTCTTGCTTGGGTGTTGCAGCCTCTGGGGCCTTTCAAAAAGGTGTGTGTATATGTAATGACAGATCGTGTGACACTTAGATTGCACCAGGTGGACATCATTTCACTAATTATGTGACTTCTGAAGGTAATTGGTTGCACCAGAGCTTTTATGGGCTTCATAACAA
This sequence comes from Lithobates sylvaticus, assembly GCA_028564925.1. NCBI lineage: Eukaryota > Metazoa > Chordata > Amphibia > Anura > Ranidae > Lithobates > Lithobates sylvaticus. The sequence goes on along the minus strand of CM053037.1, from coordinate 34,077,692 downwards.
AGGGGGTGAATACATACGCACATGCCAATTATCAGTTTTTTTATTTCTGAAAAATGGTTTTATGTTTATATTTTTCTAATTTGACTTCATCAACTTAGACTATTGTGTTCTGATCCATCACATATAATTCAGATTAAAAAAAGCATTGAACTAAAGGCTGTAATGTAACAAAATAGGTATGCGCAGGAGTGACGTCACACGGCTCCAGCCAGTCACAGAGCCAGAGTTTGCGGCCCCAGAAGGAAGAGGGTGAAGATGGACGCTCCCTGCTCGTGGGGGCCAACGGAGACATTGCGGGCTTCCGCGTCAGGTAAGTGACACATAATGCAATGCATAGTAGCCCATTATGCTTTATGTTTAGGTGTGGCTGGAGAGAGAAGGGGCTCAGATAGGTAATTGGGGGGGGGGGGGGGGGGGGGGGGGGGGGGCTGCTACACACAGAAGGTTTTTTTTTTTTTAATCTTAATGCATAGAATGCATTAAGATAAAAAAAAACATGTGCCTTTACAACTCCTTTAAGCCAGCTTTAAGACATTTCTTGCTACTAACAGCAGATTTGAAGGGTATTTCCTTTTTTTTTTTTTTGCAGTCAAATTTGATAAAGCCACTCTATATGTTTGTGTTCCTAGCCATGCAGCATACATTTTTTTTTTTTTTTTCACATATCTTGCCTTTTTTAGATGTTTCTCAGGAGAAGGCCTCATGGCACGCTGCAAGCATTTCTAAACAATTTCAGAGTCAGTCAGCCCAAGGACAGACTAAGTTTCAAATAAATCTCCAGTATTACTAGGGATATGAGCATTCTACAATGTGTCATATAATGATCTCTTATAATGCAGGAGAGCAGTCAGGAAGTTTGTCTTACCTCTCAGTTGTTCTCTCTATGATGGAGTGTAAAAGCTGTCTCGCATATCAAACAGAGCTACAAATCAGATTCACCCTGCCAGTGCCTAGTTTGTATTTGAAAGTTTACAGATTGTGTATTCGCTGTACAAGCACCGAGCAGGTCAGGAATGTCAGATATAGGATTCAAGACGCTGGAAATCCCCAATTTAAAGCCACCCTTTGAAAAATGCTAGGAATAGTGATTACCGTATTTATCGGCGTATAACACGCACCCCAAGTTTAGGAGTGCATTTTAAGGAAAAAAAGTTTTAGGAGGGAAGTTTGGGGAAAAAAAAAAACTTACATTTAAGCGTCATTTGCAGCTTGCCCAGCGTCATTTTCAGCCTTACCCAGCGTCATTGCAGCTTGCCCAGTGTCATTGTAGCTTGCCCAGTGTCATTGTAGCTTGCCCAGCGTCATTGCAGCCTTGCCCAGCGTCATTTGCAGCCTTGCCCAGCGTCATTTGCAGCCTTGCCCAGCGTCATTTGCAGCCTTGCCCAGCGTCATTTGCAGCCTTGCCCAGCGTCATTTGCAGCCTTGCCCAGCGTCATTTGCAGCCTGCTCGGTCTTTTCCGGCCCCGCTTCGGTTTTTTTCAGCCGCGATTCGGTCTTTTTCGTCAGCGCTTGCTATTTTTCGGCGGCGCTTGCCATTTTTGTCATTTTTTTGGGGGGTATCGGCGTATAACACGCACCCACGACTTTCCCCCCGATTTTAAGGGGGGAAAAGTGTGTGTTATACGCCGATAAATACGGTATTTGCTAAAAGAAAAATCTGTATTTTTTCCAGAAAACTCTTTTCCCCCTCTGGTCCTAGTAGTTTTAGCAGTTTTTCTCTTATAATGTGCAGTGCAGCGCACATGGCCATGTGGTGCACATCCTGACTAAGGATGGGCCCGGTGCTCGATGCGAACCCACGTTCATTTTTCGAGCCCAGAACTATTTTGGCCGCTCGCATCACGTTCGTGTGATGCGAGCGGCCCCGCAATGTGCGGCCGGCGCGGCCGACGCAGTGCATTGCTGGCTGATGATTGGCCAGCATGCACTGTGACCCCGCATGCTTGGCCAATCACAGCCCCGAAACTCGAAGAGCCATAATTGGCTACAGGCAGGACGCCTGTAGCTCAGGGGCTGTAGTACACGCCCCCCCCTATAAAACGCCGCCACGCCGTCTGCGCCGTCACATGCTGTTCCGGCGCAGATTGAGCAGGCAGATTCTGTGACACTCTGCTGCATTTAGATAGTTAGAGAGATTCACTTACAGAGATTGAGTAGATAGATTCAGTTACAAAGATTGATTGAGAAAGAGGGGCTTGTAGTGTGCTCGTGGCAGGCAGGCAGAGCTCCTATATTTTGTTACCAGAAGCACCTATAGGACTTGTAGTGTGTTCGATATTCTCCTATAGGACTTGTAGTGTGTTCGTGGCAGGCAGAGCTATATTTTGTTACCAGAAGCACCTATAGGACTTGTAGTGTTTCGTGGCAGGCAGGCAGAGCTCCTATATTTTGTTACCAGAAGCACCTATAGGACTTGTAGTGTGTTCGTGGCAGGCAGGCAGAGCTCCTATATTTTGTTACCAGAAGCACCTATAGGACTTGTAGTGTGTTCGTGGCAGGCAGGCAGAGCTCCTTCATTTTGTTCCCAGAGGCACCTATAGGACTTGAAGTGTGTTAGTCCCATCACACACACAGAGCTATATTCCGACTTGAAGTGTGTTAGTCAGAACAGAAGTCTTGTCCCATTACACACACAGAGCTGTCCCAGAAGCACTATAGGACTTGAAAGTGTGTTAGTCCCATTCCGCTTATATTTTCTTCCCAGCACCCAGTGTGTTAGTCCCATTACACACACACACAAGCACCTATATTTTGTTCCCAGAGTGCACCTATAGAAGTGTGTTCCCAGAAGCAGCAACACTACTATATTTTGTTCCCAGAAGCACCTATAGGACTTGCCGTTAGTCCCATTACACACACAAAAAGTTCTATAGGATTGCTTGCAGAGCATGTTCCGAACCTCTTGAAAGTTGCTATAATTTCCGAGCACTTGAAGTGTGTTAGTCCCATTACACACACAGAGCTATATTTTCTTCCCAGAACACCCAGAAGTGTAGTCCCATCACACACACAGAGCTATATTTTGTTCCCAGAAGCACCTATAGGACTTGAAGTGTGTTAGTCCCATCACACACACAGAGCTATATTTTGTTCCCAGAAGCACCTATAGGACTTGAAGTGTGTTAGTCCCATTACACACACAGAGGAAGCACCTATTAGTCCCATTGCTTGAAGTGTGTTAGTCCCATCACACACACAGAGCTATATTTTGTTCCCAGAAGCACCTATAGGACTTGAAGTGTGTTAGTCCCATTACACACACAGAGCTATATTTTGTTCCCAGAAGAATTCACACACACAGAGCTATATTTTGTTCCCAGAAGCACCTATAGGACTAGTCCCATCACACACACAGATATTTTGTTCCCAGAAGCACCTATAGGACTTGAAGTGTGAGTCCCATCACACAGAGATCCTATATTTTGTTCCCAGAAGCAACTATAGGACTTGAAGTGTGTTAGTCCCATCACACAGACCTTTATTTTCTTCCCAGAAGCACCTTAGGACTTGAAGTGTGTTAGTCCCATCACACAGAGCTCCTCTATTTTCTTTGCAGAAGCACCCATAGGACTTCTAGTGTGTTAGTGGCATCACACAGGCTCCTATATATTCTTCTCAGCAGCACCCACAGGACTTCTAGTGTGTTAGTGGCATCACACAGAGCTCCTCTATTTTCTTTGCATAAGCACCCACAGACTTCTAGTGTGTTAGTGGCCACACAGAGCTCCTCTATTTTCTTTTTTCTAGTGTGTTAGTGGCATCACACAGAGCTCCTATATATTCTTCTCAGCAGCACCCACAGGACTTCTAGTGTGTTAGTGGCATCACACAGAGCTCCTCTATTTTCTTTGCATAAGCACCCACAGGACTTCTAGTGTGTTAGTGGCATCACACAGAGCTCCTCTATTTTTCTTTGCATAAGCACCCACAGGACTTCTAGTGTGTTAGTGGCATCACACAGAGCTCCTCTATTTTCTCTGCAGAAGCACCCATAGGACTTCTAGTGTGTTAGTGGCATCACACAGAGCTCCTATATATTCTTCTCAGCAGCACCCACAGGACTTCTAGTGTGTTAGTGGCATCACACAGAGCTCCTCTATTTTCTTTGCAGAAGCACCCACAGGACTTCTAGTGGCATCACACAGAGCTCCTCTATTTTCTTTGCAGAAGCACCCACAGGACTTCTAGTGTGTTAGTGGCATCACACAGAGCTCCTCTATTTTCTTTGCAGAAGCACCCATAGGACTTCTAGTGGCATCACACAGAGCTCCTCTATTTTCTTTGCAGAAGCACCCATAGGACTTCTAGTGTGTTAGTGGCATCACACAGAGCTCCTCTATTTTCTTTGTTTTCGGCAGCTGGACATGTGGAGCCGCATCATGCTGAAGGCTTGGTAGAATGGATGACCAAGCCCTCCTCATCCTCCTCATCCTCTCTCACCCAGGCTCAGGGTACTGACAGAGCATCATCAGCCACCCCTTCCCTAGACCCACCATGTCCTCCTGAGGAGTCCCCCGAACTCTTTGAGCACAGTGTTGGGTACATGCTCCAGGAGGATGCCCAACGATTCGAAGGCTCGGATGACGATACCCAGCTTGAGGAATCTGGCAGTACAGTTCCACCAGCTGCAGCTTACTGCCAGGTTTGCTCTAGTGGTGAAGAGGGAGGGGATGATGAGGTCACTGACTCCACGTGGGTGCCTCAAGGGAGAGAGGATGAGGAGGAGGATGAGGAGGAGGAGGATGCGGCGTCACATGTCCAACGAGGCAGGATGCCCCCTGGAGGCCAGGTAGAGGCCAGCACAGCAACTGTACAACACCGCAGAGCTCCGCCTGTGCAGGGCGCTGCCTCTGCACGTTATCAGAAAAGTTCTTTGGTGTGGGCCTTTTTTGAGACGAGTGCAGCAGATCGCACCACTGCTATTTGCAATATTTGTCTCAAGCGTATCTCGCGTGGCCAAAACATCAGCCGCTTGGGCACGACAAGCATGACCAGACATATGGCGACCTGCCATGCAGCTCGTTGGCAGGCACACATAAAAGACCCACACCAAAGAAACTAAGCGGACCTCTCCTTGCTCCTCAGCTGGGATCTCCATCCCCACTACACCTTCAGTCCTCTCTGAAAGCTGCTCTGAGAGGACTGAAGGTGTAGAATTCGGTGTGTCACAACCAAGTACTTGCAGTACACCGACGTCCGAATGCAGCAGGCAAATTTCCCTGCCCCAGCTGCTGGACCGTAGAAAGAAGTACACTCCCAGCCATCCACATGCCCAGCGGTTGAATGCTAGCCTTGCTAAATTGCTAGCACTTCAACTGCTGCCTTTTCAGTTGGTAGACTCGGCCCCCCTTCCGTGAGTTTGTTCAATGTGCGGTTCCTCAGTTGCAGGTTCCCAAACGCCACTTTTTCTCGCGGAAGGCGATTCCGTCTCTCTACGGCATGTGGAGGGCAATGTCCATGCCTCGCTGGACAGGGCGGTCAGCGGTAAGGTGCATATTACCGCTGACTCATGGTCCAGCAGGCATGGACAGGGACGGTACCTTTCTTTCACGGCCCATTGGGTCACTCTATTGGCAGCTGGGAGGGATGCAGGACAAGGTGCAGTAGTGTTGGAGGTTGTTCCGCCACCACGCCTCCAAAACGCGACTACTGCTACTGGTTGTGACACACCTCTCTCCTCCACCCCCTCCTCTTCTTCTTCCTCCAGTGCTCTGTCCTTGGAACCAGCGGTGCTCCGTAGGCGTACAAGGGGCTACGCAAGTACGCAGGCAAAAAGATGCCATGCCGTGCTTGCGCTGGTGTGTTTGGGGGACAGAAGCCACACTGGGCCAGAGGTTCTGGCAGCTCTGCAGGGGCAGGCCGAGAGGTGGTTGACGCCACGTCAGCTTAAGCCAGGAATGGTCGTTTTTGACAATGGCACCAACCTCCTCTCCGCCCTGCGACAGGGGCAGCTCACCCATGTGCCCTGCATGGCTCACGTCCTCAACCTGGTGGTGCAGCGGGTCAGGGGAGCTTGGTTTTTTTTTCCCCACGTCAGTGGAGCATGATCAGGGATGCATGCACTGTCCTCTCACCATTTGAGGAGGCCACGAGGATGGTGAGCAGTGACAGTGCATGCATCAGTGACACTGTCCTCTTGTCCACCTGTTGGAGCATACGCTGCGTGGGATAATGGACAGGGCACTTGAGGCAGAACAGAGCAGGAAGAGGAGGACTTCCTTGCCTCTCAAGGCCCCCTTTATCCGGACAGTGTTCCTTCTGTCCCACCCATCACACAGGAAGAGGATGAGGAGGAGGAGGAGGAGGAGGAGGAGGATTGTGTGAGCATGGAGGTGGAGCCTGGCACTCAGCATCAGCAGCAGCAGTCTTTTAGGGATGATGTACAGTCCCAACAAGCCAGTGGACTTGTACGTGGCTGGGAGGAGGTGGCTGGCGATCATGTCATCCTCAGTGACCCAGAAGACTCCGGACCGAATGCCTCAGCTAACCTACGCTGCATGGCCTCCCTGATCCTGCAAAGCCTGCGGAAGGATCCTCGTGTTCTTCGGATCAAGGAGAGGGACCATTACTGGCTGGCCACTCTCCTTGATCCGCGGTACAAGGGTAAGGTTGCGGACCTTATCTTGCCGTCGCAGAGGGAGCAGAGGATGAGACATCTCAGGGAGGCCTTGCAGAAAGGTCTGTGCAACGCGTTCCCAGAAACTGGGAGGCTACAAACTCCTGGTCCTGGGCGACGAGTTGCTGAGGCTTCGGTCAGTGGCAGAAGGAGCGGTGGGGAAGGTGGACGTCTGACCGATGCGTTCAGACAATTTTTTAGTCCGCAGCCCCAAGGTATGATCGGTTCCAGCAACCATCGCCAGCGTCTGATATACATGGTGCAGGAATACCTTGGGGCAAGGTCAGACTTGGACACCTTTCCCACCGAAAATCCTCTGGCTTACTGGGTCCTGAGGATGGATCACTGGCCAGAGCTTGCACAGTATGCAATTGAGCTACTGGCCTGTCCTGCCTCCAGCGTTCTTTCCGAACGCACATTCAGTGCTGCTGGAGGATTTGTGACTGATCATAGGGTGCGCCTGTCCACCGCCTCGGTTGATCGACTGACATTCATCAAAATGAATCAGTCTTGGATCACCACCAGCTACCAGGCACCTGAGGCGGATATAACCGAATAATTTTTAATGTCACATTCCTTCAAGACTGCCTATGCTGATGCTGAGTGACTGTCCTCTTATGTTCACTGACTATCCTCTTCCTCCTCCTCAATGATCCATGCCACCACACCAGTGCCTAAGGCACAATTTTTCAGCCCCTGTTTAACAGGGGCGTGTACTTACAATTTTTTAAAAAAATGCTTCGCAACACGTGTGACTGCTGTGCTCCAAGTACAGTCTCTGTGAGGGCCGTGTTGCAGTGTTGTGGCACCAGCACCAGTGCCTAAGGCACAATTTTTCAGCCCCTGTTTAACAGGGGCGGGTACTTACAATTTTTTAAAAAAATGCTTCGCAACACGTGTGACTGCTGTGCTCCAAGTACAGTATCTGTGAGGGCCGGGTTGCAGTGTTGTGGCACCAGCACCAGTGCCTAAGGCACAATTTTTCAGCCCCTGTTTAACAGGGGCGTGTACTTACAATTTTTTAAAAAAATGCTTCGCAACACGTGTGACTGCTGTGCTCCAAGTACAGTATCTGTGAGGGCCGGGTTGCAGTGTTGTGGCACCAGCACCAGTGCCTAAGGCACAATTTTTCAGCCCCTGTTTAACAGGGCGTGTACTTACAATTTTTTTAAAAAAATGCTTCGCAACACGTGTGACTGCTGTGCTCCAAGTACAGTATCTGTGAGGGCCGGGTTGCAGTGTTGTGGCACCAGCACCAGTGCCTAAGGCACAACAATTTTTCAGCCCCTGTTTAACAGGGGCGTGTACTTACAATTTTTTAAAAAAATGCTTCGCAACACGTGTGACTGCTGTGCTCCAAGTACAGTATCTGTGAGGGCCGGGTTGCAGTGTTGTGGCACCAGCACCAGTGCCTAAGGCACAATTTTTCAGCCCACCAAGAGTAACTGTGTTACCACAGCGGGTAATTACAAATCTTGATCTAATAGTTCACAGCAGGGCCCATTCCTGCGCCCACCAAGAGTAACTATGAGGGCCTGCAGTCTTGTGGCAACACCGTCCACCACCACCGCCAAAGGCCCAATTTTTCTGCCCTGTTCATCAGGTGCTTGCAATTACAAATCTTGATCTAATAACTCACAGCAGGGCCCATTCCTGCGCCCACCAAGAGTAACTATGAGGGCTACAGTCTTGTGGCAACACCGTCCACCACCACCGCCAAAGGCCCAATTTTTCTGCCCTGTTCATCAGGTGCTTGCAATTACAAATCTTGATCTAATAACTCACAGCAGGGCCCATTCCTGCGCCCACCAAGAGTAACTGTGAGAGCTTACAGTCTTGTGGCAAAACCGTCCACCACCACCACCACCACCCCAATTTTTCTGCCCTGTTCAACAGGTGCATGCAATTACAAATCTTGATCTATTAACTCACAGCAGGGCCCATTCCTGTGCCCACCAGTCTTGTGGCTACACCAACATCTAATAGGGCAAATTTCTGCAGAGTATATACGCCAGGCCCCTACTTTCAAACATCCAACTTACAAACGACTCCTACTTGCAAATGGAAAGAGAAAACAGGAAGTGAGAGGAAATCTACCCCTAGGAAGGGAAAATTCTATCCTGTTAGATTTAATTTGGGAAAAAGGTATCTCCTCTCTACTGATACTTTATCACCAATCCTTGTTTCAATTAAAACCCACTTTTCCAAAAACATTTGTCATTGGGACGGAAAGTGAGGTGACATGTTCTGAACACATGTGCAAAGACAGCAAATGTTACAGGGGTGATAACCCCTCCCTATGTTCTCCAAAAAAGCTTAAAAATAGATTTTTTTGGGATGGAGCTACACTTCATAATGTACCTGTTCAGATTCTACTTAAGATCAAACCTAAAGCCGCAAGTGGTTTTAAATGGCTTCTTTTTTTCCTTTACAAATGTCATTTTGTGCAAGGACAGTTCTAAACACGGGAAACACATGCCACTTCACAGGCATACTTTAGACACCCCCCAGGTACCATATTTAAAGGAAAATTTCACTTTTTTTTTTTCACTTTATGCATCATTAAAATGACTGCTCCCGAAAAAACGTTAGTTTTTAAAAGTTCTTTTTGCATTGATATATGTCCCCTGGGGCAGGACCCGGGTCCCCAAACCTGTTTTATGACATTAACATGCATATTGGCCGTTGTAATTAGCACTTTTGATTTCGAACGTTCGCGTCCATTATAACGTATAGGGTTCGAAAATTCGCGCGAACTTTCGGTCCGTTCGAAGGTTCTGGTTCGAACCGAACCCGGGGGTGTTCGGCTCATCCCTAATCCTGACTCATTTTTGGCTTGCCATGGACAGTGTAACTTCTTTCCACGAAAAATTGAGAACACGCTCTCAAAATTTTGCTGGCGGGAAATCGGCCAGCAAAATTCAGATGGAGCCTACACACGGTCGCATTTTCCGATGAAAAGATCTCATCGGTCTTTTGCTGGCCGAAATTCCGATCGTGTGTACACGGTATAAGCAGTGGCGTCTCCAGCTTTTATATTTAGGGGGGGCACATGGGGGGACAGGGACAAAAGTAGGGGGGCAACTATAAAATGCAATTTTACTACGATCCCCAGGGTGGCAGAAAACAAGAGATATATGTCACCAGCATACCAAGAAAATATAAGGGTCCAAAGCAGTGGGAGAACTATCAGGGTTGCAAAGGTTGTCTTGCCACCGGGCCTTGGTGTTCTGCCACTGTGGTGTTCCCCAGCCTCCTCTTGCTGTCCTGCCCCTGCTATTGACAGTGCTGGTCTGGCATCTGTGTCCTTGGCAGTGGCAGCAGTCTATTAGGACCTAGTGCTGGTGACATTATGGGTGGATGCAGGGGAAGGCTGGCACTATTGGTTGTAGAGAGCCAAGCCCCCAGCTGGTGACCTAGCAGCAGTAATGTTGTATAACCTTCTCTGTTGACATGCTGATCAGGGTGTGATCCAGGTGATGCTTCCAGTCAGATCTAATAAACACAGTATTTATTAGCATCAAGAGTACAACCACATCCACCGTATGTTCAGCAGCCATGTGGGCTCTATGCCTGTAAGGTGTGGGCTTTGATCAATAAAATCACTATGATATTTAACACTAGGATTTGACTAGGAGCATCACCTGGATTTCATCACGATCAGCATGTCAGAGAAGGCTGCACTGCTGCGAAGCAACCTGCAGGGAGGTCAACTGTCTACTCTACAACCATTAGGCTCGGGTGTGTTTGAAATCCCACTTGCCCGATCCTGCCAGGAAGCCGACACTGCACACGGCTAATCACAGACAGTGAGACATTCCTGATCTGTGCAGCTGCGGACCAGGAAATGTCTCACTGCTTGTGCTTAGCGCCGTGCAGTGTGGGCTTCCCGACGGGCTTGGGCATGTGGGATTTTGAACATGCCCTGCCCATCTCTAACAACAAATTGTGCTGGCTCTCCTGTACATTAGCCCCATAAAGTAACCAGCACTGGGTTCCAATGTGCCACTGCTGCCATGGAGACAGAGACCAGCGCTGTGAATAGCCAGGACAGCAACCCTGGTAGTTCCACCACTGGTCCACACTGCAAGGATTCCCCCATCCACCTATAATGTGTAGATGGGAGAATTGAATCATTTCTTTTTTTTTCATGCAACCTACTAGTTAAATGAAAAAAGTGATCAATGTATGGGCTGCCTAAGTGCTAAGACCAACCATAGGCAGTTTAAATCTCAGCTGGTTGAGGTTTGAACCATTAATGAGCAGGCTGAATGTACCAAGTTGATCGATCAAATTGGGAACAACCAGCCTGACAGATACTCTTATGATTATCACTAGTGGTTGCTATAGCCACTAGTGATAATGACTGTTTGTTGGGAGAATAAAATTGCTGGGCAGGAGGGATATTCCCCTGTCACCACTGTCTGTGTTAATGGGGGAATCATGCAAGTTTCTTTCCTGCACTCTGTGGATGCAGGAAAGAAATTTGCATAGTCTATTACCTGCCTAACTGAAAGTGAAAGTAAGTTGTGAAGGTCTTGAAAGAACAGGAGAGGGGGAGGGACAGATGGGGGAGAAAAGGGATGGAGATAATGCAGTTAAGTGATTACAGTGTACTGCAGTGCACACACTTACCCACGCGTCCAGGCTAGAAGAATACTCTCCCTCTCAATAGAGACCGTGTTACTCCAGCGGCAGCCTGAGTAAGATGTGGCGCATCCGCTACGGATGCAAACAAAAAGACATTGGGGGGGCACATGGTGGGGCACAGCACCATTTTGGGGGGGTCAGGGCCCCCTTTGCCCCCCCTCTAGGGACGCCATTGGGTATAAAGAGTTGCATTGTCAGTGGCTGTCCAGTGACCAAAAAAGAGCCTTGTGGGACTTGCGGGAATAGGGAAGATCACATCTGATGGAGATGCGGCTGGACGGCGCAGATCGCAGTGAAAACTGTGAAATGGTACAGGAATCTGATTGCATAAGTATGAACACCCATACGATCCGATTCCAGTGCAGACCTAAAAAAAAAAAAGGTCCTGCAAACTGTATGGATGAACTTGCATCGCACAGACATCACATGTGATCTGCACAGTAATGCGGATTACATTAAACAAAGGTAGTCACCACATTTAAAGATTGATAAGCTCACAGCTCTTTTTTGGGGCTTAATTCCACTTTAATTACCGTATTTATCGCGTATAACAAGAGCCGGCATATAACACGCACCCCAAGTTTAGGAGGGAATTTTAAGGAAAAAACTTTTAGGAGGGAAGTTTAACTGCTTGCCGATCGCGGCTGTCAATTGACGGCCAGGCGGCGCAACTCTCGTGGTGGGAGGGCGTCATATGACATCCTCCCCTTCCTGGCCCACCAGGTGGCGTGGCTCTCGTGGCGGGAGGGCGTCATATGACGTCCTCCCCTTCCTGGCCCACCAGGGGGCATGCGCGCCCGCTGTGTCACTGGGGACTCGAATTGTGTGCCCAGCTGCCGCGATGTCCACCGGGCACCCGCGATTGCCCGGTAACACAGCAGGATCGTGGATCTGTTTATGTAAACACACAGATCCACGGTCCTGTCAGAGGAGAGGAGACCGATGGTGTGTCCTAAGTACAGAGAAACTCCTCCCCTTGTGAATCCCCTCCCCCTACAGTTAGAATCACTCCCAGGGAACATATTAACCCCTTCAGCGCCCCCTAGTGTTAACCCCTTCCCTGCCAGTCACATTTATACAGTAATCAGTGCATTTTTATAGCACGTATCGCTGTATAAATGTGAATGGTCCCAAAAATGTGTCAAAGTGTCCTATATGTCCGCCGCAATATCGCAGTCACGATAAAAATCGCAGATCGCCCCCACTACTAGTTTAAAAAAAAAATAATAATAAAAATTCAATAAATCTATCCTCTATTTTGTAGATGCTCTAACTTTTGCGCAAAACAGTCAATATACTATATATATATATATATATACTATACTAATATAATATATTTTTTTTTTACCAAAAATATGTGGAATACGTATCGGCCTAAACTGAGGAAAAAATTAGTTAAAAAAAATAAATTGGATATTTATTATAGCAAAAAGTAAAAAATATTGTTTTTTTTTCAAACTTGTCTCTTCTTTTGTTTATAGCGCAAAAAATAAAAAATGCAGAGGTGATCAAATACCACCAAAAGAAAGCTCTATTTGTGGGGACAAAATGATAACAATTTCATCTGGGTACAGTGTTGTATGACCGCGCAATTGTCATTCAAAATGTGACAGCGCTGAAAAATGGCTCGGGCAGGAAGGGGGTGAAAATGCCCTGTATTGAGATGGGTAAGGAAAAAAACTTGCATTTAAATGCCCATCAATGCAGCCTTATCTGTGTCCATCTGCAACCTTGCCCAGTGTCATTGCAGCCTTGCCCTGTCTCATTACAGCCTTGCTCGTTTAAAATTAGCGCCGCCGAGATACACATAGCCGGATGTCCTGTGTACTCGGCTCTTCTCGGCTCCTCTCGCAGTCCCGCCCCTTGGCCTGGCTTCTATGATGGACATAACACAGGTCCATTGGCAGGACTGGGCGTGACAGTGTGCCGAGCCAAGCCTAGCCGAGTACACAGTATACTCGGCTATGTGCATTTCGGCCGCGCTCGCTCCTCTCCCCCTCACAGTCAGCGGGGATCGCCGTATAACACGCACCCACGATTTTTTCTCCTTACCATAATTATTCATGTTGCATTGACCTTTTAGCCATGCCATCAAATTTTGATAGTTGCCATAGCTCTACACATACACAACAATTTTTTCAGGCAAAGTGGCTTCTGCATATACCCACAACCTAATTGCAACTGCCAGTCTGCATAGTACAGCACAGCTCACAGCAACCTCATCTGAGATAAAGCATATAAAGCGATGCGTAAACTGTTGGCGCTATATAAATTGTGAATAATAATAATAATATACAGTTTTTTTATTTTTTATTAGGCCTGCCTGTGTAATAATTGAATCAAAGAATATATCTCATCATTAGTCCATCATATGCATGCAAATTTGCCATTCATTTAGTCCACTGTAAAACAATTTCCAGTGGTTGTATGAATAGTAATTAGCACTGTAGAAGCTATACCCCTATGATAATATGAATATATTAGAATGTTCCATGAGGTTTGGGCTTACTCGCTTTTGGGTAATATATTCATGCTTTCTGAGTGATGTCAGGATCCCTATTGCAAGACGTAGACTAGAAACTTGCCCATAAAACTAAGAATGGTGGCGTTCAGTCTTGGAGGGACTGCATTTTATTTTATGCGGCGTACACACGGTCGGAATTTCCGATGGAAACAGTCCGATGGGAGCTTTTCATCGGATTTTCCGACCGTGTGTATGCCCAACGGTCTTTTTCCGTCGGAATTCCGACGGACTTTGAATTGAGAACCTGTTCTCAATTTTTCCGACGGAAAACCTTTCTATCCGATTTTCCGATCGTGTGTATGCAATTTCGACACGCAAAATTCCGACGCATGCTCGGAAACAATTTGACGCATGCTCAGAAGCATTAAACTTCCCTTTTATAGTGCAGTCGAACATGTTTTTATGCCGCTGTGTTATTGACCGTCGAAATTTGGTGTGATGGTGTGTAGGCAACACAGCTTGAGCGGAATTCCGTCGGAAAAACCATCAGAGTTTTTTCTGACGAGAATCCCGATCGTGTGTACGGGGCATTAGAGTTCTTTTTTTTCTTCAGATACTTGTTTGGCTCATAGCTGCATACTGCATATTTCCACTAGGTGGTGCACCAACACATGCCTATACACATTATTCCACATTTTGTACTGGATCATACATTTGTATGCAATGCTGTGCCTTCAGCGTCGCACACAAGTAGCATAGTTGACCAGAGGGAGATAGTAAGGAATACTGGTCTTCCCCGAGAAGAGATGCTGTGTTGCAGGCTGAATAATTTAGTCATTTCCTACTTCAAAAGCAATTAGGTTCAGAGTCTATACAGCCTATTTTAAATGCAAACTCAAGAGTTTGCAGTAAGCCAAAGCAGCCTGTCGGAGTGTGATTACTGAGAGGTAACAGCTGATCTGGTTTTTGCAGGGCCCTATTGGAAACCACCTATCTGCTGGGATGAAATAACAATTTTCAGGCATCAAACCTTTTCTTTGTGCTAATGCACAGCCATTCTTTAGCTAATCTTTTAAGGCTTGGTTCACATCTATGCAGGTTGCCGTTTGCATATTCCAGGTGCATTTTGCGTTTTTCAATACACGTTTTTGATACATCGAAGTCTATGGAACCAAAAACCAGAAAAAGTCCCTGGCCCTTTCCATAAAATGCACAGATGTGAACGTGACCCATAGGAAACCATGTTAAATGGGCTGTAGTGTGTTTCTGCAAAGCTGAAAACGCACAAAAAAATGCATAGGAGATTTTGAACTTTACCACAGGGTGGCCCTGTTGGCTAGGGAGCTGAAATAATTCCCTTACTCTTTTACTAAAGCGCCTACTATGGTTGAACAGGACCTCTCCACACCCGACTTACGAGCCCTTCTTTGGGGTTATGGGCAGGAGCTACAGTGACTTTTCTCCTCTTCCCCTCTGACTATTGCTGCCTTATGTTTGTGGTATAAAAGGGGGATGTCCTCCCTCCTGTCTACTGATCCTTCACCACTCACATCGTTGTTTGATCATCCTGCATTACCTCAGGGCATGGGATCCCACATGGTGGGTCCTTTTACATGCTCCTCCTGGCTGATGGCAGGTTCTTTTGTACACCCCAGTATGGGCATTGTTCCTGGGGGCCATAGCAACTGGCTTACTGCTCTTCACCTGTCGTCCTCCTGCTCTGACCTATTCTCTTCCTCCCAAATTCATAGACCCCTGATGGGTTATGAACAGCTGTGCTATCTCTCAGAAATGCCCAGACACCTACTTTACTCCATATATAAATTAATACATGCATTAATGATCAACTCCCACCATATACCAGGCGGTGGTCCACGGACTTGGGGAAAGAGCTCACAATGGTCGACTGGCAAAAGTCATTCCACTTCACACACAAATTCTCAATATCTGGATCCACTCAAGAATTTTTTTTTAAACTCCTCTCCAGATGGGGCAACTTACACATATTCCCGTCAGTCCCCTCTATTTGTTGGAGGTGTGGCTCGATTGAAGGGACTTATCTCCACGCATGGTGGGACTGCACTGAAATTCAGACCCTTTTGGTCTCTGTTTTTTTCATACACGGTAGCCTCTATGACCGACCACTGACGCCTACTCCAGGAATGGCATTACTATCTATGCTTTCAGGCTCCATAGCGTCTCAGAAACGCAGTCTACTGCGCTTTTTCCTGTCGGCCCCCAGACAACTGATTCCTTTATTTTGGAAAACAACTACTACCCCTCCGTTATCTTGTGGGTTTCTACTGTAAATGACATTATGCGTATGGAGGAGAGGCTGGCCCTAGACGATACGTTTGAAAAGTTTAAGGTTCTATGGGTTATTTGGATAGACTTTTCCACTTCAGATTCACTGAAAACTATATTAACACCCGCTGACTAAAGTGCTACCGCTCCTTGACCAAATTTTACTGGTTAGTCCTCCAAGGTCCTTTTTTTATTTCCCCCCTCGATTCCCTCAGTTTCTCCTGCTCCTCTTCCCCTTTTCTTTCATTTTCTCTTCCGTCGTCTGTTTTTCTTTCACCATATCTAAATATGTTGTCCTCCCGGGGTTTGACTCTTATCGTCTTAGGCCTCTTTCACACTTGTACGACTTGTCCCACAATTCGGGACTGCAAAGTAGCATGACAAGTAGTTCCCCATGATTTCCAATGACAGCCATTCATATTAGTACGACTTCAAGTCTTTCTGACTTCAAAGTAGTCCCTGCACTACTTTGGTCCGATTTTGATGGCACTTACACAGGCATTCCTTGAAATCGCAGCAAAACCAGTCGATTTTTGCCACGATTTTGCCGCTTTTTTGCAGTGATTTCAAGGAATGCCTGTGTACGTGGCATCAAAATCGAACCAAAGTAGTGCAGGGACTACTTTGAAGTCGGAACGACTTGAAGTCGTACTAATATGAATGGCTGTCATTAGAAATCATGGGGAACGACTTGTCATGCTACTTTGCAGTCCCAAATCGTGGGACAAGTTGTATAAGTGTGAAAGGGGCCTAAAGCTAAATGTTTCTGTTTTTCCTTTGCCTGAGGTACCTGCCTTTATTGGTACGTTATCTAAGTTTATGTTAACACCTATTTTTTGACATATGGTCGGTACTATACAATTTATTCAGATGGATATGTGGATCTCCTGCTTTGTTCTTTTATTCTGATATATAATAATAAAAACATAACATTGACTCTAAAACAATGCATAGGTGTGAACCAGGCCTAAAACAAAAGCCGTCATCAAATTGTCTTTTTGTTTTCTGTCATTTTCCAAGACGTGTTTGGATCTTGATTGCTATGGGTCAACACAAGACAAGTCTTATTTCTGACACATTGATAAATGAGGATTTTGAACAAAGCTGTTGCAAAACTACAGGTGGCTTGCTAAAACTTGTTCAAAAGTCTAATTTGCCTGAAGGGTTACCTGCATACTTGATTAAAGCCGAACACCGCGAGAATTTGGTTTGCAAGAACTAAAGTGACTTTTATTGTCAAATTTACCAGCGGCACACAATTGATGGAAAAGTAGGAACTTCATAAATGTCCAGTGTCACTCAAACGTTGCAAGCAATTATTAGAGAGGTTGTTCACTCTGGAAAAAATAAATAAAATAAATGTTATCGGCTACAAATCCTGTAGCTGCTGACTTTAAGTACAATGATACACACCTGTCTGGAAATCCAGCGCCATCCTCACTCGGGCTAGTTCTTTACTAGCCTTCGGGTCTCTACCACCGGCATCATAACACTGGGTAGTCGGCTTGAACTTTGCGAATACTCCCCCGGTCTACTGAGACCTGTAACATGAAAATCCACTCGGATCCCCCCAAAAAATGGCATGCCAAATGTGGCAGGTGTGTAGGGGAGGAATCGGAACTTTCCCTTTTGGGCGAAGTTACACTTTAAATATGTCTCTTAACCACTTGCTGGCCGTTCTATAGGCCCTTCATCACAGTCCTCCTTGCAGTTATGGCCCTACCATCACAGTCCTCTTTGCAGTCATGGCCCCCCATCACAGTCATCCTTGTAGTCATGGCCCCATCACAGTCGTCCTTGCAGTCATGGCCCCATCACAGTCATCCTTGTAGTCATGGCCCCATCACAGTCGTCCTTGCAGTCATGGCCCCATCACAGTCATCCTTGCAGTCATGGCCCCATCACAGTCGTCCTTGCAGTCATGGCCCCATCACAGTCGTCCTTGCAGTCATGGCCCTCCCATCACAGTCGTCCTTGCAGTCATGGCCCTCCCATCACAGTTGTCCTTGCAGTCATGGCCCTCCCATCACAGTTGTCCTTGCAGTCATCTCCCCCCATCATAGTCCTCCCTGCAGTTATGGCCCCCATCACAGTCCTCCTTGCAATCTTGGCCCCCCATCATAGTCCTCCCTGCAGTCATGGCTCCCATCACAGTCCTCCTTGCAGTCATGGCCCCCATCAGTCCTCCTTGCAGTCATCCCCCATCACATTCCTCCCGTCAGTCATGGCCCCCATCACAGTCCTCCTTGCAGTCATGGCCCTCCCATTACAGTCCTCCTTGCAGTCATGGCTTCCATCACAGTCGTCCTTGCAATCAACCCTCCCCAATCATAGTCCTTCCTGCAGTCATGCCTTCCCTATCATAATCCTCCCTGCAGTCATGCCCCCCCCCCATTCACAGTCTTCCTTGCAGTCACCCCCATTCACAGTCCTCCCTGCAGTCATGGGCCCCCCATCATAGTCCTCCCTGCAGTCATGGCCCCCCATATACAGTCCTCCCTGCAGTCATGCCCCCCCCATCACAGTCCTCCCTGCAGTCATGGCCCCCCATCACAGTCCTCCCTGCAGTCATGGCCCCCCATCACAGTACTCCCTGCAGTCATGGCCCCCCATCACAGTCCTCCCTGCAGTCATGCCCCCCCCCCCATCACAGTCCTCCCTGCAGTCATGGCCCCCCATCACAGTCCTCCCTGCAGTCATGGCCCCCCATCACAGTCCTCCCTGCAGTCATGGCCCCCCCATCATAATCCTCCCTGCAGTCATGGCCCCCCATTCACAGTCATTCTTGCAGTCACCCCCTCATCACAGTCCTCCCTACAGTCATGACCTCCCCCATCATAGGCTCCCCTGCAGTCATGGCCCCCCATTACAGTCCTCCCTGCAGTCATGGCCCCCCATTACAGTCCTCCCGCAGTCAAGTCATGGCCCTTCCATCACAGTCCTCTTTGAAGTCATGGCCCCCCATTATAGTCCTTCCTGCAGTCATGGCCCCCATCATAGTCCTCCCTGCAGTCATGGCCCCCCCATCATAGTCCTCCCTGCAGTCATGGCCCCCCCATCATAGTCCTCCCTGCAGTCATGGCCCCCCCATCACAGTTCTCCCTGCAGTCATGGCCCCCCATCACAGTACTCCCTGCAGTCATGGCCCCCCATCACAGTCCTCCCTGCAGTCATGGCCCTTCCATCACAGTCCTCTCTGCAGTCATGACCCCCCATAATAGTCGTTCTTGCATTCACCCTCCATCATAGTCGTCCTTGCATTCACCCCCATCACAGTCCTCCCTGCAGTCATGGCCCCATCATAGTCCTCCCTGCAGTCATGGCCCCCCATCATAGTCCTCCCTGCAGTCATGGCCCCCCCATCATAGTCCTCCCGCAGTCAAGTCATGGCCCTTCCATCACAGTCCTCTTTGAAGTCATGGCCCTTCCATCACAGTCCTCTTTGAAGTCATGGCCCCCATCATAGTCCTCCCTGCAGTTATGGCCCCCCCATCATAGTCCTCCCTGGAGTCATGGCCCCTCATATACAGTTCTCCCTGCAGTCATGGCCCCTCATATACAGTTCTCCCTGCAGTCATGCCCCCCATCACAGTTCTCCCTGCAGTCATGCCCCCCATCACAGTCCTCCCTGCAGTCATGGCCCCCCATCACAGTCCTCCCTGCAGTCATGGCCCCCCATCACAGTACTCCCTGCAGTCATGGCCCCCCATCACAGTCCTCCCTGCAGTCATGGTCCCCCATCACAGTCCTCCTTGCAGTCATGGCCCCCATCCCAGTCCTCCCGCAGTCAAGTCATGGCCCTTCCATCACAGTCCTCTTTGAAGTCATGGCCCTTCCATCATAGTCCTCTCTGCAGTCATGACCCCCCATCATAGTCGTTCTTGCATTCACCCTCCATCATAGTCGTCCTTGCATTCACCCCCCCATCACAGTCCTCCCTGCAGTCATGGCCCCATCATAGTCCTCCCTGCAGTCATGGCCCCCCATTCACACTCGTCCTTGCAGTCACCTCATCACAGTCCTCCCTGCAGTCATGGCCCCCCCATCATAGTCCTCCCTGCAGTCATGGCCCCCCCATCATAGACCTCTCTGCAGTCATGCCCCCCCCCCCATCATAGTCCTCCCTGCAGTCATGCCCCCATCATAGTCCTCCCTGCAGTCATTGCCCCCCCATCATAGTTCTCTCTGCAGTCATGGCCCCCCCATCATAGTTCTCCCTGCAGTCATGCCCCCCCATTCACACTCGTCCTTGCAGTCACCCCCATCACAGTCCTCCCTGCAGTCATGGCCCCCATCATAGTCCTCCCTGCAGTCATGGCCCCCCATTCACACTCGTCCTTGCAGTCACCTCATCACAGTCCTCCCTGCAGTCATGGCCCCCCCCATCATAGTCCTCCCTGCAGTCATGGCCCCCCCCATCATAGTCCTCCCTGCAGTCATGGCCCCCCCCATCATAGTCCTCCCTGCAGTCATGGCCCCCCCATCATAGTCCTCCCTGCAGTCATGGCCCCCCCCATCATAGTCCTCCCTGCAGTCATGGCCCCCCCATCATAGTCCTGCCTGCAGTCATGGCCCCCCCATCATAGTCCTCCCTGCAGTCATGGCCCCCCTATCATCGTTCTCCCTGCAGTCATGCCCCCCCATTTACACTCGTCCTTGCAGTCACCCCCATCACAGTCCTCCCTGCAGTCATGGCCCCCATCATAGTCCTCCCTGCAGTCATGGCCCCCCATTCACACTCGTCCTTGCAGTCACCTCATCACAGTCCTCCCTGCAGTCATGGCCCCCCCCATCATAGTCCTCCCTGCAATCATGGCCCCATCATAGTCCTCCCTGCAGTCATGGCCCCATCATAGTCCTCCCTGCAGTCATGGCCCCCCCTTCACACTGGTCCTTGCATTCACCCCCATCACAGTCCTCCCTGTAGTCATGGGCCCCATCACAGTCCTCCCTGCAGTCATGGCCCCCATCGTAGTCCTCCCTGCAGTCATGGCCCCCCATTCACACTCGTCCTTGCAGTCACCCTCCATCATAGTCCTCCCTGAAGTCATGCCCCCCCCATCACAGTTCTCCCTGCAGTCATGGCCCCCCCATTCACACTCGTCCTTGCAGTCACCCTCCATCATAGTCCTCCCTGCAGTCATGGCCCCCCCATTATAGTCCTCCCTGCAATCATGCCCCCCTTATCAAAGTCCTCCCTGCAGTCATGGCCTCACAGTCGTCTTTACAGTCACACCCCCCCATCACAGTCCTCCCTTCAGTCATGGCGCTTATCACAGTCCTCTTTGCAGTCATGTCTCCCCCCCCCCCCCCCCATCACAGTCCTCCCTCCCCTTTTCCTGTTTAAAAAAACAGTGTCCCTTCCAATATTTGCTTCCCCTGCAGTGTCTTACCTACAGGGCAGAGGCAGCTAGCAGCCTGTGTCTATTCTCTCATGTCTCCTGACCAGCCACTGATATCAGCCTATTAGCAGAGCAGTAGGCAGGAGTGGCTGCAGATCGGGACAGAGCGAGAGCTGCCAAACTTCTCATATTAACAAGCGGGTGATCACCCGCTTGTTATTATGAAAAGCCTCCCACTCTCTGTCCCAATCTGCAGCCGCTCCCGCCCCCTGCTCTGCTAATAGGCTGACCTCAGCGGCTGGTCGGGAGACTTGAGAGAATAGACACAGGCTGCTAAATGGTCCGTGATGGGACTTGCCTTCTGCTGTATGAAGGCGGCCCGGTGATCAACAGGCCACGGATCGGTACCGAGCTAGAGTGCAGGGGTTGGGGACCCGTGTGTTATGCCACGTACACACAAGCAGATTTTCCATCAGAAAAATATTGGATGTTTTTTCCGACGAAATTCCGCTCAAGTTTGGCTTGCATACACACGGTCACACAAAAGTTTGCTGAGATTTCGACCGCCAAGAACGCGGTGACGTACAACACTACGATGAGCCAAGAAAATGAAGTTCAATGCTTCCGCGCTTGCGTCAAATTGTTTCCGAGCATGCGTAAGAATATTGCGCGTTGGAATTGCTACAGACGATCAGAATTTCAGATCGGAACTTTTTCTGACCGAAAAATTTGAGAACCTGCTCTCAATCTTTTGCTGGCTGGAATTCAGCCAGCAAAAGTCTGATGGAGCATACACATGGTTAGAATTTCCGACCAAAAGCTCTCATCGGTCTTTTGCTGGCTGAATTTCCAATCGTGTGTACGGGGAATAAGTGTATCTTAATATACCAGTGCATCTAACATTCCCCTACCCCTAGACTGATACTGCTGTCCAAAGATGCCCCTGTGCTCCTTCCTGCAGAGTGGGGGCGCTCTAATACAGGAGTTGTGTTACTGGCCAGATCACCAGGTGAAAGCAGAGGGAAAAATGTGTAAAAAGAAAACAAATGCAACCAGCACATCTAATGATTGGTAAGCTGCAATATATTACATTTTTGGTTTTAGGTTTAATACCGCATTAAGGATTACTGCGTGTTGGAATAAAAGAGTCTTAGATAAAAAGACATATTTAGGTTTGCTAGTAAGGAAGAAACAGATACAAATGTCTATTGTGTAGGATGAAATAATTAGCAGTGTTTAAATTAATACCCTCCTCTTCAGTGATTTTTTTTTTTTTTTAACCAATAGTCTAGACCCAGGTCTCCTGGCAGCTGTCTATAAAGAGCATGCCAAGAGTGTTTTTGTCCAACAGCTGTCAGAGTAAAGCTCCCCATTTCCACCTTTACTGCACAGAATGTGTTCTGTTGATAGGAGCTTGAAGAGAGTGTCAGAGTGCTCCTGCTTTCTTAGCTTGTTGGTAATTCAGAGAGCACTGCTGTACAAAGAGGAATACGGTAATGCAGGATTGCACTGGTGCACAAATAGAGATGCCTGTGTGCAGCAGAGACAGCGAGAGGGGGACATATGATAAACCAATTCTCAGTGCAACTTAGGAGGACCTACCCTCACATCGGATCACTCCCCCCCCCCCCCCCCACCCTGCAGGCAAGCTCTACCTTGGTTCTCTGTAAATCTCATTATGTGCTTTTTCCAGTCTTGATTGTGAAAAGGCAGACCTCTGAGCACCGTCTGTCTGTCTGGTCCACCGATCTGGGTTCTGAAATAGCTCTGCATCTGCCAGTGCTGAGGACTTGTCGCTGAAGGAGCTGTCCGCAGTGCTGAACTTCCCCTGCCCATGTCTGCTCTGGGATCCCAAAGTTTGTTGGATGTAGAGCGTTGCGTTTTATCTGGATAAAAGCAAATGGTTTCTTATGGTGCTTTTTTCTCTTGTGCGTGGCGAGTACACCAATCCAGGCACAGGGTATTCTTGTCCTGAATGAATCAGCCCTAGAGCTCGGACATCTTTGCCAAGTTTTCAGCTTAGTAACCAGTGCTGTCATCCAAACAGTGACAGATTGGAAATCTTTTCCCTAATGTTTTGTTTTATTTTTTTCTATTTTTTATTATTTAGACATTAAAGAAGATTTTAAAGGACTTGATATCCAGCGTTCTTCATGGTGGTCCGTATAGGATTTCTCAACGACTCGGTAGGGTAATTAACCCTTAAGAAAGACTACAAACGAAGAGAAGCCAAGGATCACGTTGAGTCTTCATTTGTAACCAGCTTGAGTGGGCAGATTCATCATCTTGTGGTCTTTTTAGTCTCTTATGCCTGGAAAGCATCTAAAAAGTGTCAGTACATGAAAAGGAGAATCTGCATCGGAGAAAAACAACACAATGATCTTGGCAGCACCTGGGTAATCGTTCCGGAAGGTTTATTTGTTGCACACCTGCTCTGAACACTTAGAGTTGCCAGAAGAAACTAAAGATATTTCAACACCTTCACTTTTCCCCCTAAATGCTTTTCACTGTCATGGCAATCTGGCTTCCCTGGGAAGGAGAAACGTCTTTCCCTTTCTGAAGTGAGTGGGAGACAACTAGTTGCTTATGTATTATCGTGCAAGCACTTAAGGATTTCTTCCGTCGAGTAGGGAAGGTAATGTACTCACATTAATCTGAAGATCAAGGATACGGGGGAATCTTTAGTCCTTTTTTTTTTTTCCCCGAGCAATGAGCATAACATGAAGATCAGGCTATACATAAAAACAAAGACATCAGTGTTTGTAGACAAGGCAAATTAAATAGAGTGGGTTTATCAGAGGTGCTTTCTGTGATATTCTCAAACTGCCATGCTTATTTTGCCCAGGGTATAGCAACTAGCCTGCTTTTTGCTGGGCAGTTTCATTTCAGCTATCATTCTGGGCATTGCACTGACTGAATGAATGAGGGGGTGGTGGTACCACTACCCAGCTGTTCTGCAGATGCCCAGCGTGAGATGCCCCCCTACTGGTGAGTCCCTGGGGGTGTGTCATGACTCGAGTAGAGAGGAGCCGTGCTCCAGCTGGCAGCTGCCCCTCAGGTGTGGCCAGAAGAGATGCCCAGGTGGTGCCCCCCACGTGCTACGCCAGGACAAAGCAACGCCGTGCCTTAAAGCTACCCTCTCTGGAGCACACCAAGCTGCATGGCCTGAGATATATATGCTCACCAAGGTTGGCATTTCAACGACGTGCATTTTGGTTCCTTGCCTTCTTCACATCGCTGGGACTCTTACTGTCTTGGTCATCCAACAGGTTGCTCTATTGGTTATCTTTTCCATCTCACACCCGAGTGCAGCTGGAATGGAGCAAGGAGCTGGTCTTTCCAGCTGTTACCCTTTGCAACAACAACCCAGTTCGATTTCACAAGCTCAGCAAAAGCGATCTTTACTTTGCAGGTTACTGGCTGGGACTATTGTTGGCCAACCGCACAGCTCGACCCCTGCTGGCAGAGCTGCTGCCCGAGGACAAACACAAATGGTTCCACAAACTTGCAGATTTCCGGCTTTTCCTGCCACCTCGGGACTTTGATGGGATCAGTGTCGGGTTCATGGACAGACTGAGCCATCAACTGGAAGACATGATGCTTTCTTGCCGGTATCGAGGTGAAACTTGTGGCCCACACAATTTTTCCACAGTGAGTGTCTTCTCTCTAAATGCATTTTTCATATTTTACTTTCTTTGTTTTTTTTCTCTATTGGTTTGTAGTCTTCTTGAGTGACACATCTATTTAAATTGATCATATTCAGTACTCATTTTCTAGCCAGCATATCGATAGAATTCTCTTAACTTTTTGTAGGCAGAGTTATGAAAAGACATTGGGAGCATTTATAAATGTAGGGCAAGTTAAAGATTGGGTCATTTCAAAACTTTGAAGAAAAAACACATAATTTTTCATATTTTATTTTAGAAATTATGTGTAATAAAAGAATCATTACATATTAATTCTATAATTATAAATGCTTAGGAAATATCTGGGGGAAAAAAATATATATTGCAGACACAGCCTGAGCTTCGGCTCAATTTGGGATTTTAAATGGCACCCATTTTATTATGTGTGTTTGCGTTTTTCAGATGTCAAACCTTCATTTTTTGGCTAGCAGTTTGCAAGTTCTACAGTTTACTCTAATTTTAATTTTTTTAATATCGCTTTTTGACATTGAGTCTCTTGTGCTTTCTCACGCATACTACTGAATAAAACCGTGTCTAGGAAACGGATGTAGGTTCTAATTATGGAAGAGCAAATGAAAATCCACAACATTGTCTGAATACCCAATTAGATTTTTTTTTTTTTTTTTTGCGATAAACATTAGTCAGAAACAAGTTTAGTCTATGTCTAAGTATACCCCTATAATAGAACATGCATTGCAGGCTCCTGGATGTTTGAAGACAGATTAATGTAATGAACTGGAACCTTAAAACACACTAATTAGCTCTCAGCATGAAATTAAACACATATGTGGTATGCTAGGCATTGTCAGTATGTGTTACACAATGCCATTATAGGTTGAATAATGCAAAAGAATGTAAATGTCTCCAGAGGAATGTAAAAAAAAAAAAAAAAAAAACATTGTTTGAACATACAGAAGTGCTAGCTCTATCAAGCATGATTTTTTACCTACTGTTCCATGTAATGGGATACCAATGATTGTGCAATTATGTGTCTGACTCTAAAATATTGTATCTGTCCTACCAACTTTGGCCCATAATGCTGATTAAGTGTGCATGTTACACAGAGAGGAATAGGGAAAGCTCCTATTGGTGAAAGCTCCCTGGTGGCTGAAGGTTTTGTTTACTGGTTCAAATATAATCAGCTATGGTGGTAAGGATGACTGGCCCCACTTAGGGTTTGTAGCCACGACCATCTTTGCAAGACCCTATGGATCTTAATCTTCCACTTTTACTACTCATAGGCTACTGAATCCCTGGGTCTTTCCAAAGTTTCTTTGCTTAGGGAGGTTTCCAGTGACGCTCACTGTGACGGGGTGTTCTTTAGGGGGTTCCTCACAGCATCATTGTAGAGACTGCAAGATGCATTTAGGGAAGGCCTCACAATGATGTGCATGTTTGGAGTAAATCGAAGGTGTGCCAACTTGTATTGTACAGAGTATCACAAAAAAAAGGTGTAGCGTGGTGCAGTAACAGTTGTATACATAGTTACATGAAGCACAAGCTACCTCCTAAACGTTTGCTGGTATTATTCTAGTATTTACCTCTAAGAATTATGATCAATGTTGAAAAGCCTTAGAAATACATGTTGAAATGATCTAGGACAGGGGGTCTCAAACTGGTGGACCTCCAGCTGTTGCGAAAATACAAGACCCATGAGACATTACAAGGCTGACAGTTACAAGCATGACTCCCACAGGCAGAGAGGCATGGTGGGAATTGTACCTTTGCAACAGCTGGAGGTCCACCAGTTTGAGACCCCTGGTCTAGGACTTTAGTCATAAAGTCAGTGAAAGTGAACAATATGTCAAAAATGAAATGGTAATCGAGTACTTGGTCTCATGTATGGCCCACAACATGAAAAAAAACTTAGATTGTAAAGAAAAATATAAAAAATTGGGTCAACAGCACTTCCAACTCCCAAGCCACCTAGGCTGCTCAGATCAAATGCACCTGGGTGGAAAAATATAATCTGGCTTCCTTCCCCTTAATCTGTAAGTCCTGGATTGACTGGAGGGTGAGGAGGAAGAGGCCTGATGATACCAATCTTCAAAAATGCATCTATCTGGCCTAAACAGCTTGGTTAAGTGCTGGAGATGCAATGCTTATATATTTATCATCACATTGTTTATTTTTCCTAGCCACTCTTTGCTTTTTGACTATGATGTGGGGCCATCAATTTGATTAAGTACTTTTTTCCTTTAGACTTTAGGTCCACTTGAAGCAAGACATTAAAACCTGATTTGACAATCTGTCTCCCCCATTGTACAGAGGCCAATGTGATCAGCTCTTTTTCAATTAACATGTATAGTTCAGAATCAAATAAACTAGGAATAGTCTTTTGTATATTTCCTGGGAGATATTGTGGATAAATATTACTGTTTAATTTGCTTGGTCACCCTGTGCCCCTAATAGACACAGGGTCACTTAGACATAAGAGGGACATGGGGGCTGAATCAAAGGTTTCCCAGTTTTCTCCAGAAGCCCCTGTCCCGACTGGGTTTGTCACAGTTCACACTTGTATAAATGTATCTGTCACTATATAAGCCTTATTTATTAAAAAAACACTAACATAAATGTATACAAAATGTATTTCATATTACTAATATTTCATAGGAATACATGCAAATTACAATTTAACAGATGAATATCAATGACCTTGTATAATGAAACATGATCCTATGTCTCATGGGGTGTCACAGACAAGTCACTATAGAAAATCCCTTTTTGATACAGTATATTAAAAAGCAAGGTAAATCTTGACCCGCCATCCATGATGTGACGGGCAGCATCTGAATTATCTGAACTTTTTTTTTTTTTTTTTATCTTTTTGATTTGTTGTATCAAAAGGCACAAGAGGCCATTGATCTTTTTCCTGCAGATGAAAACGGAACACGATTCACCTGTCTTAGTTGCTGATCACTTATAAGGAATATCAATTTCATAGCAAGTAGTCTTGCGGTAAAACGAAAGGCTACAATTTTACAGTCCACGCATTGGAATAGAGAGATTATTACCTAGATAGTATAACACTGCTGCTGAGAATCTCTGTAGTTATAGGCTGAAGAATTGGTGTACTTGTAAAGATAAAGTACAAATGGCCCAGTGCTGTCAGTGTTGTAAGGGTCTAGATTAATAGAGTGTACAGTGTAAATTTATGTTGATAGCAAAACAAATATTACCTCTATTAACGTCAAGTTAATGTAATGTACCCCCCCCCCCCCCCCATGTGAACGTACTTATATGTGAATGAATGTTATATATTCTCCACTTTTGTTCTAAAATTATTATTATTTTTTTATTTATTTATTTTTTATTGAGTTTTACAGCTTTAAACAAAACAACATTTGGCGACTACAATAGAATATGCCATAAACTGGGCTGTGCAACAAAACACACATACTTCTAACTATCTAATAAAACCCCCCTCTACCCGCACCCAACCAAACCCAAATCGGTCTCCCACCCAATCCTGAAGACCCATCGGACTGGAGCGGCAAAGCTAGATAATTCAGTTCCCCTATCAAGTAGTAGCTGGATGGGCCGCAGATCGCCAGGTCTGTATACGTCACATACACCTGGGCCAATAATTGCAAAGTAGAGGACCTTAATGTTAAACTACCAATCATTGTTGCAATAGCCCCTGTCCGACCCGCCACACAAGAGTAAATATACTAGTTTTTGCATTCCTCATCCTACAATCACCCTACAGTCCAGCCATGACTGTAAACCTTCACAAATTTATTTTCACAACCCCTGGAGATATACCGGTAGGTGGCTTTATAGAAGGGGATCATTAAATTAACTAATCCCTTCCAGAAGGACACAGTTGGAAGAGTCGGCTGTTATAAAATGATTTAGTATATCTTTTTCAGTCTTCACAAATCAGATTTTTCAAAATGGCTACAAAATTTGAATCTTACTTTACTATAAACATGGTAGTATAAGACGCATTCTTTACACTTCAGAAGGACCCCAGAATTGTGATTGTGTAAACTGCTCTGTCTCTCAGCTTTCCTCTTATTTGAGCACTGGGACATATCATAGTATTAAAGCACACCGACCCCAACACTCAGGTAGCAGGGAGGAATTTGCGTATGGATCTGTTTCAGCAGAACAGCAGTAAGTAAAACTCTGCAGTGAAGTTTGCTAAAGGCCTCGTAATGTACATAACTGAGCTGGAGAGAATTGTTTATTTTAACTTGATATCATTTTAAATCACCAATCAGTTCTGATCGTTACATTTCTCTAAATGCGTTTTGGTGCTTATTGTTTTGCACACTGCAGTTAAGAGCCAAAGCAAGACATTTTACATTACATTTACATGACTTTAATGGTACTGTATCTATTGTTGTGGTAAGTAAACGTTTCATGTGAGAGTTGGTGTTTGCTGCCAGATGCAGGCTAAGGGTTCAGTTTCAGAGTTAGATTTGTATGTTGTTGAATTAAGTTAAAATTGAAGGTTAAAGTGGTTGTATACCCATTCCGATTACTTTTATTTAAATTGACAATTGCAGGTTTCTAAACTAGTTGCGCTATATGAATGTCCTCTTACCTGCTTGCCTTGCATGTATTCTGTATATTTATTGCTAATGACGTCACACGCGCACTGCTTGGCACTGACAGGTGGCACTGCTTGGCACTGACAGGTGGCACTGCTTGGCACTGACAGGTGGCACTGCTTGGCACTGACAGGTGGCACTGCTTGGCACTGACAGGTGCCACTGATTGTCACTAACAGGTGCCACTGATTGGCACTAACAGAGGAGAGGGAGTTTCACACTGAGCCGATATTGACACTTAGTGAAACTGTGTGTTAAACTGACATGAAATGTAACTTCAAGCAGAGAGAGACCAGCTGTCAAAATTCAGCAGTAATGTTGGGAGTGGGCGGGACCCAGCAGCTATCAAACACCAGCCATTGATTGGGCTGCTTAAGAAAGGGGGTGGGACCATATACATGTAGCGGCCCACCCAGACCCCATTCCATTGGCTGGTGTTTGATAGCTGCCGGGTGCCACCCACCCCGGGTTCCGCCCAACCACGACATCAACGCTGAATTCTGACTGCTGGTCTCTCTCTGCATTCAGTTAAATTACATGACAGTTTCACACACTGAGCGGCTCTGGCAAGCGTCAATATCAGATCAGTGTGAAACTGTCTCGCAGGCAGCATGGACTTCACACTCATTGGATGGAACATTTCACAGCAGTCCCACAGGCAGATCTCGGGAGACCACCGGCATGGGTGACATGCAAGTACAACTTGTCACTACCGACTGCTTAAGACGCTGCCTGGGTCCCATGGTAGGGACGGCCCTGGCTACCATGCTCAGCTGCACCAGATTCTGAGTTCTCCGGTTTTAGTAACGCAACCCTTGTGACTGTGTAACCTTTTTGAGCATTACATATTACCTATAAGTGTAATAAGTGTGTAAGAAATGCCATTGCTTCATGAAGACCGTGTTCTCCACATTGGTGTACCACCACCATTACCTGTTGCGTTGGAGCATCACCTGTGCTGTTAAAAGACAACACAATTACCTAACTATACTACCAGTACCCAGTCAGCATAAACTTT
The DNA here is from genome assembly GCA_028564925.1 of Lithobates sylvaticus. Lineage (NCBI taxonomy): Eukaryota > Metazoa > Chordata > Amphibia > Anura > Ranidae > Lithobates > Lithobates sylvaticus. The sequence continues at coordinate 34,047,053 of CM053037.1, read as the reverse complement.
TCACTGGTGCCCACAGACGCAGTTTATTGGTTAACCAGTCTTTTCCTTTCTGTGCTTGCACCAGTGGCAGCTGTCAATTGAATGAGCATAGTCTCCCAAAATCTACCTGAGGTTCAGGCAAGATTTTAGATGGCACACTTGAGGATTCAAACACTGATCAAAGGTTGGTGTCTTTTGAATAAGTACAAGTATAACATTTACCTAGAGATATATAGACTTACATTCTATATTCTTTTCTTTGGACCCCTAGAATCCTCCCTGTATGTGTTATGTCCTGATCACCATTAGAGCTCCCCTGTTTTATTTATTTCTTTTTTTATCTCCCACTGTGTTTTTTACTGGGGGTTACAGTGGAACTGGACACCCTAGACATTCTATTGACTGTTCAACTCACCTGTAAGTGATATGTTCATGATGAACATGTATTAATATGTGTTCATTTTAGATATGTATGTAGTTGTAATTGTGGTACTTGTCTCTCTTTCAACATGGTACAGTTTTCACTCCTGATGAAGTGGGTCAACTAACCTTAGAAAGGTGTTCATAATTTACCAGGGCCCCATCACCACAATGAGAAGTCCTAGCATGTTCTTCATTTGTTTTACAATCTTGAGTGCAAATATTAACGGATGTGATGTGATAATCCACTAGGCTGGCTTACATTTTCATTTCGTATTCTGCAATGCCCATGAAATTTGCAGTCAGTGTCCTCAACCACTGTCCTAAAATTTAAACCAGAACGGATTGAAAGTTGGAGAGATAAAACAAACTATTTAAATCCAGTCACATGTTCACTCACCTCCCCACCCTTTCTATCCAGACATACAATTGGGCTTGTTGAATGCCTCTCTGGCCTCTTCTGTCCAAGCATAGAGTTTGGTGCATTGAATTGTGGGACATGTTTTGAAAAGAGGCCTGGAATGCAGTATATGGGAAAGAAGTGGTACGTTTCTAAGATAAATGAGGTGGCACATCCCGGCATCTACTGTTGGTGAAAGCTCTGCAGAGAATGATTTTAAAATGACAAAAGTGAATTAACCCTTTAAGCATAATATTAGTCCACATATGGACCCTGCTTGTCATAAAAGCTTCATACAGCTACTATAGAATTGATTAACGGCCCTGCATTCCCATATGAGCTGCACTGTGTGGTCTACTGGGAGCCACACAGCCTCGTCATACATTTCTTGGGTTTAACCGGGATTGGAGGAGGGAGTGCCAGGGGGTGAGGCTGTATAAAGAAGCTAAAATTGCAGTTATCCATTAAGCTAATAGTCCACATCTGGAACCTTCTCATCCCACAGACACCCTCTCTGCTACTATGGAGGTAATTCACATCTGTGAATTATCCTTTAATCTCAGGGAATTTCTAGCTTACTGGAAAATCTTTCATGTTAACCTTTATAATACACAATTATCTCATCCCATGTCCAGTCTCTTTGCTGGAGGAAATCTTCCACTGATGACAGCTCTATGCTTTCCCAAAAATGCCAGCCATTGTAGAACGTATTAAGCTTGACTGCAATAGAAATCTCTGAACAAACTCTTCTTTGCTAGTTCTTTGCTCTCTCTTTTTTTTTTTTCATACGAGTACAGAATTGAATTTGTGAAATCCAGAAAATCTCTGTACAAATGATAAAAAACAGAAATATTGAAAAAGGCTTTATACATATTCACGAGACCTGTTAAGTTTTTTGAGTCTATGCTACAAGAGAGATCTGTGTAACTTGGAAGGCTTTGTAAACTTACAAGTAGGTATTAGAAGTCACATTATTTTATGAGAGCGTTTTGCAGCTTTCGGCTTATACCTCATTTCTGAGTCGGCAAACATGACCCAGGCCAGGAAGACACTGTACATCATAGGGAGATCTTGCATGCTCTGCTGTCTCCATCTACGAAGGAAGCCGGGCAGATGGAGGGGGGGGGATAGAAACAAGTGGGTTTAGCAATAAATCTAATTAGCAAGATTGCATTAAGCAGGTAGTGAAGACACAGCCTGGAAGGGGGCATTTGGTGGGAGCGGCAGGTGGGAATCATGTTAACGTAATATGAAAGACTGCTTACTGAATCTTCCTGACAGGCTCTGCAAGCTGTGTTGGATTTCAATCCCCAAACTCACATTGATCACACAAAACGTGCATGTATTTAAACAGCTGGATTCACGATATAGTCTGATCTTCTGTGAAAAGCTTGATATTAGAATTATTCATTGGTATTTTATGTATTCAGATAAATCTGTTGGAGCTTAACAATTCTTATTAAATATATGCACAGGCATACATAGCTGTCACTACAGCACAAAGATCACCTGTGATGTATAATTGAGGGTATACCCCTTCCGTGGTACAAGTCGTTTGAAAGCTGAGATGTTTTGTTGTCTTAGATCCACCCCGTGCTGTCACTGTGAGTTCTACTGTTATGCCCCGTACACGCGATAGGATATTCCGATGGAAAATGTTCAATGGGAGCTTGTTGCCGGGAATTCCGACCGTGTGTATGCTCCAGCGGACATTTTCCAATGTAATTTCCAACATACAAAATTTGAGATTTGGATCTCAAATTATCCGACAACAAAATCCGTTGTTGTAAATTCCAATCATGTGTACACAATTCTGACGCACAAAGTTCCACGCATGCTCAGAATCAAGCAGAAGAGTCGTACTGGCTATTGAACTTGATTTTTCTCGGCTCGTCATAGGTGTTGTATGTCACCGCATTCTTGACGTTTGTGATTTCCGACAAGATTTGTGTGACCGTGTGTATGCAAGACAAGTTTGAGCCAACATCCGCCGGAAAAAAAAACATGGAATTTTGTTGTCTGAAAATCCTATCGCGTGTAAAGGGCATTGGCTACTGCAGTATATGCTTGCTCTAAAACAGTGTTTTTTGAGTCAACTTTTTTTGAGCCAAGTCACCCTTGACAATTCTGCACAATTTAAAAGCACCCCATTCTAAAATGTAAAAAAAATAAACAAATTTTATTTGTTTTTCATAACACAACAACATCCACAGATGTAGGACACCCAGCATTGGAGGGGATTTATTCCTCCGCCTTTGCAAACTGGTACTGACTAATATTCCAGTGTCTCTCAATTTCTCTCCCTCACTCAGCTAATTTGACCCCAGTGCTGACAGAGGGGGCACAGGAGGGGCAAATAAGGATGCCTATACAGGTGCCTGACATCCTCCTTATAAACCGATGATGTAATTGGTTGTCAAGATGCTGACAGCTGGAAGGTTGTAATGGTGCACAATGAAAACCTGTGGCTTTGTGTAATAGGAAAGCTTCATCCACCTGCTGGCTTGTATACAACTTTTGGGCAATGTTTAGACATTTTGCCAAGGCACCCCTGAAGAATCCTGAAGGCACCCCATCCTTTTGGTACCCTGTTCGAAAAAAGGCTGCTATAAAACACTGGCTGAGGCAGCCACTCTGCAAAGATTAAACATAAATTATATTTGTTTGTTGTCCAGTATTGGGGATTTGGACAGGTATGGGGAGGAATTATCTGCCTATAGGGTACAGAAGACCATGTTATAAATTTTCACAGAAGCCCCGCCTAAGAAAGAGATGTAAGATTTGGAATTGTCACCAGATGAATTTCAGCACCATTGGTTCCAACAAGTTATAAACATTCACTCATTGCAGGATATGATACAAATGTTTAAGTAGGTGCAAGAATAATGCCCCGTACACACGGTCGGAAATTCCGACGGAAAATGTTCGATCGGACCATGTTGTCGGAAAATCCGCCCATGTGTGGGCTCCATCTGACTTTTTCCATCGGAAAGAGATCCTGCTCTCAAATTTTCCGACAACAAAATCCGATGAGACTTTTTCCGTTCGTGTGTAGAAAATTTCCGACGGACAAAGTGCCACACATGCTCAAATCACATTACGAGACCAAAGCTATTGGCTACTAGCCTCTACGTAGTTCCGTCGTACACAACGAACGTCACCACATTCAGAATGATCGGATTTTCCTACAACTTTGTCCGACCGCGTGTATGCAACACCAGTGTCGGACAAAATCCGACAGAAATTATCCGACGGATTTGGTCGTTGGAATTTCCGACCGTGTGTACGGGGGCTAAGAGTGAACACACAGGTCAGAGCATATATAATACCAAACAACCTGCACCCAATGTCTGTGGCATCTTATGGTGATGAAACGGAAAAGGATTTATAAAATAAGTCAGTGCAGTGATTAGTAATATCTCTAGCAAGGTAGCCCATTGCAGTCAGTCTTTCTTTCAGTGTATTTTAGTGATATCCGTGAAAGATGTTTTCCAGTCGGTTGCTATTAGTCCCAGACTCTGAAAGGATGGACTTGCCAAAAATGAAGAAATAAAAAAGGTTGTATATGGCAAGTAATTGATCACATGGTGGGTGATTGGTCTCAATCATCATGCCTATGTTTATAACTTTCAATGACCTGATCATTATCTTTGTATGTTTCCAGAACATTACTGCTTCTGTGCAAGCACAATTTTAATGCCTTACTGTGCTGTACCATTTACATACTCAATGGCTTATATTTGCTTATATATGCTGTACTCTCTGTTAAAGTGAATTGTAAAGTCTTGTTTTTTCTCCTATAAAAATAACAAACATGTTATACTTACCTGCCCTGTTGCAGTGGATTTGCACAGAGCAGCCTGGATCCTCCTCTTCTCTGGTCCCTATTTTGTGCTCCTGTCCCTTCCTCCTGTTCAGTGCCCCCACAGCAAGCGGCTTGCTATAGGGGCACTTGACCCATTTTACAGCTCCCTGTGTCCATTCAGACATGGAGCCCTGACCCAGCCCCACCCCCTCCCCCGATTGGCTAGCTGAATTTGACAGCAGCCAATGGCGCAACTGTTGTGTCTCAGCTAATCAGGAGGGAGAATCTCGGACGGCTGAGACACTCGTGAACATCGCTCGACAGATAAGTGTTAGGGGGGGCTGAGTGGGCTGCTGCACACAGAAGGCTTTTTATCTTAATGCATAGAAATGCATTAAAGTGGATGTAAGCCCTCACATATACCCAGTGAAGTGAACAGCCTCAGATGATACACAGAGATGAAACAAATCTCCCTACATAAGTTTTACATCTGCTGTCTTCACCTTTTATATACTGTTTAGAAAGTGAACATTGTGTTAAATGTTTCTCTTCCTGGTTCCCCTGTAGGAGGGGAGTATTGCTAGACACTGTGAGACAGCTGATTGGATGAAAGGCACACACCCCCTCCCCACACATGCAGAGGTTGCCTGTGTATAGTATAGCACTCTGCTAATCTATTTATAGCAACCTCCCCCGACACTTTTATCACCCATCTCTGAGAGCTTGTCAAAAGTTATCAAGCTGATAACAGAGGAACAGAACAGGAACAAGTTACGGGGCTCAGTGCTTTGAAGAGAGATAAGAAAACACTGCAGATATTTGTGCCCAGCTCAAATATCATGAATCAGGTTTAGATCCACTTTAAGATAAAAGCCTTCTGCTTTTACTACCACTTTAAGTTTGCTAATTAAATACTTTGGTGCTAGAAAATGTTGGTAACTTAAAAATTGTATATGAACATCAATGATGTTCCCTATCACTATCTTTTACCACTATAAGGCTCCAGTCACTGGGCATTTAACCTGATGTACGGGTCTCCAGAGTTTAGCTGAGGGCAGAGTGCACAGGTGCACCATCCAGCCCCGCTGCCGGCAACTGGTCAAACTGTATGGCAGACAGCTGCTGAGGCACCTAGCTGTATGAATGTTTAAGGAAGTATGGGCACAGGGACACACCCAGAATGCAAGAAGTTCAAGCATTCCTCCCTGGGTGCATAATGCCCCAAACATACATACCGCTAGGTGCCCCATCTACCCACATCAGCTTTCAGCTTCTCATAGCGTTTGACAGGCTGCCAGCAGTGAGGCTGGATGGAGCACCTATGTCCTCTGCCCAAAGTTAAACATCAGAGTCTCATGCATCAGGGCTAAGTGTGCATGGGGCCTAAGGCCCCTTTCACACTGGGGCGGTTTTCAGGCGGTACAGCGCTAAAAATAGCGCCTGTACACCGCCTAAAAAAAACGGTCCCATTCACTCCAGTGTGAAAGCCGGCAGGCTTTTAGTGAACGTAACGAATACGAATTTATCCGAAGTTACAAATTATCCAAAATAACGAATGCCGCATCTAAACAAATGGAACGGAACAAATTAATAATAAATAATAAAAATAAAAAGTTTTTATTATTATTATTGTTATTTATTATTATTAATTCATTACGTTCCATTCGTTTGGATGTGGCATTCGTTATTTCGGATAATTTGTAACTTCGGATAAATTTGTATTTGTTACGTTCACTAACAGCCAAATTTGAAAGGTAATTACAATACCTATAATTTAATAGTTAGTAATAGTTAAGTTATTAGTTAATTATTATTTCAGATTTTCGAATTTCTGAAATTTCCGTATTTACGAATGTGAGAATGTAGGAATTTACGAATGTGTGTATGTATGAATTTAGGAATGTATGAATTTAAGAATGTGTGAATGTATGAATTTACGAATTTACAGATTTTCAAATTTACAAATATTCGGAATTTGCTTAAATTCGTTAAACAAATTTGGAACTAAACGAATTGCACATGTCTACTGACCATGGTCCAGGAATGGTGTGAGACATTGTGGAAAATATATTAAATAAATGGAAAAAGTTCACTAAGCAAAGTGAATTTTCACTTTGCAAGGAATTTTCCACTTACCTTTGCAAAGAATGCCCAGTCACATGCAGGGAAAACATGATTAGATTATATGAATCTGCGCAGCTTGATCTCATTCTCTATACTAAGTAAAACTTCCCTTGCAAATAAAGATGCAAAACACCTCTAGTAAATCAACCATGTTGTCTTCACAACATATGTTTAGTCCGATTGATGGTGAAACACCCGATCTAATTGGCACCACATCCCAAAGATAGACAATGAATGGGAATGAAGAAGAGCTAGGGATTTTAACGGTGCAAGAGGGGTTAATTCCAAAAATTTGTTTTATAATTGAATAGAAAATAAATTATATGATTTTACAATTTTTTTATAAATTCAAAGTTAAAAACACAAAAAAAATTAAAAAAAATTCACAATCACAAATATGGCGGTCTACATAGGCAGGTAGTTGTACAAAAATATGACGTTGCACATTAGCCCGACATGTTTTGCTGAAATGCTTCTTCAGGGGATGTGCAAACTGAACCGCGAATACCAGGAGAAACTATACATATATGAAAACAGAAAAATATAAATAATCAATGCGTCAAAAACATTAGTAGAATACATTATAAGGAGAGCATAGTGTTTGCTGGGCACTGAAGAACATGCTTACCGTTCAGCTGCCATAGCCGGAGGGTAGACTTTGCTCAATAAGCTTTATTCATTGGTAAGTTTATTACCATCATTTTCATTGCTTTCTCCATCTTTGATTCCTCATTGGGATTTTCTGTATCTCTACAAGTCCCTTTGCTATCTAAATTGTGAACTATGTTACTGATCCATTATTCCTTATATAAATATACTTACCCATTTATTGATATACATAGAGACATTGTCCACTATATTTTCTCTCTTTGGTATTCAATACAGTCTTCCTTGTACATCTGTACTCTCTGGTACATATATCTTTTTAATTTAAATGTTTTTCTGTTTTTCTTTTCTATTATATTTACTAGTTGAATTCTATAGTAATTCTTTTTTACTATTTTATTTTTCATTAGAACTACATCCTGCGTTGTACTATTCTAGCAGGCTATTTTAAGTCACCCTCCACCCCATGCTTCGTTAATAATATACTTTTTTAAGTACGTGTATACTAAAAAATATTATTTGTTTCTAGCTGTTTTATCTATACAGCTTGGGTTCTTTTCTTTCGTTTTTCTTTTTATAATTATTCCCAATTTTGCATTATCCTTTTAGCTCTGTCTCTCTGGCCTCTGTGACTGCATTAAGACGCTCTCCCCTAGGGGATTGTGTTGGTTGCGGGTTCAGGTGGTTGACGTTGGTTGGAGGTTGCCTTCACCTTGCCTTATTGCTTGAGCGGTGGGAACATCTGCATATCTACTATCACAATCTCGCAAACCTCTGAAAAGTAGCGTTCTCTTATAAAAAAATCTCCGGTCCCAAATGTTTGCAATTAATCTAGAGAGCTAAAAAAGACAAACTTGTATAACATTCCATGTAAATATTTGCAAATGCCACCAGCTGCTTTTTCAGGCTCAAGCTGCAAAACAGATGAAGGGACCTGAAAATAACACCGCGGTGTGAGGTACAGATTAGGGACAAAGACGGATAGGGTGCCATTTACTGATGTACTGTTTCTCTAGCGTTGATTGGATTAGCAGCAGCTAATTGCTATTTTCATGACTGTAACATTTGCAAAGTGATAAAAGACCATTTATAAATAAACATGGTATGGCATTTTCAGGTCATTATGCCAAGAGGGAGGTGGCACATGTTGAAATCAAAATTGGCTGTTATAATAGCATTGCCTTTTATTTGATACTGTCAAAGCATCAGTAAATATATTGTTCTATGTATTATGGTTTAGTTGCCTACTTTAGCCTAACATGGCTAAGCGTAGTATCAAGTGGATCTGAACCCAGAAACAAAAATTTTATATATTGCAGCTTACCAGTCCTTAGATCCGGTGGCTGCATTTATTTAAATTTTTTAGGCTAAGAACATTTAGTACTATTCTGAATCCAATTGTTATAAAGGTGACCATCCCCTCCTGAGACCCCTTCGCCTGGCCTGAAGATAGCAGAGACACTTACCGCGGACAATCTTCATAGCAGAACTCACCAAACACTTCCATGAATGTCTTATTGCACGTATGTCAAACACAAGGCCCAAGGGCTAAATTCGGCCATCCAGGCCTTATGTGGCCCTTGCACCCAGATTTGCAGCCTGATCATGACGGAACTCCTTTGCCACCACTTCCGACTCTCACCCTTTGCCACTGGTAAACACGGTAAACACGGAAGCCTTCTGTGTTTACAAGGAAACGCTTTGCTCAGCAGCTCCCAGATGTAACAATCCCATGGCGGGCCACAGCAGGGATAAGTCTCCAGAGAGTGAGAGAACGATCTCCCTGCAAGGCACACCACCTACACAGAGAGGTAGTAGAACCAGGCCAGGTAGGAGAGAGCATTGCAAGGAAACTTTGGAGGGGGGGGGGTTCAGTTTAGGTTGCACACCCTGCACTCTACACGGCACACCCCTGAACCCTGCATTCTGTACATAATGCACCCCTAACCTCTGCACTCTGTACCTAGTGTACCCCTTAACTCTGCACTCTGTACCTAGCACACTCCTGAACCCTGCACTCTGTACCTAGCACACTCCTGAGCTTTTTTTGTGCTGAAAGTGCCCCCCTCGGCTTATACTTGAGTCAAGCACTTTTCTGCAGCAGAGAATGACATTTTCCAAACCGACTTTGGGGCCCCGTATCTCAGGGCCACTTGGTGCTAGGAACCCCATCTTTGGATATGTTGTAGAGCTAGTTCCACTGGGTTTGAACAATTTGGGGTTCCTAGCACCAAGTGGCCCCAAGATACGGGGCCCCAAATTCGGTCAACTGTGTCCATCTGCAGCAATATCATTTCGGGACCCTTTGGGTCCAGAGACCCCAAATTTTGGCTGCAGTTAGGGGTCATCTAGGAACCCTTAACTACTGAGTTTGAATTTCGGGGGACCTATGGCTGCAAATGGGCACAGTGAGGAATTGCAAATGGGCATTGTTAACCCTCTTTTCCACTTACAGTAGCTGCGCATTTCTCACCCTAGGCTTATATTTGAGTCAATAAATTTTCCCAGTTTTTTGTGGCAAAATTAGGTGCCTCGGCTTATATTCGGGTCGGCTTATACTCGAGTATATACGGTAACCAGAAAACAACATAAGCCCTATAAACAAATGCAAACGCATTTGCTATACACTGAGGAGGCCGCACAAGTACAGCAATATCATTTTCTGATCTTGCTGGGAATGCAGTGATCTTGTCCATTCCTGTTAGCTGAACTGAATGAACAAGCAGTGTTCCTATCCTTTTGTAAACTACTTAAACTACGAATTCCCCCATCCCCCACATGTAATGGAAGGAAGAAATGTATGAAGTTCAGCCTAATGACAACCATGGTTTTCTCCATAGATACAGTGGAATGAATGTAGCCACTTTAGGAAAGTGTGTTGGTCATATGATTACCTGATGAAAATAAAGAGGAAAAAAGGAAAGAAAAATAAAAACTAGTACAGCTACCACATCTGAGGACTGGTAAGCTGCAATATATTATTTTTTAAATTAGATATACTTTTAAATGGTTTTGTACCCTAACTGGGTGACATTTTGTTTGCTAAATGCAGAGAAACTGCCACCTGAAGAACCTTCAGAATCCAACATACCTTCAGTAGTGTACGATGTCTGGTGTTCCACTGCACTCAATGGTTCAAACCGCCGACCCCACGCAGTGGTGTATTTAGGTTTTGTGCTGCCCTAAGCCTGACCAAACTCGTGCACCCCCTACTTTAAATATGGCCCACCCCTTCCTGCCAAGGCCACACCCTTCCTGTTTAATGCCCACCCTGTCATCTGTAAACCACACCCCTTCCTCTTGATGCTCCACCTTTTGCTCTTAGAGCTCCACCTCAACTGCAGTGGACTCCTGCAGTTGGATTTGCAGGTGCTTGAAGACAGTTGAAGCTGCTCAGACTGTTCAAAGCAATGAAAGGCTGACAGCAGCTGCAGCCATCCTACGATGTTTACATGTAATCACATTATGGAATGATTATCTATGGTGAGGGACAGGTGACTGTCCTTGGACACAAGCTGTTTGTGTCCTGGAGTGATCAGCTGTCCTGAACCCCAGGTTTTGTGCAGGAGCCGGGAGAACAGGGTTTTTTTGTGCAGGTTGGGGGGAGTGAGCAGCTTTTTTGCTGCCCCACCCCTGTAAAGTGCTGCCCTAGGCCTGGGCCTTGTTGGCCTAGGCCAAGATACAGCGCTGCCCCCATGTCAATACTGTGTTATGAACGGACGTAGGGGCCAGAGCAAGGAACCACCAAGTGCAGCAGGGAACCAGACATCACACATTCCTAAAGTGTTGGGTTATGAATGCTCTTCAGGCAGCAGTTTTCCTTTCTCAACCATGCAGCAGCAGGAAAGGTGTATACCATTTTCCTTGCAGGGGATATTTTAGTTTAGCTAGTCAAATTTTGCTTTGAACGCAAACTTTACTGAGGAATTGTAGAAGCTGATATTGTTGACTGAAACCGGTGTGCAAATTAGGATCCCTGACTTCACATCTACATCCTGTTCCAGGTCATCATTCTCCATATCTCTAGCATATCACTATTTTCACAGACTAATTTGTCTGGGTGAGTGATTATTTAAAATGCATGCATGCATTGTTCATAATTGTCAAGTTCAGAAAGAGGATCGATTCTTATGAATACGAATGGCTATGAGATTCCTGACCATAGCTTTGACAGGAGTCTATCCTAGGATTCTATAGTTATTTATCAAGCATTTAGTAACCACCTACAAACAGCATAGCCCATTAACCTACCAGACTTGTTATACATACGTCACACACTAGAGCTGTAGATCACATCGATCGTTTAAGCTGGGAACTTTTAAAATGCTTTGTAATTGCTTGGTGGATGGTGGTAATAAACTAACATACAGCAGTGAGGTGATGACAAGTCATATCTGTGTGTAGAAAGACTGGAATGCACATAGCCCGACTATTGCACTGTCACTCTATACCAGTGTTTGATCTATTTCCCTCATTATATGCAGTTAAAAAATTAATTTAGCTTCATCAGGAAGCATGATGGGAACTGCAGTTCAGTAACAGTTCTAATGTTCCTCTGCTTTATCCAACTGCAGTTTCAAGGACTGTGCTCTTTTGCCAGCTTCTCTCTCGGGTAAATACTTACTTTTCTACTTTGTTTAATCACTGAGATGGTGGAACACACTTCTCTGTGTACATTCAAATTAATTGCTCTGTTTTCTTGTGCCTGTCTACATCAGTTTAAAACTGGATGGAGGATTCACAGCATTAATGATGATGTGTTAACAAGGAGTGCATTTTTTTTCTATGCTTGCCTGCCCAGTATGACCAGAGTAGGAATTCTAATGAATCCCACTCTGCCCCGTCAACCTCTGATCTGATCTCTGTGCAATTACTTTTTTCAGTTTACATATATACATCCATGTTGTTTCTTTGTGTATAAAGTGCATTTGTGTAGTTCTACTACATTAAAAACTAAGTACACTAAGGAACATGTGAAACCATTCACTGTACTGCTGATGTTGTCCAGCAAATACTGTAACTATGATAAGCCTGGATGCTTCAGCCTGGATGTCCCACCACTTCCTCAAACTTGATCTATCCAAAACTGATCTCATGATTTTTCCTCCCCATGTGCCTCTTCTCCTGATTTCTCTGTCAAGATCAATAGCACTACTATTACCCCATCCCCGCATGCCAAGGTTCTAGGTGTAACCCTGGACTCTGAACTATCCTTTCGGCCCCACGTCCAAATGCTTTCCAAATCTTGCCGTCATAACCTCCGCAACATCTCCAAAATATGCACATTCCTGATCAATGACACTACAAAGCTGAATTATCCTTTCGGCCCCACGTCCAAATGCTTTCCAAATCTTGCCGTCATAACCTCCGCAACATCTCCAAAATATGCACATTCCTGATCAATGACACTACAAAGCTGAATTATCCTTTCGGCCCCACGTCCAAATGCTTTCCAAATCTTGCCGTCATAACCTCCGCAACATCTCCAAAATATGCCCATTCCTGATCAATGACGCTACAAAGCTGAACTATCCTTTCGGCCCCACGTCCAAACGCTTTCCAAAACTTGCCGTCATAACCTCCGCAACATCTCCAAAATATGGCCATTCCTGATCAATGACACTACAAAGCTGAACTATCCTTTCGGCCCCACGTTCAAATGCTTTCCAAATCATGTCATCATAACCTCTGCAACATCTCCAAAATATGGCCATTCCTGATCAATGACGCTACAAAGCTGAACTATCCTTTTGGCCCCACGTCCAAACGCTTTCCAAATCTTGTTGTCATAACCTCCACAACATCTCCAAAATATGGCCATTCCTGATCAATGACGCTACAAAGCTGAACTATCCTTTCGGCCCCAGGTTCAAATGCTTTCCAAATCTTGTCGTCATAACCTCCGCAACATCTCCAAAATATGCCCATTCCTGATCAATGACGCTACAAAGCTGAACTATCCTTTCGGCCCCACGTCCAAATGCTTTCCAAATCTTGTCGTCATAACCTCTGCAACATCTCCAAAATATGTCCATTCCTGATCAATGACGCTACAAAGCTGAACTATCCTTTTGGCCCCACGTCCAAACGCTTTCCAAATCTTGCCGTCATAACCTCCGCAACATCTCCAAAATATGGCCATTCCTGATCAATGACGCTACAAAGCTGAACTATCCTTTCGGCCCCACGTCCAAATGCTTTCCAAATCTTGCCGTCATAACCTCCGCAACATCTCTAAAATATTGCCATTCCTGATCAATGACACTACAAAGCTGAACTATCCTTTCGGCCCCACGTCCAAATGCTTTCCAAATCTTGCCGTCATAACTTCCGCAACATCTCCAAAATATGGCCATTCCTGATCAATGACACCACAAAGCTCCTAGTTCACTTCCTGATCATCTCCCACCTCGACTACTGCAACTCCCCCCTCATGGGATTACCTTTACATTGGCTATCCCCCCTTCAGTCCATCAATAATGCTGCTGCCAGGCTCATCTACCTTACCAACTGCTCAGTGTCTGCTACCCTTCTCTGTCAATCCCTCCACTGGCTTCCACTAACCCAACAAATTTATTCCAAAATTCTAACAACTTACAAAGTCAACCACAACTTGGCCCCCACCTACATCACTAACCTAATCTCAAAATACCAACCTACTCATTCCCTTCGTTCCTCCCAAGACCTCCTGCTCTCTAGTTCCCTTGTAAGCTCCCTCCCATGCTCACCTCCAGAACCTCTCCCATCCTAGGGAACTCCCTACCCCAATCTGTCCGAATATCTCCTACTCTGCTTGCTTTTAGACGATCCCTGAAAACACTTCTCTTTAGAGAAGCCTATCCGACCCCCACTTAACTGTACATTTACTTTCCCCATCAGGTCACCCCCCCACAGTAATTACCTTTTTGTATCGCTTGACACTCCCTCCTAGATTGCAAGCTCTAACGGGCAGGGCTCTTTGATTCCTCCTGTATTGAATTGCATTGTAACTGTCTGCCCTCATGTTGTAAAGAGCTGCACAAACTGTTGGCGTTGTATAAATCCTGTATAATAATAAGGCTTGAAAGCCTAAATTTACTCTAGTTGGAGTCTTCTATAATCCATCGCAGCCAGAATCCTCACTGGGTTGTGCAACATGTTCTCTTTTGGCCTTATGTATCACCATGCAGATTCAAACCTCCAAGGAAATATTTTGTGTCTGTGTGTGTAAGAAATGTCTCAGTTCAAACACAACATTAGTCTTTATTTCTGTATGTACGAGACAGCAAGGAGCCTTCAGTGATTGTTTTTGGCATTATCTCTTATGCATTACATACATGTAGGCCAGGGTTTCTCAACCTAGGTTCCAGGGAAGGGAGGTTGCTAGGGGTTCCTTGAGCAATGATCAATTTTTGCCTCTCAGATATGTTACCACTGACACAATTGATCTTATTCGCTATATGTAAGGGGGCAATTCTTCCAAATGACCATCACACTAATGCATCATGAGAGAATTTTTAGACTGCAAAACCTATAGCAGTTTCTGGGATGTTTCCCATAGCATAATATGTCCCTTATTATGGAGCATTTGAACTGCACCAAAATGGCCACCACGCCTCTATTTCTATTCGCTGAGCCTACTGAGCTGAGTCCAATAGCATCCCCCTGAGGAAGACATGTATTTCCCCGTGTCGACACGCATTGGGGGAAGGGATAGGACGGTGTTGTTGGCAGTAGAAGCTCCCATGCTGTCTGCGGAGACCATTAGGCGGAGCGGCAGCCTCACGGGCATACACAGACCTGTTTTTTGAGATTGGTGCACAGCAAGCACCTGATGCATGTTTTTAAATAAAAGTTTATTAAGCGATATCACACTATCCAGTCTATTCTTTGTTTCCACTACCATGAGGATACCAATTTAAAGGACCCGGGATATTTGAGCAGATGTTTCCATAGAGCCCAGAGGTGGCTCCTTAGCTTGTTTAGACCAAACTTAACTGTGTGGTCACACACTCCAAGGTGAGCGCAACCACATAAAGGGGGCACAGGAGTGTCATCACTAAATTTAAGCTTGGAGCACTTTTCAAAGGGACTTTTTTCTGCACAGACCCCATAGGGGAGCTTACAACATTCATTCTATATGGACTTTCACCATTCTGCATGTTATATACACAATATTATAGTTATGTTTGAGCACTATGGAACTTTATTGATATCATGCTATGCATAATTTTAAAAAGATTTATGATTGCACCTTTTATGTATGTATATTTAGCAACAAGTATCATTGTTTATCAGCACTATAGCATTATTGATGCATTTTGATTGATTTATGAAATGATTATTCTATCCATACAGCATTAAGCTCTTTTATAATATTTTTTAGCACTTTATTGTTTATTTTGATATTTTTTGCACATCATGGGATTGTGATCAGTGTTAGCAGCTGATATTTGGAGGCAGGTGTAGACGCATAAGTGCAGCTATATCTTTTTTGTTTTGCATAAGTGCATCTTTATCTTTCCGGTTTGATATTTCCATTATTAGCTCGCAAGGCTTCCTGATTATTTCAAGGGTTCCGCTATGTTGAAAAGGTTGAGAGAGGCTGATCTAGGCAAACAAGATTCCAAAATCCTAAGGTTTCCTTAAATTTTTGGGCTGAATTGTGCCTTAAAACAAAATGTAATAGCTTTCTTTGATAAGCATTTGCCCTAGGGTTTCGAAGTGGGCACCAGCCATCCGATAAGAAGAAGTAAAAAGGTAAGTAAAAGGGGGGCTCTGCTACTGTAACTGCTTAAAACGTGTTAGGTGAAATTTGGCATTGATTTGTTAGTCAAGTTGATAATTCAAATCTGCTACTGCATCTAACACTAGCCTTTCCCAAGACTGAGAATGCTGCTGTCCAAAGGTGTCTCCATTGCTTCTGCATAGAGTGGGGACACCCTAAGGCAGGAAGTGAGTTACCAGGTAAAAATATAGGAGAAAAACCTATAAAAGAGAAAAGCATGTAGCCCTCATATTAAAAGGATTGGTTAGCTGCAATATATTATTTATATATATATATATATATATATATATATATATATATATATATACATACATTTTTTTTTCTTTTGAGTTTAATAACCTTTCAGTCTGTTAGCATTCATAGCTTATTGGCTATATTTAGTCAACAGTCCCCATTTTTAACACAACTTTTTAATTAGACAAAGCTTCTTGCTTACTGCACCCAACCTACTTCTCGCTTATCTGTCATTCATTAGCCAATCCCAAAAAAGGCTAATAACATGCAGAAATCGACAGCGCAAGTGCCAGAACAGTACTTCAAAGTGCTGGAACCTTTATGTACACTTCTAGGAATGTTTACTAAAGGCTTTTTATGTAAGGAAGCTTGCTTGCCTTTTAGGGTTCCTTTTTTTTAAAATGTAATTGAAGCAGAATTAAGCCGTGCGATCAAAAGAAATTAAAAATGTTAAGCTTTTATGGTTTTTTTAAATTTGTATTTGATGAAGTCAAATTAAATGTAGGTAGGCGTTAAAATGTGAGCTACTAGTCATGTGCGTTTCAAGATCCAACATTAGACTTCAGAAAAGGTGGCTTATCTCCCAGAAGAGGAGGCACTGGAAAGAAATGTTCTAGGCATATGGACCATGTTCATTGAGTTTAAGGAAGGTAATCTGTGCATAAATGCTAATGCAATACAGTTCGGTCCACATATATTTGGACACAGGCACAATTTTAGTTTTTTTCAGGTATTTACAAAAACATATTAAAGCTTTAGTTTTATATATGGATACGGGCTGAAAGTACAATCTCTCATAAACTCTTAACCACTTGACATCCACGCTATGGCCGAATGAAGGCCACAGAGCGGATCTGAATTCCCGGGAGGCCATCATATGGCAGCCTCCCCTGTGCACGCTCCCTGTGTGCTGTGATCACCGAGTTACTGAGACTTGGGTGATCACCGATCCAAGTAAGGGGCCGGTCCTGACCCCTTACCATGTGATCAGCTGTCAGCCAATGACAGCTGATCACATGATCAAAACAAAAGCTTGGTGATCGTTTTGTTTTCTCCTCACGCTGACAGGGGAGGAGAAAAAAAAGCCGATCACTGGCTCATCTTAAAGGGACATCGGTCCCAAAAAGAAAGAGGCAATTATGCCTCATGTATGCCACCTCACAGTGCCCACAAGTGCAACCTATCACTGCCCACAAATGCCACCTATCAATGCCCACCAGTGGTGCCAATCAGTGCCACCTAGAAATGCTGCCTCTCAGTGTAACCGATCAGTGCCCATCACTGTCACCCATCAGTGCCCATCACTGCCACCTATCGGGGCCTATCAGTGCCGCCTCATCATCATGTATGTACATCTAAGTGTACATCAATACATAAGTGTACATCATGTATGTACATCTAAAGAATTCCCTGTGTCGACACGCATTGGGGAGGATGAGCCCCTCACACATGTTGCGTTGCCTCACCTCCATACCCATCATTCCCTGTGTCGACACGCATTGCTCTCTGCAGAGACCATTAGGCGGAGCGGCAGCCTCAGAGACCTGTTAAATTTTTTTGGAGATTGGTGCACTGCAAGCACCTGATGCATGTGAATACCCACATGCAGTACAAACCTTCTCTAGACCAAAGATTAGGTAGCAAACACACAACATGAGAATAATCTTTTTGGGAAGAAGAGACTGTTACCTCCTTTTGCCCAGAAAGTGCATTCCCACTGTCGAAGGCAAAGGGAAAAAATGTCAAAGTAAAATAAGCTAAAAAGAAGACT
Organism: Lithobates sylvaticus; assembly: GCA_028564925.1. Taxonomy (NCBI): domain Eukaryota; kingdom Metazoa; phylum Chordata; class Amphibia; order Anura; family Ranidae; genus Lithobates; species Lithobates sylvaticus. The sequence goes on along the minus strand of CM053037.1, from coordinate 34,028,947 downwards.
GAAATGACAAGAAATCATAGGTTGGTTAAAATATCAGATTTATTAAAAAATGCCTCTCACACATCGTCAGGCAGAGCAATGGCCCCCCTACCCACAAAGTACTGCATATATTGGTCCCGGACCACACGGGCATTTAGAGGGGGCAAGCCTGGACGTGCCACTCGAAGGGCTGTGAGTTCGGCATTTGGAGGGCCCTCCACATCTGGGCCAACGGCCACCACATAGTTCCTGTTATGTCTTTTGAGGAAGTTGTGCAATATGCAACAGGCAAGAACTATGTGGTTGAGTTTGTATTCCGCCAAGTTAAATGCCGTCAGGAACAGGCGGAAGCGGCTGGCCAGGATGCCAAAAGCGTTCTCCACAACTCTTCTGGCTCTGGACAGCCTGTAGTTGAAGACCCTCTGGTCCGGGGTGAGGGTCCTCATCGGGAACGGCCTCATCACATGGGGAGTCAACGCAAACGCTTCATCTGCGACAAAGACGAAGGGGAGTCCTTCGGCATGCTCCTCTGGAGGTGGCAAGCACAGACTGCCACTTTGGAGACGCCAGTAGAACTCCGTGTGCGTAATGGCTGCACCATCCGATATCCGGCCGTTCATCCCCACGTCCACATACATAAACTCGTATGTTGCCGACACCACCGCCAACATCACTACACTATTAAACCCTTTATAATTATAATAGTAGGACCCCGAGTTGGGCGGTGGGACGATGCGGACGTGTTTCCCATCAATTGCCCCTCCGCAGTTAGGAAAGTCCCAACGGCTGGCAAAGTGGGAGGCCACAGTCTGCCATTCCTGTGGCGTGGAAGGGAACTGTGGAGTGAAACAAGAAAAAAAAATTAGTCACTTTGCACCTAAACATTGCAAGCAGATTAGACAATCAACATCTTGGAACAAGAGCATTGTATAAAATTGGAGGCTGGAAAGTATTTGCACAGAAAAGTAGAGGCTCCCCTTCACAGATTACTCACCCCCCCATCAATCCCCCCACTTCTGATGGGCCATTGGCAATAACTAGGGGTTTTTGGGGGGGGTGGTGGACAGCTAACCCTCTGCACTTCATTGATTGGCAAATGGCTCAATAATGTGGGCTAGTTTGGCCAGACCCTCTGTACTTAACACTATTGGCAGGCCACAGGAAAGATCAAATAACCTTTCAACCCCCCCCCCCCCCCCAAAAAAAAATGCAGGCACAGTGTGACATTATTAAATTACCAAGCAAGCTAATAGGAGGGGAAGAAGAACAAAAAATAGGAAATGGAATGTATGGAGGCAGCCCCTTGCACTACATGCTTTGCTGAATTCATCCCTAAAGATGCGCACTATAAAGAGTTAGGTATATAGTGTGTATGGACCTTGGGAAAGCCAGCAGATAAAGGATTGGTACCATCTGACAGAGCAGTTGGGGGAGGGGGGTTCCTAATGAGTTTCCCCCCCCCCCCCACCAAAAGAAAAAAAAAAAGGGGGCTCTACATGAAGTAAACCACACAGCAAACATTTGTGCATATTTTAGGGGGTGTTTTGGGGCAAACAATACTATGCAGCAGACAAAAGACATTGCTTAAGTGACTAGGCCATAGGTGTCTATTGGGGCAGAAGAGCATGCTGGGGAGGTAAGTGAAGGGAAAAATGCATGAAGGAGAAAAGGGGCACAGCATATTAGAGCATATTGCAATCATGGTAATTAGGGAAGAAGGTCAAAAATACAAGTCATTAGCAAACAGAGCATACATAGAAGGGAATAGTAAAGTAGAAATGTTACCTTAATATAGTCCTCCTGCAGGACCTCGATGATGGCAGAACAGGTCTCTGGAATAATGATTCCCAGGGCCTGGGGAGAGATACCTGAAGAGAACTTCAAATCCTGAAGACTTCTCCCTGTCGCCAAGTACCTCAACGTAGCAACAAGCCTCTGCTCCGGAGTAATGGCTTGTCTCATGCAGGTATCCTGCCGGCTGATAAAGGGGGTCAGCAAAGCCAAAAGACGGTGAAAATCGGGGTCCGTCATCCTGAGAAAGTTCCTGAAATCATCAGGATTATTCTCCCGGATCTCACGAAGCAAAGGCATGTGCGAGAACTGGTCACGCTGAAGCAACCAATTCTTGGTCCACATACTCCTCGTCACTATGTTCATGGACGGGTCTTGGCTCAAAGCTAAAAGCCCGACACCAATTCCGCGTACAGCACGAACTCGGCGACGAGTACGCACGGGAAACATCGCTCAGAAGGTCACAAAAGGTCGGCTGGTCAGAACGGACAAACAGAAAGCACCGATAAACAGCAAGGCCTGAAAGAACGAAATGAATACCAGCAACGAGCAGACAATAAGCAGTGCAAATCAAAGCGTCCTATATCAAGATATAGGCCGCAATGACCAACAAATGCGAACTGACTACACGCACTAGTAAACAGATACGCACGACAAGCACAAACTGAAGAGCAGTAACGATCTGAGTCAGAAAACTGAGAAGCGCGAATCTTAAGTCACCAAACTTCCACTAACTCTCGATAAACACGGGATCAGCAGAAGGAGCCCAACGGGTGCCTGACGTGGTGCTGAACTTCCCTTTTGTAATCTCGTGGACGACGACTTACGTCACGACGTTCTTCCAGACCGGATATTCCGACAACGTAGTCCGACCGTGTGTACGCAACACCAACATCGGACAAAGTATGTCGGACAAAGTCCGACCGACCTGGTCCGCGGATTGTCCGAGCGTGTGTATGGGGCTTAAGTGTACATCAATACATAAGTGTACATCATGTATGTACATCTAAAAAATTCCCTGTGTCGACACGCGTTGGGGAGGGGATAGGACGGTGTTGTTGGCAGAGACCATTAGGCGGAGCGGCAGCCTCACAGACCTGTTTTTTGGAGATTGGTGCACTGCAAGCACCTGATGCATGTAAATACCCATTTGTGGGGCTGTTTTTAAATAAAAATGTATTAGGCGATATCACACTATCCACTCTATTCTTTGTTTCCACTACCATGAGGATACCAATTTAAAGGGATATTTGAGCATATGTTCCCATAGAGCCCGGGGGTGGCTCCTTAGTGTGTTTAGACCAAACTTAAAGGGGAGGGCCAGCAGGGAAAATTTTTTTGTCACCTGCCATTTGGGGGAAAAAAATGCTAAAAATTTAATTTGGGTACAGTGTTGTATGACCGCGCAATTGTCATTCAAAGTGCATCAGCGCTGAAAGCTGAAAATTGGTCTGGATAGGAGGGGGGTTTAAGTGCCCAGTAAGCAAGTGGTTAAAGATCTCTACAATGACACATGCAAGGATGAAATGCATCAGTTAAAGGCAGCCTCCAGGTGTGGAATTTCAACATGTGCTAATTGATGAATGAAGCTTGTCTGCAGGATTGATGCCATTGTTGTGCGACCCTCTTCTTTGTACTGAATTCATGCAGAGCATGAACAGGCTAAAAAGGATTGGTATCCGATCAAGACCTAGAACAGTAAAAACCTTGTGCAAAGCTTTTGATTTCTCTTATTCATGTAGGGTTGGCCCCTTCCAGGCCAACTACATACATTGCAAGCTTAATATTGGGTCCTTGTTTGAATTATTAAGGGAATTTTCAGTTCCCTTGTTGAAATCTTCCAAGCTTAACAGGAACTGTGAGGTTCTTTACCATAATCACGTGATCATCCTTTGTTGCAATGAGGAACACTGCACCTACCCCAGACCACCCTTTTTAGATGTATTGCATTTGTGTAATATGTACACACAGCAATAAACCTAAGGCCCCTTTCACACTGGGGCGGTTTGCAGGCGCTATTGCACTAAAAATAGCGCCTGCAAACCGACCCGAAACAGCTGTTGCTGTGTCTTCAATGTGAAAGCCCGAGGGCTTTCACACTGAAGCGGTGCGCTTGCAGGACGCTGAAAAATGTCCTGCAAGCCACATCTTTGGTGCGCTGTAGGAGCGGTATATTTACCGCTCCTATAGCGCCCCTTCCCATTGAAAACAATGGGGCAGCGCTCCGAACCCGCCCGCAAAACGCTGCTGCAGCGGCGGTTTGCGGGCGGTATTAACCCTTTTTCGGTCGCTCGCGGGGGGTAAAACCGACCCGCTAGCGGCCGAAATGCGTTGCTAAAACGACGGTAAAGCGGCGCTAAATATAGCGCCGCTTTACCGCCAGCGCCCCCAACGCCCCAGTGTGAAACCAGCCTAAGGTTATTTCCAGGTTTGCTGCATCCCATGCAAAGGACTTTCTTTTGACCTTAAGCTGCGGATGTCTAGGAGAGATGGTAAGTAAATTAGGGAAGCACTTTTTTTGACAGTTCTAGAATATGACTGAAACATAAAGGTAATTTTTTTATTGGCGTTGGTTTTTAAAAATAACTTTTTTCGAAAAGTATATTCTTTTATCCAAAGTGAATTGCTCCTTTAAGCCAGAAAATGGATTATAAAACCATTATTCATGAGATTATTTCTTAGGGAATGGTTCTGCTTATAATACAAACCTTCCTTAATAAGATCTACTGTATTATTTATCTCTTTAAAAAAAAAAAAAAATGTAATGTATATCAGCAACACAGTGAGCAGAACAATTTGTATTCATCACACACCCTGCTAGCATTTAAATTCCTGTAATAACACGAGCTTGTAAAATCCACACCCGAACAATACAAAGTATAAAACTGAGATTGGATTGAGACTAATTACCCAAATAACTTTAATTTCAAGAGAAGGATTTAATGATAATGGGGCATGGGCATTTTAATTTATAGTCTTCTGTGGTGATTAATTAGCAGAGACAGGAATGTAAATAAAGACATGCTGTGAATTTACTGCCTCTGATTCCTTTTTGCTCTGTTACCAGCCAAGTTGGGCAAGTGAGTGGGGACAGAGGCATCTGAGGACAGAGCTGTGTGTATGTAGCGCTTGGTGGCTCTTTGTAATACATAGCTAGGAATCTTGGCACCTTCTATGCATGCTGTCCTCCCACGACAAGAGTGCGAAGTTGTGTGCACCGTAAGAAAAAATTGATTTGCAAAATTGCATGGCGTTATTTCAGGCCTTAGTCCATTGATTTATGGTTACCAGCAGAGTTCCACAGAACCAGACAACTGATCTCAGAGGAAATTTTGACTGGACATGGTAGTTTTCTTTCAGACACTTGCTATTGCTTTGCCCAAGGTGATGTTGATGAATATGTTCTGCTTTCTCACTTCCATAGCTGTAAACATTCATATTGATCCATCAAATCTGATTATGGCTAGATCTTTCAAGGGATCACATGTATGTCTGACCTTCATCTGATGTCTTTGGAAAGCTTTAGAGGAGATGTTCTTGGTGTTTGTAGTTAAAGATATGCATCAATAGATAAATGGTATTTCTGTGAACCTAACCACATTCCGGATAAATTGGACCCATTAAGAGACAGATTTATACCTCGGGCGCATATATGAACACAAAATGTGCCCCCTAAAGGTTCATTATACCAGTGAGGCCAAGATACCAGAGGGGATGTATACCAGTGGGTGGCATGATACCTGTAAGGCCATGGTATCAGAAGCACACTATACTAGTAGCAACATTTGTACTAGTGAGGCCAAATTACCAGGGAGACGGTGTACCAGTCGGGGCACTATTCCAGTAAATCCATATTACCAAAGGAGTGCTATACCAGTAAGGTACACTAAACCGGTGAGACTATGTAAATGCATTATTGTAGACCAACCATGGAATACAGTTCACCCTGAAAACTGTTTTGGGTGGGAATGGAATACAGATCCTTGTTTGTTATATTTGTTATTTTTACACAGACTGTTGAGTGAACTAGTTCCAGTATTCTCCTTTCTCTGTTCCTTGTACCACACGTGGAAAATATTTTGGAAGGTTTCCCTTAGAAGTCATTCTTAAGGCCCGTACACACGATCAGACTTTTTGACAACAAAATGCAAATTAGCTGTTTTGGACCAACATCCGACCGCGTGTACGCTCCATCGGACCAACTTTTTCAGTTTTCATCAGACTTTTGTTGGCTGTGCGAACAATATAGAAGTTGACCAAAGGTGGCGCTGGATTATTCGAAAATCCTCTTTTGAAGTGTCGTCAGTACGTTGAAACGTCACTACGTTCATGTTTGTTGTCTAAAAAGTCTGATCGTGTGTATGCAGTACCAACTTGGGGCTAACGCCATTTGTACAAAAATCCACGGGAAAGTTGGTACAAGGTCCGATCGTGTGTATAAGGCTTTACTGGCACGGTGGGAGTGTGTCCTTTTTCAGTCTTCCTCTTTGTCTGGGAAATATTGGCAAGTATGGATTGGTGAACTGTCAGATAATCAGATGAGTCTTATGCATTACTGTTGTCGTGTGTTGCCTAGAACAGAACAGTTATTAATGTGTATGACCCAAAGCAGCATAGGGGCTTAGCGGGTAGTGGCGTGGCTTTATTGCAATCAATTCCATAATTTTTTGTATATATACACAATGGGGTTGATTTACTAAAACTGGAGAGTGCAAAATCTGGTGCAGCTCTGCAGAGAAACCAATCGGCTTCCAGTTTTTTTGTCAAAGTTTAATTGAACAAGCTGAAATTAGAAGATGATTGGCTACCATGCACAGCTGCACCAGATTTTGCAATCTCCAGTTTTAGTAACTCAACCCAATGTATGTGTTGCTCTGGTTTCTCCATGAATCCAGTCAAACCAACCATACTAGTAATTGCCTGGTATACTTATTGCCAGTATTGTACATGTACATATAACCATAGAAGAACTTTAGATTTCAATTGCTTTCTGATAACAAGGAATCACAAATTCTGCAGTCTCCTATGCAGAGAACTTTATTCATTTTAATATTATTAGTATTTCCATTTCTATGGCAGAGTATATGCAAAATGTTTTCTTCATGCCTATTCCCACTTACCCCTGTATAGTTTTATGGATTATAGTTACAAATACTGTCTTAAGTATTTGTGATTTTTTTTTTTGAGGTTCCTTTATTTCATTCTATATGCACTTAGTTTTGTCTTGCTTTAAAAATTCATAGTTGTTTTTTTTCTGTCTTTCTTGGTGTAACCAAGTACTTTTATGCAGCGAGCCATGTCAGCTTTGTTGTATTGTAGAGTTCAGCTATATAACCTTTGCTTCAGACAGCAGCAACAGTTTTGACATAATTTTTGTGCACCAAAAATAACTAAACTCGACTAGATGAATGCATGCTGAGAAATCATAGACAAATTGTAGAAAGAATGTAAGTTGCATAAAAGCACAAGGCAACATTTGAAAGAACTTTGATGCATATAACACATTTATGTCCTTTTACTCAGTGTCAGAAGCAGCTAATATGTTTCTCAGTGTCTGCAACCCCTGAAAGTTAAAGTGTCAGAAACCATGAAATCGGGCAGAAGTAAAGTTAAATTACACTTTGTTTAATAATAAAAGTAAAAAGAACAAATGTGGTCAAAACATAGCCAAAGTTCAGTAAACAGAATGGATAGTCAGCCAAGCCAGAAGTCAGAGATCAATGTAGTGGAACAGCAAGCAGGATCTGGAGCCAGAAGAGATTCGGCAAAGCAAGTCTTTAAACAGGAACACACAAGATATTCTGATGTGATGTTGACCAAGGCGAAGGCAGAACTCCTCTGGACTCGAAGTAGGCAGGACTGGCGAGCAGGATATCATCATCAGTAACTGTGGAGAGATTAGCCAACAGCTGAGCAGCCAGCTCAGAGAAGGAAGGGCTGAGCCCAGCCCTGACAAAGTGGAACTGATATAAAAAAAAATTAAGATTTCCCAGGTTATAGAGAAAAATTTGAAATGTTAATTGTAGAAACATAGAAAAGTGATGGCAGAAAAAAAAACAAGTGGTCCATCAAAAGCTCTCTGCTCTGCCCCCTGGAGCACTGGGCTGTGGAGGGGGCAGGAGCTGCTTTGCCAGGTGCCAGTCCAGGGATATGGGCAGATCTCAACTCCATGACATGATGACTCCTGAGCTTAGACCAACTCTGTGACATCAGCAGAGAGCGGACTTCGGCCCGCTCTCTGCTGAAAATGTGTCATAGGAGTGCAAAATAAACTGCACTCCTGTGATCTATAGGAGAAGTACAGCCAAACAGCTTTGGCTGTACTTCTCCTTTTAATTTTAAACTTTCCTCCAGTTAGTTTGAGTTCATGTCCCTGTGTTTTTGATCTTGGTTCCATATTGTAAATACTGCCCTCTTAAACCTTATTCACCCCCTTGATGTATTTTATGGTTTCAATCATGTCTCCCCTTTCCCTTGTTTCCTCCAGACTGTGCATATTAAGTTACTGATGTCACTCTAGATACATTTTATCCCTCAGACCTTTCACCATATTGTTTCCCATCTCTGGACATGTTTTATCTTATCAATATCTATTTCTAAGTGAGGTCTGCAGAACTGGACACAGTCTTCTAAATGAGGTCTCACTAAGACTCTATATGGTGGAATCGGAACCTCCTACCGGTGACGCCTCCAGTGATGCATCCTAGAATTCTATTCACTTTTCCCACTGCCTGGCCACACTGTTTGCTCATTTTGCAATCATCTGAAATAAGTGCCCCCAAATCTTTTTTTCTCTGTATTGCTGGCCAACACTGTACCCCCAATGTTGTACTCTCTCACAGGATTCTTTTTCCTTAGGTGCATTATTTTACATTTAGAAACATTGTATTTTACCATGTTACAGACACCTCCAGGGATATCAACCCTATTGCACACCGTTGTATCAGCAAAAAGACATTCATTGCCCAACAAACCTTTAGTTATATCACTTACATATAGATTTAATAGAACAGGCCCTAGTACAGAGCTTTGTGGTACACCATTAATGACCGGTCTCTGTTCCAAATGAACCCCATTTACAACCACACTCTGGTATCTATCCTTTAGCCAATTCCATATCCATTGAACCACCCGAGGGTTGAGTCCTAGCTTGTGCAACTTTTTTTATTAGATGATTATGTGGAACTGTATCAAATTGCTGAAATCAAGATTTGCTATGTCCACAGCACCACCCTGGTCCAAAATATTGGTAATATAGTTAGAAAATCAACTATTCTTCTTTTCAGGAAAGATTCCATTAACTTGACTACAACTGATGTTAAACTCACTGGCCTGTAATTGCCAGCTTCTACCTTGCTGCCCTTCTTGTGGATAGGTACAATATTGGCTATCCGCCAGTCATGGGGAACTTCTCCCGTTAGAAGAGATTGACAAAAAAGATCCATTAATGATCTAACAATTATACCTCAAAGTTCTCTTAGAACTCTGGGACCCATTGCTTTATTGATCTTTAACCGAGACAGTTCCTCTGCTATCTCAGTCTCCAGAATCCTAAAAATGAACCTTCATTACTAGAACCAATATTCCCCAACTTGTCATTGTTAGTACAATTCATTTCTGAGAAGACTAATTGTGCCTAAGCATTACCCTGAAAATTGATCTTTTCATTTGGAATACCTCCTTAACTTTAGCCATTCACTTCCTGAAATGTGAGTGTGCCTAGGCACTCCAGGACCTACCACCTCATAGCTGTAACTCTACAGTGTGAGATCTATGGCACTGCTGTCTCTGACTGGTAGTCTCAGGTGATTTGAAGTTAGATTTTATGATGTCACTATTGTCCTGCTCACTGTTTTCCTTGCTGGAGGTTCTGACATAAGGAAGAAAAGCCCTGCCTATACCAAGATGGCTACCTCCAAACAGAGAAACAGTGCAGAACAAGACATAGTAAGTCATTAATGGGCGAAATGTGAGATGGAAGGTGACCCCAGGCAATACCGATGACTAGTCCTTTGCCCTCTGTCTGCCTTTCTTTAGGACACAGCTTCCCGAGTTCAGTTCATCAAGTGCCTGTGATCTCTTGCTCCACTACATCATGATTTTTTTATTTTATTTTACAGTTCACCAAAAACAGGTCAACTACAATGCAGGCAACATGAGCATATAATTCATAGTGTATTCTACCAGAGAGAAAAAGAGCATTACAGTAGGTGACTTGCTATGCCTAGATGTAATTTATCACATTATTAAGCAGTGGCGGCCCGTCCATTAGGGGCACACATGCCCCCCCTTTCTATCCATGGCCGCCACCCCCTCCACCTTCTAGCGATGATGCAATGTTCTATTCATTGCCACCTTTACCCCCTATTCATGCGTCCGGCCCCTTTCAGGATGCACGGCACCTGAACTACAGTGGTGGAGGCTCTAATAGGCTTCAAAATAGGGTGGGCTTGTGGCACAGAGCATTGCACTACGAGTCCCCCCCCCAACCAGGTGTTACAACAGCGAATAAATATTTAATGTTGCAACACTGATTCTCCTCCTGGCCAATCGGTAAGCGGGTCTGATACCTGTCACCCGATTGGTTGAAAGGACAGGCGATCCTATTGGATGCTTAGGAGGAGGGGAGGAGACGCACGGCGGAAGGGAGGAGGAGAAGATACAGGAGCCACTACCTGATGCCCGCCACAGCCTGATGTCCGCCAATGCTCCGATCCCCGCGGCTCTTTGATGTCCACCGCTGCCTGATGCCTGCCGCCTAGATGAGGTAAGTGGACTGACCGGGAGAGAGCGAGTGTGGGTGGTGGGTATTGAGGTGCCATGGGGGGTGGTTGTTTTCCGCCCCCCCCCCACCCCAAACAAAAAACCATGAGCCGGCACTGTTATTGAAATCCAGTTTAAGGGAAGAACTGTGGTAGGGTTTTAACACATGTTCCTGATCACATGATGGAGCATCAGAACAGTTGTTTTTTATAGTCTTCTTTTCATTCACAAAAGCAAGAAAAAAAGAAAAATTATATTGTGAGTTGGTAAAGCTGATATTTGTGTGGTTTGAATGCCATAAATTCTTTTCTAAAGCTTAAACATAGGAAAAGCGTAGGTGGGGGGAAAAAACACAGGTTGTACGTGCCTGTCTAAAAGGTTTCCAATTTGAGTCTGCACAAAGACTGAACGTGTTTTCGTGTTACTGTTCTTTTAATCACTGTGCATGTGTTAGTGCCCATAAAACTTCATAAACATATTGCTGAATATGCATTAAAAATGGGTTGAAATGTACCTGAAACTGCTGTTAAATATGAATGTATTCATTTCTGATATCGTGTATAGCCCCTGGTAAAACTGTTTATAACTTTAAAAAATTCATTGATCTCATTGTTACTAGATGATTGCTGATGAAAGGGAAGTAATGTAATGCTCTGCCAGTGCTTGTATTGTTAATTAGTAACGCTCTTTTTTGTTGAATTTTACATTTTCTTTTTCATTTGTGTCTGATTAGTTTTTGCTTGTTGCGAACCTAAGCTTCTAAATTGGAAAGCTGTGGGCCTACATTTTTTTCATCCCAAGCAGAATCCTACATTGGGGCAGGTACAATACCCAGACTAAAACAATTTTATGGATAGCTAATCCACTTCATAGTTTATTTAGACAGATGTAAAAAGAAACCGAGATCAGCTATATTTAAAATAAAAAAGCTTTTGTTGCTGTATTCATCTGCAGCTGTCTCCCACAGGAATTCCTTTCCAACTCTAGATGTAACAACTGTAACTTCAACATTATTTAGCCCACTTTCTCTGAGCCTAGGCTGTCAAGGAACCTTTGGTTGAAACCCAAATTTTTTTTATGTCATATTGTAGAGAATACGATTTCCTTTCATTTGAGCCCAGTCTTGGCACACAGATTTACTCGAGGCCTGAGCAATCCTCTTTTATTGTTCAGTTAGAGAAATCTTGACAAAGTCTTGAAAACGTTGTCAAAAACGCACCCTTGCTGTGAGTGACAGCTGATTTACATATCTCATGCACTAGCCTGAGACAGGTTATCATCAGATCACTGGATGTTCTACTCTGCCCAGCTCTGACTACATACATGTCCCCTAAATCACTTGTCTGTCTATAGTCTGCTGACTGTTCACTGCATCCCATGATGAGAAACATCCAGTCAAGACACAGTAAAGCTGGGAGAGCTGGAGAGGAGGGGAGGGGGATGTGAATTGTGAACTTTTTACAAAGGATGTGCCTGTCTCAGGTTAGTGCATGAGATATGTAAATCACCTGTCACTCACAGCAAGGGGGCGTTTTTGACAAAGTTTTCAAGATTTCAATTTCTTGAATTTCTCTAACTGAACAATAAAAGAGGATTGCTCAGGCCTCGAGTAAATCTATGTGGCAAGACTGGGCTCAAATGAAAGGAAATCGTATTCTCTACATTATGACATCAAAGTTTACATCCACTTTAAAGCTCTGGGATTGTGCCTACATATAGTGGACACTTCCTGTTGAATGTCCAGTGGTGGGGTCCTCTTAGGATCCAGAAGAAGAGGATGTCGTCATCACAGGATAACTGTGATCACCAGGGGGCATCACAGCCCTGGACCAGCGGTCCTCCACCGGGAACCCTAGAGAGGAGACTTTGGTAAGTATATCTGACTTCATAAGGCAAGGAGGAATAATGCATAGTAGCTGGGGTCCGAGAGTGGTGGGGCTTTAAGCAGAAACAACACACACACACAAAGAAAAGTTTCCTAGTACTGAAAATCACATGTTCCGCACCTGCAGCACTTTTACAGATGAAGGGTCATCCCCTTCATTCGGGAAAAGGAGAAAGCAGTAGTAGTTGGAACAATCATCAATTCGTGACTCGACTCTGCAAATTCCCTCTACATAGGACTACCTGATTACCAGATTGCACGCCTACAAGTCGTCCAAAACACAGCAGCAAGACTAGTCACGGGAAAGAAACCCTAAGAATCCATCTCTCCATCCCTAAGGACCCTCCATTGGCTAACAGTAAAAGATAGGATCACATTCAAGACCCTCTGCCTCACCCACAAATGAACACAAGGAAACGCTTCTCAATACCTATGTGAGAAAATAAAACCATACATACCTAATCGCAGCCTTCGATCAACAAACCAAAACCACCTTCTCATCCCTAAAGCCCACTACAAATCTAAAGGAGAACGAAGATTCGCAGTCCAAGGACTTTTGCTATGGAACGCTCTACCCACCAACATCCACTTGGAAGAAAACCATCGGGCCTTCGGAAAAAAACTCAAGACCCATCTCTTCTAATAAGCAGGACAACACAGGACAGACCAAGCGCCTTGAGGTGATTCAGTTCATATTTGCAGCGCTATACAAATCATTCATTCATTTATTCAAGGTCATCATCCAGTCATCCTACCACTGGTGTTAATAAAGGGGAAGAGATCGGCAAAATATGGGGCTACCTTAGATGACAAACCCAGTAGCTGTTATGCTACATCTGTTGCTCGAGCCTTGACTGTTTCTTCTAAAGTGTTTTGACATAATATATTCTGTGTGTTAGTAATGGAACTTGTGTAAAGGAGGTTTTGAATGAGCTTGTATTTCAAATATTTTGGTCTTTTATCTGAAGAGTGACATTCATTCAAACTAATTATATGACAAAGACGATGACTTATCTTCATAAGTTACACTTATGAGTTATAAGTGTTATACAAAAATAATTTGAGTGTATCTTTTATATACAGAAAATGAGGTTTATTCTGTTTTTATAACGTGGAAGATCTAAAATGTGGGTGAATAAAGCAGAAACCGAAAAATTGCTTTAACAATTCATTGACTCTATATTTGATAAATCGCTCATCGCAGGGCAATGTGTGTTATTGGGTTAGGGAAATGGCATTTTAAAGTTAAGTGCTTCCCCTGTGATGGAGACGGGAGGACTGCAATATGCTGCTTTGAAAATGTCCTTTTTAATGGATTCTCCTGGAGCGACCAGGCAGATTCCAGAGAGTTAAATAGAAAGCTCATTATTTTCAGTCATAACCTGCTGATAACATTGATTAATGACACCAAAGCTTCAAAATAAATGAGCACCGTGTGAAGCTGAATGAGATGGAGGCTTTATTCACAAGAACAGAGATGTCCCTTACCTGGGAGGTGAGCTTTACACCCCTCTCTGCTAGACATCTGAAACCAGCCATTTCCCCTGCACTGCCCTTCAATTGACAAAATTTCACAGATAAAAATAGAATGCTTGTTGTTGTCGATCCCAGATTCACTTAATACTTCTGGTATGTCAGTGTACATGTTGTGGGACTATGTGTGCACAGCTAGTAAATATTTTGTGGCTGAAAATATGACCTGGAGGTTTTTAAGGTTTGCCTGCCATTAAAATCAATGAGGCCTGCAGTTCGCGAACATTTGGGCACGTTCGCGGATCGTGTTCGCGAAACGTCCCGTCGGAAGTTCGTCATTCACTACTACAGAATCCGCAGTAGCTTTGCAGGTTGCATCTCTTCATATTGTTGTATATAACATACCCCCCCAATACATAGGCCAATTTATAACCCCTGCTGTGCTGTATGATGTCTACCAAACCTCAACCTGTTCAAGCATATTCTGGTTTAAAATGTTCTCTCTTTTTATACAGTAATATACTGTATAGTGACAAGTTGGGTTTTATTTAATTCAATGGTAGCGCAAAAAAAGTGAGTCCAATCTACTTTAAATGTGCGTTTTAGGGCTTTTTCTGAACACTTTTATTTAAAACAGCAAAGAAAAGTTCAACAAAAGACATCAGTTGCCCACACAGGTAGTTTTGTTGTTGAAACTTGCAAAATAAAAATACTTCAGCCTCATGGTCACTCTCCTTGGCAATCCTGCTGCTCAGGCCTCATGCCTTGGTTCTCCTGACCATCAAACACACACCCCAATGCTCATGCACAGAAGCTGTACCTCTGTTAGCTTATCTCTTTCCTTTTCCTGAAGTTCCCTGCTGCTATGTCCTTCACTCAGGCCTCTGTCCTGTCCTGGACAGCACATTGCAGACATGTTTAATGTTTAACTAACATTGCAGACATGCACCTCTCTTCTCCCTTCCAAACACACTGACCCCTGGGAGGGTGGAGCCCTGAACTCTAATCCTGGCTCTAATATGAACCCAGCATACAACTGCACCTTTAGTGTGCCTGTTTTATGCAAGTACTGGCCTAGACTGACATTTTACACAGTGGCACGGCCTTGCCCTGCCACTATATATGTATACAGTTATTCATTTATTTCTCATAACACCGTTATTACCAGTGATCCCAGATAAGTGTTTCTGTTTCTTATATAATCCATTTCAGTGGTTGAAGGATTCATCGGTTGTATCCCCTTCCAGGGTGACCGTGTGTGATTACAGCCTGGCATGCTTATATCTCAGGCCAGCTGTCTTTATAGCAGAGGTGGTGGTGCCTCTGCCAAGAGAGGGCAGCCTAGGGCGGGGTAGAGAGACGCTTGAAACTTGTTGGTGTATTAGTTCAAACTGCTTCCCTCAGATCTCTCATCCCTACATGAAGCTAGTTAGTCTGCAGCCGGGTTCGTCTGCCAAATCTTGCATCTGTTCCCCAAACAGACTCCAAAATTAGCAATATTCCAAGCGCTGAGCTGCACCTGCTTCTGACTGCGTTGTCTGTCTCCTCTGTACACGGGTTAATCAAGTAAATGCTGCTGCTCACTGAGGAGGGACTTAGAAAAAAAAATAACAACGTGAGAAAAGATTAGGGGGTTAATGAGTTTCTGGTACACTTTTTTGTTTGCCAAAATCCAGAGTGTGTCCAGTAATAGAGGACAATATACCCACCAGATATGTCTTTACGACTGGACGTCATTGTACATTTCTGTAACATTGGATATCACTTCTCCAACATGACCTTAACGTGGAAAAGTATAGATTAGCATATCTTATATATCTGCTTTGCAAGCCCCATGTCCCATTTTGCAGAGTCCAATATTTTCATTTTACTGGCCTTTGAAATGCACTGAGAAAGGGGTCCTTTGCACACCATTCCAGTTCACTAATAAATCCCACCACCTCAGGTTATATACTAAAGGTTCCAATAGAGAGCCAATATATATTAAACTGACAGTATGTCCATATGCTGCACTATTTATTCAGTAGGAAAAAAAATTGGAACCCTATGACAGGACAGGAGCAAGGTGTGGAACACCTAGGAGATCAATGAAATTCTAGCTATTAGGTTATTTGTGCATGCTGTCACGGTCTAGGATCAGGCTTAGAGACCAGTGGCTTTAGCATTAGAAAGGTTCACGAGTAATGAGCTGGAAATACACAAGCAGTTCCCCATACCAGATGATACAGGTTCACCTAAGGTGAAGGGTCTAAGCACAAGCTGGTCTTCCCCAGAGCTCCTGATGGCGGAGATGGGTTTCACTGCATGCTAATGCCAGGCTGTTGCCCTCTGGATTGCCCAGCAGGGAAAGAGCTATCAGGGTCAGGTAACGGATGAAGCAGATAAGGAACAAGCAGAAGCACAGTCAATGAACAAGCCAAAAGGTTAATAATTAGTAGCTGGATGGGATCAGATGGGAGCATAGTCAGTGAACAAGCCAAAGGTAAATAACAAATAGTAGATGAGGAATAGCAACAGGTATGCATAGAGCAATATATCCACTTGAGAGAGCATAATAATCTGGCAAACAGGAAGTGCAGAGACATGGCTTAAATCAGGAAGTTCATGGAAGCGCAAAGAGTTCAAGGTTCATTAGAAACCAGATACAAGGCAAAATTGGCCAAGGGATCGGACAGGGAGTTGCCCAGCACCTCAGGTGGCACAGCAAGAAGAGCTACAGCCAGACCCCGCAGAGGTCCCAGGTTCAGATCTGGACTTTGGCACGTGCCTAAACAGGGCTTCGTTTTCTCAACAGCAAATGCAGTGCTATAATGCTGCCATCGTATGAATGTCAATTTGCCAAACTCCAGTTCTGAATGATACCTTTTTAGATTTGAAGTCAAATATGACCCATACCAGTTGGCTACAAGGTCTGAAACTGTTTTTCTGCAACCACAGCTGGTACATTGCATTGTCCACAAAGCATCTGAATTTTGCACTCATAGTTATAGGATAAACAGATAGGCATTTCAGTCTCCCAACATTAGCAGTGCTGTAGAATATTATAATACCCAATCTGTGCATTCTATACAGAAATAGGGCTGTTTACATGACATTGTTTTGCCTGAATAAGTGCAAGAAGGCCTGCAAAGTCTCTAAACTGTGCTTTGTTGTTTCCTGCCAGGATAATCCTGATGCTTATTCCTCCTTGTATGTTTGATAGAGCATCTGGTAAGAGTGTTGTGAATGAAATGATCTGAGACTTGTTCTCTGTATACTAAACTTTAGAGAGCGATCATCATGCGTTAAATTCATCCTCCACACACAATAAAACACAAATGCAGCTAAAGAGGCCAGATTACTGCCCATTACATACTCAGACCATAAAGATGGAAATTCACAGTGACAAAAGCACAGTGCTCCTAGGCTAGACTTATGAGTTAACTCTACATCTTGGTGTCTGCAGTGCTAGGAGATTGTGACAGTAAAAGCAAACATAAAGCTCTGCAGATGTTCCATGCCTCCAGGAGAGAATACACCAGAGACTGAATAGACAGAGCCAAAGCTCACACCGTTTACCAAGGTCACCAAAAGTGTTCGGAAACCAACTAATTGACTAACTTTCAGGTCTCCAGCATTGTTTAAATGTAGCATAACCTCTGCTTTAGCATAGATGCACACATCCAGCAGATCTCCAGCCATAAATAGTAAGGTTCATTCGGGGTATTTGGGTTTTAAACCGGACAGACAGCGTACATTTCTATACATCACAAAACCAGGCTAAGCATTGTAGAATAAAAAAAAGATATTAAAAGTTCAGCTTGAGCTAAAAGAACAGTTGAAACTCCCATATCAGGTCTACAGTATGTTATTCTCCAAAAATGTTGTATAGTATTGTGCATGCTTTAGTAAATGTGATTTTCTTATTCCTACTACGAGGATACACTGGTCATTGCTTTATTTTGAATTTTAAAGAATTTTCCTTTAAATACCATGCCATTGTACTGGCACAACTTGAACTGCTTGCCCAGGACTGAACCCCTTTACCAGGGAGTCATTCTAAATGTGATTTTCTTTTTCCTACTACGAGGATACACTGGACATTGCTTTATTTTGAATTTGAAAGAATTTTCCTTTAAATACCATGCCATTGTACTGGCACAACTTGAACTGCTTGCCCAGGACTGAACCCCTTTACCGGGGAGCCATTCTAAATGTGATTTTCTTTTTACATGACACGGGGGATTTGGGTTTTAAACTGGACAGACAGCGTACATTTCTATATATCACCAAACCAGTCTAAGCATTGTAGAATAAAAGAAAGATATTTAAAGTTGAGCTCGAGCTAAAAGAACAGTTGAAACTCCCATATCAGGACTACAGTATGTTATTCTCCAAAAATGTTGTATAGTATTGTGCATGCTTTAGTATTCTACTAACCACGTTTTCAAGCGACACGTTTGTCCAATACAGGATGTTTGGACCTGTTTTTAACTTTCTCCAATGCCTTTTTGGGGCCCATGTAAAAAAATAAATTGGAGCTATGGTGAATTAGAAGAAGGATCACTGTGGTTGAGTAGTCCACAGAAATTGAACCCACAATACAGTTAGAACTGCTTGCCCAGGACTGAACCCATTACCAGGGATCCATTCTAAATGTGATTTTCTTTTTCCTACTACGAGGATACACTGGACATTGCTTTATTTTGAATTTGAAAGAATTTTCCTTTAAATACCATGCCATTGTACTGGCACCACTTGAACTGCGTGCCCAGGATTGAACCCATTACCAGGGATCCATTCTAAATGTTATTTTCTTTTTCCTACTACGAGGATACACTGGTCATTGCTTTATTTTGAACTTGAAAGAATTTTCTTGTTTTAAATACCATGCCATTGTACTGGAACAACTTAATTTTTTTCTATTTTTCTCTCTTTTTTTTTCTTTTTAAATGATTCTTTAAACAAAAATGTTAAAGTCACGCAACAGGGTAGCATACCTGAAGTTAGAAAAGCTGAACTGTCAACGTGAGTTTCTATTCCTGCTGGCATTTTGAACTTCATATTTTCCTATTTCAAGTGATTTGCAATGGCAGATTGACTCCTCTGAAGCTGCGAATGACGTGCCAAGAAAGGAGCAGGCATTCACACTAAAAACTGCTCCACATGCAAGAGAACTACACATTAAAGCCTTTAATATAAAAAAGGGAGTGAGAATAGTGATGTTTAGGCCCACGGGAATGTTGTGCCTCTGCACCCTTTGGGGTGCCCTGAAGCTTTGCTTTAGAGGTTAGGAGTAATAGGTGCTATAAGTGTCTACTGGCAGTTTAGGGTTTTAGGTAGGCCAAGGCTGCCTAGACTCATGCTAAATTTGCTTTTGGTTTGTATCTTTCTGATTTAAATCTAGACATTTTGTATCACAACATCTGTTTTGTATAAAATTACGCTGTAACCAATGGCAATCGGACAGACTATTTATCTGGTCTGAATCTGTTACACTGAAATTGGTTCTTACAAGGATGTGAATAATAAATCTTTGCACTGCTATTGAATTAGAAAGATTCATTTCTGTGGAAAAAGCTGCTCAGACCTTATAACAATCCAATATGTCTTTAAACAACTTAAATCAAAACAAAAGTGGTGTAGCACTATATATTAGATCAATATAACACCAATCTTATGCCCTGTACACACAATAGGATTTTCCAACAACAAAATCCATAGATTTTTCCCAACAGATGTTGACTCAAACTTGTCTTGCATACACACGGTCACACAAAGTTGGTCGGAAATTCCAAACATCAAGAACGCGGTGACGTACAACACGTACGATGAGCCGAGAAAAATTGAGTTCAATAGCCAGTGCTGCTCTTCTGCTTGATTCCGAGCATGCGTGGCACTTTGTGCGTCGGAATTGTGTACACACGATCCAAATTTGTTGTTGGAAAATTTGAGATCAAGCTCTCAAATTTTGTGTGACGGAAATTCCGATGGAAAATGTCCGATGGAGCCTACACATGGTCGGAATTTCTGACGACAAGCTCCGATCAAACATTTTCCGCCGGAAAATCCTATCGTGTGTACGGGGCATTACACAGAACTTATATCATGCATAAAGCTATTTATATGTGTGAAAAAGTCCATGTGTGAAAAAGTGCATCAGTCTCTATGCCTTTTGCTTTATATAACTTAATGTGCTATTTATACTCTTGCACCCAATGTATCCTCTCTTCCATGCAGACCAATTTGATGCAGTGTGCAGCATATGGTCCGAGCACTGACCAGCTAACCCCCCACCCCTTCAACCTCTGCAGCAATGCTGGCAGCACTCATATGTCTATTTCCCAAAGACAACCTCTGGATATGACACTGAGCATGTGCACTTAACTCCTTTGGTCGACCATGGAGAGGCCTGTTCTGAGTGGAACCTGTCCTGTTAAACCACTGTATGGTCTTGGCCACCATGCTGCAGCTCAGTTTCGGGGTCTTGCCAATCTTCTTCTAGCCTAGGCCAGTGATGGCGAACCTTGGCACCCCAGATGTTTTGAAACTACATTTCACATGATGCTCAACTAGAGTGCATGAGCATCACTGGCCTAGGCCATCTTTATGTAGCGCAACAATTCTATTTTCAGATCCTCAGAGTTCTTTGCCATGAGGTGCCATGCTGAACTTCCAGTGACCAGCATTAGAGAGTGATAACACCAAATTTAACACACCTGCTCCACATTCACAGCTGAGACCATCCATGCAACACTAACGAGTCATATGACACCGGTTGAGGGAAAGTGGCTAACTGGGCCAAATTTGGAAATTTTCACTTAGGGGTGTACTCACTTTGGTTGCCAGTGGTTTAGACATTAATGGCTGTGTGTTGAGTTATTTTGAGGGGACAGCAAATTTACACTGTTATACAAGCTGTGCGCTCACTACTTTACATTGTAGCAAAGTGTCATTTCTTCAGTGTTGTCACATAAAAAGATATAATAAAATATTTACAAAAATGTGAGGGGTGTACTTACTTTTGTGAGACTGTATTTAGTGTATAGTTAGTGTCATTTGACCTACGTGTGTTATTCAAGATATTGGTAGAGTCTGATGGAGTCAGACTATCATTTCTCTGCTTCCTACCCCACGTGGGCTGTTACTGCTGTTTTTTAATGCTTCTTTATTTGTAGTCTCCATATTAAAAGACCTAAAATTCATTTAGGACTGTGTGACCCACTTTTATTATTGCCATGGCTGGTGTGTTGACTTAGAAATTCCAGTGCAAAGATATCACCACTGGAGTCCCTGAAAAACCTAGGAAACCTTATAATGATAGCTTTGGCAAACCCTGAAATATGAGCCTTGGATCTACTAACTGAAAATATATACTGCTATTAAGTATTGGTGATATTCCCTCTCCACCTACTTTCTGTCATTGGGTACAATTACTTTTTGTGGAAAATCTCGGGTTATATTTTTTGGAAACTTTTTTTGTCATGAAATTACTGTCTCGTGCAGTCACAATAACACTTTAAATATGTGATCAGCTACTCAAATTCTGCTTCAGTTTTGGAAAAAGGTTTGTAAGCTTTTGTCTGTGTTCCTAAGTGACGCCACAGGTCCGCGTATATTAAATCTGCATAGGTTAAAGAAAAAAAATTAATAAATAAAATGGCGCCATCTGTTGAAGACTACTTTTCTGAATGCTTTAGTAACTTGCAAGCTTTTTAGATTAGCTTCAGGTCACAGCCATTTACAGAAAGGCAGATGGTGCTCATAAGCTTCACCAAGCAGGTTACTACTATACAAACAATCAGTAGCTGCCACTGGCAATAGTATGTTCAGGATCTAACACTCCTATTTTTCTTGATGCCCCAGGATAATTCATAACATTCTATTTTAGGCCATTGGGAAGAAAACTAGAAACAGAAGAATTCTCTTGCGCCAAACTTCAGAAATTGTTCTACCTCTCACTGTAAAAACAAAGAGTCTAGTAGATAAGCTCACCCCCATTTGTACAACAGCCCCATAAAGTAAACCAAAAACTGAAGAAAGAATACCAGACGTTACTAGTACATATGAGATGACACTATATTATTACTATTACTAATTATTATTATTACTATATTTTTATATGTATTATTCTTGCTCTTAAAGTATATGAATACAAACAATATATGTTGCTGTGGTTCAATGTTAATGTCTCCAATTTTATATTAATGGGAAATTTCAACATATGCACAAATATTGCGTTTTTAGATCCACAGGGTCAATATATTTGTCATGTATAGCTTCTTTAGGACAATATCTTGGAATCCAAGCAAGAGTTGAACCTGGCTAAATAAGAATACAAATTGCCATCTCAAAATAACATTATATTGCATAAATATTAACATCACCATTTGCACTTGTCTCCATCTAGCGACATTGGAGCAATGCTAGTGTACCAAGTACAGGAGGTGAAGAGGCACAGAACACACCCCCGGGGGTAGTTTTGGTAGGTGGAGACATGTGCAAATGGTGATATATTTACCGTATTTATCAGCGTATAACACACACTTTTTTCCCCTTAAAATCAGGGGAAAATCCTGGGTGCGTGTTATGCGCTGATCCCCGCTATCTGTGAGGGCAAGAGGAGCGCCGCCAACATTGACTGAGCCGAGTGTACAGTGTAATCGGCTAGGCTCAGCTCCACTCGGCTCTGCTCACAGTCACACCCAGTCTTGCCTCCTAGCCTTTACGTCCTGCCATTGGACCGGTCTTGTGTCCATCATAGCAGCCGGGCCAAGGGGCGGGACGGGGCATGACTGCGAGCAGAGTCGAGTAGCCAAGTACACAGTACACTGGGCTCGGTCTATGTCGGAGGTTCTCCTCTTGCCCTCAGAGACAGTGGGGAGGAGCCGTGAGGAGCCGAATACACACGACATCTGTGTATCTCGGCGGCGCTAAATTAAAAAACCCATCATGATGCAATTTTGGGCTAGGTTGCAGATGGACACTGGGGAAGGCTGCAGATGGACACTGATCAGGCTGCATTGATGGGCATTTAAAATGTAAGTTGTTTTCCTTAAACTTCCCTCCTAAACTTGGGGTGCGTGTTATACGCCGATGAATACGGTATTTATGTAATATAATGTTATCTTGAGATGGTGATTTGTACTCTTATTTAGCCAGGTTCAACTCTTTTGTTTGGATCCCAAGATATGGTCCTGAAGACACTATACATGAGAAATGCATTGACCTCGCAGATCTAAAAACGCAATACAAGTTATGTGATTTGTGCATATGTTGGAAACACCTTTTTTATAAAATCGGAGACTTTAACATTGAACCATGGCAAAATATAAATATATTGTTTTTACTCATATTTTTAAAAGGCAAGAATAATCTAAAATCCGAATATGTCATCTCATATGTACCAGTAAAGTCCATTATTCTTGTTTCACTTTTTGGTTTATTGTAAGAACAAAGTAAAGTTTATAGTTGGTGAGAATGTAAATATGGAGTCGTAAATTGTTAGCAAACATTTCATAAAAACGCAAAATAATACGGTATCTTCTTTCGTTTAACTTCTTTTGAGCCCGACACTTTAGTTTAAGAGTTTGGGGACAAAGTTCATTGAATGTCTGACAGTTGCTGCCTTAAAAACATGCCATGTCTCCCATCTCCTGAGCTTATAACTATGATAAATATTTTGGCCCTGCCATTATTCACATGTTTCGGAGTATGGGTCTTTAGAATTTAAGCAAGTTTATATTTGTATTTTGCTACTGTGATGTGCTCAGAAGTTGGGAGGCAGCGCAAGAGGCCCTGGACAGTATCAGAAATTCCCATTCTCCAATATGGATTTTTTATTCCTTTTTACATTATGGAGAAAGCCTCAGGAATAGCTGTAACATGCAATGGTGGATGGGGACACCCAAAACTACCAGGGGGGCAGTAAGTCTGAAACTTAGGCAAGAGAATATTGTGGTTGGAGGATCTAAGGCCTAACCTGAAAATACTTGTTCATTGGCTTTCATAAATATGCACTGGCTTTGGCGCTTGCCTCTGATTTGAAACAAGTATGCAGATTTCAAGTTTTGACTTGATTCTGACTTTCCTAATCTGTATGCTTGTTCTGCCAAACCCAAGCCATAAAGAGACTAGTACTTTCAGAAGGATGTCTGGCAATGGTAGCCTATGTATTTCCCTCAACATAGACAAATTACTACTTGTGTTGGCAGAATACGTCTAACAAATGAGTTTCATAAAACAAGAAGACTCGGTAACAAATATTTGTATTTTAGAGAAAGGAGGTGAATTCTGTGATTGCAAACTAGCAAATTGTAAAGCACTGTTGGAAACACTTGGCTTGCAGCTATATATTGAAACTATGCGTAGAAAGCAGCATTCGTCAACTGTGCATTTTGTACACTGTGATGTCTATGAATACAGATGCCTTGGCTTGATGTCCTAAGCAACATCACAGTTGCTATTTTGTGGGGGGGGGGGGGGGGGCTTCAACAATTAATGATTAACTCCTTTTTTTTTTTCTTTCTTTTCTTTTTTTCTTTATTGGAACAAGTGTGAAGGTTGCCGTTGGATTCTGGGGTGACGCTATTGATGTAGAAAAAAAGTTAGTGTGATCTGCAAGAGAATTATAGAATCAATATCCTATTGTGGGCATATATCTATTGATGCCCTCTGATTTTGCAGTCAGCAGTAGTTAAAGTAAGTTCAGAGAAATTCCTGCAGTTATTTTTCTGTTTACACAAAGGTTCTTTTGTATACAGATCAATGGCAACCAAATCAGAAAGAAAAGTATAATAACCTAGTAAAACAAAAAAAGCATACAAAAGAGTAAAAAGAGGATGCACAGCAAGCATGTACAATATTACAGATTTAGAAAACGTAAAAAGGTAAACTTATAATGTATTGTATACCTGTACAGGGAGAAATTCAATGGATGCTATTACTGAAACCCTTTTGAAAATGCATGGCTGTTTCTGGCCTTAGTATTTTCATTGATCCAGAAAAAACAAGCTGCCAGCGAGAGGGAAGCTAGGTATCTGGTCTTCACCTGAACCCCTGGTGATAAGGACGAGTAAAGCAGCAGGAGTAGCATGAGGTCCTCAGGAAGAATTGCCTTGCTGCTGACAACAGATCCTCACACAGAACACGCCGAGTACAAATAATAGGTCAGAGCTGTACTCATGTTCAGACCTGGATAGGTGTCGAAAAAATTAGGCTGGAGAATAAAGCAAAAAATCAGGGCAGACTACAGATAACAGACAACAGCATCCAGTTGTAAGCAAGTACAGCTGACTAAAAGGGCTAGACAGAAAACAAGCCAACATGGGAGATCAGTAGCAGATATCAGATGTATGCCAAACCATAACTAAAGCATCAAATTAATTACTGGAATAGCTTCCAGTAATAGACCACAGATAGATCTAAAACTAGCACCTGTATTGATTCTTGCATCCATTAGCTGCAGGATTGAACATCAGCCAGACGATAGAGCAGGCACATGCCTAAGCACAGCGTACCTGCCTGAACCTTCAGAGGAAATAAAGGTGGAAATGAAGGCTGTTGCATGTAGACTGTAGGAGATATGTAACTGCAGGCAATGCATCATTTCCCAGACTGATAAAAGCTAATTTGGTGTAAATGACCTTTAGTGTCTCCATACTATCCCATAAATTCATAACATAAGCAGAGTTTCAGTCATAAAACAAATGTTACATTATTTAGCTGCATTATATATAAAGAACAACCTTTGGAAAAACAAAAACATTTTTTTCAGGTCTGTTGCTAGAGGGTGCCTCGTAATCCTCCTCTTCCTCTCCAAGGCGCCTGACATCATTTCCCTCGGCGCCCGTACTCGCTAGTGCTCCTGGGAGATGTCTGTCATAATTTCCCAGGAGTCACTGGGCAGCGCTGAGGGCTGTAATCGGCGCTACGGCCGCCGTTGAATTGCGAATGCGCAAGATCGAGAGGTGCATGCTGGTTACCCAGCATGCACCTCTACAAAGATATTCCAGGAAGCGATATCAATGTGGGCATCACATGCCCACATTAACGATGGAAACGGACACAAACCAAGGAATACAAAAAAATACAGTAAGGCATTTATATATTTGAAAAATATATCTAGATCATTGTATATTATTTTAATTACAGTAGCAATAATACTAGGATCCAAAAAAAAAAAAAAACTCTGCTTTTAAGTTTCTACTGTCAAATGACTTGTTTACATTACAGTTGGAGAATCTACTGCAGTAGTGTGACACCAGGGGCGGACTGACCATTCGGCCACTCGGGCACTTCCGAGGGCCCCGGGCCACTAGGGGACCCCATCAGGGTTGCCAGCCTCAGTAAAACCAGGGACAGTATGTAAAAATCTGTGTTTTTTTTACATCTGTTTCTGAAATGTCCCTTACCGACATCCTTTTGGTCCAAAAAAAAATGAGATTATAGCTGCCCCACCTCTCCAGTACCTTCTCAGCCAATAGAAACATGTCTGTGTGTACATGTATGTGTATACTGTGTGATTGTATACTGTGTGATTGTATACTGTGTGTGTGTATACTGTGTGGCCCCATAATCTCTGATTGCCTGGGGGCCCCATAATCTTCTATTGCCCGGGGGCCCCATGAGTTGTCAGTCCACCTGTCATGAACTAAGTACTCACCGAGGCCAAGATGCCGAGAGCGGTTGCCCTTGCGACTCGGCGCCCACTGCCCTGAAGGTGACACAGGGACGGTTGGCACCAAGAGGCACAAGCCACCGGTGGGATGGTGACCAGGCGGGGGCTCCTGATGTTGTAGAGTAGGGTAGACTGGAGCAGGTTAGTACGTCCACGAAGTCCTAGTTGAGACACAGCAAACAGACTGGGGATCAAACACAGGCAGGTTAGGTAAATGCAGGCCGAGGGTCAAACACTGGTAGATTAGGTACAAAGGTATCCTTGAGCAGGAGAGTCCAAGGCAGGCTAGGGATCAAACACTGGCAGGTTCAGAAGAGAGAGTCCAAGGTACAGGCCAAAGGTCCAGGGCAGGAGAAGGTAACAAATCCAAGTAGGCAAGCCAAAGGTCAAGGTCAGGAGAAGGCAGAGTAGTCAGGACGATCCGGGTTTGGCAACAGGTAAGACAATCTTCAAGGGTCAAGTACAGGATACAAACAGGAAGCAGCTGTCAGACGAACCAGCGTCTGTCTGGGCACGGAGGCCCTCCTTTTATAGGGCCGTTGAGGTCACATGAGGTGATGCCGCGCTACTGCGCATGCGCGCGCGCCGCTTGGCGGGAACACGAGTGCGCACGCGCCGCCGCATCTTCTCCCTGTCACTGGCTATGAGCCGGGAAGCTGAACCCGTGCGCCTGCGCACTAGCGTGCGCAGCGGACGGAAGCCCTGACAGTGCCCCCCCCTGAGGGGCGGCCTCCGGACGCCCAGGCTCTCCATCAATTCAGGGTGTTCTTGTCGGAAGATCTTGATTAATCTTGGGGCATGGAAGTTTCTGGATGGTTCCCAAGAATTATCCTCTGGTGGATAGCCCTTCCATTTTACTAAAAATTGAAGCTGACGACCCACCTTCCTGCAGCCGAGTAACGACTCTACCTCGTATTCTTCCACTCCATCAATTGTTATAGGTGGAGGAGGAACTTCTTCTCTGTTTGGAAAAGGACTGGGGACCAAGGGTCTCAGTAGGGAGGCATGAAATACTGGGTGTATTCTGTAGGAACTGGGTAAGGCGAGTTCAAAAGCTACAGGGTTTACCATCTTCTTTATTTCGAATGGTCCAATGAACTTGGGACCCAACTTCCTTGCAGGACACGCGATCTTAAGATGGGTAGTTGCCAGCCATACCTTCTCTCCAATCTTGAAATGAGGATTCTCCTTCCTCCCCTTGTTGTGATACTTTTTATATCCCTCCTGGGCGTGTTGCATGGCGTCCTGAAGTCTTTTGAAGTTGGTTTGAATGTAACTTATCCGTTCTTGTACAGCGGGAACCCGTGATTCAGAGACAACATTAGGGAGAAAAGATGGATGAAACCCAAAGTTAGCCCAAAACGGAGTCTGATTTGTGGTCGAATGGGAAGAGTTATTATATGCAAATTCTGCAAAAGATAATAGAGAGG
Organism: Lithobates sylvaticus; assembly: GCA_028564925.1. Classification (NCBI taxonomy): domain Eukaryota; kingdom Metazoa; phylum Chordata; class Amphibia; order Anura; family Ranidae; genus Lithobates; species Lithobates sylvaticus. The sequence goes on along the minus strand of CM053037.1, from coordinate 34,000,968 downwards.
ACCAGTCGTCTTGTGCGGAAGAACAGAAACATCGTAAGTATTGTTCAAGAGTTTGATTAGTGCGTTCAGTTTGTCCATTACTTTGTGGGTGGTAGGCAGATGAAAGACAAATGTTGATATCCAAGGTTTTGCAAAGTTCTTTCCAAAATTTTGAGGTGAATTGTGGGCCCCTATCCGAGACGATGCTCTTGGGTACCCCATGGAGTCTAACAACCTCCTTGACAAAAATGTTGGCGGTCTCCAGGGCAGAGGGGGTGCCGATCATGGGCAAAAAGTGACTCATTTTGGACAGCCGATCCACTACCACTAGGATAGTAGTGAAGCCTTGTGATGGAGGTAATTCCACGATGAAATCCATCGAAATGTCAGCCCAAGGTCGTTCTGGGATGGGTAGAGGCCTTAGTAACCCCCATGGCCTTGCTCTAGGACCCTTATTTCGTTGACATGTAATACAGGAGGATACGTATTTTTGGCAGTCACTTCTCCAGCCTGGCCACCAAAAGGTGCGAGAGATATGTTCTGCTGTTTTCCGTACCCCAAAGTGCCCAGCTAGTTTATGATCATGTAGAGCTTTCAGGACTACAGGTCTCACCTCTGTAGGGACGAAAATCTTGTCTTGGAGCCAGAATAAATTTTCACGTCTCTCTAGGGTGTCCAGAATGGGATCCTTGCAGTGAGCCGAAGCGGTGGATAGAGTGGAGATCAGGTCAGTAGGTGTGAGTAGTAGAAAGTTCTGAGGAGTAAGAATGGTGCTGGGTTCTGATACCTGCGAGGACTCTGGGAAGATACGGGATAGAGCATCTGCCTTGCCGTTCTTTGATCCTGGCCGATAGGAAATGTGGAATGTGAACCTTGAAAAGAAGAGTGCCCAACGGGCTTGACGGGGTCTTAAGCGTTTAGCAGTGCGAAGGTATTCAAGATTTTTATGGTCTGTAAAAATGGTAATTGGGTGGACTGCTCCTTCGAGGAGGTATCTCCACTCCTCCAGCGCGGATTTAATGGCCAATAGCTCCCGATCGCCAACGTCATAGTTCTTCTCGGCCGGATTGAGCCTTCGGGAGGCGAAGGCCACTGGGTGCAGCAGGGCTTTCGGCCCATGGCGTTGGGAGAGGATGGCGCCTGTGGCTGACTCCGAGGCGTCCACTTCCAGAACAAAAGGTAGCAGTGGGTCTGGGTGCCGTAGGATAGGAGCAGACGTGAAGAGGGTCTTTAGTTTGACAAAAGCTTCCTGGGCCTCCTGGGACCACTGGAAACGGCTGTGTAGGCGGGTCAGTTGGGTGATGGGGCTCACAATAGCAGAGAAACCGGCGATGAACCTCCTGTAAAAATTGGCAAAACCGATGAATCTTTGTACAGCTCTTTTATCCTTAGGAGGTGGCCAGTCTACCACTGCCTTGACCTTTTGTGGGTCCATGGAGGTGCCTTTAGTGGAGATGATGAACCCCAGAAACTGTACGGTAGATCTTTCAAACTCGCATTTCTCAGCTTTAAGATAGAGCTGATGGGCTCTGAGGATGGTGAGGACCTTTCTGACGTGTTCCCGATGTAGCTCCAGAGTAGCTGAAAAAACGAGAATGTCGTCTAGGTACACGACTAAAAAGTCATCCAAATATTTTCTAAAAATGTCATTAACCAGGTGCTGAAAAGTGGCTGGAGCATTACATAGGCCAAATGGCATCACCAAGTATTCATAGTGGCCAAAGCGAGACCTGAAGGCCGTCTTCCACTCATCCCCTGCACGGATTCTGACAAGGTTGTAGGCACCCCTTAAGTCGAGTTTAGAGAAAACTTTAGCTGACCGGAACCGCTGGAAGAGTTCAGGAATAAGTGGTAGAGGATATCGGTTCTTGATAGTGATTTTATTAAGTTCTCGATAATCAACACAGGGCCTGAGTGAACCATCTTTCTTTCCAACGAAGAAAATACCAGCCCCTGCTGGAGAGGTGGATGGCCGGATAAAGCCCTTCTCGAGATTCTCATCAATATAGGCCTTGAGGGCCTTTAGTTCGGTCTCTGACAGAGGAAATATGCGCCCAAAGGGAATTGCGGAGCCTGTGAGCAATTCGATGGGGCAGTCATAGGCCCGATGTGTTGGTAGATGGTCGGCCTTCTTTTTGTCAAAGACATCTTTAAAGTCCTGATAGACCGGGGGAATGTGTTGAAGATTCTCTGATGTCGAGATAACCGATAGGACAGAGCAGGGAGTTGGAGAGATGCAGTGTTGGTGACAATATGGTGATGAGAAGGAGACCTCCTTCCTATTCCAGTGAATTTGGGGGTCATGAGCTTGCAGCCAAGGAAGTCCAAGGATGATTGGAAACATTGGAGAAGATATAAGATCAAACCGTAGAAACTCTTGGTGGCCGGAATCTGTGGTGGTGAGGATAGGTGAAGTCTCCTGAGTTACTGGACCAGACTGTGGAAGGGACCCATCAGCTAAATGGACCAATAGAGGATTTGCCTTGTTGAAGCAAGGAACGTGCCATTCCTTGGCGATAGAGATATCCAGGAAGCAGCTGCAAGCCCCTGAGTCAATCACGGCTGGTAGCCGGATCTTCCTTCCCGCTAGCTGTAGGGAAACAGAAAGAGTCACATAAGTTTGGGTCCGATTGACGGCTTGACAATTCATGAAAGGCTGAGGTGGCAACTTACTAGGCCGGATGGGACAATTCAGGAGGAAATGTCCTGAACCCCCACAATAGAGGCACAGATTGGATCTCCGTCTTCGTTGCCGTTCTTCCTGGGTAAGGTGGGGACGGACTAAACCCAACTGCATTGGTTCCCCTTCAGGGGCCGCTGGACCGGATGGGACGGTCGGATAGGCAGCTGGCATCCTTGGGGAAACCCATATTGGTCGGGACCCTTGTATACGTTCTGAGCGACGTTCCCGCATACGTCGATCCAGTTTGGTGGCTACCTGGATCAACTCCTCCAACGAAGTAGGAGGCTCCACCCGGGCTAACTCGTCCTTCAGACTCTCCCTTAATCCCAGTCGATACTGGTAGAGGAGGGCTGCCTCATTCCAGGTGGTATCGGCAGACCATTTGCGGAACTCCGCCGTATAGTCCTCTACAGGCCTTTTACCCTGAGAGAGGGTATGCAGGGTGGCTTCAGCCGTGGCCTTACGTTGGGGGTCATCGTAGAGTTGGCCCATTGCTTCAAAGAATGTATCAACAGTATTAAGGAGAGGGTTCCTTTGTTCCATGAGACCATGGGCCCAAGATTGGGGTTCCTCGGATAGAAGGGAGATGATAAACCCGACTTTGACAATCTCTGAGGAGAAGGTTCGGGGTTGCAGGGCAAGGTACAGGGAACAAGCATTTTTGAAGGACCTGAACTTCCTGCGATCACCCGAAAATCGTTCTGGAATTGGTACCTTGGGTTCAGGCACGGCCATCATCATGGCAGGTGGAGGTTGAGCCTGAGGTGCAGAAGTCCCACTAGTAGACCCGGAAGCTGAACTTGCTAGAGGGGCGGCCGTGGTCAGTTGTTGGAGTCGAGTATCGACTTGAGCATAACCTTCCTGTAGTTTCTGTACCGCTTCCGTGAGGGCAGACACCTGCTGACATAACATGTCCAGTGGGGAAACCGCTCTGTTGGCCTCTGTCATGGCTGGTTCGTACTGTCATGAACTAAGTACTCACCGAGGCCAAGATGCCGAGAGCGGTTGCCCTTGCGACTCGGCGCCCACTGCCCTGAAGGTGACACAGGGACGGTTGGCACCAAGAGGCACAAGCCACCGGTGGGATGGTGACCAGGCGGGGGCTCCTGATGTTGTAGAGTAGGGTAGACTGGAGCAGGTTAGTACGTCCACGAAGTCCTAGTTGAGACACAGCAAACAGACTGGGGATCAAACACAGGCAGGTTAGGTAAATGCAGGCCGAGGGTCAAACACTGGTAGATTAGGTACAAAGGTATCCTTGAGCAGGAGAGTCCAAGGCAGGCTAGGGATCAAACACTGGCAGGTTCAGAAGAGAGAGTCCAAGGTACAGGCCAAAGGTCCAGGGCAGGAGAAGGTAACAAATCCAAGTAGGCAAGCCAAAGGTCAAGGTCAGGAGAAGGCAGAGTAGTCAGGACGATCCGGGTTTGGCAACAGGTAAGACAATCTTCAAGGGTCAAGTACAGGATACAAACAGGAAGCAGCTGTCAGACGAACCAGCGTCTGTTTGGGCACGGAGGCCCTCCTTTTATAGGGCCGTTGAGGTCACATGAGGTGATGCCGCGCTACTGCGCATGCGCGCGCGCCGCTTGGCGGGAACACGAGTGCGCACGCGCCGCCGCATCTTCTCCCTGTCACTGGCTATGAGCCGGGAAGCTGAACCCGTGCGCCTGCGCACTAGCGTGCGCAGCGGACGGAAGCCCTGACACCACCCCTGTGTGACACCATCATTTGACGTTGCATTGGTTGCTGGTATAAGGGAAAATCTCTTTGAGATCTAGAGATATGCATTACATTTGAATAAACTTTTTGTTAGCCATCCAGATTTGAAAAATAAACTAAACTCCAGAATTATTATTATTATTATACAGGATTTATATAGCGCTATCTAGAGCTTACAATCTAGGAGGGAGGGTCAATTAATACAAAAGGTAATAGCTGTGGGGGGTGAGCTGATGGAGGAAGCAAAACAGTGTATTCGTTAGAAGCAGGATAGGCTTTTTTAATCACTTGCTGACCGGCGCACGACGATATACGTCGGCAGAATGGCAAGTGCAGGCAGGAGGGCGTATATATAAGTCCCTCCTTAATGCCTGTCCGTGCCATCGGGAGCGTGCCGTGAGCGGCGCGCTCCCGCGCCGGTCGGGACCTCCGTGAGTCCGGTCCCCGCGGACTCGATCGCCGTGGGGACCCCCGCAATCGTCTCACGGGAAGGCTGAACGGGGAGATGCTGAGATAAACAGCATCTCCCCGTTCTGCCTAGCAACTAGTGACGCAGATCTCTGCTCCCTGTGATTGGAGCAGAGATCAGCATTCACTAGCTGACAGCCACGCCCCCCCACAGTAAGAAACACACCCCTAGGCATACTTAACCCTTACACTGCCCCCTTGTGGTTAACCCGTCACTGCCAGTGTCATTTATACAGGAATCAATGCATTTAAATAGCATTGATTGCTGTATAAATGACAATGGTCCCAAAAATGTGTCAAATGTCCGATGTGTCCGCCATAATGTCGCAGTCACAAAAAAAATTGCAGATCGCCGCCATTACTAATAAAAAAAAATTAATAAAAATGCTATAAAACTATCCCCTATCTTGTAAACGCTATAACTTCTGCGCAAACCGATCAATAATCGCTTATTGCGATTTTTTTTACCAAAAATATGTAGAAGAATACGTATCGGCCTAAACTGAGGGAAAAAAAAGTTTTTTTATATATTTTTTAGGGATATTTATTATAGCAAAAAGTAAAAAATAATTTTTTCAAAATTGTCGCTCTATTTTTGTTTATAGCGCAAAAAATAAAAACCGCAGGGGCGATCAAATACCACCAAAAGAAAGCTCTATTTGTGGGGAAAAAAGGACGTCAATTTTGTTTGGGAGCCACGTCGCACGACCGCGCAATTGTCAGTTAAAGCGACGCAGTGGCGAATCGCAAAAAGGGGCCTGGTCCTTTGGCTGCAAATTGGTCCGGTCTGAAAGTGGTTAAAGAGAAGGGTTTTTAGGGATTGTCTAAAGATGAATAGGGGACAGTCGGACAGATTGGGGTGTAGGGAGTTACAAATGATGGGAGAAGCTCTGGAGAAATCCTGGAGGTGAGCATGGGAGGAGGTGACAAGGGAGCTAGAGAGGAGGAGGTCTTGGGAGGACCAAAGAGAGTGGCTTGGTTGGTATTTTGGGACTAGGTTAGTGATGTAGCTGGGGGCAGAGTTATGGATGGCTTTGTAAATTATTGTTAGTACTTTGAATTTTATTCATTGGGTGAGTGGAAGCCAGTGGAGGGATTGGCAGAGAGGGGTGGAGGACACTAAATGGTTGGTAAGGTGGATGAGTCTTGCAGTGGCATTCATTATGGGCTGAAGGGGGGGATAGTCTATATAAAGGTAATCCAGTGAGGAGGGAGTTGCAGTAGTCAAGGCGAGAGATAACGAAGGAGTGAATTAGAAGCTTGGTGGCATCATTCGTTAAAAAGCGGCGTATTCTATAAATGTTGCGGATGCTAAGGCGGCATGATTTGGACAGGGATTGGATGTGGGACTGAAAGGACAGTTCAGAGTCTAAGGTTACCCCTAGCACCCTGGCATGTGGGGACGGACTGATAGATGTGCCATTGATCTTGACAGAGAAGTCAGGGAAAGGGGAAATTATTATTATTATTTTTTTTTTTTCATATTCATGGGTTAAAATGAGATGTAGCCATAAAGTGTATTTCTCACAGAGCGCTGGTGACCACTGAGAATAGCTGACACAGCTGGGAATGTTTGGTCATTGTCACAGAAGCCAGTGCGCATACAGCACTGGGGATTGTGAATCTGTAGACATTGGTAGACAGGCCTGTGAATATTTGCTCAGCGTGTGATGAAAAGCAGACATGACTGGGGATGTTTACATGCTCAGCATGCAGGAAGGGAACAGGCAATGGAGATTGTCTGGCTGCCCAACCATTCATTCATTAGGATAAGAAGCTACTGGCTTTCATTTTTAAGCTAAAACTAATTGACACAAAGGGGAATTCTTGGGTGTAAATAGCCTGATATACTTTAATTCTGCTAAGATATCCATTGTATTAAGGAAACCATAAGAACTATACAAAGGGATTTTCAAGGTGCATAAACTCAATAATAGAAAAGGCTTGTTATAAAAAGATCTTTACAATTCCAATTACTTTCCAAGGATTTTTGGTAATCGCATTAGACAAGACGGTTTGTATTTTTGTTAATAAAGGAATTCTGTGCTGAAAGCAAATGGCATTACCTATCTGCAGATGCCTCTTTACCTGACTGCCATGGTGATCTAATGGCTTTGGTACTTTTCTAAGTCACTGGTCAGGAGGCAATACACAGATCCAGATTTCTTACTTCACTCTGATTTGCTTTATTTATGTTTGTTCCAGTTTAGAGACTCGGTATTGCACCCATTGGATCAGCATGAGAGCCAGGCAATGGCAGCACCTGGATATCGCACAGCAGAAGTGACTAGACATGTGCGATTAGTTTCGTACAAATCGGAAATTCGTACAAATTTTTCGAAATTCGTACAAATTTTTACGAATACGAATTCTGTACGAAATACGAAATTTTGTTTACGAATTTCGGATCCAAATTATCCGAATCCAAACTACCAAATGACGAATTTCAACTAATACGAAAGAAATTATAGCGGATATAACGAATGTTTCGAATGAATTCGAGATTCAGTATAACGAATTTCGACACTCTACGAATAATATCGAATTATCCAAAAACGTATTAACGTTACATAACACAAGTCTATTGTCTATTGTTCACCAATCACTCAGAGGAAGTACGAAATACGAAATTTCGTATTCGGAAATTAAATTTCGTATTTCGTACTTCCTCTGAGTGATTGGTGAACAATAGACAATAGACTTGTGTTATGTAACGTTAATACATTTTCGGATAATTTGTTATTATTCGTAGAGTGTCGATATTTGTAACGATTCGTAACGATATTAACGATTCGTAACGATTCATACGGAATTCGTTTTTCGTGCAAATCCGAATTAAATTTCGTACACAAATTACGAATTTTTTTTTTTTTACACGAAATGGAACGGAACAAAACAAATTTTTTGACGGCTCCCATGTCTAGAAGTGACTGCTTGTGAATGGTTTTTGGTTTACAATAACAACTGTACACAGCACAATGGTGTTCTGTGCATATCATTTAGCCCTCAACCAATGAAGTAATTGGTACAATAAATATTATTGTACCTATGTATTAACTTGTCTAATCCCCTAGTTAGCTAGTCTATTAAAACTCTGATCACATGTTACTGTTGATATCACAATAATACAAGGTAAGCTATGAAACCAAGCACACGGCTTAATAAAACAAAATCATATTTATTTCCCAAGAAAATAGGAAAAAAAACGCTAACTTGAGAATACTCAAAGATATTGCGATATTACAAATCACAATTTTCAGGCCCCACCCCTGTCCCTTCTAAGAAAAGGCAAAACACATATTGATGGGAAGATACTCAATTCCACCCAGAAGCACTAATGCTAACACACGGTCAGATTTTTCCGACGGGAAATTTTGGAAGTGAGCTTGTTGTCGGAAAGTCCAACCGTGTGTATGCTCCATCGAACATTTGCTGTCAGACTTACAAATGTTTGATAACAGGTTCTCAAATTTTCCGCCAACAAAACTTTGTTGTCGAAAAGTCAGATCGTGTGTACACAAGTCGACGCACAAAAGTTCACGCATTCTCGGAATCAAGCAGAAGGAGCTGCACTGGCTATTGAACTTCCTTTTTCTCGCCTCACCGTACGGCTTGTATGTCACTGCGTTTCCACTTTCGTAATTGCTGGCCAACATTTGTGTGACAGTGCGTATGCAAGACAAGTTTGAGCCAACAACCTTCGAACAAAAATCCACAGTTTTGTTGGCGGAAAGTCCGATCGTGTGTACGCGGCATTCGAAATGCCTGATGGATCTGGCTTCAAGTGATTAGGTAGCACATAGATGAAAAGTAAATTGAATGGAATTTATATTAGCACAGTGGCTGGTGTCATCAGTGCTGATTGATTGTTGCCTGAAGTTCTCTTTTAAATGTCAGAGCAAGCTGATATAAATTATGCCCAGCTTGTTTGTAAGTGAAAGTAGTAGTGGTATAAATATCCACTTTAACATATATTAATGCCAGTATTTAATCGCACAGTATGAGAGAAGCGGGCAGAGCTGGAAATATTTTGATGTTCAGGGTGCAGTGAAGCGGTAGACAGAATTGCTCTTTCTCTGCTATCCTGGCAGAACAATCTGAGAGCAGCAGGATGGAAAAGAGCGACTGGACTGAATGCCAGGCTATAGCTGTGCTCATCTAATGCGCACTTTCTGTACATGTGACTCTGATAGCAGACATGGGGCCACTTCTGCTCACAAGACCGAGCTACACAGAACGTTCCTCTACGGCATAAAGAAAGATTGTTATATTGTGATTACATGTGTAGAAATAACCGCTTCATATAGCTTGATATTCACTCATCGGTGTACACAGATTCCTCTGCGAATAGAGTCGTGTACTCTTTTTAAGATTGCTTTGCTAAATGTGACAACTCCTGCATTCATCCACACTACTAAACTGTCTTCAGCTACAGCTTCATGATCAGTGACATTCTATTCAAGTAATACAGATTATATATTTATTAAGTATTGATTTTTTTTCTGAAATTCTGCAGTGCTTTAGATACAGAGACAATTTGCTATAGGTCTATAGACCATGTAATATCTCTACCGCAGGGACACAGGCAGATGAAGAATTTTTTTAATCGATTAATTTAGATTAATTATAACGCACATACAGATCCAACTACTTTTAGCTGATCTCCTTGCATTGCAACTTTGCATCAGTCAGTGGTAAATGTGGTATACACTATATACAATCACCCGACACTAGTTAGTTTCCACAATCCATGACTTAACTTCACAGTTCACACAAATACGTTTTAAATTCAAACTGTTGCAGTTTTTTTCCACAGTAGCATGACAATCCCTCCACCTCCAGTCTAACTAATCAGTCTGACCTTATGGCATGGACCCCTGTGCAAACAGGTGGTCATGCAAGGGGGTATCAAAAGGGTTAACATGGACAATAAACTTCTATCACCTCTCCTTAGATCTCAGCAAGGACGCCAGGTCATGGGTAGAAAGAAAAGATCTAAGTGCTCACCACTTAAGTATAAGATTTAATTTTTGTGTTCAAATACAAACTACTCACATAAAGATGATAAAACCACAGCATGTAAAGCCGTCAATCGTGTTAGTTCCGTAGGGCAGCAGCAGGTGACGTCATGCGTAGCTCCTCCCCGTATGCGTTACGTTCAATCAGAACGTCACCGGACTCCTCCCCCCTTCCCTTCGTTAGCAGACGGAGGCACTTGGGGAAGGGGGGAGGAGTCTGGTGACGTCACCGGATCTCCGACGGAACTCCCTGAAGACCCTGAAGCTGGCGGAAAGGTGATCGATCAAAAAAATTAACGATTAATCGAGGAATTAATCGTTAATTTCCGCAGCCCTTGTAGAAATATATCAGTCTGACAGTGTTTTTAGATTGTGGGAATAATTCAGATCATATAAAGAAAACACATGCAAATATGTGAAGAACATGCAGTGTTTCTTATGCTATTGCCTCTGGGACACCAGTGTTGCAAAGCGAGTGCAAACTAAAGATAAGAAAAATAAGGAACAAACACCCTCGGAGGAATTCTGAAGACTCTTTAGGTAAAGGTGAAGTGTAGCGAAAATATTTTTTCTCTACAGCTTTAGTTACATTACTTACCGTACCTATAATGAAGTATGCTCTATGATGTGCAGGCTGCTGGATTCTGTAGAAATCTTCATTGCCGTGCTGCCCGGTCCTCTTCCTGCTTCTGAACGTCCATTGCTGTGTGATTTATCAGCTTTGGGTCTCCAGGCTCAGCTGCACCAAAGATGATACGTGTCTTTCTATTGATCTATCAGAATAATGAGCTGCTTCACTGGCCAATAGGGATGTTCAGGAAGGGCAAGCTAAATCTTTACCGATGATCTGGGGACTTGCAATTAACCACACACACATATACAAGTTTCAGCACTTTCTCACTGACCATTTTGCAAAAACCTTTGATTATTATTATTTCACAGGATTTATATATATAAAGAATGTGTTGCCTCGAATGATGTTTAGAAACAAAGTAGGGGTGGGTATCATCATCCTGATTGAATTAGTAGAGAAAGGGACGGGTTGGGATTTATATAGCGCCAACCGTTTACGCAGCGCTTTACAAAATGTACCATTAAAGTGGATGTAAACCCTCACATAACGTAGTAGCAGAAAAACACTGGACTTAGTGCTTTGGAGAGCGATAAGAAAACACTAGAGATAGCTGTGCACAGGTTAAATTTAATGAATCGGGTTTACATCCACTTTAGCCTATACCCAGTGAAGCGAACAGCCTCAGATGATACATAGGGATGAAACAAATCTCCCTACATATGTTTTACATGTATATCTGCTGTCTTCAACTTGCTATATTCTTTAGAAAGTGCACATCGTGTTATGCCGCATACACGCGATTGGAACTTTAGCCAGCAAATGACTGATGTGAGCTTTTGGTCGAAAAATGCGACCGTGTGTATGCTCCATCGATCTTTTTCTGGTGGAATTTCGGCCAGCAAGAGGTATGTTCTCAATTTTTCAGACGGAAAAAGTTTCTATCATCTGTGGCAATTCCGAGACGCAAAATTCCAACGCATGCTCGGAAACAATTTGACGCATTGAACTTCATTTTCGCGGCTCATCGTAGTGTTGTACGTCACCGCGTTCTTGGCGGTTGGAATTTGGTGTGACCGTGTGTGCGCAACACAAGCTTGAGCGGAATTCTGATTGTGTGTACGCGGCATTAGAGATTTTCTCTTCCTGTTCAGCACTGGGAGTGAATTCTTGGCATACAGCCAAGGCAGCTGATTGGAGGAAAGGCACATACCCCCTTCACATGAAGGAAGGAATATGCAGGGCTGTGCTGTGAATAGACAAGCTCTCTGATCATTTTTTTTCAGCAACCTCCCCCGACACAAATTTCAGGCTGCTTTTACCTTGATTGATGGAGAACTTGTCAGAAGTTATCATGCTGATAACAGAAGAACGGAGCAGCAGAAAAACACTAGAATTATTGCTTTGGAGAGAGATAAGAAAACATATAGATGAGATAGATGTGCCCAGCTCAAATTTCATGAATCGGGTTTACATCCACTTTAGCCTAGGTTCACACTGAAAGCGGGATTGAAATCGTGCGAGTTCAGCTGAACTTGCATGATTTCATTCCCGCATGTCAGTCCCGACTTTGACGTGTGGCCCTGCTCATATGATAGACAGAACAGTGGCCCAATGCGGGGCCAGGAGGCGTGGCTGTGAGTGACGGAGCGCTGGGTACACAAGAGATCGCGGCTCTATGTAATTCAGCGGCGATCGCTCCTCTTCCCTCAGAAAAAACAGGAATCGGTGTATAACACGCACCTACAATTTTCCCCTGATTTTAAAGTGGATGTAAAACCACTCTCATCCTTTCTAAACTACTGCAATATTGGTTATCTAGAAGGATACACATGCCTCCTGCATGTATACTTATCTGTCAAATGTCTCCCCTCTGTCTGCTATGAGACCCGAAAAACTGCAGATTTTGTGGGTGGGTCTGTTTTCCAGGACTCAGTGGGTGGAGTCATGATGTCAGTAGACTCCCCGCCCACCTCTACACTCCCCTTATCAACATGCATTTTCTCCTGTGTATTTCTTACACTGAACTTCTGCTATGATCTCTAACATCCAGTCAAAACCCAGAAAAGTCCCCACATGACTTCAGCATGCCAAATCATGCTGAGGTGTGGAACAGCCAATCCTTGCAGAGCTGCTGAAGAAAGGAGTGGGGTGGGAATTAAAAAATAATGCATGTCTCAGGCTAGTGCACGAGATATGTAAATCACCTGTCAATCACAGCAAGGGGGAGGAACGGACAAAGTTTTTTTTAGTTTGTCCGTTTTATTTCACTGAAAAAAGATATGAGGATTGCTCAGAGCTGGATTAACTCTTTGTGGCACGACTGGGCACAGCTGATCTGAAATCCCATACTCTATATTGTGCCAGACAAAAAAAAAACTTTGGGTTTACATCTACTTTAAGGGGGAAAAAGTGCGTGTTATATGCCGATAAATGCGGTACTTTTGGGAATCGGTGCAGCGCCGCAACGATTCAGACAGTGCCATTGCCGGCAATAGCCGCTGATTTAGCATGCAATTTGACATGCCAAATCGCTGCAATGTGAACCTAGGCTTAATGTTATAATATAAACCCTGTAAAAAAAGCTGTCCGTATTTTGAAGAGGGGTGTTTGCCTGCATTTCTTAAGGAGTGTTACCAAACATCTCCTTATTTGTATTACTTATTTTACAGAACTGTTGAAAAAATATTTAACTCACGTGCAGCACTACCATTGCAATGTGCAATCTGCAATTCATAAACTTGCAGAGAATGTGGAGGCGACTAGAAGATTCTAGGTTACTTAATTTGCAAAGAATCCTCTTGCTCCCCTCTGCAGTTGCATTTGCTCATGAAGGTCCAATTATATCAAAAATAAATGACGAAAAAGCAAAACCAAATGATAAACAGTTTGTTTTCATACTGTCCTCTTTCCAAGATGCTCTAAGCATTGACCTTCTGTTACCGCCATGCATTGTAATTCCACTGCTGTGTGCAGAACCAGCCCCATACTGCTATACTGAATATTATTACACATTTACATACATTATTTGATTAGTTAATTACTTTCTGTTTTGACACATTTTGTAGACAAGTCCCCGCATCGGAGGACAATATAGGGTTTTTCTTTGCTTGTTTGTATATTAACAAATTCTTTTTTTTTTTCTAGAATGGAATAGGCTGCAAAGGACTATATAATTTTAGTGATGGATAAATACGAATCTATTCAGAGAAAATTGGTTTTGTGGAAACAACTAATCAGACCCATACAATCTTGCCTACACATGCACCTTTTTTGCGTATACACATGATCTGCTTATCCCTGCCTATGGAGACGAGAGTTATAACTACTCACCAATGCTTTGTCCCCATGGATGAACAAAACCATTGGCTGAAACTTTATAATTCACCAGGTCCCCTGTGTCACCAATGTCCATCTCCCAATGTCCTTTGATATGACTGATCTCTTTGACTGAATGGGAAGATTTTCACATGGATGCTCAAAAAAAATCCATATGCTCTAATAATCACCAGTTTATGGATGCTTTTAATACTAAAGTTATTATCTGTAGTTCCTCACCAACACAAAGAAGCACCTAAAGATGAATTCAAGACATACTATATTGTACATAGTAATATGGGTCCAGGGAACCATTATAACTGTAACGGACCCCCGTCGCACTCCACTTGAGTGCTTCCGTCAGTACACTGCTTCCTCCAATCTGGACCAGTTTTACCAACCTAACAGATTGAAATTTACTGACACGACACCCAAAATTTACTGGCACAGCCACGTTTTTTACTGGCATTTCCAAAAGTTACAAAATTACAGTTTTAAGTACAAATTTCACTATTTAGGCTACAAACAAGTGCAATATGTAATTAGCAGTGTGATTTAAGGCAAAAACATATTTCTTTTTTTATTTTCAATATAGTAAGTAAGTAGCTCAGGGACAGGAGGGCAAGAAATTAGAATGGGTGGCACTCACATGAAATTGACTCTCACGGTGATACTGAAGTGTTCAGCAGTACAGATTACCCGCATGACACGTCCCAGTGACAGTTTCTCTCCAAGCCAGGTGGTCCCTCCAGTCCAAACAGCACTGATGTTCCCGCTCCGGGCCTGCCTTGCTCCCCTCCCGCTGACCCACACACAAGGCTCTGCTTGGCTCCCTTGCACCATGACATCACAGGACATGCTCAGGCACCGCCTCCATCAGAGCTGCCCAAACACACTGTAGCAGGCACTCGTAGGGTCTCGGCTGGCACCGGGCCGAGCGTCACAGTCGTATTTTTTACTGGCAACCTTTTTCTTTTTACTGCCATTTACTGGCAGGAGAAAATTGCATGTTTTTTACTGGCTGCCAGTAAAAATACTGACGGTTGGCAACACTGATCTGGACCTTCAGATATCAGATTTTACAGCCGAATAGTGTAACCAAGAACCAGACGAGACTAGCTCAGTTACAAAGCTGAAACATGAACTGTTTTTTGGAACACAGGTACACAGAGGTAACACTCGGGACAATTCCCCCCCCCCCTTTGCATTCAGGGTAGGGTAGACTGTCCAATCAGCAGATTGGACAGTTGATTGGAGGAGGTGGAGAGCGTGACGTCACTGCTACTTGCCTGGAATTATTGGGAAGAGAGGCCTCAAACAGTCTTTATTGCCTCATAGCCACCAATCATGTTCAAACCTGTTCTGGAAAAAGAAAATAAGAGAAGGAGCATTAGAAGCTCTTTGGGGGTTATGTAGAAGTGCAAGCAGTCTTTCCTTTAGGTAAGGCAATATATATGGGCCAATTTGACCCAATTTCCAATTAAGCGTTTTGCAAAGGAAAAAAAGCTGCATGGAGTGTAATTAACTGTGGTAGGACACTCTCTAAATTGGTGATCCGCAACTAGTAATAGAGGGGTGCATGTAGCTCTCTAGTACATCTTGGTCAAGATTGGTAGCCTTGCTAATATATGTTAGTGTGTAGGTCCACTGAGTCAGGGGAATCCCAAGTCCACTTATCTTAGGGAAAATCACTGGGTGTGGAGTCACCACAAGAAATCTTTTATTTTGGGTAGGCACTTTGATACTAGCCTCTTTTGGGACATAAAAGAGCATACGCAGCAGGGGTGCCCAACCTTTTGAAGGCCGAGGGCCACTTGGTAACCAGTTGCTGGCCAATGAGAGGAGTGGGCAGATGACAGGTCTGTGTCCAGTCTGCATATGCAAAGCAGACACAGCCCAATCTACTCTATGGACCCTCTGATTCAATCAGATGGAAGGGGACGGATCCACTTCAGTTTTTTTTTAGCAGATCGGATTGGAGGTAGACGGGTTTAAACACACAAGTCTGTTTACATCTGCCGCTCCATGGAGTTGAATGGAGGGTCCGATTGGGTCAGACCGATCATGTTAAAGGGGCCTAAGCCTGCTTTTAGACTGATGGTCTGCAGTCTACCAACAACGTGGGTGCGGCGCAGTGTACCTGGGATTTTCCCACCGGTTAGCTGCACTTTGCCATAGACGTCTATTATATCCTGCAGGTGTTGTGCACTTTCTGAAAAGCTGTTTGCTTCCTCTACCGCCGGCTTCATTCACTACACTAATGCTCTTGGGTGACAGGTCGGCAACCTACAATCTGGGCTTGCCAACCAGCCATCCCAGAGCAGGAGGTCGCGGGCCACATCAGAGGGCTCTGCGGGACACTGGTTGGGCACCCCCCGATATACAGTATATGAGCTGTTTGACAACTTTGTTTGATTTACTAAAGGCAAATGGGCTGTACACTTTGCAAGGATAGGCATAGTATAATAAGTTAGAATTCACTTTACAAAGAATGCCCAATTATTTGAAAACAAAAACAACTGTATTTTTGCTTGCACATGACTGGATGATGGAAGTCAGCATAGCTTCACCTCATTCATTTAGCTAAGGGAAAATTCCCTTGCTAAGTGAACAGCCTATTTGCCTATATCAACCTCATTATGTTCACATTTATTAAGGTGGCTACACACCACTGGAAAATACTTGGATGCTTGCGCTTTATAGGTTTGTGTGCTGCTTGTTTATGGAAATACTTTAACACATAATTTATTGGTAATTGATTTGTACAGTAGTGTTTTTGTTTAAACTTGCTTGGTTCTGCACTTTTTGCATATACTTTGTTGCACTTGATAAATCATTCATTGTTGGTGCCAGCTATTTAACCCCTTGTCTACCAAGGCACATTTTTTCAAAAAAGTTACATGACAAATGTGTTTAAATTATATAAAATATTAAAAATAAATAGCACACCCTGTTGCCCCGCACAGGCCCGAATAAAGAATGCACATAAATTTCACCAAACCTGTGATGTATTGTCACATTATTATAATTCACAGTTCGCTCTGATAAAATTAAGCATCTGTAGGTGTACAGAGGTGTCTGCAGTTCAGTGTAGTAGGACGCCTTTGCATTGGCACACTAGATGTGCTCCCTAGATAGCATGCATGGCATCAGCAGCTGCTGGAATGCCTCATAGGTAAAGAAGCGTTCTGTGAAGGCAACGCATTTAATTTTACATAAGCAGTTATGATGTTTAACTGCTGTTTTTAATTTTGGAATCAAAGGGTGCAGTTCTGGTGGCCACCAGCAGGGGTCTCCCAGCCGATGGACATTGTCAGGAATGGTGTTATTACCTGGATCGCCTGTCCTTCACTGAGGTTCAGTGCTTCAGTATTCCTTTCTGTAGCCCTGTCTTGCCTGTTCTGAAACCTGATCCTGGACCTGAAACCTGTACCTGTACCTGTACCTGTAACCTGACCCGTTATCTGCTTCCTGCCCTGTCCTGGATGTTGTCCCCTTTACCTGGTTCCTGAGACCCGTCCCCTGTCTCCTGCCTTGAGGTCCCCTTGCTTCCTGTTTCCCCCTTGGTCTCTCCTCCCTGCCTTGTATATATATATATGTTCCATTTCCTTGAGTGTATAGTTAGTTAGTTAGATTAGGGCTTGGGGGTTTGCTGTGTTATTTGTGTTCTTGCTTGTTTGTGGTTGCTGTGTTTATGTGTGTCTTTATTATTAATAAATATATCTTTATCACTACCTTTTTGGAGCCTGATTCCTTTAGTGCAGCCCATCGATCTGTTCACTAGTGTTGGATGCCTGTGTTTAGGCTCCATCCCTAACAGAATACTGAAGCCATACTAACAGATCGGCTGCACTTGGGAATTGGGTCTGGACACTTGCTTTTGTCAAGGAAGATGCAGTTGGAAGATATTTTGTATCTTTCACTCCTGGCATTGGAAGAAAGAGATCTTTGTTATCAGACTTTGGGTGACTATACTAGGGAGCAACTACTGGAGTGCAACCGTATAGCCCATGCTTTTGTTGATCAGGGCCATTTTCTTTTTGAGGACGTGCAGCCCCTGATCCAGATTTGTGCCGAGCTGGCCCTGCCCTGTGTTCCTGAGGGCCGTGATGATTTCACTCCCCCTTTTGATATGAATCAGGTTGTATCCCTAGTATGGCTTTTTGAAGATGATCCCAACGACTTTTTTGAGCACTACTCTGGCTGTTCCCCACAGGTGATTTCTGAATGCATTGTGTCTGCGCAGTCTTTTGTTAGACAGGGAAACTTGAATTCACAATTTGTACAACCCATACTTTCAGCATGGTCTGGCATGATGCAATTAGCCCCAGCAGTTATGATGCCTACAAATCCACAAATGTATGTTTCCCCATCACCCATCCCCATCACCCATGCCAAACTCAGTTGCCACCCAGTATACATTGCTCCGGTCTCCTCTCCCTGTACCTATCCTGCATACAACCTACAAAGCTTCAGCGACCAAGTCAAAGAAAAAACGAAAGTTCTTCCCGACCAAAACGATCCTGCCAGTAACCCAATCTGCCTCCACACCCACTAATCTGTTCCAGCCGGAGGTGCCAGCAATCCAGCCTGAAGAGCCAGTACTAGCCTTCCAGCCTGATGTTCCAGCCTGATGTCCTAGCCTTCCAGCCTGATGTCCCAGCCTTCCAGTCTGATGTCCTGGTGCCGGCCTTCCAGCCTGATGTCTCAGCTTCCCAGTCTGATGTCCTGCTGCCAGTTTTCCAGTCTGATGACCCGCTGCCAGTTTTCCAGTCTGATGACCCGCTGCCAGTTTTCCAGTCTGATGACCCGCTGCCAGTTATCCAATCTGATGACCCGCTGCCAGTTTTCCAGTCTGCTGACCCGCTGCCAGCCCTCCATTCTGATGTGCCCGTGCCCGCTGCCCAGCTTGATGTGCCAGTGCCCGCTGCCCAGCTTGATGTGCCCGTGCCCGTTGCCCAGCTTGATGTGCCCGTGCCCGCTGCCCAGCTTGATGTGCCCGTGCCTGCTGCCCAGCTTGATGTGCCTGTGCCCGCTGCCCAGCTTGATGTGCCCGCTGCCAGCTTGATGTGCCCGCTGCCGAGGTTGCTGTGCCCGTGCCCGCTGCCCAGCTTGATGTGCCCGCTGCCCAGCTTGATGTGCCTGTGCCCGCTGCCCAGCTTGATGTGCTTGTGCCCGCTGCCCAGCTTGATGTGCCCGCTGCCCAGCTTGATGTGCACGCTGCCCAGCTTGATGTGCCCGCTGCCCAGCTTGATGTGCCCGCTGCCCAGCCTGATGTGCCCGTGCCTGCTGCCAAGCCTGATGTGCCCGTGCCTGCTGCCCAGCCTGATGTGCCCGCGCCTGCTGCCCAGCCTGATGAGCCACTGTCTGCTGCCCAGCCCGAAGTGTTCCTGTCTGCTGCCCAGCCTGATGTGCCTGTTCCTGCTGCCCAGCTTGATGTGCCTGTTCCTGCTGCCCAGCTTGATGTGCCTGTTCCTGCTGCCCAGCTTGATGTGCCTGTTCCTGCTGCCCAGCTTGATGTGCCTGTTCCTGCTGCCCAGCTTGATGTGCCTGTTCCTGCTGCCCAGCTTGATGTGCCTGTTCCTGCTGCCCAGCCTGATGTGCCTGTTCCCGCTGCCCAGCCAAAAGTGCCCGTACCTGCTGCCCAGCTTGATGTGCCTGTTCCTGCTGCCCAGCTTGATGTGCCTGTTCCTGCTGCCCAGCTTGATGTGCCTGTTCCTGCTGCCCAGCTTGATGTGCCTGTTCCTGCTGCCCAGCTTGATGTGCCTGTTCCTGCTGCCCAGCCTGATGTGCCTGTTCCCGCTGCCCAGCCTAAAGTGCCCGTACCTGCTGCCCAGCTTGATGTGTTCCTGTCTGCTGCCCAGCCTGAGGTGTTCCTGTCTGCTGCCCAGCCTGAGGTGTTCCTGTCTGCTGCCCAGCCTGAGGTGTTCCTGTCTGCGGCCCAGCCTGAGGTGTTCCTGTCTGCTGCCCAGCCTGAGGTGTTCCTGTCTGCTGCCCAGCCTGAGGTGTTCCTGTCTGCTGCCCAGCCTGAGGTGTTCCTGTCTGCTGCCCAGCCTGAGGTGTTCCTGTCTGCTGCCCAGCCTGAGGTGTTCCTGTCTGCTGCCCAGCCTGAGGTGTTCCTGTCTGCTGCCCAGCCTGAGGTGTTCCTGTCTGCTGCCCAGCCTGAGGTGTTCCTGTCTGCTGCCCAGCCTGAGGTGTTCCTGTCTGCTGCCCAGCCTGAGGTGTTCCTGTCTGCTGCCCAGCCTGATGAGTTCCTGTCTGCTGCCCAGCCTGATGAGTTTCTGTCTGCTGCCCAGCCTGATGAGTTCCTGTCTGCTGCCCAGCCTGATGAGTTCCTGTCTGCTGCCCAGCCTGATGAGTTCCTGTCTGCTGCCCAGCCTGATGAGTTCCTGTCTGCTGCCCAGCCTGATGAGTTCCTGTCTGCTGCCCAGCCTGATGAGTTCCTGTCTGCTGCCCAGCCTGATGAGTTCCTGTCTGCTGCCCAGCCTGATGAGTTCCTGTCTGCTGCCCAGCCTGATGAGTTCCTGTCTGCTGCCCAGCCTGATGAGTTCCTGTCTGCTGCCCAGCCTGATGAGTTCCTGTCTGCTGCCCAGCCTGATGAGTTCCTGTCTGCTGCCCAGCCTGATGAGTTCCTGTCTGCTGCCCAGCCTGATGAGTTCCTGTCTGCTGCCCAGCCTGATGAGTTCCTGTCTGCTGCCCAGCCTGATGAGTTCCTGTCTGCTGCCCAGCCTGATGAGTTCCTGTCTGCTGCCCAGCCTGATGAGTTCCTGTCTGCTGCCCAGCCTGATGAGTTCCTGTCTGCTGCCCAGCCTGATGAGTTCCTGTCTGCTGCCCAGCCTGATGAGTTCCTGTCTGCTGCCCAGCCTGATGAGTTCCTGTCTGCTGCCCAGCCTGATGAGTTCCTGTCTGCTGCCCAGCCTGATGAGTTCCTGTCTGCTGCCCAGCCTGATGAGTTCCTGTCTGCTGCCCAGCCT
Organism: Lithobates sylvaticus; assembly: GCA_028564925.1. Lineage (NCBI taxonomy): Eukaryota > Metazoa > Chordata > Amphibia > Anura > Ranidae > Lithobates > Lithobates sylvaticus. Next base: position 33,980,238 of record CM053037.1, on the reverse strand, counting down.
GATGAGTTCCTGTCTGCTGCCCAGCCTGATGAGTTCCTGTCTGCTGCCCAGCCTGATGAGTTCCTGTCTGCTGCCCAGCCTGATGAGTTCCTGTCTGCTGCCCAGCCTGATGAGTTCCTGTCTGCTGCCCAGCCTGATGAGTTCCTGTCTGCTGCCCAGCCTGATGAGTTCCTGTCTGCTGCCCAGCCTGATGAGTTCCTGTCTGCTGCCCAGCCTGATGAGTTCCTGTCTGCTGCCCAGCCTGATGAGTTCCTGTCTGCTGCCCAGCCTGATGAGTTCCTGTCTGCTGCCCAGCCTGATGAGTTCCTGTCTGCTGCCCAGCCTGATGAGTTCCTGTCTGCTGCCCAGCCTGATGAGTTCCTGTCTGCTGCCCAGCCTGATGAGTTCCTGTCTGCTGCCCAGCCTGATGAGTTCCTGTCTGCTGCCCAGCCTGATGACCCGGAGCCTGCTGCCCTGTCTGTTTTTATTTCCAGATCTAAACTTCCAGACCCTGGTGGTGGGGTACATGTTCCATTGTCGGACTCGGGTGGCACGCCTCCTAGTAGGTTAAGAGACTCTGGCCAGAGAGCGCAAGGAAGTCTGCCGTCACAGAGAAGACTTTTTGGGACTCTTCCACTTTTACATGCACTACCAGATCTAGGGCAGAATGGAGTGTCCAGAGGCCACTCCTTAGGGGGGGGAACTGTCAGGAACGGTGCTATTACCTGGATCGCCTGCTGGTGTCACTGTTTCCTTTTGGCATCAAAGGGTGCAGTTCTGGTGGCCACCAGCAGGGGTCTCCCAGCCGATGGACATTGTCAGGAATGGTGTTATTACCTGGATCGCCTGGTGGTGTCACTACTTCCTTCAACATCAAAGGGTGCAGTTCTGGTGGCCACCAGCGGGGGTCTCCCAGCAGATGGACATGCCAGGAATCAGGCTACACCTGTTGTGGATTTGCTGGGTATATAAGCCTGTCCTTCACTGAGGTTCAGTGCTTCAGTATTCCTTTCTGTAGCCCTGTCTTGCCTGTTCTGAAACCTGATCCTGGACCTGAAACCTGTACCTGTACCTGTACCTGTTTGTGGTTGCTGTGTTTATGTGTGTCTTTATTATTAATAAATATATCTTTATCACTACCTTTTTGGAGCCTGATTCCTTTAGTGCAGCCCATCGATCTGTTCACTAGTGTTGGATGCCTGTGTTTAGGCTCCATCCCTAACATGCACGCTATTATGTCTTGGTAAATCATTCCCTATTTGTTTTGCTAGTCTGGGCTATGTAGTCTCCCAATCCATCCCTGAAACGCGTTGCCCACACAGCACACATTGTTCTACCCTGTGAGGTATCATATCAGCTGCTGACTCCACACATGCGATCTAGAGAGCGTGTTCAGTGCACCAGTGCCAACACAGCCTGATGGTGATTTCTAAACTGCAGCACAATCCTGCATTGCTGACACCTCTGTACACCTACTGATGCTTATTTTTTTTTCTGGATCACCCCTGGTCTCAGAGGAGCTACAGGATTTGTTGTGACCAGCATTCTGAAAATTCCCAGGGACGTTATGGACTGAAGTGGCTGACAGGGTTGTGCAGTTTACATTACATGCACTATTCTGTCCTTTATGAAATATAAATTGATAACCTGTAAAGGTTTTTAAAGCCTTGCTTATGGACAATTTGGGGGGCATCGTAGTTTTTTGCAATTTCATGGGCACACGCAATTTTAAGACTTGACATGTTTGGTATCTACCGTATTTATCGGCGTATAGCATGCACTTTTTTCCCCTGAAAATAGGGGGGGGGGGGGGGATAATGGGTGCGTGTTATACGTTGACAGCATACCTCTAAGGGGAAAGAGGGGGGCGAGTGCCGTCGGAAATCCCTGAGCTGTCATCTTCTCTCCACTCGGCTCTCATTCGGCTTTAACTCTGCTCGCATTTCACACACACGGTCCCGCCTCCGCCACTGGCATTGGACCAGTGTTCTGTCTATCACAGGATCTGGTCCAATGCCGATGGTGGAGGCGGGACTGTGTATGTGACTGCCGACTGAGAGCCCAGTAAACAGATTATGGCTTGGTCAATTCCAAGAGATGGTGAGCTGCATTGATGGGGGAGATGGGCGCAGATCAGGCTGCAGATGGCCACAGAACAAGCTGCTGATGGGCACAGATCAGGCTGCACTGAAGCTGCAGATGGGCACAGATTAGGCTGCATTGAGGCTGCAGACGGGCACTAATCAGGATGCATTGATTCTCACTGACCATTATTTTGCTTCAAAGTGGTTTATTTAAAAAAAAATCTAAAATTTTCCTGAAACTTCCCTCTTAAATTGGGGTGCGTGTTATACGCCGATAAATACGGTAATTACTCAACACAACCCTATCTTATATATATATATATATATATATATATATATGTATATATATATATATATATATATATATATATATATATATATATATAAATATGTGTGTTCTATTTATATATGCCATATATATATATATATATATATATATATATATATATACCGTATTTGCCGGTGTATAAGGCGGCGGGGCATATAAGACGACCCCCTAATCTTACAGTTTTTTAAGCATTTTTTTCCTGTACTTACCGTATAAGACGACCCCCCTTCCGAGGCTTCATTTTTCTTCCTTCTTGCTGGAGCTGGAGCGGGCGCCATATCCTTCTTCCTGCTTTTGCTGGAGCCAATCACGGCGAGCGATGTATTCTATTAATGAATACAAAGCCTGCTTGGATTGGCAGAGGCTGTAACATTATCAGCCCGCGCCTCTCTGACTCTCAAAGCCAATCCGAGCAGGCTACAGAGTAGCCTGCTCGGATTGGCAGAGGTTGTTACTCCAATCCGAGCAGGCTCTGTATTCATTTGAATACATCGCTCACTGGGATTGGCTCAGCGGTAGATACTGTATGTAGCCGAAGCTACATACAGTATTACCGAACACCCAGCAGGCATCCGAGGGGCTGACCCGGCGTATAAGACGACCCCTGCTTTTTGGCCAGTTTTTTTAAGTGTAAAAGGTCGTCTTATACGCCGGAAAATACGGTATATATATATATATATATATATATATATATATATATATATATATATATATATAATATAATTAGAAAATCGTTTTATTTGCGTATAAAAACATATATCGTATACAAATAACATCTACTCAAAAGTAGCCTGTCACAGCTTCATTAGGACCCCCGCAGGGGTCTACTCAAGAAGGTACATTGCAAGGGATCAGCAATTACTGCATAGGTGCCGTGACACAGCATAACCATATAGTGTAGTTGGCACGTGCTCAAGAGAAGGAACTCCAGTATCTTGACCTGCAAATGGAGAGGGGCATCAAGTGGGGACCAGAAATAACCCCAACAGGGTTATAAACTCTTATCCAATAGACCACTCAAGCAGATGTTGCAGTGGATGGTTCAGCTAACAATTTCCATCATTTATATTTTACCAATAATTTGGATTCATAATGTATTTTCATGCACCAAGGTTCATTTTAGTGTATTTTTTTTCCTGAAAAATATGTGTTTGATGAACAGTTGCACAGATATCATGCGGCATTTGCAATCTGCAAACTTACAAATTTTTGTTTTTAAGTTGTGAAAATTGTAAAAATTGCCATAATTGAAAAGTTAGCGCATTCATATTTGGGATATGTACATTTTTGCAGGCTCCTATTTAGGAATTTTGTCTTGGTGCCCAGCCTAACTATGGCAGGAAAACATAATTTCTTCTCTTTCTTCATGCTTTGATTTCTGTAAGAATGGAGAGGAGAATTCAATTAGAACCTGCAAGAGAAGTGCAATTTGAAATTTTAATTTAAAATGTAGTTAACCTGTAGAGCAGTTGATATATGCAATCCTTGGTCTCTAACTAATTGCTCATCCCTATTCTACATCAAGAGTACTATACAAGTGTTTATGCTGAGGCTCTGTTATAGAATTGAGAATAGGGTGTCATCAGAATTTCTGGAATGTAAAAAAAAAAAAAAAGCATTTTCTATTGTACTGATATAAAACAATTTTCATATTCAGTCTTCAGCATTGTATTTGTAAATGTACCTATAAACAGTGATCACTTTGTGCTGGATCCAAAGATGGCCGAGGACTGATAGCTATACAATTTCCATCACTGTGCCGTGCCTTCACTGAACGCCATCCTCGTGGTTCTGTATCTCAGACTGTTACTGTGCTGGTGATTCCTCATGACAGGTGGGCTGTAGGTCAGCTTTTGTACTAGCGCCCTGGGGACTTTCATTTCCCCGCTGCTTGTCGTGTGCAGTGATCTTTACTAATCACGTTAGTTTAATTTAGCATCATGCAGCTCATATGATGAGTGAAAGATTTCCAACACAGGAACAAATGTGCCACAACCAAGACTTAGGCTTTATGTACACGGGACGTTTTTACAACCTTTCCTGAACGATTTAACTTGACAGATAGTAACCCACGTTTAAAACGTCCATTTTGCCGCATTTACACGCCGCGCTTAGCAGTGTTTAAAAAAAAATATATATATATAAAAATAGGCAAAAATGAAAAACGTCTGTAAACGAAACACGGTTAAACTCGAGCTACCGCGTTTAGCCCCGTTTAGAAGAGTTTGGTGCGTTCCAAAAAATGCCTCTAAACTCAACTGCCTAGAAATGACTGTAAACAACCCTGTGTACATGAACTGATAGGATAACATAGAGGAGAGTTCAGGGGCAGCTGAAAAAAACTCCCAACTGCTCCTAAACATGAGGCCTAACCCATCAGAGCTTCCCTTTTCCAAAGCATTAGGTTGCTGTTTATGTGTTGCAGTGATTTACACACACACATATACCTCGGTTTATGAGCATAATCCGTTCCAGGAGAATGCTCGTTTTTCAAAGTACTTGCATATCAAAGCGAGTTTTCCCATTGAAGTCAATGGAAACGAAAATAATTTGCTCCACATTGACTTCAATGGGATGCAATACCGCATGTGGCCAGAGGCGGGGGGCGCCAGAGACCCTCAAACGTCCGAAAAGGCCCGAGGACACTTCAGCTGACCTCGGTAAACCTCGGAAAGACTTCCTACCCGAGATTTGCCAAAGTCAGCCGTGCTGTACTCGGGCCTTTCCGTGCGTTTCCCAACGTGGCGTTCGGCTCTGCTCGGCTCCGGTACCCCCCCACCTCAGGCAAAAAGCGGTACTGCACACCGCTTTGGCCTGAATCGTGCTCGTTTTGCGAGACAACACTCGCAAACCGAGTTAGGATTTTTAAAAATACAGTGCTCGTATTACAAAACGCTCGTTAACCGCGTTACTCACAATCCGAGGTTCCACTGTACAGTGGATATAAAAAGTCTACATGCCCCTGTTAAAGGGGGAGGGAAGTAAAATTAAACTAAAATAATATGGTTGCATAAGTGTGCACACCCTTAAACTAATACTTTGTTGAAGCACCTTTTGATTTTATTACAGCACTGTTTTAGGGTATGAGTCTATCACATTTTGAATGGCACAGGCTGTAGTGGAAATCTCCTCCTATCTGAACACTCAGCACTCTGGCAAACCCTGCAGTTTATCATGTAAACACCGTGGTATACAGATCAGCCAAAAATGTATATAGTGGCAGTATTTTAATGTAAAAAGAAGATTTATAAGCTGTGGGCGCTGCAAGGGGGTGGGGGCAGATGATCTATTTTCATATTACTGGGTTTAGTAACACTTTAAGAATTGGGCTGTAGACATGTGCATTTGTTTTCGTCCGAATGCATTTTCGTCCGAATTTCGGCTATTTTCGTTATTGTTTTAACAAACGATAACGAACGTGCAGAATTCGAAAACCGAAACATCCTACATAAACAAATGCTTTGTTTTCGTTGCAACAACAGTTCGATATAGATAGGAGATTCGACATGACGCTGACAAAAGCGATCTGTGTCGAACCTGTGGTCGAATGTGCCTAACCTTAGCTCTATTAGTCCAAGATTATTCTACATAGAGAGAAAAGATTCGACATCGAGAGAAAAGATTCGACATAGAGAGAAAAGATGACATAGAGAGAAAAGATTCAATAATATAGAGACAATGGCAAAAAGGGTCGAATGTGCCTAACCTTAGCTCTATTAGTCCAAGATTATTCTTTAGACTTAGAGAAAAGATTCGACATTATAGAGACAATAGCAAAAAGGTTGAATGCGCCTAACCTAACTCTATTAGTCCAAGATTATTCGACATAGAGAGAAAAGATTCGACATGAAGATTTGACAAAGCAGTCGCCACGGGCGGACATTTATGGTCAAATGCTCTGCCATAGGCTATAGAAGAATTCTAATGTTGGTTGACTAGTAATAATAAATAAATATAATACTAGTGTCATACAACATTAGAATTCTACTATAGCTTGTAGGCGGAACATTCACCTGTAAATATACGATTGCGGCGTCGTACAGTTTAGCTGCTCCGTCGAATCTTCTTAGAACATTCGACACACCATAAGCCTTCAATGACCGATTCAACCTTAATTATTTCGGATTTTCGGACGAATGCATTTTTTAACGAAACTAAATAAATGAATTTCGGGAGTAACTAAATAAATTTATTTTTCCTACGAAAATGAAATTCCGAAATGAAATATTTCAGTGTGCACATGTCTATTGGGTTCCACCCTTTCCTGTCATGACACACTCTACTAGATCTCTGAGTGCTTTTTACATCAAGAAACTGTTTCCCAGATCTGCAAGGCTGCCCCCTGGTCTTCCGTTCACACTTTTACGTTTTAACAGGTGGGAATTCAGGCCTCTTCTGATTTCAGATTTTGGTGTAAGGTGCTTTGGGCAGTTTTTGAGCTACCGACTACCCCCAACTATTGTTTTGCTGATGTTGCCTACCTCTCAGTTGGACTGCGTTTTGACATACAAGTTGTCTGACAATAACTGAATCCTGTGTTCTTTAAGGCCATGCTGAGCTTTTTTTTGTTAAAAACACACCGCAATGCGCCGCTAAAACGCCGGTAAAGCGGCGCTAAATATAGCGCCGCTTTACCGCCACTGCCCCCACCGCTCCAGTGTGAAAGTAGCCTTATAGCTGAATGCATGTTGTTGAGAAAGGTACATGAGCTACTTTTCAGGCACATTTTTGGAATTTTTGGTTTCATTTTTGGAATGCCTGAAAACACTTGATTCATGTGTTTTTCAGACATATTTCAGAGGTTTTTTAGCCTATATTAACTTATGTCCTCCCCTTAGTGCTTTCCATTGGCTAAAACACTTGTAATACACCAATAAAAAAGGCGAGCCCATGAGGCTGCACTGATGCGAGGATCACGGGAGGACACCATATGATGCCCTCCTGGCAATGCGAGACAGTGCTGAAGCTGTCACTCATAACGCGGTCAAGAGGCCCATGGTAACTCTGGAGGAGCTGCAGAGATCCACAGCTCAGGTGGGAGAATCAGTCCACAGGCCAACTATTAGTCGTGCTCTCCACAAATCTGACCTTTATGGAAGAGTGACAAGAAAGACATTGGTGAAAGAAAGTCATAAGAAGTCCTGTTTGTAGTTTGTTGAAGAAATTTTTTTTTTTTTGCAATAACTATATGTTTTTGGAGTTTATTATGGGACTCTATTATGGGTCTCGCACCTGTGTTTGTTATCTACTCCTAATACTGCTTTTCTTTAAAAAAAAAAAAAAAAATGGGAGTGGGGAGTGTTTAACTGGTTGACCAATGGCTTTTTTGTTTGTCAGTGTCTAATTCCCCCTGTAGGCGGCAGTATAACCCTGTTGTCTGAGAATAACTGAATCCTGTGTACAAAAATATTGTTTTAATTGTGAGAAAAAATTGTTTTAATTGTGAGCATAGGTGTGTGCAGCCTATTGCATTAGAGTGTGCACCCCAAACCTCAAACATACACTACCTATCACCCACTGTGTTCATTCAGACAGGGAAGGGGTCAGTAAATGACATATTTACCAGCCGCTTCCCCCATTCATCCTAAAATATCCCTGCAGCATCAGCCACCAGGAGAGGAGAGGAGGGAAGCCAGAAGCTTTGTGGGGGGACGGAGGGGAGCTAGGGCAGTAGGGGGGAATATATGCTGCACAGGGTGATTAGGGTGTGCCTGGGCACACCTGGCACACCCTGTGTGCATGCCTATTGTAAGCAAAGAAATGACTGTGCTATGGTTATTATTTTCCCACTTCCCATTAGTCATGTAGGCTTTCTGTTTACATGGGTGAAAGGCTGCAGTGGGGTGGAGTTGCTTTGGGTTTAAGGCTGGGTTCCCACCAACGCCGCATGCGGCTCCCAGCAGAGGTCCAGGGCATCCTGGTTCACTGTTTTCAGCTCCGATTTCAGCCCAAATTTTTGGCTGAATTCGGATCTGAAATGGACCAAAAGACGCAAGGGGCTCCTGTGCAAATTCGCAGCAGAGCCACAACGGAGATATGTGAACCAGCTCCATAGAGAGCCAGTCAAAATCTCCTGCAAATATTAGTATGTTTGTTTGAGATGAACCACATTTGCTTATCCAAGACTTCATGGAGCATTCTGTTTTCATTTAATGAGTGCATCCAGAGTAAAAAGAAGACCTGGGTAAATTGCTATCCTGTTTACATAGTTGTTATTGCAATGTGTGTTTTCTCAGCATTATCCTTGAAGTTTATGTGTTATTGCAGAGTTGTGTTACGGAATTTTTGTCAAGTACAATTTCTAAGAGCAAAATTGTTCTTCGTATTCTTTAGGTAGACATTTTTTTTTTTTTTTTTTTTTTACCAATTACAAGCAATCTGTTTCGCCAAGCACAGTTCTTGGATGCGTTTTGCATAATAATTGAAAAGTTGCATTGGGTTCTTTAGGGTAAAGGCAGTGCACTGAAGGACAACACACTGCCTTGTGTTTTTCAGTATAGCACCTACGTTGCTGCACAATGCAATCATTGTTGTAGGATTAACACAGCTATTCCTGTGTTTTATGAATCTCTCCCCCAGCGCCAGCTGTAAAATTAACTGCGCCTCTCATTGCCTCCTTTCTGCCATTAACGGAGGCACTTGCACAGAGAGGGGGGTTGTAAAATATACACTTTATTGCATCCACTAATCACTGAAGTTGTGCATATCACAGAAATGCCAGAGAACCATAGAACAGAAGGGCAGGAAAAGAGTCAGGTTGTGCTTGTTCAGTACAACTTTCTTTTGTAAAATGATATAATTTAGGAGTGTTGTAATTCTTTAAAGCGGAAGTAAACCCATCGATTTAACAGTCTAAAAAAAAAAAGGCATGCCGTGAATGCTAACTGCACATTGCCTGTGCTCTCAACCAAACAGTCAAACCATCCAATGGCTGGTGTCATAACAGATCACATGTGCAGCACTGTGGCAGTTGAAGATTAAACAGAGGCAAAGATGGCAGCTTCCTTGGCTGAAAACGATAGGGGGGTTTACTTCCACTTTAAGCAAGGCTACACCAATTTTCCTTACTTCTGTTGTTTATTTTTGGGTTGTTTGTGTTAAAGTTTTTTCTTTTTTTTAAAACACCCTTAACCGATTCAGCCCCAGAAGATTTTACCCCCTCCCTGACCAGAGCCCTTTTTGCAATTCGACACTGCGTCACTTTAACTGACAGTTGCGGGGTCGCGCGACGTTGCACCCAAACAAAATTGATGTCCTTTTTTGAAAACCAAAAAAAAAAAAAGTTTCTTCAAACTTATATCAAAACAGATGTACAAAAATGGCAAAAGACTAATAATAACGTCGGTACAAAATGCATAACACTGGTAAAAAAGGAGACTATACCATGTAAGAGATTGATGCTGATGAAATAAAAAAAAATTACGTATTTTTTTCCTCACAAATAGAGCTTTCTTTTGGTGGTATTTTATCACCTCTGCGGTTTTAATTTTTTGCGCTATAAACAAAAAAAGAGCAACAATTTTGAAAAAAAAAGCAATATTTTTTACTTTTTGCTATAAATGTCCCCCAAAAATATATAAAAAAACAAATTTTTTCCTCAGTTTAGGCCGTTACTTATTCTTCTACAGAATATTGGAAAAAAAAAACGCAATAAGCATATATTGATTGGTTTGCGCAAAGTTATAGCGTCTACAAAATAGGGGATAGTTTTATGGCCTTTTTAATTATAATTTCTTTTTAGTAATGGCTGCGATCTGCGATTTTTATCCTGACTGCGACATTATGGCGGACACGTCGGACACTTTTGACACTATTTTGGGACCATTGTCATTTATACACGATCAGTGCTATAAAAATGCACTGATTACTGTGTAAATGACACTGCCAGGGAAGGGGTTAAACGCTAGGGGACGATCAAGGGGTTAATTGTGTCCTTGGGAGTGATTCTAACTGTGGGGGGGATGGGCTACCACTCACACAACAGCGATCACTGCTCACGATGAAAGGGAGCAGTGATCTCTGTCATGTCACTAAGCAGAACAGGGAAATGCCTTGTTTACAAAGGCATCTCTGGTTCTGTGGCTCCGTGACACGATCGCCGGGAGAGGCAGACATCAAGCCCGCAGGCACAGTCACGCTGTACGCGGCGGGCACGCACCCACCAGCCCTGCTAATTAAAGGGGACGCACAGTCACGCCCATTTCCCGACTGCTGCCATTGTGTCAACGTATATCGGCAAGTGGTTAACTAGGTGGATGCATCATGGGTCCGATGATGCATCTGTCCCCCACCAGCTCTAAGACTGAGAACTGAGCTACCAAACATTGCTGATGGATCGGGTTCTCAGAACTCTGTGAGTAGGGTGCTGATGACTCTTAGTCACTGCTGTCTGCTCTGCCCCCCCCTCCCCCCGCGCTCACTGGAGCGCCAGGCTTGGGAGGGTGCGGGAGCAGCTGGCTCAGGCTCTCAGCAGCTCACTGAGTGGCTGAGCCAGGTGCCAGTCCAGGCTCCTGGGTTAATCCTGACTATATAGTACAAAATCTTTCCCCAGCCTGGACCATGACATCAGCTGACAATTGGCTTCAGCCCACTGCCAGCTGAAAATGGGTCACAGGAGTGCAGAAGGAACTGCACTCCTGTGATCCACAGGAGAGGTATAGCCAAACAAGATTTGGCTGTACTACTCCTTTAATAGATTTAAATTGAAGTATCGTTTTTTTTTCTTAGGTGTATTATATATTTACAGAGGGAAATCCCAATTTTTTTTTAAAATTCAGGCATGGTATATTTTTACCTAGTTACATTGGTCCAAGCTAGACCGTACCTGGCCAATGTCCCTGGAAGCTGGAAATCACTGAAGAAGACACTACTCCAGTGCTCCCCACTTGCTTCCATGTTAGCACTGAACCTCTAGCCTGATGCATTGTGAACACACGAGGTCAGCTGCTTGGCACTGGTGCCATTCAGAAAATGCTTTACTCTTTCTGATATATTGGCTGAGATTGAGAGCGTGATGTCACCACCCCACCTCTCCACTTGTCCAGCCAGAGAATGCTTTACATTCATTTAAAAAATGCAAAGTAGTCTCTAAATGGCGCCCATGCTGGGTGGTCAACCTCCTGTCTTTACGATGCATCATGGAAGCCACTCAGCACAGGACCCAGAAGCAAGTGGAGATCACTGGCATAGCGGTGCCTGCTTCAGTGATCCATGGATTCCAGAGGAATCAGGTAGGCATGATATATGCATACCGTTTATACTCAAGTATAAGCCGAGTTTTTCAGCACATTTTTTTTTGTGCTGAATGTGCCCCCCTCGGCTTATACTGGAGTCCAGCACTTTTTTGCAGCAGGTCCTAGGAACATCAAATTTGGTATGCCAACCTAGTAGAACCAGCACTACAACACATTCATTTGGGGTTCCTAGCACCAAGAGATACGGGGCCTCAAAGTCGGTCAACTGTCGCCATCTGCAGCAATGTCATTTCGGGACCCTTTGGGGGCATCTAGGAACCCTTAACTGCCAAGTTTTATGTTTGGGGGACCTATGGCTGCAAATGGGCACAGTGCAGCAGGCAAATGGGCACATTGAGACTGCAAATGGGCATTGTTGACCCTCTTTTACACTTACAGTAGCTGTGCATTTCTTACCCTAGGCTTATACTCGAGTCAATATGTTTTCCCAGTTTTTTGTGGTAAAATTAGGTGCCTTGGCTTGTATTCGGGTTGGCTTATACTCGAGTATATAAGGTAGTTACATTGGTCCAGTTTATTAGACCATCAGACCAGACCACCTTATTTCATTGCTGCTTGGTCCAGTTCTGATGCATCCATTGTGGGCACTTTTGGCTGTGGACACCGGTCAGCATGGGCATCCTGACTGGTCTGTGGCTACGTATCCCCATACATAACGAACTGCAATGTACTCTGTATTCTGACATCTTTCTTTCGGAACCTCCATAAACTTTTTGAACTACACTGGCTCCTCAGATGGAGATGGTCAGGTTTATTATATACTAAACAACCAGTGACGGCATGGCAGAAAGCTCACTATGATAAACCCATTTGTATAACACCCTTTTGACATTTTCTGGCCCCTTAGGAACCAAAGGAGCCCATTAAGTTATCGTGTTTTAATTTAACCTGGAAACCTCTTTTAATGCCTCATAAAGAATAGCTGAAATAGCTACTGCTTTACTTAAAAAAGTATCCCTGGCTGTGGTACAAGACAAAGAATTCAATTAAAGCTTGGCTGTCTACAGAAGGTACGCTGCTGGTGGAAAACTCCATTAAATGTGCCAAAATATTTTCATTTTGTGAGGTGATTCTTGACTGGGCCAGAAAGTTGATGTAAAGCCCCAGTCATTGCTGCACTATTGTGATGCAGTGGGTCACATGACCAGAACTGGACTTGTGATCCACCATATTTCTTTTCAATGTGCCTCATGTTATTGTATCGTTTCTAACTTTGTGTCCTGCCCAGCGGTCTAACATACATTCCTGAAAGAGCCAGCTGATAGTTTAATGAATGATGTTTGTGGTGCTGTGTCATTACGTTGGCATATTGCTTCACTCAGATCTCTGCAGGGTGGGGCCGGCAAAACTCTGCAGGGTGGGGCCGGCAAAACTCTGCAGGGTGGGGTTAAAATGTATTGCTGCCTTCGATATTCGATATTATAGATTATTGATATTATTATTGATAATTGATATTATAGATTATTGTTGTTTTGGGGGGTTATAATAATTTACCACGTTTGGGGTACTTTATAAAAAAGGATTTCTGCCTGGGAGTTATTTTAATTTAAAAAACGTTCCTGGTATTAATATACAGAATCTCACAAAAGTGAGTACACCCTTCACATTTTTGAAAATATTTTATTCTATCTTTTCATGTGACAACACTGAAGAAATGACACTTTGCTACAATGTAAAGTAGTGAGTGTACAGCTTGTATTATAGTGTAAATTTGCTGTCCCCTCAAAAAAAACTCAACACACGGCCATTAATGCTCTACCGAACAACATCAGGGAATCCTCTACCGAACAACATCAGGGAATCCTCTACCGAACAACATCAGGGAATCCTCTACCGAACAACATCAGGGAATCCTCTACCGAACAACATCAGGGAATCCTCTACCGAACAACATCAGGGAACGCTCTACCGAACAATATCCGCTTGGAAGAAAACCATCAGGCCTTCAGGAAAAAACTCAAGACCCACCTTTTCTAATATCGCAGGACAACAAGAGCAGACAAGCGCCTTGAGGCGATTCAGTTCGCATTTGCAGCGCTATACAAATCATTCATTCATTCACTAATGTCTAAACCGCTGGCAACAAAAGTGAGTACACCCCTAATTGATAATGTCCAAATTGGGCCCAATTAGCCATTTTTCCTCCCCGATGTCATGTGACTCATTAGTGTTTCAAGGTCTCAGCTGTGAATGGGGAGCAGGTGTTAAATTTGGTGTTATCGCTCTCACTCAGGTCACTGGAGGTTCAGCATGGCACCTCATGGCAAAGAACTCTCTGAGAATCTGAAAAAAAAATAATTGTTGCTCTACATAAAGAAGGCCTAGGCAAGTTATGGCAAAAACCTTGGCACCCCAGATGTTTTGGAACTACCTTTGCCATGATGCTCAACTACAATTCAGAGTGCGTGAGCATCATGCGAAATGTAGTTCCAAAACATCTGGGGTTCCAAGGTTTGCCATCACTGTCCTAGGCTATAAGAAAATTGCCAAGACCCTGAAACTGAGCTGCAGCACTGTGGCCAAGACAAAACAGTGGTTTAACATGACAGGTTCCACTCAGAACAGGTCTATGGTCAACCAAAGAAATTGAGTGCACGTGCTCATCGTAGCCAGATGTTGTCTTTGGGAAATAGACTTATGAGTGCTGCCAGCATTGCTGCAGAGGTTGAAGGGGTGGGGGGGGGGGGTCAGCCTGTCAGTGCTCAGATCATACGCCACACACTGCATCAAATTGGTGTGCATGGCTGTAATCCCAGAAGGAAGCCTCTTCTAAAGATGATGCACAAGAAAGCCTGCAGTTTGCTCAAGACAAGCAGACTAAGGACATGATTACTGGAACCATGTCCTGTGGTCTTATGACCAAGATAAACATATTTGGTTCAGATGGTGTCAAGCGTGTGTGGCAGCAACCAGGTGAGGAGTAGAAAGACAAGTGTGTCTTACCTACAGTCAAGCATGGTGGTGGGAGTGTCATGGTCTGGGGCTGCATGAGTGCTGCCAGCACTGGGGAGCTACAGTTCATTGAGGGAACCATGAATGCCAACTTTACTGTGACATACTGAAGCAGAGCATAATCCCCTCCCTTCGTAGACTGGGCCGCAGGGCAGTATTCCAACATAACGACCCCAAACACACCTCCAAGATGACCACTGCCTTGCTAAAAAATCTGAGGGTAAAGGTGATGGACTGGCCAAGCATGTCTCCAGACCTAAACCCTATTGAGCATCTGTGGGGCATCCTCAAAGGGAAGGTGGAGGAGCGCAAGGTCTCTAACATCCACCAGCTCCGTGATGTCATCATGGAGGGGTGGAAGAGGACTCCAGTGGCAACCTGTGAAGCTCTGGTGAACTCCATCCCCAAGAGGGTTAAGGCAGTGCTGGAAAATAATGGTGGAAACACAAAATATTGACACTTTGTGCCCAATTTGGAATTTTCACTTAGGGGTGTACTCACTTTTGTTGCCAGCGGTTTAGACATTACTGGCTGTGTGTTGAGTTATTCTGAGGGGACAGCAAATTTACACTGTAATACAAGCTGTACACTCACTACTTTATATTGTAGCAAAGTGTAATTTCTTCAGTGTTGTCACTGAAAAGATAGAATAAAATATTTACAAAAATGTGAGGGGTGTACTCACGTTTGTGAGATACTGTATATCACACAATCCAAACGTATCAACTGCTAGAAATCATGCTCACTCAATGCAAGCTGGGCCACAGTGGCCATACATATATAAAGCAGAAAGCGTACACTTACTGCTTCATAGTCCAAGTTACATGCATCGTCCTAGTTCCATAACTGAACTGCAATAATGTTGAGACATCACAGGGTAGGCAAAAGGTAGTGGAATGTTGCTCTGAATACGAATGATTTGCCTGTCGGGGGTCCTAGCCACTGAAATCTCATCAGGTGAGTGTTCTGCTGCCAATCCTGCTAATGCTTTAGAGCCGTTCTGAGTGACATCACTACAGGCCTCAGCATCCCTGCTTACGCATTTTGATTGTGTCAATAACCTTTCTCAATATTTCAATTTATTGATGCCTGGGGTGTGAAATATTAATTCATTTCTATAATTGTATTGCCACCTGGGAGTGGAAGGTATTGCAATTTCTTGTTGTATGGGATGATTATTAAATTGCTGGAAGATATATACCCTGTTGACTAAGGTATATAGCCTAGTGCTGGATGTTGTTATAATGCTGCAAGGTTTTTTTTTGATGAGGCTCGCTTGTTATTTACCCATGCCCTTTAACTGCTTGCTGACCGCCGCACACAGATATACGTCGGTAGATTGGCACAGACAGGCAAATGGGTGTACCTTTACGCCCCTTTAAATTTGCTGCTTATCGTGCGCACATGCACGGCACGGGAGTGTGCCTGCGGGTCATGGGAACTCGATGTTCGCTGGCGGTCCGCGATTGTGGTGTAGAGAGGTAGGACGGGGAGATGCCTATGTAAACAAGGCATTTCCCCGTTCTGCCTAGTGACATGACAGGGATCTACTACTCCCTGTCATCGGGAGCAGTGATCGCTGTCCTTCCAGTGGAAGCCCATCCCCCCTACAGTTAAAACACCTACCTAGGACACACTTATCCCCTTGATCGCCCCCTAGTGTTTAACCCCTTCACTGCCATTGTCATTTACACAGTAATCAGTGCTTTTTTAAAGGCAATGATCGCTGTATAAATGACAATGGTCCAAAATAGTGTCAAAAGTGTCGGATGTGTCCGCTATAATGCCGCATCATGATAAAAATCGCAGATCGCCGCCATAACTAATAAAAAAAAAAAAATAATAATAAAAATGCTATAAATCTATCCTCTATTTTGTAGACATTATAACTTTTGCGCAAACCAATCAATATACGCTTATTGCGATTTTATTTATTTTTTTATTTTTATTTTTTTACCCAAAATATGTAGAAGAATACATATCGTCCTAAACTGAAAAAAAAAATGTAGCTTTTTTTAAAAAAAAAAAATAATAATGGGGATATTTATTATAGCAAAAAGTACAAAAATTGTGTTTTTTTCAAAATTGTCGCTCTTTTTTTGTTTATAGCGCAAAAAATAAAAACCGCAGAGGTGATCAAATAACACCAAAAGAAAGCTTTATTTGTGGGAAAAAAGGACGTCAATTTTGTTTGGATGCAGCGTCGCATGGCCGCGCAATTGTCAGTTAAAGCGATGCAGGAAGGGGGGTAAATCCTTCCGGGGCTGAAGTGGTTAACCTCCTCCCGACCGCTCACAGTAAATATGCTGAGAATGGGCGGCAGGTGCAGACACAATCATGCACCTGTACATCGGGCTTCTCCCGGGTTCGGGGCATACATGCACGCCCCCTGCCGACCTGAAAAGCAGGGAGGAAAAACAGCCAGATCGTAAAGTGCAAGCAGCACATATTACACACATTACACATTGTTAGGTACACAGTTGACATCTTGATTGCCCCTAGATGTTAACCCCTTCCTAGCCAGTGGTAGTAGTACATTGTCAGTGTACAGTATTAGCACTGATCGATCACTGTATTAGCGATGTCAATGTCAGATAGTGTGTGTTGGCCTCAGATTTCCCACCACCTTATCACAGTCTCACTATAAGTTGCTGATCACCGCCATTATAGTACAGCGTCTATAACCGTAAATATAACTTTTTCACAAACCAATTAATATATACTTACCATATTTTTTTGTTTGTTTGCTTTTACCAAAGACGTAACAGAATACATTTTGTCCTCAATTTATGAAAAAATATAGATTTTTTTTTCAATTGGATATGTTTCATGACAGAAATTAGAAAATATTGCTTTTTTAAAAAAAAAAAATGGTCAGTCTGTTTTCATTTATATAGTAAAATATAAAAATCCCAGTATTGATCAAATTCCACCAAAGGAAAGCTCTATTTGTATGGAAAAAATTAAATACATTTATTTACATACTGTGCAATTGCCATTTAAAATAGCACAGAGCTGAATAGCTAAAAATGCTCTGGCCGTGAAGGTGGTAAAACCACTTTACGACCGACCACCACACATATACTGCAGCAGGGCAGCCGCTCTGCGCCAGATCATGTACCTCGTACATGATCCATGCGCCGGGGTAGAGCACGCCCCCGGCTTTGCTGTAATTGGCTGCAGCACCAACCAATCAATGGCTGCCAGCCGCCAGAACCCGACAATCGGCTTCGGACATTACCGAAGAGAGCCCTGTGTAGGTAAACAAACACAGGGCTCTCTTCTGACAGCAGCAATGTGCAAAGCAGGAAGTAAAAAAACACACATTAAAAATCCCTTTTTTTTTTTTTAAAAGGGTTCACAAACCAATGCAAACACATTCTTACATGCAGTTTCTTTTTATATATTTTTTAGAAAAAAAAAAAACACACGTTGCTGTTAAATCATAAATGATATTGCAAATAATTGAGGTAGATGGTAAGTGAAATTGATCCTTCACCCATGAAGGGTGAAGGATCAATTTCACCTACTATCTACCTCAACTATTTGCAATATCAGTTATGGCATACCTCCCAACATTTTGAGATGGGAATGAGGGACACCTACTAGCAAACGTATGTAGGCATAGGACACGCCCCCTGCCACACCCCCTTAAAGGAGAATTAACCAAAAAAAAGGTTAATTTAAATCCACAAGAGCTTTTTTTTACCACTACTATTCCTTTATATTGGCTTTAAACAATTACAAATGCAGCAATTTAGAATTTGGGTGGAAGGTTTAGCACTGGGAAACACTTTTTGAAAGATAAAAGGTGCAAAAAAAATATACAACTATATAGATCAGACCAAAATGAGGGACAAATGATGAGGAGAGAAGGACAGAGGGACATTGCTCCAAATCAGTCCCTCAAAATCAGGGACAGTTGGGAGCTATGGTTATGGTTGGTATGTACACTCCATGATGCATGTTTTTATCTATGTATCGTCAATAAATATATGACTATTTTTCTATTTAATTGATTTTGTGACCTTTAGGCCCCTTTCACACGAGGTCGATCCGCTTGCACGGAGTCCGCCTCTGTCCGCTCAGCGGGAGATCTCTCCGTTGATCTCCACTGAACCTGCGGATGACAAGTCCCTCTCTGCTCACTGAGCGGGGAGGGGCTTGCGAGCGCCGCTGGTCACAATGGAGAGATCGGATGAAAACGGACAGTGTGTCCGTTTTCATCAGATCTCACCCGATCCGATCCGCCAGCGACGGATTTGGACGTAGAGCCATACGTCTGCTTTCGGTGGATCGGACCAAGTCGGATGTCAGCGGATATGTCTCCGCTGACATCCGACGCTCCATAGACTAACATGGACCGCCCGTTCCGATCCGCCGTCAAAACTGACAGGCGGATCTGAACGGTCCGATGGTGTGAAAGGGGCCTTATCTAAGTGCCACTAAAGTCCTACCCCAAGGGGAACCCCTCTCTTTCTATAGCCTTACATTTGGACGTTGGCACCGTGAAACCATCACCGCTTCCCTTTCATTGTTCTCAACATGCCACTCCTTGTTCTCATTAACATGCAATATGTGAACAATTCTTAAGCTGCAACTTGTTTAACAAAGTCGGTGTGAGCCGTGGCACCGCAGGTCAGTGTCAGCAAATGACTGCTCTGGAGAGCAGTGTGCCAGCATTATTTCATGGCTCTGCAGGGGGCCACCCAGCTTCATCAGATGTTATTAACTGAAATTAGACAAGCTGGAGGATGGAGAAATTAAAAAGAACATGTCTACAGGAGACGCACTTAAGAGAGAAGGGGCTGAAATGAGAGTGCCTTACAAAACATTGCCAATCTCTCGGCATGAGGCCGTTTACCAAGCGCCAGGATACGATGATTGAACTCTTACGGGATCTGCGGTGACTCATTGTTCTAAATTTACAGATCGACATCTGTGTGCATACCGCACAGCATCCTAAACCGGTGTGCAAAAGGAACGCAGAGCAAGGTCAACAGAGCTGACACTCAACAGGAGTGTCTTTCTAATGCAATCCAGGTAATACAGGTATGGAGCTTCTAGAGCTTGTGAATTCTTTTGATGGTAAGTATATTTCATGGTTTACACTACCCTCACAGGAATGTTTTGAGCCTGATTTAGAGAAACGTCTGGAAGAGACACGGTGCTAGGCTAAAGAATGATCTGTTATTTCTGGATTAGCTGCTCACCGACAACACAGCAGAAAAGCAAGCTGTGATAAAGGTTTAGGCCGGATTAAAGCTATCGTGCAATTTCCTGAGTCAAAGTATGATTCTTAAAGCTTTTCAAAACCAAGAGGAGTGACTTATAAATACCAGTACAACTAAACAAGTATTTGTGCCTATAACGATCAAACAGGTGTAAAAAAATAAAGATGGAACCTAATGGCAGCAGCTGTAGTTTTCTTTGCTGAAGTTTTTCTTAAAACCAGCCAGTATCAGTAGGTGAAAATGGGTTATGGTATAAGACCACAAAGACTCATTGATACACAAGTATGAAAGCAAAATACATCTGTAGCACCCTCTACCTAGGTAGGTGCTAGAGTTAGTTTTTTTTGTAGTGCAGGTAAATTTAGGCGGGCCTATCAAGAAGCTAGGCCTGTTCGTTTTGATCTGGGTGGGCTGGGAGTGTCTCAGAGTAGGCTGGTGACTCACAGGGAGTATCATATTTTGGTTATCTCCCCCTGGCTTCTAGAGGATTCTAGAGGAGAAGAGGGGAGGAAAGGTGGAGCAGTCTGGGGAGCCTTGACCAGTCCCCAAGCGGGATTCGCAGGGGGCAGGTCTCCTTAAATACCTAGAGTCATCCCAGCTGGGGAGGAGAGTTTGGTTGGAAGGACTGGGAGATGGAGTACTAGCTGTCAGGGCCTTTGGGGGAGCTCCCCAGTCTGGTGGTGGGGGGGGGTGACCTTGGGCCTGGTGCTCAGGGGTGGAAGGGACCCTTGTACAAACCACAGGGGTGTGCTGACCAGGAGCTGGGGAGGACAGTGGAAGGTACTGCCAGGCAAAGCCTCCAGGAGGGCTCCACCAGGTGTCGAAAAGTGGCAGGCACAGTCGGGAGATCTGGGAAGGCATGCAGGGGCGGACTGGGAGTGTGCAGTGTGAGATTAATGTAGAGCCAACGGGAGTGGCTGTGATGTCATGGGCAGTGGAGTCAGGCAGCTCCAGCCAGGAGGGCTGGCAGGGCCTGAAGAGGACTGACTGGGAGCAATAGTCCACCATAGGTCAGCTAGCACTAAAGAATTTTCCTGTTTTGCTGCTACATTAAAGGGACCCACGGTCCCTGCCTGCAAATGGACGTTGCTAAGGCCTGACTGTGTTGTGTTGGGCCTAACCATGTGCTAGCTGTACCTTCAGTGAAGTATTGTGGAGGAGAGAGAGAGAGAAACAGTCTGCAAGCAAGTAATGTGCTGGAGGAGACTGGAGTTGGAATTTGTACATAGAAGTTCCAAGTGATCATATACTATTCATCTTTAGGCATCCCATAAACCCCTTACCCATCCAAGTTCAAATCCCCACAATAAAAAAACCCATAAAAAAAACAAGCATATGACTATTTCAAGAGCGACTGAGAGGTGAAAGACGGGCTGGGCAGGGTGACGGGTGGACCATAACTTTCTGCAGCCCCTACGGGGGTACCGCTATACATCTAAGCAAACTAGTTGGTTTTTAAAATTGTTTGTATTTTATTCTTTCAATATTAAATACGATTTGGTTTCTTACAGCTCGCTTCTGTGCGAGTCAGAATGCTGCAGCTTTTATCTTGGCTGCTTTAATAATATATGTTGTTGAGCGGCTGATACTAATAGGATAAAGCCGATAGATTTTCTGATTACTAATGAAAGGACCTTAAAGGATAACTGTATCAATTAAGAAAAATACTAACTATGCCATAGGCAGCCTTGGAATGCTTGCAAACTAATCAGTCTAGTAGTTAGTGCAGCCTTACTATTGGACTGTGAGTGTTGCGCGCAATGTTGACCGCCTCCTTCGCTCGTGCTGAAATAATCAATTATGTGAACAATTATTCTTTATGCAAAGGTAATATACTAATGTATACCTCTTTTGGTTCCTCGTTAGCTCTAAGAAAATCAAACTCAGTGATTTATTTGTAGTTGGTTTGCACTATACATACTAGTCCAGTGTTTCTTTTTTCAGTCAACACACCCTTAAAAATGATGCACAATTTTAAGGCATCCCATTCTAAAATGTAAAAACAAAACTAATAGTTTTTACATAAAGCAGGAACCTCCACATATGTAGGCAGAGGCGGCTCTAGGCTTTGTAAAGCAGGGACCTCCACATATAGGCACCCAACATTAGAGGCGATTTATTCTTTCAAAGCAAATACAACTTTGCATACAGGTACTGATTAGTATTACGGTGTTTCTCTTCTCTCTGTTTCTCTCCCTCCCTTTCTTTCCAAATGTGGCCCTAGTTCTAACTGAGAGTGATAGGGTAGGGACAAATAATGCTGTGCTGTGCAGTCACCTGACATCCTCCTTATCAACCGATGACATCTGTTCTCATTTCATATCCCAATACAGTAGAACCTTGGTTTACGAGCATAATCCGTTCCAATAGAATGCTTGTAATCCAAAGCACTCGCATATCAAAGCGAGTTTCCCCATAAAAGTCAATGGAAACTAAGATAATTTGTTCCGCATTGACTTCTATTACATGCAATACCGCATGTGGCCAGCGGTGGGGGTGCCGGAGAGCCTCGTAAATACTCGGGGACAGCTCGGCTGAACTCGGAAAGGCTCAGAAACACTTGGGAACGGAGTATTTCCGAGTATATACGAACGGCTCTGAGCCATTCCAAGTGTCCCCGGCGCCCCGTCACTTCTGGCCAAATGCAGTACTGCAACGCCCATTAGCTTGACTTCTGCTCGTTTTGTGAGACAACACTCGCAAACCAAGTTAGAATGTAAAAAAAAAAAAAAGTTGCTCGTCTTTCAAAACGATCGTTAACCGCGTTACTCGTAAACCAATGTTCCACTGTAGTTCTTTTCCTAGACACTATTGGAGATATTCACAAAGAGTGTCATCCCCTGAGAATTCTGAAGTGTTGGTGCACCTGTTACAGACCGGTACATGACAGGTACTTGAATACTTGGGCACTACATTCTACTGGACACACCACTTACTCCCACCTAGCCCAGCAGATCACTGATCTGATAACACTGCTTGGGATTTCAGTATAACAGAGGCATTTAGGAGCTTTAATATTGAAAAAAGAAAAAAAGTGGTTTCTATAGTACCAAAATAATTTTTATTAAAGCTAAAATGCACTTTAAATTAAACCATTCCATAAGCTTAATAGAAAAAAAAATAGCTCCAAATAAAGCAATACCATTGAACTTACAAATGTTAAAATTCTGAGCAACGTTGCCCCAGACAACCACACATACAAAGAAAGCCCACACATACACCATGGTTCTATCTAAGTATTTGCAATCCTAAGCAAATTCTCATGTCGGAATCGCTAATGCTTAGCGGATGTGTTTTCGCTCTCATTAAACAAAGGGGGGAATTTGTTATAGCACTACCAACAAATTTCCGGTGCTATGGCTGTTTAACCACTTCCCGCCCTATTGTGGATTGACGTCCGCAATGTGGCTCCGTTACCCTGAATGGACATCAGCAGGATAAGCCGCTCATGCCCCTGGGGTCAGTTCACGCTGACAGGGAGAGCCAATCTGTGGCTCTCCTGTCGGGGGGGGGGGGGGGGGGTCTGCGCTGATAATCAGTGCATTAATTATTAGCTCAGCTCCCATCAGTGGTGCCCACCACATCTGCCAATCACTGCCTATCAGATGCCAGTCAGTGCCCATGAAAATGCCAATTAGTGCCTATCAAAATGCCTATCAGTGACACCTGTCGGTGTCCATCACAGATGCCAAACAGTGCCTATCAGTAATGACTGTCGGTGTCAGTGCCACCCATCAGTGCTGCATATTAGTGCCACCTTATCAGTGCCACCTCTTCAGTGCCTGTCAGTGAAGGAGAAAACTACATTTATGTCTGTTTATGGGAAGAAAAATGTAATTTGGGTACAGCATTGCATGACCGCGCAATTGTCATTCAAAGTGTGACAGCGCTGAAAGATGAAAATTGGCCTGGGCAGGAAGGGGGGAAGTGCCCAGTATTGAAGTGGTTAAAGGTAATGTGTGGAGCTAATAAAAAAAACAAACAAACATACATACCTCACTGCTGCAGCGTGTCCCGCGTCAGCTCTAAGACTGAGAACTAAGCGATCACATGACCACTGATCACTCAGTTCTTAGTCTTCTCAGAATGGAGAGCAGTGATTGTCAGTCATTGGTCTGTGCTCTGTCCCTCCAGCACTCACTGAAGCACCAGGCTGGAGAGGGGGGCGGCTGCAGCTGGCTTCATCTTTCAACAGCAGGAACCAGCTGTCAATCAGGCAGCTGGGTGGATCCCGACAATATAATCTGGAACTGTCCAGAGCCTGGAGTAGGCTCGGAGTAGGTCTGTGACACTACTAATATTTTGATCATATGTTTTTTAATCATTCAAAGGGTAACTGTGCAAACACAGACATGTATAGTCCTGAGCTGTAGCTGAACAGTATACAATGCCTTGCAAAATTATTCACCCCCCTTGGCTTTTTACCTATTTTGTTACATTACAGCCTTTAGTTCAATGTTTTTTTAATCTGAATTATATGTGATGGATCAGAACACAATAGTCTAAGTTGGTAAAATTAGAAAAATATATACATAAAACTATTTTTCAGAAATAAAAAAAAAATAATTGTCATGTGCGGATGTATTCACCCCCTTTTGTTATGAAGCCCATAAAAAGCTCTGGTGCAACCAATTACCTTCAGAAGTCGCATAATTGGTGAAATGTCCACCTGTGTGCAATCTAAGTGTCACATGATCTGTCATTACATAGACACACCTTTTTGAAAGGCCCCAGAGGCTGCAACACCTAAGCAAGAGGCGCCACTAACCAAACACTGCCATGAAGACCAAGGAACTCTCCAAACAAGTAAGGGACAATGTTGTTGAGAAGTACAAGTCAGGGTTAGGTTATAAAAAAATATCCAAATCTTTGATGATCCCTAGGAGCACCATCAAATCTATCATAACCAAATGAAAAGAACATGGCACAACAGCAGACCTGCCAAGAGACGGCCGCACACCAAAACGCACGGACCGGGCAAGGAGGGCATTAATCAGAGAGGCAGCACAGAGACCTAAGGTGACCCTGGAGGAGCTGCAGAGTTCCACAGCAGAGACTGGAGTATCTGAACATAGGACGACAATAAGCCGTACGTGCCATAGAGTTGGGCTTTATGGCAGAGTGGCCAGAAGAAAGCCATTACTTTCAGAAAAAAACAAAATGGCACATTTTGAGTTTGCGAAAAGGCATGTGGGAGACTCCCAAAATGTATGGAGGAAGGTGCTCTGGTCTGAGACTAAAATTGAACATTTTGGCCATCAAAGAAAGCCTAGTCTGGCGCAAACCCAACACATCACATCACCCAAAGAACACCCAAACATGGTGGTGGCAGCATCATGCTGTGGGGATGTTTTTCAGCTGTCAGGACTGGGAAACTGCTTAGAGTTGAGGGAAAGATGGATGGTGCTAAATACAGGCATATTCTTGAGCAAAACCTGTACCACTCTGTGTGTGATTTGAGGCTAGGACGGAGGATCACCTTCCAGCAGGACAATGACCCCAAACACACTGCTAAAGCAACACTTGAGTGGTTTAGGGGAAACATGTAAATGTGTTGGAATGGCATAGTCAAAGCCCAGACCTCAATCCAATAGAAAATCTGTGGTCAGACTTAAAGATTGCTGTTCACAAGCGCAAACCATTCAACTTGAAGAAGCTGGAGCAGTTTTGCAAGGAGGAATGGGCAAAAACCCCAGTGGTAAGCTCATAGAGACTTATGCAATGCGACTTGGAGCTGCGATAGCC
Organism: Lithobates sylvaticus; assembly: GCA_028564925.1. Classification (NCBI taxonomy): domain Eukaryota; kingdom Metazoa; phylum Chordata; class Amphibia; order Anura; family Ranidae; genus Lithobates; species Lithobates sylvaticus. The sequence continues at coordinate 33,954,662 of CM053037.1, read as the reverse complement.
GCAAAAGGTGGCTCTAAAAAGTATTGACTTTAGGGGGGTGAATAGTTATGCACATTGACTTTTTCTGTTATTTTGTCCTATTTGTTGTTTGCTTCACAATAAAAAAAAAAAACATCTTCAAAGTTGTGGGCATGTTCTGTAAATTAAATTACGCAAATCCTCAAACAATCCATGTTAATTCCAGGTTGTGAGGCTACAAAACACAAAAATTGCCAAGGGGGTGAATACTTTTGCAAGGCACTGTACATGGCCAGGGTAGATTATTTATGCAATGTTAGGTTCTTTTTTTCTTTTTTTTTTGAAGCTGAAGGCCCAGCGTGTATTCATATTATTTAAAAATAAACTATAATAAATGACATTACATGTCCGTAGGTGTTAGCTGAGCAGTCTTTAGTGTGCTGGTGCCACAGACAGTGAAATGCTGAGATCCAGGTCTTGATGAAGACGCCATGTTTAATATAAATCATGGCTGCTGGGTTAATGAACAGTTTGCCAGAAAAGGTGATAAAGGTTAACAAAATTCATGCTTCTGACTTTTTTTTCTTTCCAGCACCTTGTTCCGAGGGCATTTCATATACCTCATTAAAAAATGGAGCACTCCTTGGCAATGACTGTGCCTGGCGGCCTCTTAGAGATATGTTTTACAAGTGAAAGTAAAAGCTTCTTTCATTTCATGTGAAATGGGGACCTGTAGATCATGAATGCCAATCTTTTGCTTCTTTTTTTTCCCACTTGCTGTGAAGTGAAACTCTCAGAAGTATTTTATCAGTGAGAACAGGATTATAGGTCTGCTGTCAGGCTATGCCGTGCCCCTTTCTCTGGAAATGGCCAGCTAATCTGTTAATCCCCTCGCCTTAAATGCACCTTAACACATGGAGAAATTGCACAAGGAAAATGCCTGGAGCGTATATATACAGCGAGAACTTAAGCGAAGGAAAATATTTGCCTCGACTCTCCTTAACCTCTGGAGGCTGACTGTACGGCATACCCGCCACATACTGTGCGTCTCCCTCCTAAATGCCGCTAATTCTCTTTATGGCATCAATTCATCTGTCTGAACTTCAGAGTGACTTTTCCCAGGGTATTACCGTATTCTAGTTTAACAGCAATAAAGTGGGTAAAAACATAAAAAGAATTGCCATAAGGGAGCTTAGAGGGCTGTACCAGCCAAAAAGCTAGATAAAGGTAAAACACTCATGTATTGATATTATTGCATGCCAACCGGTTTGTAAAGAAAATAGTGCACTCTTTTATTTTAACCACCTACCTGTGCTACATGGGGGTAAAAGGGGCAGCAATGCTTTTAATTCCACTACTGCAGTCTTTGTGGCATCTCAAAAATTAGATTCAGCCTTCTTAGGCTGTCCCTTGGCCTCATGGCACAGCGCCCCCCCCCCCCCCGCTCCTATATGTTCCATAGTGCAGGTGGCATTGCAAGAACCTTGCATTGTTCTAAAACAGGCCCATGTCATTGGGAGAAAAAGCCCCATCATCTATGTCATTGTGCGGAATAGTGAACTGTCGTGGGTGTCAATGGGAGAAATTGAGCTCCTTCGTTGGTGTCGATGGGAGGAATAGCCCCCCATCGTTGGTGTCAGTGGGAGGAATAGCCCCCCATCGTTGGTGTCATTGGGAGGAATAGTGCCCCATTGTTGGTGTCAGTGGGAGGAATAGTGCCCCATTGTTGGTGTCAGTGGGAGGAATAGTGCCCTTCATCATTGGTGTCAGTGGGAGGAATAGCCCCCCATCATTGGTGTCAGTGGGAGGAATAGCGCCCCATCGTTGGTGTCAGTGGGAGTAATAGCGCCCAATCGTTGGTGTCAGTAGGAGGAATAGCCCTCCATCGTTGGTGTCAGTGGGAGGAATAGCCCTCCATCGTTGGTGTCAGTGGGAGGAATAGCCCCATCATTGGCGTCAGTGGGAGGAATAGCGCCCCATTGTTGGTGTCAGTGGGAGGAATAGCCCCCCCATCATTGGTGTCAGTGAGAGGAATAGCCCCCCCCCCACATTGTTGGTGTCAGTGGGAGGAATAGCGCCCTATTGGTGTCAGTGGGAGGAATAGTGCCCTATCATTGGTGTCAGTGGGAGGAATAGCACCCCATTGTTTGTGTCAGTGGGAGGAATAGTGCCCCTTTAATTGGTGTCAATGGGAGGAATAGCGCCCCATCGTTGGTGTCAATGGGAGGAATATCGCCCCATCGTTGGTGTCAATGGGAGGAATAGCGCCCCATTGTTGGTGTCAGCTGCCTAGAGGCTTAGGATTCCGTTGGTGGATTGAGTATATGTTGTATATTGGGTGATCTACTTATCCCAAGTGAGTTTGACCTTCTTTGCGAAAAGAGGTCATATATTTCTGGTGAGTGCAGAGTGTTACTAACTTGGTGAAAAGGAAGAGAACTACTTATTGTTTTGAGTAGGATTGCAACGATACCACTTTCATAAGACCTAGTACAAGTACTGATACTTTTTTTAAGTACTAGCCGATACCGATTACCGATACTTTATTTATTTATTTTTAATGCCTTTATTTTTTTTGTTATGGGGGCACCTGAGCTGAGTCACAGCTCCGTGTGTCCATTCAGACACGGAGCCCCGACTGGCACTGCCCCCCTCTTCCCTAATTGGCTAGCTGACTTTGACAGCAGCGGCAGCCAATGGCGCCACTACTGTGTCTCAGCTAATCAGGAGGGAGATGGCTGAGACACTCATGGACATTGCTGGACAGAGTGGGACTTCAGGTAAGCATAAACCTTCTGACTTTACAACCACTTTAACCTTTAAATATTTATTACAATTCTTTCTTTTTTTTTATCAGCCCTGTTGGGGGTGCTTTGGTGAGATATTGGGGGTCTAAACAGACCCCTGACCTTTCCCTTTTGAGATGGGGAAAAGGACTGATGACACAGATTCCCCAATCCCTTTCTCTGCAGCCTCAGCTGCACTGAAGACGAATGAACAGAGACAGAGGCTCCTGTTCATTCATAAACGGAAGCATCGTAAACAGTTTACGATGCTCATGGACAGTCAGTGATCACTGACACTGTTCATTCAGAAAAGGAAGGAGCCGGTAAATTAAATATTTACCCGCTCCTTCCTCCGTTCTCCATCCTGACATATCTGGGACAAGGGGGGGACTGGAGGAGCACAGAGGGGAAGCCAGGGAAGGACCTGGAGGAGGACACCGGGAGGCAGAGGAGAAGCCAGAGGAGGAAACAGGGGTCAGTCGGGGGTGATCGGGGCAAAAAGCATCTGTCGGCTGCTTTATTGAAAGCTATACAGGGAGATTGGTGCTTGGAACTGCCCCCACCGCCACACCGATCATCTGTTTTTTTTTTTTTTTTACTTGGAAAGGTGCATGTGATCAACACAGGACCAATCAGCACTGTCCAGACAGATGGTCAGGGGCTCTGCAGCCTCATAGGACAATCAGGGGAGAATGAAATGCTCTTACTAAAACTATTGCATTTTCATGTTCTGAGTACTGTGGAAGACCAAATATAGTGAATGCAGGGTCCCGAGTTTAGTAACACTTTAACACTAAATGTGGTCATATATAATTTATGAATAAGTTCAGTATTTTTCAATTTCAAGTAACATCTATGGCTTTCTCTGAAGCAGCTCTATTTATTTTTTGAATTATTAGTTTGTTGATTTACATATTTTTTTATTTTTTTTGCACAGTGGAAATTATTGTTGTTTTTTAAGAAAGTGTGGACTGTCTGGCGACTGAGACATTTGTTTGCTGAGCTCCTGCAGCCTTTGCGGAACCTTAAATCCAAGTGTGGGACTAGCCATTATGTTGTCTTAATCATACCAGATCATGGACTGTTTGCCTTTTACTTTTGCTGAAGAAAGCTGTTGTGGTTTGCTTGTTTTAGAGAATCCAATAAAGACTGTTTACTTTTGTGGCCGGCTAGTGGTCCCAGGCTCCCCAGATTACAATATATATATATATATATATATATACATACAGTATATAAAGATTTTAAGAATTTGTTATATTAATAAACATAACTATTGCCTATTTGGCTTGCTTGTAGTTTTATTGCAAAACCAAAATATATGTAATGAATTTCTGCCTATATGTCAGTTTTATGAAAAGGATGAAGAATTTGTTGGCAAATTGACAGTCTCAAGGAGTTCCCAGATTCCTGCTGCTATAAAAATAAGTTTGGATATCTTGTAGCTTCCGTTAAATTCTATGTTAATGCTTTGCAAAGTCAGCAGGTAAATAATGCTATACATGGAGATTATGAATTTCCAACCTTCATTTTTGTTATCGGCATATCCAATACCAGTTTGCTAGTCTATTGCTAGTATAATATATGCACACGTTTGGTATTGCGTCTCTTGATGCTAGCTAAATAAAAAATTAGATATTATTTTATATATATATATATATATATATATATATATATATTACACATCTCTATATCTATATATCTCTATATCTATATAGCTCTATATCTATATATATATATATATATATATATCCCCTTAGAATGAGACGGTAATATGCTCTCCAGTCCCAAGTGATCTCTAAAAGTAACATTTCTCCTCTCACCCTTTCCCTCACTGAATTGAGGTTTTAAGGGAGCAGAACTAGTAAACGTTCCTGGCAACCCTTTCCAGAAGAAAGGACTTGGCCACAAGACAAGGCTGAGTCCCAACATCAGGAAACTAAAAATGGTGTCAGTAGGACATACAGAAGATACAATAGCAGGCATTTTGTGATATATGCTGTTAAAGCGGTGTTCCAGCCACCAAATAGATTTTTTTTAAAAGTCAGCAGCTACTAACACTGTAGCTGCTGACTTTTAATAAGGACACCTGTCCAGGGAGCCGGTGATGTCGGCCCCCACCGAGGCTGATCCGTCCATCGGATCGGGTTCAGGCGCCGCCATTCCAACCAAGGGAAACCGGCAGTGGAGCCTTGCGGCTTCACTGCGGGTTTCCGACTGCGCAAGTCCTTGTGAAGGCTTTGTGAATGGCCGGCTTGTCTTCTGGGACACACACAGGTCCCAGAAGACAACAGGGGTGCTCGCCGAAGATGAGGACGCGACGGCTGAATCAGGAGTACACTTGTACACTCCAAAAAAGGTACTAAAGGGAAAAAAAAATACGAAATTTTCAATATCCAAAAACGAGGGGTGGAGAGATGGTCTTTCGTTTAAGACCACCTCTCAAAAGTGGGTGGAACTCCAGAACTCTGGCACATCATTTTTTTTCTAGAAAATCACTCAGAACCCCCAAACATTATATGTTTTTTTAGCAGAGACCCTAGGGAATAAAATGGCGGTCATTGCATTTACGTATACATTCGCTTCTGTGCACTGGGACTGGGGCGCTTTATAGTTTTTTTTATTATTATTTTTTTACTTTTTATTTTTTTATTTTTACACTTTCTCTTTAAAAAAAAAAATTTGATCACGCACTATTCCATGTAATAAGAATAAAAGTCACAGGTCCCCTTTATGGAGAGATGTAGGGTCTCCTTCAGACTGGAATGGCTGAGATAAAAAAAATAAACTGTCTCGGCCTTTCCAGCCTAGTCCCCGGCATTGTTTACCTCCACCGGGCATGACATCATAATGTCGGGCTTAGGCCTCCGAGGGTCATAGAGATAACTGGGGACCATCTGGTCACCAGAAATCGATATGCTCAACTTTTGGCATGGAGACCGATTCATTCTCTTGCTCGCTGATCACAGGGGAGAGTCGGTAGAAGCACCGGAGGGCGGCGGGAGGGGGCGTCTGTAAGAACGATCAATCGGCTAAACTGCTGCTATGATTGTTCTTATTATGCACAGAATCACAGTTTTTAAAAAATGATATCCGGATGATGCCTGTAGCTGCAGGCATCATACAAATATCCCCACTCAAAGTCCAGGATGTCATCTGAACGTACCCTGGGCGGGAAGTGGTGAAGCAGGAATTTTTACCTTTATAGAATCTCCCCTATATTTACTAAATCTGTGTAATGTGAGAACCCACATAAACAATTCTAATTTAAAAGGAAGAAATAAGAGTAGTGAGCTTAATCAATAACGTGCCATGAATTAATATACTTAAAGAATGAACATAAGTAGCCAAAACACACAAGTATATGTAGATAAAAGTCCAACTAAAGCCCAATGGTAGGAGTCAGTTCATATAGAGATAAAAATCTCATAGAAGTGACTTGATAAAAGAAAAAACAGACAACACATCAATCCAAACATCGACTGTTTAATTTATGAATTGGCCGCTCACCTCCAAAATTGACCCAAAGGTCAAACAAGGCTCATCAGATAGTCAGATAAGGAATCCTGCTGATGGATCTGTAAAGAGATCCAGGTCCCAAGCGAAGACGAAGAACTACTTCCAGATCTTGGTATCAAAACGTCTTGGGGAACTCCATATGTAGAGGAAACATCTTGCTCCAAGAAATGGCACTTCTTGTATAAATGGCGCTCAAAGGAAACAAAGAACAGCCATAGTGCAATATTGCCAAATAAAAAGTAAATTTATTAAGTAAAAGAAGCTGCTTACATCAAGAAAGTATAAAAATCGCAGTAAGAAACAATGGGAGTAGTGACACATTCGCCTCCTCACCACACTTCCATAAAACGCCACGGAAACTATGTCACAAGGCTCTACCCGACGCATTGCGTCACTGGTCACGTGACTTCCTCAGGGATAGCAATTCAATTTCTGTCCAATCAGGCAGACCCTTCCACTACACAAGAAATTGTACAAATACTGTATATTACAATGTGTATGGTCAGCCTAAAGCCTCATAAATACGGGGAGAATGCCGGGAGACATCGGACGGATCAAAAAACACCGTCCGACATTCGGTCTGTGTGTATGCCACCCTGACGAGCATGCTGGAGAACCAGCATCCGACCGACTCCCGATCAGCGCTCTCAGCCAATGGGGTTTTCAATAAAGTATCATCATGACAGTCCAGTATCAAGCCCTTGCAGAAGTAGAGGACCGCAATAGCTTATATGTTTGTCTCATGCCGGGTTTCCTTTAAAACTACTGATAGGTATGCTTTATGGTCAGTTTTATGTAGCAGCATGAAGCTGTTTGTGGTCTAGAATATTGAGACAGACATCAACATGTATTTTTATTGACCTCTGTCTGCTTGTAAGCTTTCTATAGAATTGTAACAGCTGGTTTTGTAAACTTTGCAATGCACACAATGTAGAACATTTCTCTGTCGTGTATCATTATGCACATTGTATAACTTCTGCTGAATGCCACCACACGGGCTGGCTATGAAGTCTGCCTAGCTCGCATTTCCATAGTGACAAAGGGTTATATTTATGTATAGAAAACAAGAAGTATTTTTATCAGGATGGAAATGAATTGAGATGGTACAGTATGGGTGCTCCACAGTGCACATCCGTCAAATTGTCTTGGCGTGTCTGGATACCGCCAAGTTGTGGGACATGCAAATTGGTGGGAGGGCTTAGAGTGACATTAATAGGACACCGCAGATCCAAAACAAATGACAAGTGGAATTTCATGCAGGCAAGAATCATTTAATTTACTTGATAAATGGTGGAGAGACATGCTTGCATTTTCCATTAAACAATATCAGATAAACAGCTGTCTGCATTTGTAGTGTTAAGTGAAATAGAATACATATACCATTCTGGCTGACGGGAGTAATAGGCTACTCAAGTGCGATGGGAAAAAAGTTTATACATTGTCTGGAGAATCCCAGAGGACTACACAAAAGAATAAAGTGGAACATTATTTTTTAAACATACAGTGCCTTGCAAAAGTATTCACCCCCCTTGGCATTTTTCGTGTTTTGTTGCCTCACAACCTGGAATTAACACGGATTGTTTGAGCATTTGTATCATTTAATTTTCAGAACATGCCCACAACTTTTAAGATGTTTTTTTTTTTTTTTTTTATTGTGAAGCAAACAACAAATAGGACAAAATAACAGAAAAAGTCAATGTGCATAACTATTCACCCCCCTAAAGTCAATACTTTGTAGAGCCACCTTTTGCGGCTATCACAGCTCCAAGTCGCTTTGTATAAGTCTCTATGAGCTCTCCACATCTTACCACTGGGATTTTTGCCCATTCCTCCTTTGTAAAACTGCTACAGCTCCTTCAAGTTGGATGGTTTGCACTTGTGAACAGCAATCTTTAAGTCTGACCACAGATTTTCTATTGGATTGAGGTCTGGGCTTTGACTAGCCCATTCCAACACATTTACATGTTTCCCCCTAAACCACTTAAGTGTTGCTTTAGCAGTGTGTTTGGGGTCATTGTCCTGCTGGAAGGTGAACCTCCGTCCTAGCCTCAAATCACACACAGTGGTACAGGTTTTGCTCAAGAATATCCCTGTATTTAGCACCATCCATCTTTCTCAACTCTGACCAGTTTCCCAGTCCCGACTGCTGAATGGTGTTCTTTGGGTAATGTGATGTGTTGGGTTTGCGCCAGACATAGCATTTTCTTTGGCCAAAAAGTTAAATTTTAGTCTCATCAGACCAGAGCACCTTCCTCCATACATTTTGGGAGTCTCCCACATACCTTTTCGCAAACTCAAAACGTGCAATTTTGTTTTTTGCTGAAAGTAATGGCTTTCTTCTGAACACTCTGCCATAAAGCCCAACTCTATGGAGCGTACAGCTTATTGTCCTCCTATGTACAGATACTTCAGTCTCTGCTGTGGAACTCTGCAGCTCCTCCAGGGTTACCTTGGGCCTCTGTGCTGCCTCTCTGATTAATGCCCTTCTTGCCCGTTCCGTGAGTTTTGGTGTGCGGCCATCTCTTGGCAGGTTTGCTGTTGTGCCCTGTCCTTTCCATTTGTTTATGATAGATTGATGGTGCTCCTAAAGATTTGGATATTTTTTTATAACCCAACCCTGACTTGTACTTCTCCACAACATTGTCCCTTACTTGTTTGGAGAGTTCCTTGGTCTTCATGGCAGTGTTTTGTTAGTGGTGACTCTTGCTTAGGTGTTGCAGCCTCTGGGGCCTTACAGAAAGGTGTGTATATGTAACGACAGATCATGTGACACTTAGATTGCACACAGATGGACATCATTACACTAATTATGTGACTTCTGAAGGTAATTGGTTGCACCAGAGCTGTTTATGGGCTTCATAACAAAGGGGGTGAATACATACGCACATGACAATTATCATTTTTTTTTATTTCTGAAAAATCGTTTTATGTATATATTTTTCTTATTTTACTTCACAATTTTAGACTATTGTGTTCTGATCCATCACATATAATTCAGATTAAAAAAAAACACTGAACTAAAGGCTGTAATGTAACAAAATAGGTAAAAAGCCAAGGAGGGTGAATACGTTTGCAAGGGACTGTAGAATACAAAAAATGCTAATATGTAAAATTCAGAATGACAGCATTGTCAAACATGAAAAGCACCTTCAAGCCAGAGCTGGGCTCAGAATATTGTTACATGTGACGGCTCTTACATATAATCATTATGTAAGGCCATTTTCAGAGCAGGGCTGTCATAGATACCTTTTTTTTTCCTTCAATCTTTTGACTGGCCCAGCGACGTCACGAGACCTTCCTTTTTTGAGCTCTTCTTGGATCAGAGCTGTTAAAATCCTGGCACATCTGTACAAGCAGATGGGGGACTTTCTGTTCTTGTGATAATAGGTTAAAACGGTAAAATATGTTACAAAAAATGTAAAATGTGGAATAATTTTAGGGCCATTATTTTAGTCTAACTCTCTAAAAAAGATTGACGTCTGTAACTGATTTCAATGTGTTGCCTACAGTTTCCCTCTTTGTTTTGCAAGAAATATATATATATTTTTTAAGTGGTTGTAAAGACTAAATGTTTTTTTTAACCTTAATGCATTCTCTGCATTAACGTACAGAAAATATTTTAGGTGCAGCTCCCTTCTGCCCACTCTAAATACTTGAGCCCAAACTTGGTCCGGCACTGTCCCTGAGAGCAGTGGCACTGCTCTCTCTCCTCACTGGACTCAATGAGAGCAGTGGGAGCCATAGGCTTCTGCTGCTGTCAATCAAATCCAGTGACTGAAGGGAGGGGGCAAACAGCACTGTGTGTATCAATGGATGTGCACAGTGTGACACGAGTATCACCCCCGAAAGTGGCTTGCTAGGGGGAGTACTCAGGCAGGAGGCACCAGTATCGCCAGTGGAGGACCCTAGAAGAGAAGGAGGATTGGGGCCACTCTGTAAAAAAACATTGAACAGAGCAGGTAACTATAACATGTTACACATTTTTTTTTTATATATATATGTATATATATATATATATATATACATATATATATTAAAAAAAAAAACATTATTATTACTTTAAGTCCAACATAGTAAGTACTGCCATCAAGGTGAAAGAGCCTATGTTGGCCCAGCCTGGTCAGTAAATGACAGCCATTGTAATAGGAAAATGCCTAATATCTAGATATCTTAAAATACTCACTTGTTTGTCGATTGTAAAACACTGACATGTGTATCAAAATCGACACATAATTGGGCTCCTTGTTCTTAGGATGAATAGAAGAAAATAATTTAATGGGGGGGGGGGGGGGGGTTTCTTATAAAAAAAATAAAACAAAATATAGATATATAGATATAGTTTTATATATATATATATATATATATATATATATATATATATATATATATATATTAGACATGTGCGATTAGTTTCGTACGAATCGGAAATTCGTACGAATTTCCGGAAATTCGTATGAATCCGAATTACAAATTTTTTACGAATACCTATTCTGTATGAAATACGAAATTTCGTTTACGAATTTCAGATCCAAATCCAAACTACTAAATAACTAATTTCAACTAATACGAAAGAAATTATAGCGGATATAACGAATGATTTGAATGAATTCGAGATTCAGTATAGCGAATATTGACACTCTACGAATAATAAGGAATTATCCGAAAACGTATTAACGTTACATAACACAAGTCTATTGTCTATTGTTCACCAATCACTCAGAGGAAGTACGAAATTTTGTATTCGTAAACTAAATTTCGTACTTTCTCTGAGTGATTGGTGAACAATAGTGTTATGTAACGTTAATACGTTTTCGGATAATTCGTTATTATTCGTAGAGTGTCGATATTCGTTATCCAAATTAACGATTCGTCCGAAATTCGTATTTCGTACGAATCCGAATTAAATTTCGTACACGAATTACGGATTTTTTTTTATACGAAACAAATTTTTTGACGGCTCCCATGTCTAATATATATATATGTGTGTGTGTATATGTGTGTGTATGTGTATGTGTGTATAGAGAGAGAGAGCGCTATATATATAAAAAAAATACCTATGTTGAACAAACTAAAAAAATTTCATGTTTTTGTCCATGACTTATTAAAGACTAAGCTCTAAATAATGGTGTGCAAATAATTTTGGTGTGCAAAGTGCTTAAACGTTATTGTTGAATAAACAGTAAAGATGTACTATCTGGTCTCTCCACTAAAAGCCTAATTATAACTTCATATCCTGTGGCATACAACATTATAATTATAATGTCATACCTGTGACACATACTTGTCACAGTTGCCAGTGTACTTTTGTCAGCTTTCAGATGAATTTTCAAGCCTCAAATGGCTGGTGTCATAGCTGATCACAAGCATCATGACAACTTCAGATCCTAATAGAGGTACAGAACAGTCTAGCTGTAAAGGATAGCAGGGTTTATGGCAGTCTCTTGTTAGGTTCTTTTAAGTCAGTATCATACAATGTATTTTTACCACCTTACTTTACCAGTATATGATGAACTTTAGTATTAGTACTTTACCCAGTTACATTTAATCCTATTTTGGGAGCATTGTGACCCTGTAAGAAAGCTGTGCAGCTCCAAGCAACTGTGTATGTTCTCCTTGAGACTCCAACCACAGAAGGTGCAGGCATCCAAGGGGCCCGTCCGGTCTGATACTAATCCTATGCACTAAAGAGCGTGGAGCTGCACACTGTAAATCAGCTCGATAGTGGAGTGTACACAGCCAGCTTCAGCTAGTCTCCTTCTATGCCATTCCCCGCTAACGCATTTCACATTTGCATGGGCTTAATCACCTCTATGGAAGGAGACTAGCGAGAAGCCAGCTTTGTACTCTCCAATATCGGTCTGATTTTTTGGAGCTCCACACTCTATTTTGGGAACACACATAAAATTGTGGCACACCAGTTCCAGGGCACCTTTTGCCTTTTTTGCAGATGAATAATTGTCAGCTCTAGACTAAAGAGTACTTTACAACAGTTGCAATATCACTTGATATTCTTTGTGGATACGCAAGATTGATGTGAAAGCAATAATAAACAGATTGCTTTAATAATTGAATACATAGCTGCAAAGGAAAATTAAATTAATTTGCACTGATCCCTCGTCTTATGGTCGCAGTGCATATATTCTATTCTGCTAAGTGGTAAATTTATATAGTTATATTTTTTATGAATTTATGTCTAAAACCTACATTTTTCCTACTCGCTTAGCTTTGACTGTATTTTTCTCCATTGAATATATAGAAAATCCCCCAAATGGCTTTAAACAAATGTGGCTTTTACTGATTTCTATCACAGCTTATATTTCTATCACTCTGTGTGAATCCATTTTGTACATTCATATTCTTCTTAACTGAAGGGCTTGTGTAGGCAAAATATAAAAAGGTTCTCAGAAAATATCGAACGATTAATGTTATACAATCATCGTTTTAACACTCTATATGCAGCCTTTCCCACCTGTCAGTCACTGGGTTCATATCCTTCTGGGTTTTCTGCTAGGATTGGTACAATACAATATAATCACCGGGAGAGCAGAAGAGGACATAGCAGTCATTGCAGGTCAAAAATAAATTAAATATTATCCTGTCAGGGGGAAAAAAAGGTAAAAAAAAATACCTTTCCAAGTGCCCGTGCCACTGAACACTCCTCTGTTCAGGAGGAATCTTCCTCTAATGTCAACTCCGAAACCGACACTTCCGGAATTGACAATCTTTCCCTCCTCCCCCAGTCATTGTTCTGTAGTGACTTGGAGGTCAGTGGGAGTGCAACAAAGAGCAGCGAGGGTCCAAGGAATTTATAATCCCAGAAGTGTTCGTTTCTAGGTAGACTTTGGAGGAAAATGTCCCCTCAATAGAGCAGCATTCTGTGCCATAGGTATCAGAAGAGGCCATTACTCTTCTTTTACAGTTAGACCATTTTTTCCCTGACCGGATCACTTAAATGACACTGGATGTAGACAGAAAATGGGCCTTGTACCCTTATCTCCTCCACCTTAATACTTCCAAAACGTATAGTACAGGAAGAACGCAAGGTAAAGTTAGGTTAGAGGAACGTACTACAATATGATTGAAGAAGGAATGAATTTACAGTTATATGTGAAATGGCTTAATTTGTGCACAGCAACTCAGTTGCCATGTTCATGACATTTTATTTCTGCTCAAAGCGATTATTATAATTACTCCCAAATCATGCATAAACAGTTGTTTTATTTTACTACCAGGAAATGCAAATGCAGCATTAAAATAGAAAAGGCATGATAGATGAAAAGAAATCAGCTTGTGAAAATTCAAAGGGGTTGGGACAGCCTGAATGCACAATATTCAATTTGTGATTGTATCTAACAATACGTCAGTATTTTGAGTAAATAAAGAGCATATAGTTTAGGTCAAAAAAGAAAACCAATAATTCAATTTCCACACAGCAACAACCCACTTTCCTAAAGTAAAATGGATGGAGGCTGAATTCATAAAAAAGCAGCAGCATGAACATTGTATGGCCAAAAGTTTGTTAACACCTGGCCAACACACATGTGAAATTGTTGGGTTTTGCATTGAAAAACCATGGACATTAATATGAAGTTTGAACTAGACATTGTGCGCCATCAATAAATTTGTTTAGTTTCATTCCGTTCCATATTAGCCGTTAATTTGTAATTCGTGTCCGAAATTCAATTTGGATTCGTATGAAATACGAATTTTCGTTAGGTTTGTTAACTTTTCGTAACAATTGCGAACGTTCGTTATGATGAATTTATCATTATGAGGGGCTCCCCCCAGTCCTGTGCTGTGCTCATTGAGGGGTTCCCACCATCCCTGTGTTGTGCTCATTATGAGGGGCTCCCACCATCCCTGTGCTGTGCCGACTTCTTGGTTTTTTAACTTCATCATAACGAATAATCGTAATTAACAAACATTCTTATTTTGTCCGATTCTGAATCTCCCATTGACTACCAGTACCAGTCTCCCACTCCCTTATTAAAAAAGGTAATTTTCCCAACCCTCACCCAGCAGCAGAAGAAAACCTCTGATTGGTCAACAGAACACCAGTCACGTTTCCGTTGTAACGGAATTTGGATATTTCGTACAAAATTCAGAAGCATAGCAATTCGTATTTCGGATCCTCCCGAATGTATGAATTTACGGAAATTTGTGTGAATTTTCGATTCGTACGAAACTAATCGCACGTGTCTAGTTGGAACCCCCTTTGGGATTATGACCACCAAGTCCACTCTTCGGGGAAGGCTTTCCATTAGGTTTTGTAACGTGTCTGTAGGAATTTGTGGTCATCTAGCCAGAAGAGAATTGGTCAATTCAGGTACTGATGTTGGACAAGAAGACCTGAAATTGCCAATTCCATTTGATCCAAAAGATGTTTATTAGGGTTGAGGTCAAGACTCTCAAATTTCTCCACACTAAATTTGTGCTATCACTGTAAATTCATTCCTTCTGCAATCATATTGTAGTATGTTTCTCTAACCTAACTTTACCTTGTGTTCTTCCTGTACTATAAGCTTAGGAAGTATTAAGGTGGAGGAGATGAAAGTACAAGGCCCATTTTCTGTCTACAACTAGTAAGCTGACCAAAGAAAAAATTCCCTATTACATTCCAAACAGGGGAGGTTGCTGCCACTGTGAACATTTTACTAAATAGTTGCAAATTGTGAAACAGAGGTTAACCTAGATCAGGGTGGTTGGTGTGCTTCATCTCCAGGTGCAAACAGTAAGAGGCTGCACTGACTTTTTTTTTTTTTTGTGTGCAAGCCATTCAGGCAAATTTATCTCTTGATGGTGCCCACATAGTCTCTGCACTAATATCGTTCAGCAGGGACAGACCAATCAGGCAATCTTCTCTCTTTCACATACTCAATTACTCATGTCAATTAGTTGTACTCATTCTTCCCACTGACCCTTCGATGTAAATATCCGCTGACCACCAATGTAAAATGTCAAATCTCAGTATTCAGATAAGACATGCAGAAACTGAATTTAAAAAAGTCCCATATTAAAAGTCCATGTATTATGTGGTAAACATAGAATCCTCATCCATGGTCCATGTAACAAGCACAGATCAAGTGAAGAGATGGTGATAATCATTAAACCAACCCGTAGGGATGCTGCAACTGTTCTTTTACACACTGGATTTTACTATATGCTGGTCTTATCTGGAATCTCCTGTAAGCGCAAACATTTACTTTTATCAATTAATCAGTGTTTGATATACTGCACTATGGAAGCGCTTTCTTTTTATCTCCAAGTTCCGTGTGAGCGGTGGGATTGAAGAGAGCATTTAAGGTCCTATTTCCCTAGGCCCAGCTGGACCACATATAATCTAGTGGTCATATACAGCTGGTAAGCAGGTTTTATTAATTTACACTGGGTGTGGAGCAGGATTATCTCTGGTTTAAGGATTATCACCTTCTCTTCACTTAATGTGTGCTTGTTACATGGAGCACGTATGAGGATTTTATGTTCTTCACATAATACGTGGACATTTGATTTTTGGACTTTTTTTAATTCCGTTTCTGCATGTTTTACCTGAATACTGCGATTGACATTTTCATTTTCAGGACTTTGCTAAAATCATTTGCAAGTTTATTTATTCATCTTCTAGCGCTAGAACAGGTAAGTATATTGCTTTGTTTCTTTACAGCGCTCGATAGATTAGGCTTAGAATGTGGCTAGGGCTGTCTTCATGAGAGGGCACACCTGTGCACTGCCCAGGGGCCCCAGCTGCATGGGGGGCCCCTACACATCCCCCAAAGCAGCTGGTCCTAGAGTCCACGCTGCCCCGAAATTGGGGGCCCCATGATGGCACTGAGAGTGATGGATACACAGGGGAGACAGGCTGGCAGCGCCGTCCTGTGCAGAACGATACCTATAATTTCACAGCCAGCAGGGAGGGGCAGGGCCGGAGCGCCAGTGATGCTCTGACCCTGCTCCATGCAGCTTGAATGCTCGGTACTCGAAGGCTGTGGGGTAGGAGCTGGAGTGGGAGCTGCTGAGTCGGCAGCACTGAGAGCCCACCTGCGGAAGTAGCATTGTGGATGGTGTCCTGGTGAGCCCAGCTGTCCAGCACTGTTTGCACCGAAAGGCTTGGAATGCCCAGATGGATGCTCCCTCCTCCGCCTTTCCTTCTGCCTGCTTGATTGGTATAGGTGAGTGCAGGTCTGGAGGTGGGCACAGAGCCAAAAGTTTACATGCACTGTATCTCCACTGGAAAAGCGGGTACTACATGGATGGAATAATGGTGCTGGGGGATATCAAGAGTGTATGAAGGAAAACAATGCTGAGGGGGAATCTGGTGTGTGTAGGGAGTAGCAATGCTTGGGTAGCTATATTGCTAGAGGTATCAGGGATGTAGAGAGGCCACAGTGTAGGGGGTATCAAGGGGTATCTTATGGTATCTGGTTACAATGCTGGGGGGGGGGGATATCTAGGGTGTAGAGGGGTCAGAGTGCTGGGGGATACCTCGGGTGTAGAGGGGTCAGAGTGCTGGGGGGATACCTTCGGATGTAGAGGGGTCAGAGTGCTGGGGGGATACCTTCGGATGTAGAGGGGTCGGAGTGCTGGGGGGGGATATCTGGGATGTAGAGGGGTCAGAGTGCTGGGGGGATACGTGGGATGTAGAGGGGTCAGAGTGCTGGGGGGATACCTGGGATGTAGAGAGGGGTCAGAGTGCTGGGGGGATACCTGGGATGTAGAGGGGTCAGAGTGCTGGGGGGATACCTGGGATGTAGAGAGGGGTCAGAGTGCTGGGGGGATATCTGGGATGTAGAGGGGTCAGAGTGCTGGGGGGATACCTGGGATGTAGAGGGGTCAGAGTGCTGGGGGGATATCTGGGATGTAGAGGGGTCAGAGTGCTGGGGGGATACCTGGGATGTAGAGGGGTCAGAGTGCTGGGGGGATATCTGGGATGTAGAGGGGTCAGAGTGCTGGGGGGATATCTGGGATGTAGAGGGGTCAGAGTGCTGGGGGGATACCTGGGATGTAGAGGGGTCAGAGTGCTGGGGGGATATCTGGGATGTAGAGGGGTCAGAGTGCTGGGGGGATATCTGGGATGTAGAGGGGTCAGAGTGCTGGGGGATATCTGGGATGTAGAGGGGTCAGAGTGCTGGGGGATATCTGGGGTTTAGAGGGGTCAGGGTGCTGGGGGGATATCTGGGATGTAGAGGGGTCAGAGTGCTGGGGGGATATTTAGGTTGTAGAGGGGTCAGAGTGCTGGGGGGATATCTGGGTGTAGAGGGGTCAGAGTGCTGGGGGGATATCTGGGATGTAGAGGGGTCAGAGTGCTGGGGGTTTATCTGGGGTGTAGAGGGGTCAGAGTGCTGGGGGGCATCAATCTATCAGATATATTATATGCACAGGACAGCTTTGTTACTTTATGTATGTAGTATTTTCCCACTGTTTCTTTGCTGTACAGAATGATTGTTCATGTAGGTAAAGCGGGGTTCCACCCAGAAGGGGAAGCTCCGCTTGTCTGCCTCCTACCTAAGGATGGGCCCGGTGCTCGATGCGAACCCACGTTCGCATCGAGCACCGGGCGTTCGCTCGCTCGGCGAGCCCAGAACTATTTTGGCCGCTCGCATCACGTTGGTGTGATGCGCGCGGCCCCGCAATGCATTGCGGCCGGCGCGGCCGACGCAGTGCATTGCTGGCTGATGATTGGCCAAGCATGCACTGTGACCCCGCATGCTTGGCCAATCACAGCCCGGAAACTCGAAGAGCCATAATTGGCTACAGGCAGGACGCCTGTAGCCAATTACAGCTCAGGGGCTGTAGTACACGCCCCCCCCCTATAAACCGCCGCCACGCCGTCTGCGCCGGTCACATGCTGTTCCGGCGCAGATTGAGCAGGCTGTTTCTGTGACACTCTGCTGCATTTAGATAGATAGAGAGATTCACTTGCAGAGATTGAGTTAGATAGATTCAGTTACAAAGATTGATTGACAAAGAGGGGCTTGTAGTGTGCTCGTGGCAGGCAGGCAGAGCTCCTATATTTTGTTACCAGAAGCACTATAGGACTTGTAGTGTGTTCGTGGCAGGCAGGCAGAGCTATATTTTGTTACCAGAAGCACCTATAGGACTTGTAGTGTGTTCGTGGCAGGCAGGCAGAGCTCCTATATTTTGTTACCAGAAGCACCTATAGGACTTGTAGTGTGTTCGTGGCAGGCAGGCAGAGCTCCTATATTTTGTTACCAGAAGCACCTATAGGACTTGTAGTGTGTTCGTGGCAGGCAGGCAGAGCTCCTATATTTTGTTACCAGAAGCACCTATAGGACTTGTAGTGTGTTAGTGGCAGGCAGGCAGAGCTCCTATATTTTGTTACCAGAAGCACCTATAGGACTTGTAGTGTGTTAGTCCCAGGCAGGCAGAGCTCCTATATTTTGTTACCAGAAGCACCTATAGGACTTGTAGTGTGTTAGTCCCATTACACACACAGAGCTATATTTTCTTCCCAGAAGCACCTATAGGACTTGAAGTGTGTTAGTCCCATCACACACACAGAGCTATATTTTCTTCCCAGAAGCACCTATAGGACTTGAAGTGTGTTAGTCCCATCACACACACAGAGCTATATTTTGTTCCCAGAAGCACCTATAGGACTTGAAGTGTGTTAGTCCCATTACACACACAGAGCTATATTTTCTTCCCAGAAGCACCTATAGGACTTGAAGTGTGTTAGTCCCATCACACACACAGAGCTATATTTTGTTCCCAGAAGCACCTATAGGACTTGAAGTGTGTTAGTCCCATTACACACACAGAGCTATATTTTGTTCCCAGAAGCACCTATAGGACTTGAAGTGTGTTAGTCCCATTACACACACAGAGCTATATTTTCTTCCCAGAAGCACCTATAGGACTTGAAGTGTGTTAGTCCCATTACACACAAAGAGCTATACTTTGTTCCCAGAAGCACCTATAGGACTTGAAGTGTGTTAGTCCCATTACACACACAGAGCTATATTTTCTTCCCAGAAGCACCTATAGGACTTGTAGTGTGTTAGTGGCAGGCAGGCAGAGCTCCTATATTTTGTTACCAGAAGCACCTATAGGACTTGTAGTGTGTTCGTGGCAGGCAGGCAGAGCTCCTATATTTTTGTTCCCAGAGGCACCTATAGGACTTGAAGTGTGTTAGTCCCATTACACACACAGAGCTATATTTTCTTCCCAGAAGCACCTATAGGACTTGAAGTGTGTTAGTCCCATTACACACACAGAGCTATATTTTCTTCCCAGAAGCACCTATAGGACTTGAAGTGTGTTAGTCCCATTACACACACAGAGCTATATTTTCTTCCCAGAAGCACCTATAGGACTTGAAGTGTGTTAGTCCCATCACACACACAGAGCTATATTTTGTTCCCAGAAGCACCTATAGGACTTGAAGTGTGTTAGTCCCATTACACACACAGAGCTATATTTTGTTCCCAGAAGCACCTATAGGACTTGAAGTGTGTTAGTCCCATTACACACACAGAGCTATATTTTCTTCCCAGAAGCACCTATAGGACTTGAAGTGTGTTAGTCCCATCACACACACAGAGCTATATTTTCTTCCCAGAAGCACCTATAGGACTTGAAGTGTGTTAGTCCCATTACACACACAGAGCTATATTTTGTTCCCAGAAGCACCTATAGGACTTGAAGTGTGTTAGTCCCATTACACACACAGAGCTATATTTTCTTCCCAGAAGCACCTATAGGACTTGAAGTGTGTTAGTCCCATCACACACACAGAGCTATATTTTCTTCCCAGAAGCACCTATAGGACTTGAAGTGTGTTAGTCCCATTACACACACAGAGCTATATTTTGTTCCCAGAAGCACCTATAGGACTTGAAGTGTGTTAGTCCCATTACACACACAGAGCTATATTTTCTTCCCAGAAGCACCTATAGGACTTGAAGTGTGTTAGTCCCATCACACACACAGAGCTATATTTTGTTCCCAGAAGCACCTATAGGACTTGAAGTGTGTTAGTCCCATTACACACACAGAGCTATATTTTCTTCCCAGAAGCACCTATAGGACTTGAAGTGTGTTAGTCCCATCACACACACAGAGCTATATTTTGTTCCCAGAAGCACCTATAGGACTTGAAGTGTGTTAGTCCCATTACACACACAGAGCTATATTTTGTTCCCAGAAGCACCTATAGGACTTGAAGTGTGTTAGTCCCATTACACACACAGAGCTATATTTTCTTCCCAGAAGCACCTATAGGACTTGAAGTGTGTTAGTCCCATCACACACAAAGAGCTATACTTTGTTCCCAGAAGCACCTATAGGACTTGAAGTGTGTTAGTCCCATCACACACACAGAGCTATATTTTGTTCCCAGAAGCACCTATAGGACTTGAAGTGTGTTAGTCCCATCACACACACAGAGCTATATTTTCTTCCAGAAGCACCTATAGGACTTGAAGTGTGTTAGTCCCATCACACACACAGAGCTATATTTTGTTCCCAGAAGCACCTATAGGACTTGAAGTGTGTTAGTCCCATTACACACACAGAGCTATATTTTGTTCCCAGAAGCACCTATAGGACTTGAAGTGTGTTAGTCCCATCACACACACAGAGCTATATTTTGTTCCCAGAAGCACCTATAGGACTTGAAGTGTGTTAGTCCCATCACACACACAGAGCTATATTTTCTTCCAGAAGCACCTATAGGACTTGAAGTGTGTTAGTCCCATCACACACACAGAGCTATATTTTGTTCCCAGAAGCACCTATAGGACTTGAAGTGTGTTAGTCCCATTACACACACAGAGCTATATTTTGTTCCCAGAAGCACCTATAGGACTTGAAGTGTGTTAGTCCCATCACACACACAGAGCTATATTTTGTTCCCAGAAGCACCTATAGGACTTGAAGTGTGTTAGTCCCATTACACACACAGAGCTATATTTTCTTCCAGAAGCACCTATAGGACTTGAAGTGTGTTAGTCCCATCACACACACAGAGCTATATTTTCTTCCCAGAAGCACCTATAGGACTTGAAGTGTGTTAGTCCCATCACACAGAGCTCCTCTATTTTCTTTGCATAAGCACCCACAGGACTTCTAGTGTGTTAGTGGCATCACACAGAGCTCCTATATATTCTTCTCAGCAGCACCCACAGGACTTCTAGTGTGTTAGTGGCATCACACAGAGCTCCTCTATTTTCTTTGCAGAAGCACCCATAGGACTTCTAGTGTGTTAGTGGCATCACACAGAGCTCCTATATATTCTTCTCAGCAGCACCCACAGGACTTCTAGTGTGTTAGTGGCATCACACAGAGCTCCTCTATTTTCTTTGCAGAAGCACCCACAGGACTTCTAGTGTGTTAGTGGCATCACACAGAGCTCCTATATATTCTTCTCAGCAGCACCCACAGGACTTCTAGTGTGTTAGTGGCATCACACAGAGCTCCTCTATTTTCTTTGCATAAGCACCCACAGGACTTCTAGTGTGTTAGTGGCATCACACAGAGCTCCTCTATTTTCTTTGCATAAGCACCCACAGGACTTCTAGTGTGTTAGTGGCATCACACAGAGCTCCTCTATTTTCTTTGCAGAAGCACCCACAGGACTTCTAGTGTGTTAGTGGCATCACACAGAGCTCCTCTATTTTCTTTGCAGAAGCACCCACAGGACTTCTAGTGTGTTAGTGGCATCACACAGAGCTCCTCTATTTTCTTTGCAGAAGCACCCATATGACTTCTAGTGTGTTAGTGGCATCACACAGAGCTCCTATATATTCTTCTCAGCAGCACCCACAGGACTTCTAGTGTGTTAGTGGCATCACACAGAGCTCCTCTATTTTCTTTGCAGAAGCACCCACAGGACTTCTAGTGTGTTAGTGGCATCACACAGAGCTCCTATATATTCTTCTCAGCAGCGCCCACAGGACTTCTAGTGTGTTAGTGGCATCACACAGAGCTCCTCTATTTTCTTTGCAGAAGCACCCACAGGACTTCTAGTGTGTTAGTGGCATCACACAGAGCTCCTCTATTTTCTTTGCAGAAGCACCCATAGGACTTCTAGTGTGTTAGTGGCATCACACAGAGCTCCTATATATTCTTCTCAGCAGCACCCACAGGACTTCTAGTGTGTTAGTGGCATCACACAGAGCTCCTCTATTTTCTTTGCAGAAGCACCCACAGGACTTCTAGTGTGTTAGTGGCATCACACAGAGCTCCTATATATTCTTCTCAGCAGCACCCACAGGACTTCTAGTGTGTTAGTGGCATCACACAGAGCTCCTCTATTTTCTTTGCATAAGCACCCACAGGACTTCTAGTGTGTTAGTGGCATCACACAGAGCTCCTCTATTTTCTTTGCATAAGCACCCACAGGACTTCTAGTGTGTTAGTGGCATCACACAGAGCTCCTCTATTTTCTTTGCAGAAGCACCCATAGGACTTCTAGTGTGTTAGTGGCATCACACAGAGCTCCTCTATTTTCTTTGCAGAAGCACCCATAGGACTTCTAGTGTGTTAGTGGCATCACACAGAGCTCCTATATTTTCTTCTCAGCAGCACCCACAGGACTACCGACTACAATGGCTGGAAGACCGCCAAGGGGAGGCAGAGCGTGCAGAGCCAAGAACACAGGGCAGGCAGGCTCTGTTTCTAGTGGACGTGGCCGTGGACGTGGACGTGGTCGTGCATCGTCATCAGCACGTGGCCATGGGACACGCGCGTCTTTGTTTTCGGCAGCTGGACATGTGGAGCCGCATCATGCTGAAGGCTTGGTAGAATGGATGACCAAGCCCTCCTCATCCTCCTCATCCTCTCTCACCCAGGCTCAGGGTACTGACAGAGCATCATCAGCCACCCCTTCCCTAGACCCACCATGTCCTCCTGAGGAGTCCCCCGAACTCTTTGAGCACAGTGTTGGGTACATGCTCCAGGAGGATGCCCAACGATTCGAAGGCTCGGATGACGATACCCAGCTTGAGGAATCTGGCAGTACAGTTCCACCAGCTGCAGCTTACTGCCAGGTTTGCTCTAGTGGTGAAGAGGGAGGGGATGATGAGGTCACTGACTCCACGTGGGTGCCTCAAGGGAGAGAGGATGAGGAGGAGGACGAGGAGGAGGAGGATGCGGCGTCACATGTCCAACGAGGCAGGATGCCCCCTGGAGGCCAGGTAGAGGCCAGCACAGCAACTGTACAACACCGCAGAGCTCCGCCTGTGCAGGGCGCTGCCTCTGCACGTTATCAGAAAAGTTCTTTGGTGTGGGCCTTTTTTGAGACGAGTGCAGCAGATCGCACCACTGCTATTTGCAATATTTGTCTCAAGCGTATCTCGCGTGGCCAAAACATCAGCCGCTTGGGCACGACAAGCATGACCAGACATATGGCGACCTGCCATGCAGCTCGTTGGCAGGCACACATAAAAGACCCACACCAAAGAACTAAGCGGACCTCTCCTTGCTCCTCCTCAGCTGGGATCTCCATCCCCACTACACCTTCAGTCCTCTCTGAAAGCTGCTCTGAGAGGACTGAAGGTGTAGAATTCGGTGTGTCACAACCAAGTACTTGCAGTACACCGACGTCCGAATGCAGCAGGCAAATTTCCCTGCCCCAGCTGCTGGACCGTAGAAAGAAGTACACTCCCAGCCATCCACATGCCCAGCGGTTGAATGCTAGCCTTGCTAAATTGCTAGCACTTCAACTGCTGCCTTTTCAGTTGGTAGACTCGGCCCCCTTCCGTGAGTTTGTTCAATGTGCGGTTCCTCAGTGGCAGGTTCCCAAACGCCACTTTTTCTCGCGGAAGGCGATTCCGTCTCTCTACCGGCATGTGGAGGGCAATGTCCATGCCTCGCTGGACAGGGCGGTCAGCGGTAAGGTGCATATTACCGCTGACTCATGGTCCAGCAGGCATGGACAGGGACGGTACCTTTCTTTCACGGCCCATTGGGTCACTCTATTGGCAGCTGGGAGGGATGCAGGACAAGGTGCAGTAGTGTTGGAGGTTGTTCCGCCACCACGCCTCCAAAACGCGACTACTGCTACTGGTTGTGACACACCTCTCTCCTCCACCCCCTCCTCTTCTTCTTCCTCCAGTGCTCTGTCCTTGGAACCAGCGGTGCTCCGTAGGCGTACAAGGGGCTACGCAAGTACGCAGGCAAAAAGATGCCATGCCGTGCTTGCGCTGGTGTGTTTGGGGGACAGGAGCCACACTGGGCCAGAGGTTCTGGCAGCTCTGCAGGGGCAGGCCGAGAGGTGGTTGACGCCACGTCAGCTTAAGCCAGGAATGGTCGTTTCTGACAATGGCACCAACCTCCTCTCCGCCCTGCGACAGGGGCAGCTCACCCATGTGCCCTGCATGGCTCACGTCCTCAACCTGGTGGTGCAGCGGTTCTTGGGCAGGTTCCCAGGCTTACAGGATGTCCTGAGGCAGGCCAGGAAAGTCTGTGTGCATTTCCGCCGATCTTATAATGCCAGTGCTCGGCTGACTGAGCTGCAAAAGGAGCTGAACCTGCCCAAGAACCGCCTAATATCTGACATGCCCACCAGGTGGAACTCAACGTTGGCCATGCTGCAGCGACTGCACACGCAGCAGAGGGCCATCAATGAGTACCTTTGCGACTACGGCACCAGGACAGGGTCAGGGAGCTTGGTTTTTTTTCCCCACGTCAGTGGAGCATGATCAGGGATGCATGCACTGTCCTCTCACCATTTGAGGAGGCCACGAGGATGGTGAGCAGTGACAGTGCATGCATCAGTGACACTGTCCCTCTTGTCCACCTGTTGGAGCATACGCTGCGTGGGATAATGGACAGGGCACTTGAGGCAGAACAGAGGCAGGAAGAGGAGGACTTCCTTGCCTCTCAAGGCCCCCTTTATCCGGACAGTGTTCCTTCTGTCCCACCCATCACACAGGAAGAGGATGAGGAGGAGGAGGAGGAGGAGGAGGAGGAGGAGGATTGTGTGAGCATGGAGGTGGAGCCTGGCACTCAGCATCAGCAGCAGCAGTCTTTTAGGGATGATGTACAGTCCCAACAAGCCAGTGGACTTGTACGTGGCTGGGAGGAGGTGGCTGGCGATCATGTCATCCTCAGTGACCCAGAAGACTCCGGACCGAATGCCTCAGCTAACCTACGCTGCATGGCCTCCCTGATCCTGCAAAGCCTGCGGAAGGATCCTCGTGTTCTTCGGATCAAGGAGAGGGACCATTACTGGCTGGCCACTCTCCTTGATCCGCGGTACAAGGGTAAGGTTGCGGACCTTATCTTGCCGTCGCAGAGGGAGCAGAGGATGAGACATCTCAGGGAGGCCTTGCAGAAAGGTCTGTGCAACTCGTTCCCAGAAACTGGGAGGCTACAAACTCCTGGTCCTGGGCGACGAGTTGCTGAGGCTTCGGTCAGTGGCAGAAGGAGCGGTGGGGAAGGTGGACGTCTGACCGATGCGTTCAGACAATTTTTTAGTCCGCAGCCCCAAGGTATGATCGGTTCCAGCAACCATCGCCAGCGTCTGATATACATGGTGCAGGAATACCTTGGGGCAAGGTCAGACTTGGACACCTTTCCCACCGAAAATCCTCTGGCTTACTGGGTCCTGAGGATGGATCACTGGCCAGAGCTTGCACAGTATGCAATTGAGCTACTGGCCTGTCCTGCCTCCAGCGTTCTTTCCGAACGCACATTCAGTGCTGCTGGAGGATTTGTGACTGATCATAGGGTGCGCCTGTCCACCGCCTCGGTTGATCGACTGACATTCATCAAAATGAATCAGTCTTGGATCACCACCAGCTACCAGGCACCTGAGGCGGATATAACCGAATAATTTTTAATGTCACATCCCTTCAAGACTGCCTATGCTGATGCTGAGTGACTGTCCTCTTATGTTCACTGACTATCCTCTTCCTCCTCCTCAATGATCCATGCCACAGCACCAGTGCCTAAGGCACAATTTTTCAGCCCCTGTTTAACAGGGGCGTGTACTTACAATTTTTTAAAAAAATGCTTCGCAACACGTGTGACTGCTGTGCTCCAAGTACAGTCTCTGTGAGGGCCGTGTTGCAGTGTTGTGGCACCAGCACCAGTGCCTAAGGCACAATTTTTCAGCCCCTGTTTAACAGGGGCGTGTACTTACAATTTTTTAAAAAAATGCTTCGCAACACGTGTGACTGCTGTGCTCCAAGTACAGTATCTGTGAGGGCCGGGTTGCAGTGTTGTGGCACCAGCACCAGTGCCTAAGGCACAATTTTTCAGCCCCTGTTTAACAGGGGCGTGTACTTACAATTTTTTAAAAAAATGCTTCGCAACACGTGTGACTGCTGTGCTCCAAGTACAGTCTCTGTGAGGGGTTGCAGTGTTGTGGCACCAGCACCAGTGCCTAAGGCACAATTTTTCAGCCCCTGTTTAACAGGGGGCGGGTAATTACAAATCTTGATCTAATAGTTCACAGCAGGGCCCATTCCTGCGCCCACCAAGAGTAACTATGAGGGCCTGCAGTCTTGTGGCAACACCGTCCACCACCACCGCCAAAGGCCCAATTTTTCTGCCCTGTTCATCAGGTGCTTGCAATTACAAATCTTGATCTAATAACTCACAGCAGGGCCATTCCTGCGCCCACCAAGAGTAACTATGAGGGCCTACAGTCTTGTGGCAACACCGTCCACCACCACCGCCAAAGGCCCAATTTTTCTGCCCTGTTCATCAGGTGCTTGCAATTACAAATCTTGATCTAATAACTCACAGCAGGGCCCATTCCTGCGCCCACCAAGAGTAACTGTGAGAGCTTACAGTCTTGTGGCAAAACCGTCCACCACCACCACCACCCCCAATTTTTCTGCCCTGTTCAACAGGTGCATGCAATTACAAATCTTGATCTATTAACTCACAGCAGGGCCCATTCCTGTGCCCACCAGTCTTGTGGCTACACCAACATCTAATAGGGCAAATTTCTGCAGAGTATATACGCCAGGCCCCTACTTTCAAACATCCAACTTACAAACGACTCCTACTTGCAAATGGAAAGAGAAAACAGGAAGTGAGAGGAAATCTACCCCTAGGAAGGGAAATTCTATCCTGTTAGATTTAATTTGGGAAAAAGGTATCTCCTCTCTACTGATACTTTATCACCAATCCTTGTTTCAATTAAAACCCCACTTTTCCAAAAACATTTGTCATTGGGACGGAAAGTGAGGTGACATGTTCTGAACAGATGTGCAAAGACAGCAAATGTTACAGGGGTGATAACCCCTCCCTATGTTCTCCAAAAAGCTTAAAAATAGATTTTTTTGGGATGGAGCTACACTTCATAATGTACCTGTTCAGATTCTACTTAAGATCAAACCTAAAGCCGCAAGTGGTTTTAAATGGCTTCTTTTTTTCCTTTACAAATGTCATTTTGTGCAAGGACAGTTCTAAACACGGGAAACACATGCCACTTCACAGGCATACTTTGGACACCCCCCAGGTACCATATTTAAAGGAAAATGTCACTTTTTTTTTTTCACTTTATGCATCATTAAAATGACTGCTCCCGAAAAAACGTTAGTTTTTAAAAGTTCTTTTTGCATTGATATATGTCCCCTGGGGCAGGACCCGGGTCCCCAAACCTGTTTTATGACATTAACATGCATATTGGCCGTTGTAATTAGCACTTTTGATTTCGAACGTTCGCGTCCATTATAACGTATAGGGTTCGAAAATTCGCGCGAACTTTCGGTCCGTTCGAAGGTTCTGGTTCGAACCGAACCCGGGGGTGTTCGGCTCATCCCTACTCCTACCTAGTTGATGTCTGTTTACCTGCACTTTATCCATTGTAGGGGCCCCAGAGCATTACTTTGCTATTGCTGATGCTATTAAGACGGCCCTGAATGTCGCTGAGAGTAAGTTTAGCGTTTGGTTTTGTCTTTACTTCCACTTTACCCTTTTCAGGCCTGGGTATATAAAAGAAAACAACCATCAATCTCTGTAATTGTCTCTTGGAAAAGAGCTGCTTTATCAATGTGCTTCTTAGCTGATCCACTTATTCCACTTACTGAACAAATGCATGCACTTTCTTTTGTCAACCTGTAAGTAGATAACCTGTGATAAAACTCATCATATATTCACATATGCTAATTCACTAAAATGCAAAATGTATATTCATCTCACGAATGTTATATTTCTATGTGGGCATCATAATTTACAAGAAAGGGGACAACTGGGAAATGAGATTACAATCAAATCGCCATTAGCCATCATGTTAGATTGATAGCGGTAACATTTCAATTGTAGTCTAAATTTAGCTTATTCCAGACAAGTTGACTACATTGACTTCATTCTGCAGAACAATTATGAGGACATTTGCTGTTTGTAGGTGTTATTAGATTTTCTAGCTCACAGTTGTTTGCCTGTGTGTGGTTTTGAAGGACACCTGTTCTCTCTGTATGCCAAATTCAGTACTTTACAGAGGGAGCCTAAAGTATATGCAAACCCTCACCTGTAAAACAAACCCATTCAGTTTAAATCAAAATGAAAAGCAAAATAGTTGTGTAAAGATATAAAGAAAAAAACATTATAAATACCCACCCCCCCCCTTTTTTTTTCTAAGTGATCACATAACCTCTGTTCTCAGCTGCATAGAAAGCTGGAGAAGGAGAAGCAGCATCACACTGATGCGACAGAATTCCACTCAAGCCTGGCTTGCATCCACAGGGTACAACACTACGACGATCCGAGAAAATGAAGTTCAATGCTTCCGAGCATGCGCCGAATTGTTTCCGAGCATGCGTCGGAATTTTGCGTGTCGGAATTGCATACAGACGAATGGCATTTCCGATAGAAACTTTTTCCGTCTGAAAAATTGAGAACCTACTCTCAATCTTTTGCTGGCGGAAATGCCAACTACAAAAGTCCGATGGAGCATACACACGGTCGTATTTTCCGACCAAAAGCTCAAATCAGTCTTTTGCTGGCGGCATTTCCGATCGTGTGTACGCGGCATAAGACAGAGAAGTGCGATGGCCTATTCTGTCATTTTGAGGTACGGTAAACCTGTCTTGTTATGTCTGGTATAATTCATTTTGAGAACTCCAGCCATGAGATTAGCCTTTCTCTATGCTACAGTCTTTCTTTTGACTCGAGCATAGAAATTTGGTCTTTGCTCAGTGACATATGCCATGTGAGAACTTAAAAATGGACTAGCTACCACATAGTTTATTGATAACATGGAAGGAGCAGGCAGTGGCATTCCAGGATAGCATGGAACATTCAATTGGTGTCTATCAATACTGAAACCAAATAAGCAACCACGAGGTTCAAAAAAAATATGTTAGGTGGAATGTGTGCTGAGTTCATAGGCGTGCGCAGGGGGTATGCAAGGTGTGCCTGGGCACACCCCAATCACCCATGTGCAGTGGCATATAATCCACTGTGCAGAAGTGTGCGGGGCACACCGTGCCCTGTCATACACTACACACCCTGAGTAGTCCATCCTATTTCATCAGCAACTCTGCTTACTGTATCATTTCCCTGTCATTGTCGGAGTGGGCATTTCTACCTTTTAGCTGGGGGTGCACTGTGCTGGACTGATCCTCTATTATCTCACTCAAAGGAATCCTATGAGTGAGATATTGAAACAGGTGATCGGCAGTACCCGGAACAGCGTGCTATATGAACAGGAGAGAGGAGACTGATTCTGCTCCACCTCCCCAACCCTCCCCAACTTGCACACACTGCTGTAAAGGGGCTTGCTGTGGAGGCGGCATATTTAATTACTGGGCACACAGCAGCTCTAGGACCTGGCTGCCTGAGCCCAGGAGAGACCAGCCTGTGACCATAACTGGTGAGAGCAGGTAAGATGAAGATCCCTCTCTTTCTCACCCCTCTTTCTCTCTCACTCCCTCTCTCTCTTGCACCCTTCTCTCACTTCCCCTTGCTCTCTCACCTCCCCTCTCTCTCACCCACCTCTCTCATTCCCCTCTGTCTTGTCTCATTTTTTCTCACACCCCTCTCTCACACCCCCTGCTCTCACCTCACCTCCCCTCTCTCTCACCCCCCTCTCTCGTTCCCCTCTCTGTCTCATCCCCCTCTTTCTCCCCCCTCTCGCCCCCCTCTCTTTCTTTCTCCTCCTCCTCTCTCTCTCGCCCCCCTCTCTTTCTTGCCTCCTCTCTCTCACCCCCCTCTCTTTCTTGCCTCCTCTCTCTCACCCCCTCTCTTTCTTGCCTCCTCTCTCTCACCCCCTCTCTTTCTTGCCTCCTCTCTCTCTCACCCCCTCTCTTTCTCGCCTCCTCTCTCTCTCTCCCTCTCTCTCTCTCACCCCTCTCTCTTTCACGCCTCTCTCTCTCTTACCTCCTCCCTCTCTCTCTCGCCCCTCTCTCTCTCGCCTCCTCTCTCTCACCCCCTCCCCACTTTCCCTCATTGCAGTGTGTATCTGTAAATTTATATAGTTTAATATGTATTTTATTTTATTAAGAGCTTTTAAAATAATACAAATATTTAGAGGCATAAACACAAAATTTGCAGGGGTCTATATATATATATATATATATATATATATATATATATATATATATATATATATATATATATATATATATATATATACATATATATGTATATATACATTTTTTTTTTTTTAATATACACACACACAAACACCCATGAGTGTTTGAACTTTGGGGTGCACACCCTAATGCAATAGACTGCGCACACCTATAGCTGAGTTTATTGAATTTTTTGTTTTTTATAAATGTATTGGTATAGCTTGTTAAGCAGTCAGGACCAGGTTTAGATCCTTCTCAGTTGTAAAGAGAAAAGGAAAAGAAGGTGTTGGCTCTATATGTGCTGTGTATGTTGGCCCGGTCCACCGTGGCAGATTTGAGGGCAGAAAGCTATTTCATCACTCGTTACTTTTGATGAAACATCTGCCTAGTTATAGGTAGCCTTATGTGCAGACTAGGATTGAGCAGACAAAGGAGCACTTATCTCCTGAGGTCCCAATTTCACAGACATTTTATACACTTTAATCATCTGTCACTGAAAGTTACACTAACCTTTCACAGTACTTGCTGCCATTATCTTGAAAGCTTTCCACAGGAGAAGTGTTTGATATTTTAGAGACTCCGTGTTTGAAACAGCCTAGTGTCTGCTTTATTTATCTTGCATCGTAGAGTGTGACATGGAATGTTGGTGTGTGAGATAGAATGGGGTCCCCCCTCCCCCTTTTCTTTTAACCATAACTGTGTATTTGTTCTTGGTTGAATTGCATATTATACGCTGTCATTTTTATTTTTTACTTCGGAGCTGGGCGTTAACCCTCAAATAACACAATCCTAGGAAACCAAAAATGTTATTAAGTGCCCCCCTCTTGTCTACATCAGTCAACTGTGGAAGAATTAAAGCAGTATTAAACCCAAAACCATTTTTTTTTATATTGTGGCTTACTAGTTCTTAGTAGTGGTGGCTACATTTTCACCTGTTGATTTGTACACTGGTCCAAACCATTTGGTGGAGGGGGTTATGGTGTGGGGTTGTTTTTCAGAGGTTTGGCTTGGCCCCCTCAGTGAGAACTTTTAAGGCGTCCGCCTACCAAGACATTTTGGACAATTTCATGCTCCCAAGTTGGTGAGAACAGTTTGGGGATGGCCCCTTCCAGTTCCAACATGATTGCGCGCCAGTGCACAAAGTAAGGTCCATAAAGACATGGAGGAGTGAGTTTGACCTTCTCGTCCAATATCAGTGCCTGACCTCACAAATTCGCTTCTGGAAGAATGGTCAAACATTCCCATAGACACACTCCTAAACCTTGTGGACAGCCTTCCCAGAAGAGTTGAAGCTGTTATAGCTGCAAAGGGTGGGCCAACTTAATATTGAACCCAACGGACTTATGCCCTGTACACATGATAGGATTTTCCGACAACAAAATCCATGGCTCAAACTTGTCTTGCATACACACGCTCACACAAAGTTGGTCGGAAATTCCGAACGTCAAGAACGCGGTGAAGTACAACACGTACAACGAGCTGAGAAAAATTAAGTTCAATAGCCAGTGCTGCTCTTCTGCTTGATTCCGAGCATGCGTGGCACTTTGTGCGTCGGAATTGTGTACACATGATCGGAATTTCCGACGGATTTTGTTGTCGGAAAATTTGAGAACACAGATCTCAAATTTTGTGTGACGGAAATTCCTATGGAAAATGTGTGATGGAGCCTACACACGGTCGGAATTTCCGACAGCAAGGTCCTATCACACATTTTCCATCGGAAAATCCTATTGTGTGTTCAGGGCATAAGACTGGGATGCCATTAAAGTTTCATGTGCGTGTAAAGGCAGGCGTCCCAATACTGTTGACAATATAGAGTGTGTGTTTATATGTGTCTTCTGGAAATGCCTAAGGCAGGCCATAGATGGCGCAATTTTCTTTCGTTGCAGGAAATAAAATCGCTTGATTCTCCCATCAACACAATGGGGGTTATTTACGAAAGGCAAATCCACTTTGCACTGAAAGTGCACTTGGAAGTACAGTCGCTCTAAATCTAAGGGGTAGATCTGCAATGAGGGGAAGCTCTGCTGATTTTATCATCCAATCATGTGCAAGCGAAAATGCTGTTTATTTTCCTTGCAAGTCCCCCTCGGATCTACAGCGACTTTACTTCCAAGTGCACTTTCAAGTGCAAAGTGGATTTTCCTTTAGTAAATAACCCCCAACGTGTTGATGGTTGTATCCCTCCCGTGAAGCTATTTTGTTCTCCTGGTGGGAAGGCAGAAGGGGGGCACGGGGAGCCATCCCTGCCGGGAAAACACAATGATTTATAGCCACTTGCAATAATTGCATGAAAAAATCCAACATGCTGGCTGTACCCAAGTCAGTCGATGGATTGACCTGGGTACAATCAGCCTGCTCATACAGTAGATGGTTAGAATCTCGTCCCTGCTGAAGCACCCTGATATCTGAACCATCTATGGCCAGCTTAATCTAGCAATGCTTCTCATTCAATGGGTTCATAACCTCTGTATGGATAGTAACCTAGATAATGATCTGTGTACTTAATTTATCTAGCTTCAATGCATAATCAAAGTAATGGTGGTAAATTATCCTTAAAGTGAATGTAAACTAAAACAATATGTTTCCCTTCTCTCTATGCTTTGTTTTAGCCTGTTAAATATACCTTTTGAAAGCATTTTACAATATCTGTTCGACAAGTGTATAAAAATAAAATAAAAAAATAGTTGTTCCACCAAGACGAAATCTTGTGAGATGATTACTTCTAGTACTCCTCTGCCTCCGGACTGTCATCAGTCAGCATTGTTCCTTGCTATCTCCGTAAACATCAAAGCAATTCTGCTTGGTACGGTTGTCACCCTAGGACTGAAAGTGTGTTAATAGCCGGATTACCAGGTTAAAATAAAATAAATGAGAGTGAAAATAAAAAAATAAAAAATTCAGCCACCACATCTAGGACTGGTAACATGCAATACTAACAATTTTGTATATGGGTTCATATATCAAGGACACCATATCTGTTTTCTGCTTGTTTTATTTGCAGCAGAACATGGGCATCTGCATTGTCATTTAAACTGATTTATGGGCTGCAAAAAATACTGAATACTCACTGCTTTCACTGTATAGATTTCCCATACAGACCACATGCTGTCACACTCTTCACTGACACCTTCATTTAGAGCTGGTTATAAGCAAGATGTTACTAGCCCCTTCCCCAGGTGTCTTCCCTATCCTATCTGAACACTCTGTAGTGTTCCAAATTCATTATTTAGTTATGGATTTCATTGACACAGACTTCTGTTATGTCCACCGTTCGTAATTTTTTTTGTCTAGCATCAGCAATTCCAGTTCATTAATTTTATTTGGATGACTTCTTACATTTTATAGTTTCACCACCGCATTTTATTCTTTAGTGCAACGTGAGATTTTAATCACCTCCTTACTGAACCAACCGCATTAGGGCACAGCTTGACATTTGAACCTACAGTAGACTGAAAAGTCAACCAGAATCTCAAAAATCTGGTTTATAAGGATATGAAATTGTGCAATATTATAATTCTGCAAAAATAAACAGCTTAAAGTAGGCATAAAGTCAGAAACTAACATCAGGTTTACCTACCTCTATTTAGCCTCAGTTGATCAAAGGCTAACCGTAACCGAAATAATTGCACATGACCCAAAGCTGTCTCTTCTCAGGTCTAATTGGTACCCCAAATTCCTGTTATGTTCTAGACATGTGCAATTCGTTTAGTTACAAATTCGTTTTCCGTTCAAATTCGTTATATTCGTTCATTCGTAATCGTACGAATGAACGAATGGTTTACTAAAAATTCTAACGAAAAACAAACTATCGAAAAGAACGAATATAAAAAACAACGAAAATACGAAATAATTAAATTAGAAACAACGAAACTACGAAAGAATGAAAATCTGAAAAACTAAAACAAACAACGAAAATACCGAACAAAGATTCAAAAATACCGAAAATCAAAATGAACGAAAAATCGAAATTACGAATATTCGGGAAAAAAGCAAATCAAAACAACGAAAATACGAAATAACAAAAAAATTCTTCTGATCAAGAATTAGAAAGAACGAATGTTAGTTCTGATTCTGAAATATTCCATCCAGAGTCCAGATAGGGTGTGGTTGGGTCGGAGGCACTGTTTTGGTGGATTTTTGAGTTAAGTTCTGACTTGTGAGAGAGAAAATCTTTGTTTCTTAAACATGTAAATAGCATACACATTACATAAAATTATGAATTATGCTCCGATTACGAATCTACGAAAACAATGTTACGAAAGTACGAATAAATCAATCTCACAAAATTACGAATGTAATTAAATCTACGAAATTACGAATTTCGAATCAACGAAAATTAGATTAACGGAAATACGAATCATTTCAAATCAACAAAAATATAGCTCTTCGGAAAATACGAATGCGTCCGAATACAAAATATAGCGAAAATACGAATTTCGAATAAACGAAAATACGAATCAACGAAAAAATAACTCTTACGAAAATACAAACGAGTCCGAATACGAACACCGACCACTTACGCAATTATGAATCATTACGAATCAACGGAAACAAACAGAAACTAAACAAAAATAAACAAATTTTTCTATTGTGCACATGTCTATTATGTTCCGTCTAATGTAGGATTCCAGAAATATGTAAGGCAGAAACAATATCTGGCTGCCTCTGCCTTATCAGTGCATTTATCATTTATATTTCCAGTTTCCCAGCTGCAGTGATGTCTCAGGAGACCTATAGTACATATACCTTTAGCCGCCTTCATAAGTCAGACTTTGAAAAAAAAAGAGCTCCCAACGATTTGGCTTTCAGAGACAGCATGCTGGCAGCTGGAAAGGGGTGAGGCAGCTCCTAACTTTTAGCAGCCAAAGTCTGAATTTGCATCTAGTTCCCCATGTTTTTGGGCTTCATTAACATTCATGGAGATGGTTGTAGATATTCTACTCTTCCAGATAGTTGTGGTTTCTTTTGATAATTTGATATTATGAGACACTCGCGCCTTGGTGGTATATGGCAATATGAGCCGCTGCTGTCAAATATTGTCCCTGCTTTGGGGCAAGATAAATGAAAATGAAAGATAGACAGTGCCTGCTCCCCCTTTATGCTACTTATCAATGTCACTATGCCTGTATTGGGATCCTATGGATGTCTATATCTTGGGATGTGTACTAATAGGTGAATTTAGGTGTAAAAATAATATAATATGTAGCATACATAGCTCTATGTGAACCAAATCCAAAAATAAATTAATACTTCTATCAAATCAAATTAAAGTGACAATGTTAAAGTGCATATAGTGATATTGTGCAAGCAGAGTCTTTTTTTAGTGCGAAAAGTGCTCTGTGTCCCATCAGTATCAATGCATCCACCTTCTGTGAGTAGTGTATTGGTCCGCACTCACCACATATGATGGACTCCTTTGCCTTATAGCAAAAGCAGTCTGCCGTGCTTGTTGGCCATCACTGGGGACCAATCCCAATGCAATGTCCTCTGGTGTATCCTCTGTGTTGAATAGCCTCCAATGTTGGCTCAGGATCTCCAGGAATATGTGATGTGCAGTAAGCTGTATATGGAAAGAAAGCTCCTCATAGTGTAATATCCTCAGATTTATTTAAAATTGCAGCTTACAAAATGAACTAATGATTAAAAACTGTCTATATGACAGAACTAGCGTCACTATATGAAAAAACGGTCCTGCTTGTGTGGGAGACGTGGTCGCTATGCAGCACACAGCGTGCGTTCCACTCTCCAGACCAGGAGTGAGATGTAAGGGAGTCATCTTGATGCGTTTCGTCATAGAGACACCCCATTATCAAAAGCTTTTGATAACGTTGCATCTCTATGATGAAACCCATCAAGTTGACTCCCTTACACGTCACTACTGGCCCAGAGAGTGGAACGCACGCTGTGTGCTTAATAGCGACCAGGTCTCCCACGCAAGCTGGACCGTTTTTTTGTATGGTGGCGCTAGTTCTCTTAAATAGACAGTTTTTAATCATTAGTTCATTTTGTAAGCTGCAATTTTAAATAAATCTGAGGATATTACACTATGAGGAGTTTTCTTTTCATATGCCGCTTGCTGCACATCACATATCCCTGGAGCTTTGGAGCCAACATTGGAGGCTATTCAACACAGAGGATACACCAGAGGACATCGCATTGGGATTGGTCCCCAGTAATGGCCAACAAGCACGGCAGACTGCTTTTGCTTTAAGGCAAAGAGTCCATTATATTTGGTGAGTGCGGACCCATTACACTACTCCCAGGAGGTGGATGCATTGATACCGATGGGACACGAAGCACAATATCACTATATGCACTTTAACATTGTCACTTTAATTTGATAGAAATGTTATTAATTTATTTTTGGATTTGGTTCACATAGATATATGTATGCTACATATTGTTATATTATTATTTAATTTTTTTACAGCCTAAATTCACCTATTAGTACACATCCCAAGATATAGACATCCATAGGATCCCAATACAGGCATAGTCCCATTGATAAGTAGCATTAAGGTGGAGCAGGCGCTGTCTATCTTTCATTTCTTTTAATAATTTACTTAATTATTTTATTCTGTGTGGTTCTTTAACGCAATTACCTACACACTGATAAATCTAGAAATGTTACCCTTTAAAACTGAGTCAAACTATTAAGTTTGATCGGAACTCCTTGCTGCAGAGCCTCTTTAAATTCAGCTCTTTGTGGTACCTTACACAATTACTTTATACTATTACTATGTATTTTTCAAAGCGAGGGAATTGGGTTGCTATAAATGTGTTAATACATTTCTCTGTATGTTACCCCTGGCTACCTATGCAATGCACCAAAGGTTAATACGCTGCTCTGCATAATTGTCCAATGCACTGTGGGTTAATATAGTGCTCTGTAGGTTCATCATCCATCACTTCAAAAGTATTTTCAGAGAATAAAAGCAAAAAGGTGATCTCAGTGACTGTAAATATCCCCCCAATTACATTGATGGGGGTGAGTATGTTAAACGCCCGGGGGACGCAGAGAATGGTATACGGGCTTGGAAAGATTGATGGCCATTTTTATAGATGACTGTACTTCTCAATCTAGACAAATAGGAGCAGAAAGTGCTGCTGTCTCCTTCTTGCACACCAGCCATAAATAAAATATCTGCTGCCAGGGGAAGGAACACAGGACTTGCCAATTCAAGCTGCCAGTCAGAAGGCCCCAGCAAGGGTTGGGTTAAAGCTAGACTCTATTATTAAACTTGAAAATAACTGAGCAGGCTAGATGATATCCTAATTTGAATGTTCAGCATGCTGCACTTTACCAGTAATTAGCAAAGAAAGTAATATACAAACGGTGGGAAAGTCAAAGGCTTTATAAATGGTTATGTGTAATGGTGATTCCAAAGCTTCTTGGTGCTGGATAATTATAACACTGTTTAAGAGCTAAAGCAGCATAAGCTTGCTTGTTTAAATTGCAATCAGCCTATTGGGTTTTTAAATATTAGTCTGTTTTTTATTTTTATTTTTTAAATATAATACCCAGATCCCCTTTTAAATATTGGCAGGTAAGTAAAGTTTAAGGCTCTGTTCACACTGCGTGCCGATGAGGCTCACAGCAAGGGTCCTGTACGTCCTCGTTCATCGTTTCAAGTCTTATTTCAGCCCAAATTTTGGGCTGAATTCGGAACCTGAAACGGACCAAAAGACGCACAGGGCTCCGGTGCAAATTCACACCGGAGCCGCATCAGGGATTTGCAAACCGGCTGCATTGAGAGCTGATCACAATCTCCTGCTATTGCACATTGGATGTGGAGATCCCGCATCCAATTTACAATTAGCCTTAACATGAAAACCATGAGTCTCCATGGACAGGCAAAGATCTATTTGAGAATGGTTTAAACCAGCCTTTCTCAACCTTTTCAACACAGAGAAACCCTTGAAATAGCTTTCCAGGTTCAAGAAACCCCTGCTAAAAGTTTCTATATCTACAACTCATGATTAATGTGATGGTAAGTGGGAAAATGCTCCTCGCCCTTGTGGTCATTGTAAAGACGGCTTACAGATGGCAAAAAAAGATCAATGGTGTCAGTGGGAACTTATCCCGAGAGGCACTAATTGCTCATTGCTCAAGGCACCCCTAGAAACCTCTGGAAGAACCCGTTGGTTCCATGGAACCCAAGTAAAGAAACCCTAGGTTAAACCTTTCATTCAACCTCTATATTTCTGCATTGTTTTGGAAAGCCATTATAAAGCAAACATGGTGGCAAAAAAGCACTTTGGGGTTTAACCAATGTCTTTCAACAAATTTGAAGTATATCTAAACTCGAAAACAATTTTTTTTTTAAATAGCTTAGTTCTTAAATGTGGTGGCTTTGTTTTATGGTTGTAAGGCTTTTTCCCGTCATTTTCACCTGGTAATCCCGCCAGCAACACACTTTCTGTTCTAGAGTGACAATGTTCACTCACTGTATTCTGTGGAAGAAGCAATGTTGTCAACCTCAGCTGCTCTTCTCATTTGACTTCCCCCCCTCTCCTAATCAACAATGCATGGGGCTAGGTTTTAGTTCTAGTTCACAGATGGCATCTGTAAGAGCTGATAACATTGTTTGGGATTTCAGTTCTTGACTGTGGTCATAGGTCTAGGAACTGTGGCACCTCCTGCACTATAGTAGTAGTAGCTGATGTATAGTGGACTTGATACCGCTCTTTACCCTGCTGGCTTAAACACCATCCAATGAGTGCCTAATGTGCTTTTGGTGACAGATACTGTCATAAAGCAAACCTGTAATCTAACCTCGATCTCCTATTCCAGTGCTAGAGCCCTCACTGTTTCTCAGCTTTTTCTGGTCCATCAGACATGACATCATAGGTAGGAATGATTATGCTTATGCTAATGGTGACTTTAAAGCGGAAGTAAACCCATCGATTTAACAGTTTAAAAAAAAAAGGCATGCCGGGAATGCTAACTGCACATTGGCTGTGCTCTTAACCAAACAGTCAAACCATCCAATGGCTGGTGTCATAACGGATCACGTGTGCAGCACCGTGGCAGTTGAAGATTAAACAGAGGCAAAGATGGCGGCTTCCTTGGCTGAAAACGATAGGGGGGTTTACTTCCACTTTAAGTTATCATTTGTATATCTGGTTTAGGAGACTTCAGACAGCACTGGAGATTAAGATTCAGCCACAGAAATTTACGCTGACAACTTATGCTGTCAAATAGCTTTTTCATTTCTTATATTTATGATCCAAAGCAGAGCTCCACTCAAAAGTGGAAGCTCTGGTTGTTTGCTCCCCCCCCCCCCCCATCCAGTGCCACATTTGGCACCTTTTGGGTGGGAGGAGGGAACAGGTACCTGTTTTTGACAGGTACCCGTCCCCACTTCCAGGAGACCTGGCTGCGACGAGATGCTGCAAAGTCCCCCGGAAATTCTTTTAATTTTTGGAGAGGGGGTTGGCGCTCCGCTTTAAGTTTGCACACAGCTTCACTTTAAATCAAATTTACAGAGCAGGTGATGCTAGCAGATCGGAAACTTGCCTGTGGTCAAAAGGTTGTGCTGCTGATGTGATTAGAATTAGGTAGAAAATAAGATCATTGTACGAGCAACCAAAATGAGGATAAATTAGACTTTGTATCTTGCCCTGTTTAAGAAAGTATAGAGTCTCACAACAAACGTTAATTTAATGTATTCAAAGGCAATCGCCCTTGCCACAGCAATACAAATGCCATGCTGTATTTTACAGACTTCTTTGACAATGAGTGAGTTAACTCGGATATGAAGAGTGGGCAACAGTGCGATACGAACCGTTATTAATCTTTTTTTTTTCTTTTTTTCTAAATCCTGGAGCCGCCTGTGGACATGTCGACAAGATCGATACTCGCCAAGACAGATGAGAGAGCCTATTTTTTATAAAAAGAGACAGGAAGTGATGTGTTTTATGAGGAGAGAATGTAGTTCAGCAAGAGAGATCGTTCTTTTCCTCTTTTACTGTCATACAGTAAATGTGGAGATTGAAGTAAAGAATTTTCCTCTTGAAATAGGATCATTTCTTATTGTCTGCTGGCAGATAGAATTCATAGAGCATGGTACCGAGAACTAGGGCACAGCCTTTTGTGCTTGCTCTTCCCTTATATAATTCAATGCTTCATATACTTTGAAAGTCGTTTTGGAACAGTATTGTTTTTTATTCTCGCGCTTCGTGCCTGTTTATCTACATCCCCTATGCTTATTTTGTCTGACCATATTATAACAATGCTGTTCTTGGAAGTAGTAGCCACACACCATTGTCCAATGGGACACAAGTCTAAAATCCAATTCATTGTCATGTGTTAGTGACTAGGGATGAGCCGAACACCCCCGGGTTCGGTTCGAACCAGAACCTTCGAACGGACCGAAAGTTCGCGCGAATTTTCGAACCCTATACGTTATAATGGACGCGAACGTTCGAAATCAAAAGTGCTAATTACAACGGCCAATATGCATGTTAATGTCATAAAACAGGTTTGGGGACCCGGGTCCTGCCCCAGGGGACATATATCAATGCAAAAAGAACTTTTAAAAACTAACGTTTTTTCGGGAGCAGTCATTTTAATGATGCATAAAGTGAAAAAAAAAAAGTGACATTTTCCTTTAAATATGGTACCTGGGGGGTGTCCAAAGTATGCCTGTGAAGTGGCATGTGTTTCCCGTGTTTAGAACTGTCCTTGCACAAAATGACATTTGTAAAGGAAAAAAAGAAGCCATTTAAAACCACTTGCGGCTTTAGGTTTGATCTTAAGTAGAATCTGAACAGGTACATTATGAAGTGTAGCTCCATCCCAAAAAAATCTATTTTTAAGCTTTTTGGAGAACATAGGGAGGGGTTATCACCCCTGTAACATTTGCTGTCTTTGCACATCTGTTCAGAACATGTCACCTCACTTTCCGTCCCAATGATAAATGTTTTTGGAAAAGTGGGGTTTTAATTGAAACAAGGATTGGTGATAAAGTATCAGTAGAGAGGAGATACCTTTTTCCCAAATTAAATCTAACAGGATAGAATTTCCCTTCCTAGGGGTAGATTTCCTCTCACTTCCTGTTTTCTCTTTCCATTTGCAAGTAGGAGTCGTTTGTAAGTTGGATGTTTGAAAGTAGGGGCCTGGCGTATATACTCTGCAGAAATTTGCCCTATTAGATGTTGGTGTAGCCACAAGACTGGTGGGCACAGGAATGGGCCCTGCTGTGAGTTAATAGATCAAGATTTGTATTTGCATGCACCTGTTGAACAGGGCATAAAAATTGGGGGGTGGTGGTGGTGGTGGTGGTGGTGGACGGTTTTGCCACAAGACTGTAAGCTCTCACAGTTACTCTTGGTGGGCGCAGGAATGGGCCCTGCTGTGAGTTATTAGATCAAGATTTGTAATTGCAAGCACCTGATGAACAGGGCAGAAAAATTGGGCCTTTGGCGGTGGTGGTGGACGGTGTTGCCACAAGACTGTAGGCCCTCATAGTTACTCTTGGTGGGCGCAGGAATGGGCCCTGCTGTGAACTATTAGATCAAGATTTGTAATTACCCGCCCCTGTTAAACAGGGGCTGAAAAATTGTGCCTTAGGCACTGGTGCTGGTGCCACAACACTGCAACCCCTCACAGAGACTGTACTTGGAGCACAGCAGTCACACGTGTTGCGAAGCATTTTTTTAAAAAATTGTAAGTACACGCCCCTGTTAAACAGGGGCTGAAAAATTGTGCCTTAGGCACTGGTGCTGGTGCCACAACACTGCAACACGGCCCTCACAGAGACTGTACTTGGAGCACAGCAGTCACACGTGTTGCGAAGCATTTTTTTAAAAAATTGTAAGTACACGCCCCTGTTAAACAGGGGCTGAAAAATTGTGCCTTAGGCACTGGTGCTGGTGCCACAACACTGCAACACGGCCCTCACAGAGACTGTACTTGGAGCACAGCAGTCACACGTGTTGCGAAGCATTTTTTTAAAAAATTGTAAGTACACGCCCCTGTTAAACAGGGGCTGAAAAATTGTGCCTTAGGCACTGGTGCTGGTGCCACAACACTGCAACACGGCCCTCACAGAGACTGTACTTGGAGCACAGCAGTCACACGTGTTGCGAAGCATTTTTTTAAAAAATTGTAAGTACACGCCCCTGTTAAACAGGGGCTGAAAAATTGTGCCTTAGGCACTGGTGCTGGTGCCACAACACTGCAACACGGCCCTCACAGAGACTGTACTTGGAGCACAGCAGTCACACGTGTTGCGAAGCATTTTTTTAAAAAATTGTAAGTACACGCCCCTGTTAAACAGGGGCTGAAAAATTGTGCCTTAGGCACTGGTGCTGTGGCATGGATCATTGAGGAGGAGGAAGAGGATAGTCAGTGAACATAA
Source organism: Lithobates sylvaticus (assembly GCA_028564925.1). Lineage (NCBI taxonomy): Eukaryota > Metazoa > Chordata > Amphibia > Anura > Ranidae > Lithobates > Lithobates sylvaticus. The sequence continues at coordinate 33,911,546 of CM053037.1, read as the reverse complement.
GAGGACAGTCACTCAGCATCAGCATAGGCAGTCTTGAAGGGATGTGACATTAAAAATTATTCGGTTATATCCGCCTCAGGTGCCTGGTAGCTGGTGGTGATCCAAGACTGATTCATTTTGATGAATGTCAGTCGATCAACCGAGGCGGTGGACAGGCGCACCCTATGATCAGTCACAAATCCTCCAGCAGCACTGAATGTGCGTTCGGAAAGAACGCTGGAGGCAGGACAGGCCAGTAGCTCAATTGCATACTGTGCAAGCTCTGGCCAGTGATCCATCCTCAGGACCCAGTAAGCCAGAGGATTTTCGGTGGGAAAGGTGTCCAAGTCTGACCTTGCCCCAAGGTATTCCTGCACCATGTATATCAGACGCTGGCGATGGTTGCTGGAACCGATCATACCTTGGGGCTGCGGACTAAAAAAATTGTCTGAACGCATCGGTCAGACGTCCACCTTCCCCACCGCTCCTTCTGCCACTGACCGAAGCCTCAGCAACTCGTCGCCCAGGACCAGGAGTTTGTAGCCTCCCAGTTTCTGGGAACGCGTTGCACAGACCTTTCTGCAAGGCCTCCCTGAGATGTCTCATCCTCTGCTCCCTCTGCGACGGCAAGATAAGGTCCGCAACCTTACCCTTGTACCGCGGATCAAGGAGAGTGGCCAGCCAGTAATGGTCCCTCTCCTTGATCCGAAGAACACGAGGATCCTTCCGCAGGCTTTGCAGGATCAGGGAGGCCATGCAGCGTAGGTTAGCTGAGGCATTCGGTCCGGAGTCTTCTGGGTCACTGAGGATGACATGATCGCCAGCCACCTCCTCCCAGCCACGTACAAGTCCACTGGCTTGTTGGGACTGTACATCATCCCTAAAAGACTGCTGCTGCTGATGCTGAGTGCCAGGCTCCACCTCCATGCTCACACAATCCTCCTCCTCCTCCTCCTCCTCCTCCTCCTCATCCTCTTCCTGTGTGATGGGTGGGACAGAAGGAACACTGTCCGGATAAAGGGGGCCTTGAGAGGCAAGGAAGTCCTCCTCTTCCTGCCTCTGTTCTGCCTCAAGTGCCCTGTCCATTATCCCACGCAGCGTATGCTCCAACAGGTGGACAAGAGGGACAGTGTCACTGATGCATGCACTGTCACTGCTCACCATCCTCGTGGCCTCCTCAAATGGTGAGAGGACAGTGCATGCATCCCTGATCATGCTCCACTGACGTGGGGAAAAAAACCCAAGCTCCCCTGACCCTGTCCTGGTGCCGTAGTCGCAAAGGTACTCATTGATGGCCCTCTGCTGCGTGTGCAGTCGCTGCAGCATGGCCAACGTTGAGTTCCACCTGGTGGGCATGTCAGATATTAGGCGGTTCTTGGGCAGGTTCAGCTCCTTTTGCAGCTCAGTCAGCCGAGCACTGGCATTATAAGATCGGCGGAAATGCACACAGACTTTCCTGGCCTGCCTCAGGACATCCTGTAAGCCTGGGAACCTGCCCAAGAACCGCTGCACCACCAGGTTGAGGACGTGAGCCATGCAGGGCACATGGGTGAGCTGCCCCTGTCGCAGGGCGGAGAGGAGGTTGGTGCCATTGTCAGAAACGACCATTCCTGGCTTAAGCTGACGTGGCGTCAACCACCTCTCGGCCTGCCCCTGCAGAGCTGCCAGAACCTCTGGCCCAGTGTGGCTCCTGTCCCCCAAACACACCAGCGCAAGCACGGCATGGCATCTTTTTGCCTGCGTACTTGCGTAGCCCCTTGTACGCCTACGGAGCACCGCTGGTTCCAAGGACAGAGCACTGGAGGAAGAAGAAGAGGAGGGGGTGGAGGAGAGAGGTGTGTCACAACCAGTAGCAGTAGTCGCGTTTTGGAGGCGTGGTGGCGGAACAACCTCCAACACTACTGCACCTTGTCCTGCATCCCTCCCAGCTGCCAATAGAGTGACCCAATGGGCCGTGAAAGAAAGGTACCGTCCCTGTCCATGCCTGCTGGACCATGAGTCAGCGGTAATATGCACCTTACCGCTGACCGCCCTGTCCAGCGAGGCATGGACATTGCCCTCCACATGCCGGTAGAGAGACGGAATCGCCTTCCGCGAGAAAAAGTGGCGTTTGGGAACCTGCCACTGAGGAACCGCACATTGAACAAACTCACGGAAGGGGGCCGAGTCTACCAACTGAAAAGGCAGCAGTTGAAGTGCTAGCAATTTAGCAAGGCTAGCATTCAACCGCTGGGCATGTGGATGGCTGGGAGTGTACTTCTTTCTACGGTCCAGCAGCTGGGGCAGGGAAATTTGCCTGCTGCATTCGGACGTCGGTGTACTGCAAGTACTTGGTTGTGACACACCGAATTCTACACCTTCAGTCCTCTCAGAGCAGCTTTCAGAGAGGACTGAAGGTGTAGTGGGGATGGAGATCCCAGCTGAGGAGGAGCAAGGAGAGGTCCGCTTAGTTCTTTGGTGTGGGTCTTTTATGTGTGCCTGCCAACGAGCTGCATGGCAGGTCGCCATATGTCTGGTCATGCTTGTCGTGCCCAAGCGGCTGATGTTTTGGCCACGCGAGATACGCTTGAGACAAATATTGCAAATAGCAGTGGTGCGATCTGCTGCACTCGTCTCAAAAAAGGCCCACACCAAAGAACTTTTCTGATAACGTGCAGAGGCAGCGCCCTGCACAGGCGGAGCTCTGCGGTGTTGTACAGTTGCTGTGCTGGCCTCTACCTGGCCTCCAGGGGGCATCCTGCCTCGTTGGACATGTGACGCCGCATCCTCCTCCTCCTCGTCCTCCTCCTCATCCTCTCTCCCTTGAGGCACCCACGTGGAGTCAGTGACCTCATCATCCCCTCCCTCTTCACCACTAGAGCAAACCTGGCAGTAAGCTGCAGCTGGTGGAACTGTACTGCCAGATTCCTCAAGCTGGGTATCGTCATCCGAGCCTTCGAATCGTTGGGCATCCTCCTGGAGCATGTACCCAACACTGTGCTCAAAGAGTTCGGGGGACTCCTCAGGAGGACATGGTGGGTCTAGGGAAGGGGTGGCTGATGATGCTCTGTCAGTACCCTGAGCCTGGGTGAGAGAGGATGAGGAGGATGAGGAGGGCTTGGTCATCCATTCTACCAAGCCTTCAGCATGATGCGGCTCCACATGTCCAGCTGCCGAAAACAAAGACGCGCGTGTCCCATGGCCACGTGCTGATGACGATGCACGACCACGTCCACGTCCACGGCCACGTCCACTAGAAACAGAGCCTGCCTGCCCTGTGTTCTTGGCTCTGCACGCTCTGCCTCCCCTTGGCGGTCTTCCAGCCATTGTAGTCGGTAGTCCTGTGGGTGCTGCTGAGAAGAAAATATAGGAGCTCTGTGTGATGCCACTAACACACTAGAAGTCCTATGGGTGCTTCTGCAAAGAAAATAGAGGAGCTCTGTGTGATGCCACTAACACACTAGAAGTCCTGTGGGTGCTTCTGCAAAGAAAATAGAGGAGCTCTGTGTGATGCCACTAACACACTAGAAGTCCTATAGGTGCTTCTGCAAAGAAAATATAGGAGCTCTGTGTGATGCCACTAACACACTAGAAGTCCTGTGGGTGCTGCTGAGAAGAATATATAGGAGCTCTGTGTGATGCCACTAACACACTAGAAGTCCTATGGGTGCTTCTGCAAAGAAAATAGAGGAGCTCTGTGTGATGCCACTAACACACTAGAAGTCCTGTGGGTGCTTCTGCAAAGAAAATAGAGGAGCTCTGTGTGATGCCACTAACACACTAGAAGTCCTGTGGGTGCTGCTGACAAGAATATATAGGAGCTCTGTGTGATGCCACTAACACACTAGAAGTCCTATGGGTGCTTCTGCAAAGAAAATAGAGGAGCTCTGTGTGATGCCACTAACACACTAGAAGTCCTGTGGGTGCTTCTGCAAAGAAAATAGAGGAGCTCTGTGTGATGCCACTAACACACTAGAAGTCCTGTGGGTGCTTCTGCAAAGAAAATAGAGGAGCTCTGTGTGATGCCACTAACACACTAGAAGTCCTATGGGTGCTTCTGCAAAGAAAATAGAGGAGCTCTGTGTGATGCCACTAACACACTAGAAGTCCTGTGGGTGCTTCTGCAAAGAAAATAGAGGAGCTCTGTGTGATGCCACTAAACACACTAGAAGTCCTGTGGGTGCTTCTGCAAAGAAAATAGAGGAGCTCTGTGTGATGCCACTAACACACTAGAAGTCCTATGGGTGCTTCTGCAAAGAAAATAGAGGAGCTCTGTGTGATGCCACTAACACACTAGAAGTCCTGTGGGTGCTTCTGCAAAGAAAATAGAGGAGCTCTGTGTGATGCCACTAACACACTAGAAGTCCTGTGGGTGCTTCTGCAAAGAAAATAGAGGAGCTCTGTGTGATGCCACTAACACACTAGAAGTCCTGTGGGTGCTTCTGCAAAGAAAATAGAGGAGCTCTGTGTGATGCCACTAACACACTAGAAGTCCTGTGGGTGCTGCTGAGAAGAATATATAGGAGCTCTGTGTGATGCCACTAACACACTAGAAGTCCTGTGGGTGCTTATGCAAAGAAAATAGAGGAGCTCTGTGTGATGGGACTAACACACTTCAAGTCCTATAGGTGCTTCTGGGAAGAAAATATTGCTCTGTGTGTGTAATGGGACTAACACACTTCAAGTCCTATAGGTGCTTCTGGGAAGAAAATATAGCTCTGTGTGTGTAATGGGACTAACACACTTCAAGTCCTATAGGTGCCTCTGGGAACAAAATATAGGAGCTCTGCCTGCCTGCCACGAACACACTACAAGTCCTATAGGTGCTTCTGGTAACAAAATATAGGAGCTCTGCCTGCCTGCCACTAACACACTACAAGTCCTATAGGTGCTTCTGGGAAGAAAAATATAGCTCTGTGTGTGTAATGGGACTAACACACTTCAAGTCCTATAGGTGCTTCTGGGAAGAAAATATAGCTCTGTGTGTGTAATGGGACTAACACACTTCAAGTCCTATAGGTGCTTCTGGGAACAAAATATAGCTCTGTGTGTGTAATGGGACTAACACACTTCAAGTCCTATAGGTGCTTCTGGGAAGAAAATATAGCTCTGTGTGTGTAATGGGACTAACACACTTCAAGTCCTATAGGTGCTTCTGGGAACAAAGTATAGCTCTTTGTGTGTAATGGGACTAACACACTTCAAGTCCTATAGGTGCTTCTGGGAAGAAAATATAGCTCTGTGTGTGTGATGGGACTAACACACTTCAAGTCCTATAGGTGCTTCTGGGAACAAAATATAGCTCTGTGTGTAATGGGACTAACACACTTCAAGTCCTATAGGTGCTTCTGGGAACAAAATATAGCTCTGTGTGTGTGATGGGACTAACACACTTCAAGTCCTATAGGTGCTTCTGGGAAAAAATATAGCTCTGTGTGTTTTATGGGACTAACACACTTCAAGTCCTATAGGTGCTTCTGGGAAGAAAATATAGCTCTGTGTGTGTAATGGGACTAACACACTTCAAGTCCTATAGGTGCTTCTGGGAAGAAAATATAGCTCTGTGTGTGTAATGGGACTAACACACTTCAAGTCCTATAGGTGCTTCTGGGAAGAAAATATAGCTCTGTGTGTGTGATGGGACTAACACACTTCAAGTCCTATAGGTGCTTCTGGGAACAAAATATAGCTCTGTGTGTGTAATGGGACTAACACACTTCAAGTCCTATAGGTGCTTCTGGGAAGAAAATATAGCTCTGTGTGTGTAATGGGACTAACACACTTCAAGTCCTATAGGTGCTTCTGGGAACAAAATATAGGAGCTCTGCCTGCCTGCCACGAACACACTACAAGTCCTATAGGTGCTTCTGGGAAGAAAATATAGCTCTGTGTGTGTAATGGGACTAACACACTTCAAGTCCTATAGGTGCTTCTGGGAACAAAGTATAGCTCTTTGTGTGTAATGGGACTAACACACTTCAAGTCCTATAGGTGCTTCTGGGAAGAAAATATAGCTCTGTGTGTGTGATGGGACTAACACACTTCAAGTCCTATAGGTGCTTCTGGGAAGAAAATATAGCTCTGTGTGTGTAATGGGACTAACACACTTCAAGTCCTATAGGTGCTTCTGGGAACAAAGTATAGCTCTTTGTGTGTAATGGGACTAACACACTTCAAGTCCTATAGGTGCTTCTGGGAAGAAAATATAGCTCTGTGTGTGTGATGGGACTAACACACTTCAAGTCCTATAGGTGCTTCTGGGAACAAAATATAGCTCTGTGTGTGTAATGGGACTAACACACTTCAAGTCCTATAGGTGCTTCTGGGAACAAAATATAGCTCTGTGTGTGTAATGGGACTAACACACTTCAAGTCCTATAGGTGCTTCTGGGAAGAAAATATAGCTCTGTGTGTGTAATGGGACTAACACACTTCAAGTCCTATAGGTGCTTCTGGGAAGAAAATATAGCTCTGTGTGTGTAATGGGACTAACACACTTCAAGTCCTATAGGTGCTTCTGGGAAGAAAATATAGCTCTGTGTGTGTAATGGGACTAACACACTTCAAGTCCTATAGGTGCTTCTGGGAACAAAGTATAGCTCTTTGTGTGTAATGGGACTAACACACTTCAAGTCCTATAGGTGCTTCTGGGAAGAAAATATAGCTCTGTGTGTGTGATGGGACTAACACACTTCAAGTCCTATAGGTGCTTCTGGGAAGAAAATATAGCTCTGTGTGTGTGATGGGACTAACACACTTCAAGTCCTATAGGTGCTTCTGGGAACAAAATATAGGAGCTCTGCCTGCCTGCCACGAACACACTACAAGTCCTATAGGTGCTTCTGGTAACAAAATATAGGAGCTCTGCCTGCCTGCCACTAACACACTACAAGTCCTATAGGTGCTTCTGGTAACAAAATATAGGAGCTCTGCCTGCCTGTCACTAACACACTACAAGTCCTATAGGTGCTTCTGGTAACAAAATATAGGAGCTCTGCCTGCCTGCCACTAACACACTACAAGTCCTATAGGTGCTTCTGGTAACAAAATATAGGAGCTCTGCCTGCCTGTCACTAACACACTACAAGTCCTATAGGTGCTTCTGGTAACAAAATATAGGAGCTCTGCCTGCCTGTCACTAACACACTACAAGTCCTATAGGTGCTTCTGGTAACAAAATATAGGAGCTCTGCCTGCCTGCCACTAACACACTACAAGTCCTATAGGTGCTTCTGGTAACAAAATATAGGAGCTCTGCCTGCCTGTCACTAACACACTACAAGTCCTATAGGTGCTTCTGGTAACAAAATATAGGAGCTCTGCCTGCCTGCCACTAACACACTACAAGTCCTATAGGTGCTTCTGGTAACAAAATATAGGAGCTCTGCCTGCCTGCCACGAACACACTACAAGTCCTATAGGTGCTTCTGGTAACAAAATATAGGAGCTCTGCCTGCCTGCCACGAGCACACTACAAGCCCCTCTTTGTCAATCAATCTTTGTAACTGAATCTATCTAACTCAATCTCTGCAAGTGAATCTCTCTCTCTATCTATCTAAATGCAGCAGAGTGTCACAGGAACAGCCTGCTCAATCTGCGCCGGAACAGCATGTGACCGGCGCAGACGGCGTGGCGGCGTTTTATAGGGGGGGGGCGTGTACTACAGCCCCTGAGCTGTAATTGGCTACAGGCGTCCTGCCTGTAGCCAATTATGGCTCTTCGAGTTTCCGGGGCTGTGATTGGCCAAGCATGCGGGGTCACAGTGCATGCTTGGCCAATCATCAGCCAGCAATGCACTGCGTCGGCCGCGCCGGCCGCAATGCATTGCGGGGCCGCTCGCATCACACGAACGTGATGCGAGCGGCCAAAATAGTTCTGGGCTCGCCGAGCGAGCGAACGCCCGGTGCTCGATGCGAACGTGGGTTCGCATCGAGCACCGGGCCCATCCTTATTAGTGACCATAGCAGGACAGAAATTCTGTCCACTTCAGGTTTCAGTCTCGGCAAAAGTTTCGGCAAACTTCAAGCAACTTAACTTCAGCTCCAGTTTGGTGATGCTTAATATATGTTGGGAATGCTGGCTTTCACTTTATAAAAGCTACTGGCAGGATTCAGGAGATTGCAATTGGCTACACGTAATACAGAAGTGTAATGAAACCTGTAACTAGCTTGGTTGAAGATCTAATACTCCCATTATAATCTCTGTTTAACAACCCAAAAAGTGAGCGGAATATTGGTGCTTTGTAGGAAAAGAGCCCCCTTAGGCTCGTAGTTAGGGAAGGCCCCTGTTGCATTGGTTGCTTGTGTAGTGCTTTTTTCAGGGACGTGTGGTGAGGTAAGTGGCTGGTGATGCACTGGCTAGTATGAGAGCCAGATACACACACAGGTTACATACGCTGCAATCGTCGGAGCGAGAACAATAATTCTAGCACTAGATCTCCTCTGTAACTCTAAACATGTAACCTGTAAAAAAATATTAATTGAAAGCGTCACCTATGGAGATTTTTAAGTACTGAAGTTTGGCGCCATTCCACAAGCGTGCGCAATTTTAAAGCATGATATGTTAGGTATCTATTTACTCGGCGTATCATCTATTATAGTATACAAAAAAATCAGACTAACTTACGTGCTTTTTTATTTTAACTATGGGAATGCAGATTTCTTTCTCCTTTTTGTTTATAATCTAGCTTAAATTAACCAAATAAATAACACAGACACCATTGAGTGGTGAAATTATGGCCGCAGCACATTTATTGGTTTTAAATAAATTCAATGAATAACAACTTCATATAAATATATTATTTATTAATACATTTTCTTGAATTTTATTAATCTGCAAAATAAGCCATAAAACGACTCAAGCACAAATCTCATAAATCCCTAACTGCCGGACTTGCATCTTCAAGACCACGGCCCCAAGACCACGGCCTACTCAATACTAGACTGTAACCCTAAGGCCCCTTTCACACTGGGGCGGTGAGCCGCGGTGACGGTAAAGCAGCGCTATATTTAGCGCTGCTTTACCGTCGTTTTCACCGCGGTTTTCGGCCGCTCGCGGTGCGGTTTTACCCCCCGCGAGTGGCCGAAAAAGGGTTAAACACCCCCGCAGAGCGCCGCCGTAGCCGCGGTATTGCTGCGGTAACCGCGGTATTGCCGCGGTTTTACCGCGGTCTCCCATTGTAATCAATGGGAAGGAGCGGTATAGGAGCGGTGAACACACCGCTCCTATCCCGCTCCAAAGATGCTGCTAGCAGGACTTTTTTTGTCATCCTGCTAGCGCACCGCTCCAGTGTGAAAGCCCGCCGGCTTTCACACTGGAGTTAAAGGGGCCAGATTTTTTCATGCGGTGAACAGGCGCTATTTTTAGCGCTGCACCGCATGAAAAACGCCCCAGTGTGAAAGGGGCCTAAATGAAATATATCCAGCCCTACCTCCGATAAGTGCACTCCATCTGGTCTGTATAGGCCACTAAAGCCTCCTACAAGATCTAGGTGTCTGTATGAAAATCCGACTATAATAGGCATACATTTTTCCATTGTTTTATTTATTCTACATCTAATTTTTTCCAAATTTTTAAGGTTAGGATTGCTTAACCACAAAAGTCTGGGAACAATTTCTGAAAAAATTACTCTAGTATTTGGGGATGACATGAAACTGTGTAAATCCTGGTTCAATTTATACATGAGATCCAGGGTATTGATTTTTCCCACATCATTACCCCCGAGGTGGATGATTACAATATCATGAGTTGGCCAAACTTCAAACAATCTGCAAATATGAAAATACAAATTAGCCCAGTGGAGATCTCGGATGCCTTTCCAGAATACTTGAAAATTATCGTAATCCAAGGACAAATTATATGTGTAGCAATGTAGTGCAGCTCTTTTAAACGCCCAGTATATAAATGAAAAATAAAATCAAAACAACTCTTCTATCACCTGGAATTTAAAAAGAAAGGCCAGGTCTCACATAAATTTTAAACATTGAGATTCCCATCTGCCCAACCTTTGTATGATGGAGTCAAGTCCCATTCTTCCAGCCTCCGTAATTTGCACCGAAACGAAAATAATGGGATGTAACTCTCAAGTGTTGTAATCCTAACCCCTTCATGCAACCTTTCAAAACAAAAATAAACTGGTACCTGGTCATAGGAGAACTATCTGCATAAGGAAGTAATTGATCACCCACCTGAGGCCTAATGCAAATGTAATTCTTTACCAGGACTAATGGACATATCATTTCATCACCATGTAGATTAATCCACTTACCTCTACCGATCCGATCTGTCTTAGACAATGGGATTAACAATTTAATCCCTGTATCTAAGACTTCCACATGCTGTAGCAAAAGACCAGTATGAGCTAATTTATTATTTGGAAGCAGTTCTGAGATTTGTAAAGCTCCAAAAAAATACTAATACAAACGCTACCTTAAATAACTTAGATTCAATAACTCAATTTAAATAGGTCTTCTATTATCAGCAGTATATTGGCTCTTCCTGTAACCACTTCCCGACCGCCCCCTGAAGTACGTAATCATACAAATCTTTTTCAATAACTCTGTGTAAATTTAAATATCCGTCTCCTGATTATCAGCAGTATATTGGCTCTTCCTGTAACCTTTCAGAGCTTTTTGTAGGTCCAAGGTAGCCCCCTACCCCCCCCCAGGTCCAAGGTAGCCCCCTACCCCCCCCCAAAAAGGTTTAACCCCTTGATTGCCCCCTAGGTAACCCTTTCACCCCCTTTTGCCAGTGTCACTAAGCGATCGTTTTTTTGATCGCTCTATTAGTGTCACTGGTGCCGCTAGGTAGCCAGTTTTTTTTTTAGGTAACCGCCAGGTTTATATAGGATTATAAATAGGTTTATAGGTCAGGTACCCCCATATTGCAACCTAAATAAAGGTTTTACCCCTTGATTGCCCCTAGAGTTAACTCTTTCACCAGTGATCACAGTATAAGTGTCACTGGTGACGCTGGTTAGCCAGTTAGTTATTTAGTTATTTAGGTTCCCCGTCAGGTTTTTATATAGTGTCAGGTACCCCATATATTACCTAATAAAGGTTTTAACCCCCTGATTGCCCCTAGTTAACCCTTTCACCAGTGATCACCGTATAACTGTTACGGGTGACGCTGGTTAGTTAGCTTGTTTTTTTATACTGTCAGGGCACCCGCCATTTATTACCCAACTATCGGTTTAACCCCCTGATCGCCCGGCGGGTGATATCAATTAGGTTTTAGGGTCAAATAAGGTCTGCGTCACCCCAGGTTAGTGCCAGTACCGCAAACACCCACGCGCAAAGCATACACCTCCCTTAGTGGTATAGTATCTGAACAGATCAATATCTGATCTGATCAGATCTATACTAGCGTCCCAGCAGTTTAGGGTTCCAAAAAACGCATTGTTAGCGGGATCAGCCCAGATACCTGCTAGCACCTGCGTTTTCCCCTCCGCCCAGCCCAGCCCAGCCCACCCAAGTGCAGTATCGATCGATCACTGTCACTTCCAAAACACTAAGCACACATAACTGCAGCGTTCGCAGAGTCAGGCCTGATCCCTGCGATCGCTAACAGTTTTTTTGGTAGCGTTTTGATTCATTCGCCAGCAGCCTAGGAGCTTTTTTTCCTGTGAATCTCACTAGTGTACTACTAAATTTAGAGCCCAAAATGGCAAATCGCAAGTACACTAGTGAACAGGCCTACTTGTTTCTGAGTATGTCAGATAGTGAAGAGGAGGTCACTCATCTGTCAGAATCAGGCTCAGAATACGATCCAGTAGACGACAGCGGCTCCATGACAGATAGCTCTGACGACGAAGGTGTGGTCCCTGCTAAGGTCAGGCGTACCCGATCCCGATCTTCTGATGTTGTTGAGGTGCAGGAACCGCAGGTCTTTCGTATGGAGCAGAGAAGTACTAGCGCCGCTATTCCTTCTGGTGAACTGGCAAGCACCAGCGGCCTAGTACACCCTGGACGTAGTCAAACCAGCACTGCAGTAACACTTGGTGACGTGGCGAGTCCCATAAGTGCAGTTCAAGCTGGCGAGGTGGCAAGCACAAGTAGTGTCCCGCTGCCACCAAAGAAGAAGACAAAGGCAGGTCCGTCGATCACATAGTGTCCTTCCTGCAGAATTCGCCAATCCTGATTGGGTGCCCACCACTTCTGCAGAACCCGTACTTCCCCCATTCACTGGCCAACCCGGTATTCAGGTGGAAACAGCTGATTTTAAGCCATCCGATTTTTATTCGCTGTTTTTCACGGAAGATCTCTATAGATCTATTGTGGACCAAAGTAATATATACGCTGGTCAACACATCGCCGCTAATCCCCAAGTGCCTTCCCTTGCCAGAGATTGGAAACCAATTACGGTTTCCGAATTTAAGACCTTTCTGGGCCTTTCCCTCAACATGGGCATACACAAATTCCCGACGCTGAGGTCTTATTGGTCCACCTCACCGCACCACCATATGCCCGTGTTCTCTGCCTCCATGTCCAGGGCACGATACGAGATGATTTTGCGCTTCATGCACTTCAGTGACAATGAACTTTGTCGTCCTCGTGGAGACCCTGAATTGATCGGCTCTACAAAATTCGGCCCCTCATAAACCACTTCAACCAATGTTTTGCAGCCTTGTTTACGCCCAATCAAGTTGTCTGCGTTGACGAGTCCCTGATTAAGTTTTCTGGCCGCTTGTCTTTCAAACAGTTCCTTCCCAGCAAGCGTGCCAGATACGGGGTCAAGCTCTACAAGCTCTGTGACAGGGCAACAGGCTATACGTGGAGCTTTTCGGTTTATGAGGGAAAAGATAGTCACGTAGAGCCGGAGAACTGTCCAGATTACATAGGGAGCGCTGGCAAGATAGTGTGGAACTTGGTGTCACCCTTATTCGGAAAGGGGTACCACTTGTACGTGGACAATTATTACACGAGCGTGCCACTGTTTAGTCACTTGTTTGATCATCAGATTGGAGCATGTGGCACCGTGCGACCTAATCGCCGGGGCTTTCCCCAGCGGCTTGTAGATTCCCGTCTTAGGCTGGGGGAGAGAGCCTGCTTGAAGTGTAATAACTTGCTCGCTGTGAAGTGGAGGGATAATAGGAATGTTTTCGTTCTTACCTCCCTTCATGCAGACACGACAGTCCAAATTCGTACGGCGGCTGGTGTTGTGACGAAACCCCTCTGTATCCACGAATACAACCTTAATATGGGGGGGGTGGACCTCAACGACCAGTTGTTGGCGCCGTACCTAGTTGTCCGTAAGGCTAGACGCTGGTACAAAAAAGTGTCTATTTATTTATTCCAATTGGCTTTGCTGAATGCTCATGTGCTATACAGAGCTTCAGGCGGGACGTTACCCTTCCTTGAATTCCAGGGAGCGGTTGTCATGGAACTCCTGTATCCAGGCGATTCCACACCTCACCATCCCCTACCAAATGCAGTAAGCCGGCTGCATGAGAGGCATTATCCTCATGTCCTCCAGAGTACCCCTACCCAACGAGCCCCCCAAAGAAGATGTCGTGTCTGTACCAAGCGCGGATTTAGGCGTGACACCCGTTATTATTGTCCACGCTGTCCTGACAATCCTGGTCTCTGCGTTGGTGACTGCTTTGAACGCTACCACGAACTAGTGAGGTTTTAGCGTAGGGTACAGCATTTCACAGGCTAGGATACACTTTCACAGGGTCTCAAGAATGCCATCGCATTTTGAGACCCGACCGTTGCAGTTAAAATTATAGTTACAGGGTCTCAAGAATGCCATCGCATTTTGAGACCCGACCGTTACAGTTAAAATTATAGTTATAGTTTAAAAAAAAAAGTGTAAAAAAAATAAAAATAAAAAAAAAGTACAAAAAAAAAAAACCCCAAAAAAAAATAAAATAAAAAATCAAAAATAGTTGTCGTTTTATTGTTCTCTCTCTATTGTTGCTCTTTTTACTCTATTCTATTCTGCAATGTTTTATTATGTTTTATCATGCTTGCTTTTCAGGTATGTTTTATTGTTAACATTTTTTTGTTTTCAGGTGCGCCATTCAGTTGCAGCGCGGATTTATTTATCTTGACAGCAACAGCGTTTGCTCCCACGATACATAAAGCCGCGACTCCAACGCTGTAGGAGGTGATTTCACCACCACAGTTAAAAAAAAAGAGCATATATGCCGAAGCATGGGGGCAGCAGAGGGCGGAGGAGCGATTTTGCTCCTAATGCCACGTACATACGGTCGAAAAAAGTCCGACCATGTGTACGTGGCATAACTTTTTTGCGGGAGGATGCCCCCATGCTTCGGCATATATATATTTTAGGCACGGGTTGCGTTAACAAAATGTTTTATTTTTTACTATGTTTTTTTTTTGGTATTTGCTTTGCAGGTATGGTATGGTAAGGTCTTACTGTTATACTCTAATGTTACTTTGTTTTAATGTTAACCATTATTTGCTTAGCAGGTACGCCATTCAGTTGCAGCGTGGATTTATTTATCTTGACAGCAACAGCGTTTGCTCCCACGATACATAAAGCCGCGACTCCAACGCTGTAGGAGGTGATTTCACCACCACAGTTAAAAAAAAGAGCATATATGCGAAGCATGGGGGCAGCAGAGGGCGGAGGAGCGATTTTGCTCCTAATGCCACGTACATACGGTCGAAAAAAGTCCGACCATGTGTACGTGGCATAACTTTTTTGCGGGAGGATGCCCCCCATGCTTCGGCATTTATATATATTTTAGGCACCGGTTGCGTTAACAAAATGTTTTATTTTTTTACTATGTTTTTTTTTTGGTATTTGCTTTGCAGGTATGGTATGGTAAGGTCTTACTGTTATACTCTAATGTTACTTTGTTTTAATGTTAACCATTATTTGCTTAGCAGGTACGCCATTCAGTTGCAGCGTGGATTTATTTATCTTGACAGCAACAGCGTTTGCTCCCACAATACATAAAGCCGCGACTCCAACGCTGTAGGAGGTGATTTCACCACCACAGTTAAAAAAAAAGAGCATATATGCCGAAGCATGGGGGCAGCAGAGGGCGGAGGAGCGATTTTTGCTCCTAATGCCACGTACATACGGTCGAAAAAAGTCCGACCATGTGTACGTGGCATAACTTTTTTTGCGGGAGGATGCCCCATGCTTCGGCATATATAAATGGTGCATGTATGCCCATCATTAGAAGTGGGTGGATGAAGGGAGGTATTCTAATGGTGGGCATACCCACCGCGCCATTGGGAAATTGGGAAAGCATTTTATCACATCGATCTTGGTGTGGTCAGATGCTTTGAGGCAGAGGAAAGATCTAGGGTCTAATAGACCCCATTTTTTTCTAAAAAAGAGTACCTGTCACTGCCTATTGCTATCATAGGGGATATTTACATTCCCTGCGATAACAATAAAAATGACAACTAAGAAAAAAAAATGGAAGGAACAGTTTAAAAATAAAATAAAAAAGCTAAATAAAAAGAAAAACTAAAAAAAAAAAAAAAAAAAGCACCCTGCCCCCCCCCTTCTTTTGCGCAAAGGCGAACACAAGCGTTGGTCTGGCGTCATATGTAAACAGCAATTGCACCATGCATGTGAGGTATCACCGCGAAGGTCAGATCGAGGGCAGTAATTTTAGCAGTAGACCTCCTCCGTGAATCTAATGTGGTAACCTGTAAAGGCTTTTAAAGGCTTTTAAAAATGTATGTAGTTTGTCGCCACTGCGTGTTTGTGCGCAATTTTAAAGCATGTCGTGTTTGGTATCCATGTACTCGGCCTAAGATCATATTTTTTATTTCATCAAAAATTTGAGCAATATAGTGTGTTTAAGTGCATTAAAAATAAAAAAAAGTGTATTTTTTCCACAAAAAATGCGTTTGAAAAATCGCTGCGCAAATACTGTGTGGAAAAAAAAAAATGCAACACCCACCATTTTAATCTGTAGGGCCTTTGCTTTAACAATATATATAGTGTTTGGGGGTTTCAACGTAATTTTCTTGCAAAAAAAAAATATGTTTTCATGTAAACAAAAAGTGTCAGAAAGGGCTTTATCTTCAAGTGGTTAGAAGAGTGGGTGACGTGTGACATAGGCTTCTAAATGTTGTGCATAAAATGCCAGGACAGTTCAAACCCCCCCCAAATGACCCCATTTTGGAAAGTAGACACCCCAAGCTATTTGCTGAGAGCAATGTTGAGCCCATTAATATTTTTTTTTTTGGTCCCAAGAGATTGAATAATGACAAAAAAAAAAAATAATATTTTTTTTTACAAAAACTTGTCACTAATGATATATTGCTCAAACATGCCATGGGCATATGTGGAGATACACCCCAAAATACATTCTGTTGCTTCTCCTGAGTACGGGGATACCACATGTGTGGGACTTTTTGGGAGCCTAGCCGCGTACGGGACCCAAAATCCAAGCACCGCTTTCAGGCTTTCTAAGGGTGTAATTTTTTTATTTCACTCCTCACTGCCAATCACAGTTTCGGAGGCCATGGAATGCCCAGATGGCACAAAACACCCCCAAATGACCCCATTTTGGAAAGTAGAACCCCAAGCTATTTGCTGAGAGGTATGGTGAGTATTTTGCAGATCTCGCTTTTTGTCACAATGTTTTGAAAATTGAAAAAAGAGAAAAAAAATTTTTTTTTCTTTACTTTCTTCATTTTCAAAAACACATGAGAGCTGTAAAATACTCACCATGCCTCTCAACAAATAGCTTGGGGTGTCTACTTTCCAAAATGGGGTCATTTGGGGGGGTTTTGTGCTATTTTGGCATTTTATGGCCTTCGAAAAACTGTGATAGGTAGTGAGGAGTGAAATCAAAAATTTGCACCCTTAGAAATCCTGAAGGCGGTGCTTGGGTTTCGGGGGCCCCGTACGCGGCTAGGCTCCCAAAAAGTCCCACACATGTGGTATCCCCATACTCAGGAGAAGCAGCAAAATGTATTTTGGGGTGCAATTCCACATATAACCATGGCATGTGTGAGCAATATATCATTTAGTGACAACTTTTTGAATAAATTTTTTTTATTTTTTTTTTTTGTCTTTATTCAATCACTTGGGACTAAAAAAAAATATATTAAACGGGCTTAACATGCCTCTCAGCAAATAGCTTGGGGTGTCTACTTTCCAAAATGGGGTCATTTGGGGGGTTTTGTGCCATCTTGGCATTTTATGGTCTTCAAAACTGTGATAGGTAGTGATAGGTAGTGAGGAGTGAAATCAAAAATTTATGCCCTTAGAAATCCTGAAAGCGGTGCTTGGTTTTCGGGGTCCCGTATGCGGATAGGCTCCCAAAAAGTCCCACACATGTGGTATCCGTACTCAGGAGAAGCAGCAGAATGTATTTTGGGGTGTAATTCCACATATGCCCATGGCATGTGTGGGCAATATATCATTTAGTGACAACTTTGGGCAAAAAAAAAAAAAGTTTGTAATATTCCCGCAACTTGTGGCAAATATAAAATATTCCATGTACTCAACATGCCTCTCAGCAAATAGCTTGGGGTGTCTACTTTCCAAAATGGGGGTCATTTGGGGGGGTTTTGTGCAATTTTGGCATTTTATGGCCTTCGAAACTGTGATAGGTAGTGAGGAGTGAAATCAAAAATTTTACACCCTTAGAAATGCTGAAGGTGGTGCTTGGGTTTCGGGGCCCCGTACGCGGCTAGGCTCCCAAAAGTCCCACACATGTGGTATCCCCGTACTCAGGAGAAGTGGCAAAATGTATTTTGGGGTGCAATTCCACATATAACCATGGCATGTGTGAGCAATATATCATTTAGTGACAACTTTTTGAATAACATTTTTTTTTTTTTTTTTTTTTTTTGTCTTTATTCAATCACTTGGGACTAAAAAAAAAAAAATATTCCATGGGCTCAACATGCCTCTCAGCAAATAGCTTGGGGTGTCTACTTTCCAAAATGGGGTCATTTGGGGGGGTTTTGTGCCTTCTTGGCATTTTATGGCCTTCAAAACTGTGATAGGTAGTGATAGGTAGTGAGGAGTGAAATCAAAAATTTATGCCCTTAGAAATCCTGAAGGCGGTGCTTGGTTTTCGGGGTCCCGTATGCGGATAGGCTCCCAAAAAGTCCCACACATGTGGTATCCCCGTACTCAGGAGAAGCAGCAGAATGTATTTTGGGGTGTAATTCCACATATGCCCATGGCACAAAAAAAAAAATGTGTGGGCAATATATCATTTAGTGACAACTTTGGGCAAAAAAAAAAAGTTTGTAATATTCCCTCAACTTGTGGCAAAATATAAAATATTCCATGTACTCAACATGCCTCTCAGCAAATAGCTTGGGGTGTCTACTTCCAAAATGGGGTCATTTTGGGGGGGTTTTGTGCTATTTTGGCATTTTATGGCCTTCAAAACTGTGATAGGTAGTGAGGAGTGAAATCAAAAATTTGCACCCTTAGAAACCCTGAAGGCGTTGATTGGGTTTCGGGGCCCCGTGCGCGGCTAGGCTCCCAAAAAGTCCCACACATGTGGTATCCCCATACTCGGGAGAAGCAGCAAAATGTATTTTTGGGGTGCATCTCCACATATAACCATGGCATGTGTGAGCAATATATCATTTAGTGACAACTTTATGAAAAAAAAAATTTTTTTTTTTTTTTTTTTGTCTTTATTCAATCCCTTGGGACTAAAAAAAAAAATATTCAATGGGCTCAACATGCCTCTCAGCAAATAGCTTGGGGTGTCTACTTTGTAAAATGGGGTCATTTGGGGGGGTTTTGTACTTCCCTGCCATTTTAGCACCTCAAGAAATGAGATAGGTAGTCATAAATTAAAAGCCGTGTAAATTCCAGAAAATGTACTCTAGTTTGTAGACGCTATAACTTTTGCGCAAACCAATAAATATACGCTTATTGGCATTTTTTTTTTTACTAAAGACATGTGGCTGAATACATTTTGGCCCAAATGTTTGACTAAAATTGAGTTTATTAGATTTTTTTTATAACAAAAAAGTAGAAAATCTCTTTTTTTTTTTCAAAATTTTCGCTCCTTTTCCGTTTATATCGCAAAAAATAAAAATCACAGAGGCAATCAAATACCATCAAAAGAAAGCTCTATTTGTGGGAAGAAAAGGACGCAAATTTCGTTTGGTTACAAAATTGCATGACCGCGCAATTACCAGTTAAAGTAGTGCAGTGCGAAATTGAAAAAAGACCTCTGGTCCTTAAGCTGACAATTGGTCCGGGGCTAAAGTGGGTAACCTTTCAGAGCTTGTTGTATATAGAAAAAAAAGGTCAACTAGGCAGACCTTGCATTTTCATAAAAAATTATACTCCTGCCAGAGTTTTAGCAATAAGGCTGTAAGACACTTCTTTGTGCATAAAGGAACATAGGAATGCTAATATTACCTGTTCTCAAGGAGAATCAAAACGGAAATTAAAATCTCTGACAAAATTAACCCATTTGTTCCATGCAGCAGTATATTCTGGCCATGTGCTATTGGCGCCTGACTTTTATATATATATATATATATATTAATTCTGTAAAGATATCTAGATTAAATCCGAAGGGTACTCCGGGCATGTTATCCCCTTCAAGTCAGCGTTGGGTAGTAACTGACGGAATCTTGAAATCTGAAATCGAGTCCGCTATTTGATTCTCCTTTCCCAGATGTTTAGCTTTTAACCATATGTTGTGATGTAAATATAAGAATACCAAATACCAAATAACGATTTTGATGATGAGCAATTCACCGCGTACAATACGCCTTTATTATCAGTTTGTATTAGAATCCTTTTATTGGCAAATTGCTTACCCCCAATTTCAAGAGCCACTACTAACGGAAATAACTCTAAAAGAACTATGTTCTTTTTAGCATTTAATTTTACCCATCTAGAAGGTCATTTACCGCAGCACCAATGTGTCTTCCGTACTGCCGAGAAGCCACAAGACTCCTCCGCATCTGTAAAAAACTCAAAATCTGCAGAAAATATGAAAATGTCTTGGAAAAAAGAGCGACCATAATAGCTGTCAAAAAACTTTAACCACACTACTAAATCTTCTTTTAGCTCAGAAGTCAGCCTAACATGATGCCTGAGATGGTCAGATAAAGTCGACGCAAAAAGGCCCTACCCACTGGCATTATGCGAGACGGAAACACTAATAAACCTAATAACAACTGTAGTTCTTTTAATAAAACTCTTTTTTTTAAAACCCAGATTATTATGGATTTTAATTTATCGATTTTGTCCAAAGGTAATCTAAATTTACTGTGTCAATGTTGATAACTAAAAAATGTACTGAAGATGTGGGAAGCACTATTTTTTCAGCTGCCAAGGAATACCAAAGTATTCAGCAATCTTACCAAAGAGCTGAAGCATGAGATAACAGATAGGGGAGTCTGCAGGACCTATGAATAGGAAATCATCCAGATAATGTAGGATTCCTTCATATCCAGACTCAAATGTTACTACCCATTCCAAAAACGTGGCAAATTTTTTGAAATAGGCGCAAGATATTGAGCAGCCCATAGGTAGGCACATATCATAATAAGTTATTTTCAAAATGAATACCTAACGAATTATATGCTTCTGGAGCAATTGGTAATAAGTGGAAAGCTGCCTTTATATCCATCTTGGCTAACAAAGCTGCCCTACCAAATTTTCTGATTTTAAAAACTGCTTCTTCAAATGTGCAGTATGAAACTGAAGACAAACTTTCTTCAATCCCATCATTAATAGATGCCCCTTTTGGGTATGACAGGTAGTGTATAGGCCTGTAGGAGCTGTGTTCCTTCTTAGGGATAATACCTAACAGTGAGATCCTAAAGTTGATAAATAGAGGATTTTTAAAAGGACCCACCATACGGCCTTCCGATACCTCTTTATTAAAATTTTCTTTTACGATATGAGGGAAAAGATTGACCGACTCTAGATTTTCAAACATATTACAACCACTACCACTGAATATGCGCAATGGGAAACCATGTGAAAATCCATTAATTAAAATTTGGATTTTTGTGGCAATATTATATTTAAGCCACAACCCCACGTCCTCATTTCCCAGAGGTCACGTGATGCATCTCCTGAATCCCGTTTTCTAACCGATTTCAATTTTTGCATATTTAAAGTGGTATTACCCTATAAATTATGTGAACATATATATATTTTTTTTAATTATGAAAGGGCAACTGCATTCCCATGTTGTCGTGCCCATAAATGCATTATGCCCTCCTTCTCATTATTATTCTAAAAAAAATGCGCTTGGAAAATTGCTGCGCAAATACCGTGTAACATAAAAAGTTGCAATGACCACCATTTTATTCCCTAGGTTGTCTGCTAAAATAATATATATAATGTTTGGGGGGTTCTGAGTAATTTTCTAGCAAAAAATTATGATATTTACATGTAGGAGAGAAGTGTCAGAATTGGCCTGGGTGGCAAGTGGTTAATTACCATAAGTAATAGACCAATAATTATTATATATTATTTTTAAGGTAATTTACTATATTTTCAAAAACTGTACTCAAGCAGGTGGCTTAATAGACAAATTACTGAAGTTTGCAGTTATCACTTCCAACCAGTAATGTCACAGTAAATAGATAAATAATAAAATATTATCTTATAACATATAGCATAATATATGATTTAGCTTGTACCTTATCAGCAGCAGCAGATTCTCATTCTCCCTCTTAACTGTGTGAGAAAAACATGGGATTATGGGTAAATGATTACCCATAAACCCATTTTTTTTTTACTTGTAGTTAATAGGGCTGGGCTGGAAGGGAGCATTTTGTCTTTTAGACACATGCCCACTTCTATGACACTGCAGTGAGAGGCGTGCCTCCACTGGAGCATTTTTATTGGACAGCTTGGGCCAATGGTACTTTACCAATGGTCCAAGACTCCAAGCTGTCCATTGAGCTCAGTGCCTCTGACAAGAAGTGAGGAGCGGCACTGTGAGTTCATCCTCTGTCTGCTGCAAACAGCGTGTCCCAGCTTGTATTTAAACTGGCTGCTCTGTATGTAGCTTCTGACAACCATTGATGATAGGAGCCCCAGTGGTTGGGTAGGACTTCATCTACCTACCCTCCCCCCCCCCCAATGCAGGGTCTCTGTGACCCCAGGTCGCTGAGCTATGACCCTTGAAGTCAATTGTCTTTTTGTTTTTTTTCATGTTCGTGGCAGGTCAGGCTCTGGCTTCTTTATATTGTTGGTCAGTGGGAAAATGTCTCCCTGACATTGGTTGTCAGCACATTGTTGTTCAACCTGGAACTGGGCACTAATAGTGTTGCTGGCTGTTCTTAAAGATATTGGCACCAAGACTTTGAAGGTGCCAGAGATCAATCTGCCCATGTGGTCCACATTGATTGGCAGGACTCTGGCTGGTGTTTAGCCTCTCAGCAGCATATTATTCATTTTAATATCATAAAGGATTTATTGTCAAGAGATTGTGCAGAGATTTACAAATTTAAGAGAAACAATACAGTGCATGTACAGCCCTGTAGTAAGACTAACTTTGTCCACTGGCATCTAAGTTGCCTAGTGGACAATTCAGCTTTACGCTAACCTGCTCATTGGACCATGATTGGGATATACCACATTAATAAGGTTCTGCCTGTGCTTTCTTCCCCCCCCCCCCCCTACTAGCAGGACTACCCAAATATACTTACACTATATTGGCGGTGCGTCCATAAAGGGCGCAGGCACCGCCCCCTCTCTCCTGCCACCGCTCTCACCATGGATAGATTCATGCATTGCATTTATCTATGGTCGCCGCTGACACCCCCTATTCAGGTGTCTGGACCCTTTTCGGGCGCCGGGCACCTGAATTACAGCGGCGGGGGTGTTTTTTGGAAGCACCTGAATAAAGCCGTAGGGGGCACAGTAGCGGCAATTGATGGGCACACTGGCAGCAATTGATGGGTACAGTAGCTCAGTAGCTGCGCTTGATGGGCACAGTGGCTGCGCTTGATGGGCACAGTGGCTGCGCTTGATGGGCACAGTGGCTGCGCTTGATGACACAGTGGCTGCGTTTGATGGCACAGTGGCTGCGTTTGATGTGGCACAGTGGCAGCATTTGTGGCACAGTGGCTGGGTTTGATGGGCACAGTGGCTGCGCTTGATGGCACAGTGGCTGCGTTTGGGCACAGTGGCTGCACTTGATGGCACAGTGGCTGCGTTTGGGCACAGTGGCTGCGTTTGGGGCACAGTGGCTGCTCTTGATGGCCCAGTGGCTGCGCTTGATGGCCCAGTGGCTGCGCTTGATGGCCCAGTGGCTGCGCTTGATGGCCCAGTGGCTGCGCTTGATGGCCCAGTGGCTGCGCTTGATGGCCCAGCGGCAGCGTTTGATGGGCACAGGGGCTGCGTTTGGGCACAGTAGCTGCATTTGATGGCACAGTGAGGCTGCAAGTGATGTTTTTTTTTTTTTTTTAAGTTTGTTTGCCTGAAAATTTGTTAATGTTGCATATAAAACTTTGTGTCTCTGTTGCTGTGCTCCAATAGAGAATTAATTGGACAGTGTTCCATCTCTAAAAAGGTCTGCCTTCTGCAACAAGAAAACAGTTGACACACCGCAAATTACAGTGCCAAATATTTTTAAGATGTGCGGGCTGATTAACTGCCGCCAAGTGTATATTTTTTGTGCACTGAGCTGCAAGGCTGTTTTGGTAGTATGGAATAAAAAATATCTGATGTTTTCTCACAAACTTAAATCAGTGTTGTAGCCTTAGGAAATGCTGAGCAACACATCCAATTTAGTCACGAATTCTGGACGTAGACATGCAAATGAGTAGCCGGCCGTGCGAGCCATGTCATTTGGAGGCTCCAAGCATAGAGATGTCTTTAGAGTCAAAAAACGGAATGTAATGTTACAAGCTTTGCAGGGTTTGACATAGCGAGCTGTGGAGCCTTCACTTCCTGCAGCTCATTATCAGAGATATCTGCAGGCATGTCCCGGGGAGAAGAGCTGAACATTACACAGTCATCCCATGAGAAGAGCTAGGCTTGTCGTTAGGAAAGTGTACCTTCTGGGTAACAGGAGCTTATACTCCATAATATAAATTGGGCTACAGCTGCTGCTTCAGTAGGCTACCCAGGTAAAGAATTGGGTAGAACAGATCTGTACTGTCGGTAGGCTTTAGAGATTCATCCTCCATTTTTAAAGAAAGTAATCCTTAAATTTTACTTTTTAATGTTGTTTTGGTCTGTGTTTGTAAATCATATTCCCAAGTTGTGTAGTGTGTTGGGCCTTCAAAAAAAAATAAAAATACATAGCGCTTGTGGTCAGTAGAAGGAATAGCGCCCCATCATTGGTATTAGTGGGAGGTATAGTGCTCCATCATTGGTATCAGTAAAAAGAAAGTGCCACATCATTGGTATCAGTGAGGGGAACAGTGACCTGTCTTTGGTACCATTGGGAGTAATATTGTTCCGTCATTGGTATCAGTAGGAGAAATGGTGCCCCATCATTGGTATCCGTGGGAGGTATGGTGCCCCATCATTGGTATCCGTGGGAGGTATAGTGCCCCATCATTGGTATCCGTGGGAGGTATAGTGCCCCATCATTGGTATCAGTGGGAGGTATGGTGCCCCTTCATTGGTATTTACGGAGTTATGCCCCGTACACACGGTCGGAAATCCCGACGGAAAAAGTGCGATGGGATTATGTTGTCGGAAAATCTGATTGTGTGTGGGCTCTATCAGACTTTTTCCGTCGGAATTTCCGACGGAAAAAGTTTGAGAGCTGGAGCTAAAAATTTTCGACAACGAAATCTGATCGCACTTTTTCCGATCGTGTGTAGAGAATTCCGACGCACAAAGTGCCACGCATGCTCAGAAGAAATTTGGAGACGGAAGCTATTGGCTATTGGCCTCTACGTAGTCCCGTCGTATGTGTTGTACGTCACGTCGTTCGGAACTATCGGATTTTCCGTCAACTTTGTGCGACTGTGTGTATGCAAGGCAAGTTTTGGCAAAAATCTTTCTGAAAAAATCAGACGGATTTTGTGGTCGGACTGTCCGACCGTGTGTACAAGGCAGAATAGTTTATGGAGGAGAAGTGCCCCATCGTTGGTGTCAGTGGGAGGAATAGTGCCCCATCATTGGTATCAGTGGGAGGAATAGTGCCCATCATTGGTGTCAGTGGGAGGAACAGTGCCACATCATTGGTATCAGTGGGAAGAATAGTGTCCCATCATTGGTGTCAGTGGGAAGAATAGTGTCCCATCATTGGTATCAGTGGGAAGAATAGTGTCCTATCATTGGTGTCAGTGGGAAGAATAGTGCCCCATCATTGGTATCAGTGGGAAGAATAGTGCCCCATCATTGGTATCAGTGGGAAGAATAGTGCCCCATCATTGGTATCAGTGGGAAGAATAGTGCCCCATCATTGGTATCAGTGGGAAGAATAGTGCCCCATCATTGGTATCAGTGGGAAGAATAGTGCCCCATCATTGGTATCAGTGGGAAGAAATAGTGCCCCATCATTGGTATCAGTGGGAAGAATAGTGCCCCATCATTGGTGTCAGTGGGAGGAACAGTGCCACATCATTGGTATCAGTGGGAAGAATAGTGTCCCATCATTGGTGATCAGTGGGAAGAATAGTGTCCATCATTGGTATCAGTGGGAAGAATAGTGTCCTATCATTGGTGTCAGTGGGAAGAATAGTGTCCTATCATTGGTATCAGTGGGAAGAATGTGCCCCATCATTGGTATCAGTGGAAGAATAGTGCCCCATCATTGGTATCAGTGGGAAGAATAGTGCCCCATCATTGGTATCAGTGGGAAGAATAGTGCCCCATCATTGGTATCAGTGGGAAGAATAGTGCCCCATCATTGGTATCAGTGGGAGGAATAGTGCCACATCATTGG
The DNA here is from genome assembly GCA_028564925.1 of Lithobates sylvaticus. Classification (NCBI taxonomy): domain Eukaryota; kingdom Metazoa; phylum Chordata; class Amphibia; order Anura; family Ranidae; genus Lithobates; species Lithobates sylvaticus. The sequence continues at coordinate 33,885,784 of CM053037.1, read as the reverse complement.
TATCAGTGGGAAGAATAGTGCCCCATCATTGGTATCAGTGGGAAGAATAGTGCCCCATCATTGGTATCAGTGGAAGAATAGTGCCCCATCATTGGTATCAGTGGGAAGAATAGTGCCCCATCATTGGTATCAGTGGGAGGAATAGTGCCACATCATAGGTGTCGGTGGGAAAAATAGTGCCCCATCATTGGTGTCAGTGGGAGGAATAGTGTCCCATCATAGGTGTCGGTGGGAAAAATAGTGCCCCATCATTGGTTTCAGTGGGAGGAATAGTGTCCTATCATTGGTATCAGTTGAAAGAATAGTGCCACATCATTGGTATTAGTGGGAGGAGTAGTGCCACATCATTTGTGTCCGTGGCAGGAGTTATTCCCCACTGTTGGTGTCAGTGTAAAGAATAGAGCCTTTTATCAGTGGGAACTAAACCCTAATAATAATGTGTATGACAAGCTTTAGACATATGTTATCAAGAATGCAGGGTGGATTCAGAACAAGAATATAAAGTTGTGATTCCAGATCAATTGTCAGAACATCATAAAGGATCAAAAGTAACCTATTACATGGGGGGCTTATTTGGTGTACTTAAAAAAAAATGTAAACTTCACACTTGCAGTATGTCTCTCATGCACTACTTAAAGCAGTTTTTCAACTCCAAAGCAAACATTTATTATATTGCAGCTTTCCAATTCTTAGATGCGTCCCCTATCCATGCGTCCGACCCCCTGATCTACATAGGAGAGCACCAGACCATAAATTCCAATGCAGGGTGGGTGTTTTTTTTTAAGCACCTGATTAGAGCCAGAGGCTCTAATATGCTTCAAAAAAGGGTGGCCTCGGAGCGCAGAGCATCACACTCCGAGCCCACCCAGTTGTGTGACCATAGCAAATGAATTTTCACTATTTTCACACTAAAGCTCCTCCCCGCCAATCAGGAGGCAGGTTGTGAAACCTATCTCCCGATTGGCCAAAGCCTCAGGCAATCCTATTGGACGCCTAGCACTTTGACAGAAGAAGAGACACACGGCGGAGGAAGCATGACGTCCGGACACCGGAGCCACCGTTGCCCACTCCGCACTCCAGGAGCGGACACCACAGCCCCACCACAGTGCCACGAGCAGGGGGGGGTGCTGTCAGTTCCATGGCACTGGGTGGGGCGGGGTGTTAGTTTGCCGCCTCCCCAAAAGAAGAAACCCACCAGCAGCCACTGCTTAGATGTGATGGCTGCATTTGTTTCCCTTTTTTAGGCTTTCTTCTATTTTCATCTGGTGGTCCAGCAAGCAAGTCTGTCATTTTTCAAAAGCTCAAGCACTCCAGCAGAATGTATAAGTTTACATGGATAAAACAAACCACTTAACACTCACAGGAGTGAATAAAATATTCAGCTCTTAATTATTCATGCAAAACCTTTATCCCAAAGGGAAAAAAAAACATTGCTGTAACTGAGTGTAAGCTGGAGTTTGGCTTCAATTTGTTAGTTTATCTAAATCTGCTAATACCTTTAACACTAACCCCCCCCCCCCCCCCACTTTCCCAGATTGACAATTCTGTTCTCTTCCTTCAGAGTTGTATCTCAATAATAAAGGAGGTGTGCTACTGGTCATCTGGTAAGCTGCAATATACACTGGAACCTTGGATTACAAGTAACACGGTTGACAATCGTTTTGGAAGACGAGCAACTTTTTTTTAAAAATCCTGACTCGGTTTGCGAGTGTTGTCTCGCAAGATGAGCAGGATTCAAGCCAATGGGGTGTGCAGTACCGCATTTGGCCAGAGGTGCGGGGGCGCCAGTGACACTCGGAACGGTTTGGAGCCGTTTGGAAATACTTGGAGTCACTCGGAAATACTCGGAAACACGCCGAGGGATTCCGAGTTCAGCCAAGCTGTTACATAGTTACATAGTTAGCTAGGCCGAAAAAAGACACAAGTCCATCCAGTTCAACCATAAAAAAAAAAAAAGAAATAATAAATAAAAATAAAATATATCGTACAATCCAATAAACCCCATATTATACCCACAGTTGATCCAGAGGAAGCCCTTCCTGATCCCCCGAGAGGCAATCGGATTTTCCCTGGATCAACTTTACCTATAAATGTCAGTACCCAGTTATATTATGTACATTTAGGAAAGTATCCAGGCCTTTCTTAAAGCAATCTACTGAGTTAGCCAGAACCACCTCTGCAGGGAGTCTATTCCACATTTTCACAGCTCTTACTGTGAAGAAACCTTTCCGTATTTGGAGATGAAATCTCTTTTTCTCTAGACGTAAAGAGTGCCCCCTTGTCCTCTGTGTTGACCGTAAAAGTGAATAACTCAACACCAAGTTCACTATATGGACCCCCTGTCTCTGAGTATTTATGAGGCTCTCCGGCGCCCCCCCCCCCCCCACCGCTGGCCACATGCGGTATTGCAGGCAATAGATGTCAATGCGGAACAAATGATCTTTGTTTCCATTGACTTCTTTGCTTTGATATGCGAGTGCTTTGGATTACAAGCATTCTCCTGGAATGGATTATGCTCGTAATCCAAGGTTCCACTGTATTACATTTTAGATTTTTTTGGGGGTTTTATACTGCTTAAGACCATAGGCAGTACATGTGAATGGTGAATGGTTAGAAGAAAGTGTGCTGGACTAGGTAGAGGGTGACATTATGAGCAAAGCCGACATTTTGTTTGAATGCTGTTTCTATTTCAGACTCTGGCATTTTGTTCCAAGGATTTTCTAAGCGTATTAGTGTTCAGAAATGAACCATCAAATCCCCCTGTGTAAGGCCAGCTATACTCTCATCAGTTCTCCTAAAAGTATTAAAAAAAAAAAAAAAATCGTACAGAAAATGTGTCACAAATGAAAAATGGGTTAGCTCAAAGTAAAGAAGCTGACTAGATAGGACATGTGCCTCTGATCTGCATTTAAATTCTGTGTTCCTAGCCATACCTGTCGGGGTAAATTTGTCATCCATATAGAACAAGGAGCAGATTATTTCACTCCATCATCCCTCTGACAAATTAATAATTTTAATAAGCGCCAAAGCGAAGCAGCCGGTGGGAGCAAAAGGGAACAATGCTTGGCTACGAGGGAGGAGAGGCGTGAATTTTGTGTGTGCGCTGTTAAACTTATTAGAAATGGAGCAAGAATGCGGGATCAAAAAAAAAAAAGACATTAAATGGCCGAAGGGCGTTTGTTCAAAGGATGTCGCTCTGTGAGGTCTGATAACAGCTTCTAGCAGAGGGTTCAGAAGTGCCAGCGTCAGCATCTTGAAGTAGGTGTTCCATGTCTGCTGTGCAAGAGGCTTGCAAAAGAAAATGTCTTTGGTGTACAGAAAAAAAAATGGACAAGTTTCGGGCTTAGAGCTTTCAGAGTGAACAGATATCCCAAATGATTTTTATTTATTTTTTGTTTTCCTTTCAAGTGAAATGGTACCTCAAATATAATTTTGTGTCCATGTACAGTAATTTTAGTTATTTAAAGGGTACCAGTGTATTGCACTGCAACCACACTTAAGCCCCGTACACACGGGCCGAATGTCGGGGGTATGCCACCCTGTCCAACAGAAGCCGGATTGTTGGCCGCCCTCTGTAGGATGAGCTTGCTGGAGAAACCAGCAGCCAACCGACTCCCAATCAGCGATCTCAACCAATGGCGGAGAGCGCTGATCGGAGTGTTCTGGCACGGGGGGTGTACCCCGTCCCCCTGTCAGAACACAACAGCTCAGCAGGGGAGATCGCTATACTAATTTTGCATAGTTAGTACAATGGCTCCGACCGGAGCTGACAACCTGCTGGGTTGAAGAGAAAAAACTCAGTGTGTGCCAGGCTTTAGTCATTGGTGCTTACAATTGAAGCTGCCAATGTCATAAAAAAGAAAGAGGGGCAGAGTGAAGACTTGACTGAAATGCAAAGAGTGGCCCTCCTCACTTGGAAAGAGTAGGTCCCAATGTTCTCCAGTTTTAGGTCAGGTGGCTTCAATAATGCCACGTACACACGATCAGATTTTCCGACAACAAATGTTGGATGTGAGCTTGTTGGCGGAAAGTCCGACCGTGTGTATGTTCGGTCTTGTAAAACTAGCGTTCGTAATGGAGATATCACATGACTATTGAACTTCCTTTTTATCGGCTTGCCATACGTCTTGTACTTCACTACATTCATAATTGATGGCCAACATTTGTGTGACCGTGTGTATGCAAGACAAGTTGGAGCCAACAACCTTCGAACAAAATTCCACGGTTTTGTTGTCGGAATGTCCGATCGTGTGTACGGGGCATTAGACTTGTTAGATCAAATGATCCACAGCAACTCTGCTTTGTTGGTGTTGACATCAGCAGAGTCTTCATTCATTGCCACTCAACACATGACCCATGCTGCCTTGACTGAGACCCAAACCTGAGGGCATTGGACCCTCTGTATATTTTTTATAAAGTGCAGCACTCGCACTACACCCCCCCCCCCCCCCAGCACTCGCTCCATCGGCGATCCATTTGCAAACACCCCCCCCCCACCCGGTGCTCGCTCGATCGGTGATCCGTTTCCTGAGCCCACCCTTTTTTGAAGCCAATTGGAGCCTCAGGCTCCAATAATGTGCTTGAAAAAATTAAAACAAACCATTGAAATCCATGTGTCTGGCCCCTGCATGGAGATTAGGGGCCAGGCCCCAAATGAGTGGGCCACTGCTGGTTTCAGGGTAAAAGTATGGAGACTGCCATTGCAGACTAGTAGGTGCCTGGCTGCAACTGGCTTCACTTCTACTTTTTGGCTTCCACTACTTTCTTATAGCTCTCAACTGTCCCTGATTTTAAAAGACTGTCCCTGATTTGGAGCAATGTCCCTCTTTGTCCCTCATTTTGGTGTGATCTATATGGTTGTATATAAAATGCACTTTTTATCTTTCAAAAAAGTTTCCCAGTGCTAAACCTTTCATCTAAATTCCAAATCGCTGCATTTGTAAATTTTAACAGCCAATTTAAAGGAATAGTAGTGGTAATAAAAAGCACTTATCGATTTAATTAACCTTTTTTTTTTTTTGGTTAATTCTTTTTTAAGGGGGTGTGACAGGGGACGTGTCCTATGCCAACATATATTTGCTAGCAGGTGTCCCTCATTCCGATCTCAAAATGTTGGGTTGTATGCTTTCAAGACACAAACCTGGAGGTGACATTGTGTAAATGAGTATCACAAAGGTGTTAGAATTTCCTTTATGACAGTACAGAGACTCAGAAAGCATTAAAGCTAAATTATCAGCATGTCAGCTAACATTCTCAAAGGAAGAGGTCAGCAAAGGCAGCCCCCATACCTTTCTCATGTCAGGGTCACCTTAAACTTTGAGTTATGATCCACTTTAATCTTGTGTCGATTGACAGATTTATTTATGTGAATTGCATGGTTGAATTTATCTTACCTGGCAAAGCCTTTATAAGTAGGATCTCAAAACTGAGCTACAGACATATATAAAAAGCAATATTGCTGTATATTTATTTAAAACAGTATATTTCTTTAAACTATCTACTAGTCTAAAGGTGGCCAAGCAAAAAGGATAGCGGAATCCTCCCTGTTTGAGGCAGCCATTCTATCAGAATACACTGGTCAACGGCTGTATCTGGCTGATTGAGAAAACATTTACAATAAGCCTGTTTGACAAAAGTCAATCAATCAATCGACTTCTATCAAACAGGTACAGCTACACATTACATCTCTGCCTTTGGCTAATTATGGCTCAGTGGATTAAGTACACACCCCACACTATATAAGGCTGCCTGTACGTCGGCCGTGTGTAGTGTGTTCCGGCGTTGAGAGAGAGCGAGAGAGACGGTGTCATTTAATTTCAAGTATATTTAGTGTGTGTGTGTGTGTATATATATATATATATATATATATATATATATATATATATATATATATATATATATATATATATACACACACATTTCAGGCTTTGTGTATATATACTGTATACCGTTTAGCTAGCTCTCACTGCAGACCGTTCCTGTTGTTCTGTTGCTAATATACTACAGTCAGGCAGTTCATTCAGTTAGCTTCATTATATTCAGTACTGTATCCTGTGCAGCTAGATCTCGCTGCAGACCGTTCCTGTTGTTCTGTTCCTAATATACTACAGTCAGGCAGTTCATTCAGTTAGCTGCAGTATATTCAGTACTGTATATCCTGTGCAGCTAGATCTCGCTGCAGACCGTTCTCTGGGGCAGAGATTCGGTCAGCTCTGAAGGGGCAGGCTCAGAGGTGGTTAACGCCATGCCAGCTTCAGCCAGGAATGGTGGTTTGCGACAATGGCACCAACCTCCTATCTGCCCTCCGACAGGGACACTGTTCCCTGTTTGGCTCACGTCCGTAATTTGGTGGTGCAGCGGTTCTTGTGCAGGTACCCGGGCTTACAGGATCTCCTGAGGCAGGCCAGGAAAGTCTGTATGCATTTCCGCCAGTCATATAATGCCAGTGCTCGGCTGGCTGACCTCCAAAAGGAATACAACCTGCCCAAGAACCGCCTAATCTGTGACATGACCACCAGATGGAACTCAACGTTGGCCATGTTGCAGCGGCTGCACACGCAGCAGAGGGCCATCAATGAGTACCTGTGCGACTATGGCACCAGGACAGGGTCAGGAGAGCTTGGCTTTTTTTTTCGCCACGCCAGTGGCTCATGATCAAAGATGTATGCACTGTCCTGTCACCATTTGAGGGGGCCACGAGGATGGTGAGCAGTGACAGTGCATGCATCAGTGATACTGTCCCTCTTGTCTACCTGTTGGAGCAGATGCTGCATGGAATAATGGACAGGGCACTTGAGGCAGAACAGAGGGAGGAAAAGTAGGACTTCCTTAACTCTCAAGGCCCCCCTTATCCAGACAGTATTCCTGCGGGCCTGCCGATCACACAGAAAGAGGAGGATTGTGTCAGCATGGAGGTGGAGCCTAGCACTCCACATCAGCAGCAGTCTTCAAGGGATCGTTTACAGTCCCCAGAAACCCATGGACTTGTACATGGCTGGGAGGAGGTGGCTGAGGATCAGGTCGTCCTTAGTGACCCAGAGGACTCTGGACCGAATGCCTCAGCAAACCAACGCTGCATGGCCTCCCTGATCCTGCAAAGCCTGCGAAAGGACCCTCAGATTTGTGTGATCACTACTGGCTGGCATCACTACTGGCTGGCAACCCTCCTTGATCCACGTTACAAGGGTAAGGTTGCGGAACTTATTCATCCGTTGCAGAGGATAAAACCTCTTCGGGAGGCCTTGCAGAAAGGTTTGTGCAACGCGTTTCCAGAGCCTGGGAGGTTACAAATTCCTGGCCCTGGACAGCGTATTGCAGAGGCTTCGGTCACAGAAGGAGCGGTGGAGAAGGTGACCATCTGACAGATGGGTTCAGACAATTTTTTTTAGTCCGCAGCCGCAAGGTCTGATCGGTTCCAGCAACCGTCACCAGCATCTGTGGTACATGGTGCAGGAATACCTAGGGTCAAGATCAGACTTGGAGACCTTTCCAACCGAAAATCCGCTGGGTTACTGGGTCTTGGATCACTGGCCAGAGCTTGCACAGTATGAAATTGAGCTACTGGCCTGTCCCGCATCCAGCGTTCTTTTGGAACGCACATTCAGTGCTGCTGGAGGCTTTGTAACCGATCACAGCCTGTCCACTGACTCGGTTGATCTGCTCAACTTCATAAAAATTAATCAGTCTTGGATCACCAGCTACCAAGCACCTGGTGCTGATGTAACAGACTAATTTTTTATGAATGTGAGATCCCTTGAAGACTGCCTATGCTGATGCTGATTGACTATCCTGTTATGCTGAGTGACTATCCTATTCCTCCTCAATGTTCATGTTCATAGTTTGTAAGAACATTTTTGGTTCTGGGCACCACCACCAGTGCCTAAGGCCCAATTTTTCTGTGTGTAATTACAATTTTTGCTGTAATATTTTGCAGTAGGGCTTGTTTCTGCGCTCAACTAGAGTATCTGTGAGGGGTTGCTGTGTTGTGGCACCACCACCGGTGCCTAAGGCCCAATTTTTCTGCCCCTGTTCAACAGGGGTGTGTAATTACAATTTTTGCTGTAATATTTTGCAGCAGGGCTTGTTCTTGCGCCCACCAAGAGTAACTGTGAGTGCTTACAGTGTTGTGGCAACACCACCACCAAAGGCCCAATTTTTCTGACCCTGTTTAACAGGGGCATGTAATTACAATTCTTGAGATAATATTTCACAGCAGGGCCCGTTCCAGCGTCCACCAAGAGTAACTGTGAGGGCTTACAGTGTTCTGGTACCACCAACACCTAAGGCCCAAATTTCTGCAGAGTATATAGGGCAGGCCCCTACTTTCAAACATCTGACTTACAAACGACTCCTACTTACAAACTAAGGGAGGCAACAAGAAGTGAGAGGAACTCTACCCCTAGGAAGGGAAATTGTCTCCTCCATCCACTGATGCTTTATCACCAATCCTTGTTTCCCTAAAATACCCAAATTTTCTAAATCCAATTGTCATTGGGACAGAAAGTGAGGTAAAATCTTCTGAATAGGGGAGCAGACAGCAAAACAAATGTTACAGGGGTGATAACCCTTCCCTATGTTTTCCAAAAAGCTTACATTTTTTTTTTTTTTTGGCTGGAGCTGCACTTACAAAATGTACCTGTTCCAAATTACAAACAGATTCAACTTAAGAACAAACCTACAGTCCCTGTCTTTTTTGGGACCGTCTGTATACTGCTGTTCAGAGTATATAGGGCCTGGGGGTCCCACGCCTTTATTTTTTTTAAATTTGGGGCGGGGTTCCCCTTAATATCCATACAAGACCCAAAGGGCCTGGTAATGGGCTGGGGGGGTTACCCATGGATTTTATCTCAACAATTTTCATCCATATTGCCGGGACCTGACATTTACATTACAGCCGCAAGCAGTTTTAAATTACTTTTATTCCTTTAGAAATGTAATTTTGTGCAGGGACGGTTCTAAACACAGGAAACACGCACCACATTACAGGTATACTATAGACACCCCCCAGGCACGATATTTAAAGGAATATTTCACTTTTATTTTTTCACTTTAAGCATCATTAAAATCGCTGCTCCCCAAAAAAACGTCAGACTTTAAAACTTTTTTTCTAATTGATACATGTCCTGTGGGGCAGGACCCGGGTCTCCAAACCCTTTTTAGGACAATAACTTGCATATTAGCCTTTAAAATTCGCACTTTTGATTTCTCACTTTAACGGTGCTCGAAAGTTTGTGTGAACTTTTGGTCCGTTCGTGTGTTCTGGATGCGAACCGAACCGGGGGGTTGTTCGGCTCATCCATAATTGGCACAGTGGCTGCGTTTGATGGCACAGTGTCTGCAATTGATGGGTTTTTTTTCCAAATTTTTAAGTTTGTTTGCACCCTCCCCCCAAATAAAATTTGGAGCACCAGCCGCCGCTGGTGACCGGTCTCAAAGGCAAAGTTTATTGCTGAATAGCATAAAAACAAAAAAAGCTAATTTTTTAAATCACTGATTCAACAATCACCCCTCCGCACACATAGCAATAATTTTTTTTTTTTACATTGGAGTGAATCTCACGCTCCTCCACACCAGAAAGTACCAAGAATTGTAATTCAATGAAAAGAGTGAAAGAAATGTAAATCAATTCTGCTGTTGAATGGGGAGGGGGTAAAGCAAACCTGATACTTAGCATTTGCAAAAAAAAATAAAAAATGGTTTGCTTTAGGCAAACCTATCGTAACAGAAACACATGGGCTACCATTACTGACCTTGCTCTAAAACGCTAGTTGCCAGGCATTTACCGATCCCTCTTTAATGCGCTCCGAATCACTGACCACAGACAGGATGCAAATCAGGAGTTCTGACTTAATTGCTGCATACTTGTTCTAGGTCAGTGACTCGGAAAGTTTTTGCAGAAGTTGGTCAGCAGTGGCGCACCGCATATTTCTCCTATGACTGGTTTCTATTAAATCCTTTTTTGACTGGGTGACATATAACTGAGCTTTTTGCACCTCTGGAGAATTCTGGTAGGAAGAGCATTAAGGTTTTTTTCTTTTGTCTGTGGATGTGAATGTAAGATTTTTCATTTGCTTTGTGCTACAGAAAATATAATGGGAAGATTTTGACTTTGTCTGCTATGGTAGGAGTGGTACATCACTGCAGGGTGGTTTGGAGCCAAGAACTCGGGCACAAAGGTTTGCCCTCTCAAGCCCCCCAGGAGTTATCTCCAGTGAGCAAATGACCTCTCCATTGTAGGTGTGTTGCATCAGTTTTGGGTTGCCATGACCCTTCTCTATCAGAGTCTTCTTAAATATCTTTCTAGAATATTTTGAAGACTTCAGAAGGTGTTAAAGTATTCTTCATCTGCTGTCCCATTGTGGTATTTGTCCAAAATGTATTTCTTCAAGAGTTTACAAAAGCAAACGGGTGCAATGGCTCCATTCCCGTTAGTCAGTGAAGTGGTGTTGGTGTGATCTATAAATTAGAGATTTGTATAAATAGATAGGATGCTTCGGCTCCGGAAATAATTCATTATGATTGCAGCTTCATGCAAGGGAAAGGAGAGTAACTCAGAATAATTATACATTCATAAGGCATTTTAGGATTCTACAGCAATGATGATCATTTAATTTACGCAGTATACTTACAGTATTACCAATGGGGGCTGTACGTATCATTCATGTTGCCCCAGGATCCTGTGAATGTTATGTTCTTTCATGCAGCTTTTCCACCTCTTTCGTCAAGCTTGTTATAATTGTAAAAAATAAAATCAGATTTTTCTGGTTGAAACATAATGTTGTACATTCAGAGCTCCCATATATAGATTTCAACAGTCTTCAAAGAACCATAAAATGAGTCCCTGAACTGCAGAGAGTTGTATGACTGCCATAAAGTGGAGCTGCAAATATAATAAAGAAACCCTTCTACCACGTCTCACCATACTGATGAAAATCTGTAAATTAATATTCCCCAGCAGCCGGTCTTTCAGCAGTTTGTGCCTACGCAGTGGTCAGCCGTCAACCGCAGAAGAAAAGTAGGCGAGAAAAGTTTACATTTTTTTGTATTGTAGTTTGATTGCATTCAGATACCCCTACTTCAAACCAGGTGCAAAATTTACTCTCCAGATAACAAGAAAAAAAGTAGTAGTCAAAAAACATTAATATAGTTAATGCTGCTCTTTGTTATCCTGTAGCCCAACGTGCCTTTGAGTAACTTTAAAGTATATTGTTCTAAACAATACAAAAAGTGTTGTATTATATATATATATATATATATATATATATATATTGTATAGTATTCAAAATACTGTCCTGTAGGGGGAGACTATATGAGCGGTTCTCATTCCACCCACCCTACCCATGAGCTGCCCATATCTCCCCCACTTTCTCTTTGGGTCATCATATTCTTAAAGGGGAGTTCCAGGCATTTTAAAAGTCAGCAGCTACAAAAAGTGTAGTTGCTGACTTTTAAAAAAAAATGACACTTGCCTGTTCCACGGTCCAGCGATGCGGCCGAACGGGGTGTCGCTCCTATCCCCCTCCTCTTCGCCGGCGCCGCCATTTCCACTAAGGGCACCCGGCCGTGACAGCTTTCCTCTTCACGGCCGGGCACGCACGGCGCATGCGCGAGCCGCGCTGCGCTCCCGGAGTGGATAGGCGATCTCCTGGGACCTGTCATGTGTCCCAGGAGATCGCCTAGAGGGAGGAGTCGCCTAGGCGGTTACTGGGCGGAAGGAGGAAGTGGGACAGGAAGTCCCCCTCCTAATGAAGCCCCCACTCCCCCCCCCAAAAAAATTACATGCCAAATGTGGCATGTAAGGGGGTGAGGAGTGGTTAAAGCTGAAGTTCCATTTTTAAGTGGAACTCCGCTTTAAGTGACCTAGAGATGCAGATCATTTTTGTAGAGTGCCCTGGAGCTACAGAGTCCTTGAGCTGTTGTAGGCCTCAGTGGTCACTTTGCCAATATTGGTGATGTCCTTCATGTGGAATGGGACAAATACATGTCATCTGGTCTCTATAGTGTCTCTACTCCACGGATAAGCTCTATCTTATGTAAGAGGACATGAGCTAGCCATGTATTTGACCTCAAATGTAGCCAGGGACAGGACAACTCACTTGAATGTGGAAGCCTTGCTCTTCATAGATGATCCTTTCCTAGTATGGGGGATTGGGCAACAAGGATGCCCTGATAGTCCATCATCATTGTCTATGATTGTCTGTGGAGCTGCTACCAGCTCCACCTACCGTGCTCAGGTCTGCTGGCCGGCCTCCATTGTTTTATGGGTGCCTGAATGGGGCACCAACCCTACTTCTTTGACGCACACCTAAAAGGTATTTCCACTTTTGCAGCCATATTGGGATGACACCTACTTTATATGTGTTACATGTTCTCCTTAGAGTAAAACGTAAAAAATGTGTAGACTAGAACTTGTTTTAACCCTTTGATTGTCATGACATATATGCATTTTTCCACTTAGGAAGCAGTACAGTCAAGACATGTACGGAGCTGCAGTGAAATGTAAGCGTAGTGCAAACATGACAGGGTGCAAGGGGGTTACCGAGAGGTCAGCAAAGGGGGTTGGTATATTTACCTAGGGGGGCTTACCTTATTGGAGTTCAGCAGTGGTGGGTGGAGTACAGGTCATTGGTGTGGTGGGGAGCAAGGAAAGGTCACCAGTCCAGAGGTAGCAGGCAAGGAGAAACGTTGGGAAGCAGGACCCTGAAAAAGATGAGTGGATTAGATCAACTGTGGGAACAGCTTAGGCAGGCAGCTGAACTACATGGCTCAGACTGGCTTCACAGCCAAATTGCAGCCAATTTGCAGGGGGTAGGGCAGGGACCCCAGACAAGTAGGGACCCCCCGTTGCGGCCTCGGAGGTCTATCCCTCCGGTGCGCCTGAGCCCGGACAACACCCCACGGACTCGACGACGCATTGGGAGCCCCACTAGGGACCCTCCAGGCCCCTCTGCCAAGCGGACACCACGGTCGGCGGGCAGGGGCCCTGGGAGGAATCCCCGAAAGCGTCTGAGTCCCAGGAGAGGGGGGGGCACTCACCCAGCTGGATCCGCGGCCCCCTCCAGGACCATCCAACCTGAAGGACACCAGGCGGCTGCTGCTGGCGATGCTCCGGTCGGGGCAGCCGTCCGACGTGGGAGAATGCGGTCCCCGGGTACCGGCCTTGTCGGTGAAGCGGCCGGTGACCTGCCACGTGTGGGCGCCATCTTGCCTCCTGGAGGAGGGCCAGCGCCATTGCTACAACAGCAGTCGGGAGGCCACGCCTCCAGGCCCAAGGCCGGGTCTGGGAGGGACGGCCGCTACAGCGCGTGCGCGAGCACGTCGACGGCGGCGCAGAGGGATGACGTCAGCGGAACCGACGTCAGTGACGACGGCCGGAAGTCGGCGGAAGAAGATGGCGGCCGCCATCGGAGCAGCCAAGAAGAAGACCGGAGGCGGCCTGGGGTGCCTGGCGGAGCGGCACAGAGGCCTGAGTCGGTGACCGGAAGGCGCGAGGACAGCAGCTGCGAGGAAGGAGAACTGCTGGAGGAGGAAGAAGTCCCGGCGGGAGCAGCGATCGGTGCGGCTGGTGGGCCATCCAACCTACGGCAGCCAGGTAGGACACGGGGTGTCTCTGGGCATCTGGGGGGGAGGGGGGAGGGTGCAGGTTTAGGGGTGTGGGGAGCGGACACAGGTGTGGGAGGCCATGGGGGGGGGGAAGGGGGGGTGGTGGACGTGCTCAAGGCTTTGCTGCAGAGGTTGGGGGGGGGGGACAACACAGGCAGCTGCCCCGACCAACCCCTGGATGCCCCCCAATAACGCACCGCAGGAGTCAGGGCCCAGGCAGGGGGTGGGGGTCACGGCGGAAACTCAGACGGAGACAGCGAGGGACAAGGCTGATGCGGCACCGGACAAGGAAGGGGACAAGGAAAAACACAAGGAGGGTGACAAGGAGAAGGAACTCAACAAGGATAAAGATGCTGAAAAGATTAGGTTAGCCGATGCGGCCCGCTGCGAGGTTTATGTGTGTTTCGAGGGACCGCTGGGGGCTCATTTGAAGAAGGAGGTGAGGGAGAAGATCTGGAAGGACGAATTTGTAGAAATTTTTTCCTTACTCCCGTTAGAAAAATTTAATTTGGACAGGGTCAAGCCCGACGAGAGCAAAAAGGAGGAGGAGGAAAAGCGTAGGTATAGGCTGATTCCTCGCACCTTCTCAAACTGGCTGCAGGCATTCGCGATCCTGGCAAGTGTGATTGGGGAAAAAGCGCCGGAACATTGTTCGGCTCTCTTTTGTTACCTGGAGGCGATTAGCGAGGCCTATAGGGTGTACGGGGGGTTGGCATGGCTCCGCTACGACGAGCAGTTTCGCCAGAGAAAAGCGGTGCGTCCGGCCATTAGATGGGACCATAAGGACATCAGCCTGTGGATGAAGTTGATGACTTCTCCCAGGGCTGCGGGACAGTTTTTTCAAGGGGGGGCCGGCGGAGCTTCCTCAGCAGGATCGCCGGCCCCAAAAAAGAAAGGGGTGTGCTGGCAGTTTAATGACGGAACATGCAAGTTTGGGAACTCTTGTCGGTACAAACATGAATGTTCGGGTTGCAGTGCAGCGCACCCTTTCTCCAGATGTTTCCGAAAAAATCGCTCGGGTGATTTCACTGGAAAAAGGGATGACGCCGGTGAAGTTGGAAAGGATGCGGCCTTTCCTAAGTAGATACCCCGACCGGGCGGCTGCCCGGTTGCTGGAAGCGGGCTTTAGGGAGGGGTTTAGGATTCCGAGCGTGTTGGGGGAGATTCCGCCAATTTCGGATAATCTGAGGTCGGCGTTAAAACATACGGAAGTGGTGTCATGTAAATTGGGGAAGGAGGTGGCGCTCGGCAGGATGGCCGGTCCATTTGCTACCCCTCCGGTGTCCAATTTGGTAGTTTCTCCTTTGGGAGTAGTACCCAAGAAGGAACCGGGGCAATTTAGGATGATCCACCACTTGTCGTACCCAAAAGGGGGCTCTGTTAACGATGGTATTGACCCGCAAGCCTGTGCGGTAACCTATACATCGTTTGACGCAGCGGTATCATGGGTGAGGAAGTATGGACAGGGGGCATTGATGGCTAAGACGGACGTAGAGGCAGCGTTTAGGTTGTTGCCAGTCCACCCCCAGAGTATGCATTTGCTGGGCTGTTATTGGCAAGGAGCGTACTTCGTTGATCGCTGTCTGCCCATGGGATGTTCGATTTCATGTGCCCTGTTTGAAACTTTCAGTTCATTCTTTGAATGGGCAGTTAGGGAGACGGCGGGGGTGAATTCGGTTATCCATTATTTGGACGACTTCCTTTGCGTAGGCCCCCCGGGATCCCGCGGATGCGGGACCTTATTGGGGACGCTACAGTACCTGGCGGATAGGTTCGGTATCCCCCTAGCGGCGGACAAAACAGAGGGCCCGATTTCGGAACTGGTGTTCTTAGGAATTACAATTGATTCCGTGGCAATGGAGTGTAGGCTGCCTGAGACCAAGGTGGTGGCATTGCGGCAGGAAGTCAAGGAGGCGCACGGAAAAAAGAAGTTGAGGTTGAAAGAAGTGCAATCTCTCCTGGGCAAATTAAACTTTGCTTGCAGGATTATACCGATGGGGCGGGTGTTTTGCAGGAGACTGGCGGCAGCAACGGCGGGGGTTAGGATGCCCAACCATTTTATCAGGTTGTCAGAGGGGTTGAGGGAAGATTTGAGAGTATGGCACTCGTTCCTGGTGGAGTTTAATGGGCGATCAATGATGTTGCAGGGACCAGTTAGCAACGCTGACTTGGAACTGTTTACTGACGCGGCGGGTTCTGCGGGTTACGGGGCTTATTGCCAGGGGAGTTGGAGTGCAGGGCCTTGGCCGGAGGAGTGGAGAGCAGCGGGTTTCTTGAAGAACCTGGCACTGCTGGAGCTCTTCCCCATACTGGTAGCGGTGAGGTTATGGGGGGACAAGCTAGCAAACAGGAAGGTGCGGTTCAATTGTGACAACATGGGGGTGGTGGTGGCCATTAATAACATTTCAGCCTCATCCCCCCCGGTAGTTAGATTATTACGGCAGTTGGTACTTTGTTGTTTGAAATTGAACGTGTACATGTATGCGGTTCACATCCCAGGGATCGAGAATAAGTTAGCGGATGCTCTGTCTCGTTTCCAGTGGGAGGAGTTCCGCAGACTGGCTCCAGGGGCAAAAGCGACAGGGGACCCGTGCCCGCCGGATCTATGGAGGATTGCGTTGGGATCGCCGACGGATTGATCATGCAGTCGCTCAGCGAGAGCACTAGGACGGCGTATCACAGGGTGTGGAGTGAATGGTCCGCTTGGTTGGCTGAGGTAGGAGGGTCGGAAGACCCCGAGGTATTGGTACATTGGGTATTGTGCTTCATTTGCGGTAGCTACGTGAAGGGGGTGTCGGGCACGGCAATTAGTAAGAAGGTATCAGCGCTGGCATTTAGGTTCCAGTATAAAGGGCTGCCTGACGCGACCAAGAATTTTTTAGTTAAAAAAGCATTGAGGGGTTATAGGAGGGGCCTAGCGCAGAGGGACTCCAGACGCCCCATTTCGTTTGCGGTGTTGAACATTGTATTGGAACAGGTTAAGAAGGTGTGTTCTACAGTTTTTGAACGAAAACTCTTCCGAGCTGCCTTCCTGTTAGCGTTTTTTCGGGGCATTGAGAATCGGGGAACTGGTGTCGCCATCAAAATCCGTTCCAGGTGGTTTGAGGTTTGGGGACGTTACGCTGTCACAGTCAGCAGTAGTCCTATGGGTTAGGAGGTCGAAGACGGACCAGCTGGGAAAAGGGGCACGGGTCGAGCTTTTTGCAGGTTCAGAACCACAAGTATGCCCGGTAGCAGCAGTAGACCAATTTTTAAGGGCGCGCCCAGTAGGGGGTGGGGCCTTCTTGATTCATGAGAATGGCTCGTGTTTATCCAGATACCAGTTTACAGCGGTATTTAGAAAATGTTTGGAGGCGGGGGGCCTACCCCCAGGTGAGTATGCGAGTCACTCTTTCAGGATTGGCGCGGCCACGGAGGCTTCCAGGTGGGGTCTACCGGGGGAAGTTATACGCAGGATTGGCAGATGGGAGTCAGCACGTTATCAGGTCTACATTCGCCCCCACCTGGTGTAACGATGTGGGGGATTGGGGATGTTAGTGTGTGGGTTGAACATGTTTTTTTTGATATGTTTCGGTTATTGGTATTAGATATCTATTTTTATGTTTTTCAGCCCCTGTGTGTCTCATATGGATCCTGGGACACTCGTTTGTGTTCTGGGGCGCTAGAAGGGCAGATGTACGGCCGGACGGCAGACAGCTCAGGATGTCTAGGGAGGAGGGTAGGATTCGGTGGATTGGGGTCCCAGGAATGAGGTGGAACAGGGTGTTACCAGAAGTCCACAGGTTTGCAGGAATGGATCGACATCCGGACGTTCTGGTCCTGCATGTGGGGGGGAATGACTTGGTGGTACGGCCCATGCGCCAGATAATCAAGGACGTACAGTGGGACTTTATCAGGCTCAGCACCTCTTTCCCCGGCATGATCATAGTATGGTCAGATATTGTGGCCCGCATGTCGTGGAGAGGGGCCCGCTCCTGGGAAAAGATCAACAAGACCAGGATTAAGGTCAATAAAGAGGTTGGCAGGTTTGTAGCCAGAAACGGAGGCATAGTGGTCAGACACCGGGAATTAGAGGTAGATACGTGGAGGTACCTTAGGGGAGACGGAGTTCACCTCAACCCGGTTGGGATTGATTTGTGGTCTCTGGACTTGGAAGAAGGCATCAGGAGAGCGATGCAGGTGTGGCGGCTGGCACAAGTGTGAGGTGTCACACTTGTCCCGCGGTGGCGTGTTGGTTTTTTCCTTGACGACAGTTAAGTGACTCAGTTAAGAGGTTTTATTCAAAAGTTAGGACCCATCACTGGTATGGAGTCCGCCCGAGTGGTCTGACAGTTGGCCAGACTCACGGGTTAAATCTGTTGGGGGGTCTGTGGTCAGTTGGCAAGTCCCCGAGGCGAGTCTGCGGCTGGGGAGCTTGCCAACAAACGGGATTACAGGCTCAGTTGCAAGTGGTCGTCAGGGATCAGAAAATAATAAGTTGATTAGCTGATTAGCTGGATGAGGAGTGTAAGAAAGGTAAAAGTTTTTCAGTGGTTTAAAAAGTTAATAAAGTTTGTTTGTTTGAGTTAATTTTAAATAAAAGGCCGAACAGGCCATTTTTCATCCAGCAGGTGTCAGTGTCTTTGTTATATTTATTATAGAAACATAAGTATTTATATGGTACATGTGTGGGTCAGGGCAGTAAGTCATCTGGCTACCCTAGTCAAGACATGTACGGAGCTGCAGTGAAATGTAAGCGTAGTGCAAACATGACAGGGTGCAAGGGGGTTACCGAGAGGTCAGCAAAGGGGGTTGGTATATTTACCTAGGGGGGCTTACCTTATTGGAGTTCAGCAGTGGTGGGTGGAGTACAGGTCATTGGTGTGGTGGGGAGCAAGGAAAGGTCACCAGTCCAGAGGTAGCAGGCAAGGAGAAACGTTCCCGCCCGCCCGCCCTATTGGTAGGGTTAGGTGTTACGTTGGATTTAAAAAGCCAGCGTTGGCGTGTTGGTTTTTTCCTTGACGACAGTTAAGTGACTCAGTTAAGAGGTTTTATTCAAAAGTTAGGACCCATCACTGGTATGGAGTCCGCCCGAGTGGTCTGACAGTTGGCCAGACTCACGGGTTAAATCTGTTGGGGGGTCTGTGGTCAGTTGGCAAGTCCCCGAGGCGAGTCTGCGGCTGGGGAGCTTGCCAACAAACGGGATTACAGGCTCAGTTGCAAGTGGTCGTCAGGGATCAGAAAATAATAAGTTGATTAGCTGATTAGCTGGATGAGGAGTGTAAGAAAGGTAAAAGTTTTTCAGTGGTTTAAAAAGTTAATAAAGTTTGTTTGTTTGAGTTAATTTTAAATAAAAGGCCGAACAGGCCATTTTTCATCCAGCAGGTGTCAGTGTCTTTGTTATATTTATTATAGAAACATAAGTATTTATATGGTACATGTGTGGGTCAGGGCAGTAAGTCATCTGGCTACCCTAGTCATGACTTATGTAAAACACTCTTGCCAGTCACCTGGTTCTTGAAAGCATACGCCATTTAAGAGGCTCTACCCAAACTACAGATCACAGGGAAGCAAGATATAGGAATTTATTTCAAATTACAATTTTCAGTATGCATAAGCCCAGAATTCATACTTTATCAACCAGCTTTCTCTGGGGAACACACTTGATGTACTCACTTTTTCTCCCCTGCCCTTGTTAAATCAATGAGGAGGAGAGGCATTGATGTTAAACACCTTTATCATCAGTTATTTAATTCAAACCAAGTTAATTCAACTGGGAAATCATTGCTAATAAAACTGAGACAGATCAATGTGTCCTAAGAGAAATGGCTCATATTTGCAGCTATGCCTAATATCCATCAAAAATGAATACTTTGCGGTGTTAGATGTTAAGCTTAGCAGTGCCTGCGCTTATTTCCTAGCAGTCATCATAGAAATACTACACGTTTTCAAGAATGTTCTAAGATATGAGTGTGTTGAGCACAAAATTCAGAGAGTTGAGTCTCCACCTCTTATAGACCGTTATCAAATATTTATCCGGACAAGAGTATCTCTATTTCATCAGGAATGAAGAAGACTCAAGTTTTAGTTTTTTCTTTTTACAAATATAATCTACATTGTGAGAATTTACTTAAAGGTTTAAGTTCACCTTTTATTAATTGTTGCTATTATCGCAGCACTACCCCCCCTAGGGGCCGCTGGATATGATGGGTCCTCTGTGCTTTGCTTTGACCTTCTCAAGAACCTCAGCCTCTGACATGCGAGGTTGAATGTGCAAACATACAATATCATAGGACATCACTGAAAATGATACTTAGTACCCAATAGTTGTGCTATATCAAAAAAAACAAGCACCAAATCAGGTAGTAAAGTACAACTTAATTTATTTTTACCCAATATGATTGGTAACTAGGGTGTATCATTCTTTAGAAGGTGAATTTAGTCTTTAAATTGCACCTGTGACCAGATAATGGACATTTAGTTATCTACATATTCTTAACCACCTCAGTACAGTGCATTTTTACCCCCCTTCCTGACCAAGCCATTTTTCAGCTTTCAGCACTGTCGCACTTTGAATGACAATTGCGCGGTCATACAACACTGTACCCAGATGAAATTGTTATCATTTTGTCCCCACAAATAGAGCTTTCTTTTTGTGGCATTTGATCACCTCTGCGGTTAATATTTTTTGCGCTATAAACAAAAGAAGAGGGACAAATTAAAAAATATATATATATTTTTTACTTTTTGCTATACTAAATATCCGCAAAAAATATATAAAAATTTTTTTTTTTTCCTCAGTTTAGGCCCATACATATTCTTCTACATATTTTTGGTAAAAAAAATTGCAATTATCGATTATTGATTGGTTCGAGCAAAAGTTATAGCGTTTACAAAATAGGGGATCGTTTTATAGCATTTTTATTAATATTTTATTTATTACTAGTAATGGCGGCGATCAGCGATTTTTGTTGTGACTGCGACATGGCGGACACATCGGACATTTTTGACACATTTTTGGGACCATTGTCATTTATACAGCAATCAGTGCTATTTAAATGCATCGATTCCTGTATAAATGACACTGGCAGGGAAGGGGTTAACCACTAGGGGGCGGGGAGGGGTTAATATGTTCCCTGGGAGTGATTCTTACTGTGGGGGGAGGGGACTCACAAGGGGAGGCGACAGATCGGTGTTTCTCTGTACAGAGAACACTCTCCTCTGACAGGACCGTTGATCTGTGTTTACACACACAGATCCACGGTCCCGCTGTGTTACCGGGAAATCGCGGGTGCCCAGTGGACATCGCGGCCGCTGGGCACGCGCATCGGGTGCCCAGTGACACGGCGCGCGCGCGCTCCCTGGAGGGCCGTGAAGGGGAGGACGTCCTATGACATCCTCCCGTGCTGAGAGCTGCGCCGTCTGCCCGTCGCAAGGTAGTTAAGCTGGATACACACTATACAATTTTTTTTTTTTTAGATATTTAAATCAGTCCCTGCTGTAGTTACTCATATATGTGGGTGGGCTTTAGCGCAGCGAGGCCCCATATATGTGTCCCTATGTATTTATACTGAGATTAAATTACACACAGGTGGAATTTATTTACTAATTAGGTGACCTCTGAAGGCAATTGGTTCCACTAGATTTTAGTTAGGGGTATCAGAGTAAAGGGGGCTGAATACAAATGCACGCCACACTTTTCACACATTTATTTGTAAAAAATTTGAAAAACATTCATTATTTTCCTTCCGCTTCACAATTATGTGCCGTGTTGTGTCGGTCTATCACAAAAAATCCCAATAAAAAAAAATGTACGTTTTAGGTTGTAACATGACAAAATGTGGAAATTTTCAAGGGGTATGAATACTTTTTGAAGGCACTGTACACTGCACAGCTCAGTGCACATTTAAAAGAAGATTGCAGGCAGATCAGATACAGCCACTCACTTGTTCGGGCAGCTGTGTGTGGCATATTTGGCTCCCCAGGTGTGGGAAAACACCAGAAATATTACACTAGAAGACCCTTGAGCATGTAAACATCTGTGTGCATGAGGCCTTATTGCCTGTCTGTTGAATTGTACAGCATTTCTTTCTGTGTTTGCAGAGAAAAAAGTACTTGGAATGCCACTTAAAGCACTACAAACCTCGCCCTGCAGTCCAAAGTACAAAACCAGTGTCAGAGTTCAAACAAGCTCATCCAGGGTAGCAGAAACAATCAGAAGCTAGGAGGTGGACGCTGCACACCAGAGCCCATTTACTATACAGACAGGTGAAAACACAGCTTCAGCCTAAGTACCTTCTGACTACACTCCACTGACACGTTTCCCCCCCATGTGGCTGGACTCCCGTGTGGGGTGTTTTCACCTTCTGTCTTCTGAGAAAAAAATGTATGTTTCAAAGATTAGAGGCATTCAGTTATGTGCAAGATATATATATATTTTTTTGCCTATTACTGGATAATTGAAGTTTCTTTTACATCCAGTCAAGTTTGAATTTGGTTATATGAGAACCTTTTAGTACTAACACCCAGTGGTTGTGGTGGGGAACACCATTCCTGCATTAGAGCAGTCAGGGCAGCCAAGGTTTCCAGATCACACACTTAGGCCTGGTTCACACCTATGCATTTTTTAGTGTGTTATCAGTTATAAGTAGAAACACACTACAGTCCAGGGGTGGCCCATCCATTAGGGGAGCCCGGGCGCTGCCCCCTCTCTCCAGGCCACCCCCTATATGCAATGGATAGATTTATGCATAGCATGAATCTATCCATGGACCTGCAGCCAACCCCTATTAATGCATCTGGCCTCTTTCAGGGCACCGGGCGCATGAATTATAGCGGCCAGGGTTTTCTTTGAAGCACCTGATTAGAGCAAAAGGCTCTAATAGGCTTCAAAATAGGGTGGGTTCGGGTTGCAGAGGATGTGTCCGGAGCTCACCCAGGTGTGTTGCAACAGCGAATGAATATTGGACGAATAGGAGGACGGGAAGAGGTGGACAGCGGAAGCGAGGAGGAGAAGAACCGCTGGCCGATGCCTGGATGCACGGTCCCTGCTGATGCCTGGATGCCCAATCCCCGCCGCTGCTCCTCGGATACTCGATCCCCGCTGCTGCTCCTCAGATACCCGTTGCCTACATGGGGTGAGTGCCAGTGGTCCGACCGGCGGACAGCGGGGGGGTATTGAGTTGCCGTGGAGGGGTTTGGTTGTTTGTTTTCCCCCCCAGACAAAAAACACCAGCCGCCACTGCTACAGTCCATTTAACATGGTTTCCTATGGATGTAGTTCACATCTGTGCATTTTATGGAAAGGGCCTGGGATTTGTTTCTGTTTTTTGGTTCCATAGACTTCAATAGATCATAAATGTGCATTGAAAAACACGAAATGCACCTGGAATATGCAAACTGCAACCTGCATAAGTGTGAACCAGGCCTTAAAAAGGAAGTGGGGTTAACTGGTGCTGTACAACAGCTCATTGATCATAAACTGAACTATTCACAGATAGGCCAGTAATGGTGTAATTTGCAGACTTGACTTTGGCGCACCTTGCCTAAAACCTTTTGGACCATAACTCACATTTTAGAGTTATGTTTTTAGCTATGGGGCTTGGCATAGCAGTCATTTCAGCTGTGCTGCACAAATAGGTAAAATTCATTCCAATTTATTAATATCCCAAAATCATTGGCTCTTCAAATCTTCTGTATTATTACATCCTTCTGACAGGATTTCAAAGGTGAGGATGAGACTGTAAAACCAATTTCATAAACACTAATAACTTCATAATTCATCTCCTGCTGTAGTGCCATTCTTAATTAGTTGGCAGTCGCCTGGCTACGTAAAGGGGTCTGCTAATGAGCTGTGTACCACCACAGGATCATTTCTATTGAAGAAAAGTCAAGTTTTATATTCACTGCTCTTTTCAGTAATAACCACATTTTCAGAATATTTATAGCTCTGCTGAAAAAGATGATTTTCTAGTCATTGCCCCCAGGAGCATAGTGGGATGGGTGTTGCACGAAGAAGCAGGGAATAGTAAGCAGTCTTCTATATTGATGCACACACTGATAGTTTTTCCTAGTCTTGCTAGTACTCAACAGAGGATCTAAGCTGAGAAGAAAAAAATGTGAGTGCTCCTTCATGTGTATCACAAGCTGAAAGCATGAAATTGTACCGTTTGTGTACATGATCAAGAGACAAATTGATAGAGATGCAGGTAATCAAGGCATTGGGGCTAGTGGTATCAGGGAGGTAGTCATATGTGACTCTGTACTTATAACAACCATGAGAATGTAAGATATAGACAATTTAGTGCATAGTTGTGATACCGGGAGACCTCTGTATTCTTTTTTTTTTTCAAAAAGTTATTATTTAGCATATCAGAAATTAAACATAAAAATATCGGTCAGGTATTACATCAAGTATAGTCAGCAGTGAACTCCACAGTGATCCAGAGAATAATGTGACCATCAGGATTTCATAATAACCATAATGCCCTGAATCTCCAACCCTATAAAAAATCAGTGCAACCAACCCCCCCCCCCCCCCAACTTGCCCCTTAGGCGAAGGAAGTAACCAATCCTCCCTCTTCCGTGAAGGGCAGAACCCCAACTCTGCCCCCCCCCCAGGGATTTCAACGTTTATTTTAGAAAGCCATGGGCAATGGGATACAGCTTCACATAGCCTACTACACCCTTCTAACTTCAATATTCATTTGTCCAGTCCCTATGCTCATACTCCCACCCTCTGGCTGAATTCTGCCATTGGGTTTACGCTCTTAGGTACGTCCACTACTCTAGGTCCCTTCTTCCTCCAGTGTGTTCTTGGAGTCCACCTATCTAAGCCATATCTTCCTGAATTTCTTGGGGGCACCCCTGGCCTCATACGTCATCCTTTATAAAAGTACATCCGCATTTACTACGTTTATCCACATCCCTACTGTCAGCTGCTCTCCATAAATCCAGCGCCTGGCTATCGTTTTTCTTTCTCCAAAGTATAGGATCCTAAGGAACAGTTAGTGTATGCATTCATCTCCTCCTGGTCAAAGACCCCTAGCAGGCAACGCAAGGGAGAACAAATGCCCCCATACATTTATGACAGACTGCAGAGTCCCTCCTACTCATTTGACAAAGTCTAGTTGATGTGTAGTACATCTGGTGAAGGTATCGAAGTTGAATCATCTTATCCATGGAAGAGATGACAGATACAAGATAAGTATCCAGAGCTTCCTGCCGTATCTCCTCAGACAACTCTGGCACAATAGTCACCCACTGAGCCCTTGCCTTGAATAGCAACCCTGAGTTCCTAGGACCCACTGCCCTACAATATTTGGAAATTTGTTTAGCTTGATCTGGGTCAATTAGAACCTTTTCCATCACCGTGTTCTGTACTTGGGGCCCACCGTTCCCAAACTGAACCACTGCTGCATGATGCAGCTGAGCATAGCGGAAATGCCACGGCCTAGGTATTCCAAATTGTTCCCTCAGTTGTGTAAAAGTGGACAATCTGTTGTCCTGGCATATAAGATGGAAATACTTTATACCATACTTTGCCCATATCCCTCTGTCTGTTAATTAAAAAAAATTCCTCCAAGGATTTATTACACCACAAAGGGTTATTTGGGGATAGCCATAGGGGCCCATCCTTCCTCCGTTGTGAACAGAGATGGAATATTTTACCAGGAAGCGCCATGATTGATCCCACCTTCCTCCCTGGGATCCCCTTCCCATAGACCATATTTAGTAGGGTTTCTTGCGATGTGGCAACCGCTGCTTCCAATAAAGTAGTGGCATTGGGTATCTGGGGAAAAAGTCGCCAGTGTAGAAAGGACAATTGTGATGCAAAAAAATAAGAGCCAAGTCCGGAAGGGCCCCCTCATTGTAACTGGTAATTTTAGAGCTGTTAGAGAGACTCTGGGGCCTCATCATCCCCACAGAAATCCCACAATAATGGAGTCAATGGTTCTGAAAATCTGCAGTGTCGCAAAGATGGGGGAGTTCAAGAGGATATAGAGAAATTTAGGTAGAAAAATAAACAGCAAATTCCGCCATTTCTGTACCTTCTCTCTAAAGGCCCCAATAATTGGTGACAGATTAGTCTCCAGAAACCATGAAATAGAGAGCTGTACCACAATCCCTAAATATTTAAAAGAAGTAGACAAAGGAATGGGACATTTAGATGGAAAAAACACTGCATCATCTATGGGAAAAAGGGACGATTTTGTCCAATTAATTTGAATTCCGGAGTAATCTCCAAATTCCTGAATCAGCCTGAAGGCCCTTCTTTTGTGAAAAGCATTAAAGGGACAGCTACATGTGCACCACCTACAGAAGGACCCAAATGAAAGCCGGCCAACACTGAATTAGATGCTGGGCACGGGGCCACACAATGTGCCTTCTGTACTTTAGACATTACCAGGGGTCCTCTGTGCAATTAATGAATACACCCACCTGCTATTGGGGCTGTATGTATGGAGTGCACCTTGGAACAATGCTTGAGTAGCTGTTGCTAAGAATTACAGTGAGGTTTCCTTGCTTTCACAGATGATGTTATTCTACTAATACTGTGTGGACTAGCATAATGAGGCTTATGCCCTGTACACACTGTCAGATTTCTGACAACAAATGTTCGATGTGAGCTTGTTGTCGGAAAGTCCGACCGTGTGTAAGCTCCATCGGACATTTGCTGTCGGAATTGCCGACAACAAATGTTTGAGCGCAGGTTCTCAAATTTTCCGACAACAAAACTTGTCGGAAATTCGGAGCGTGTGCACACAAGTCCGACGCACAAAAGTCCACACATGCTCGGAATCAAGCAGAAGAGCCGCACTGGCTATTGAACTTAATTCTTCTCGGCTCGTCGTACGTGTTGTACGTCACTGCATTCTTGACATTCGGAATTCCCGACAACATTTGTGTGACCGTGTGTATGCAAAACAAGTTTGAGCCAACATCTGTCGGAAAAAAAATCCACGGTTTTGTTGTCAGAATGTCCGATCGTGTGTACAGGGGATAAGTCTTATTGCAGCGTAAATTAATGGGTGAGGTTAACCTGCACGTCGGTTAAACTAAAGAATTCTCTTGTCCTGTTTCTTTGTGTTCTGTGTGCATTTGCCTTCCCTTCAATAATACATTAGTTTTATTTATTTATTAAGTTGCTCAGGTTTTTTTTTTTATTTTGTGTACTACTATAGATAATTAGGGTATTATTGTTTAAAGAGGAAGTAAAGCCTGGAAAAAAAAATAAAAAAATACACCCTGCAAGGCAAAGTCATAATGAGTTAGTATGCATAGCATGCTAGCTCATTATGAATAACTTACCTGAGATCGAAGCCCCCGAAGCGACTCTCGTCCATGTCCTCCGTCGCTGCCATAATACCCGGAGTGACTTCCGGGTATCGGGGCTCCGGCACTGTGACTGGCCGGAGCTGCGATGACATCACATGCGCATGGGAGCCATCAGTGATGGCATGTTAGCCATCACTTGCGGCGCGCTCAGTGCACCTGCGCCGTTGCCTATGGCGTGCATGTGCCGTAGACAGCGGTGTCCAGTTTTTGTAAAATATCTCCTTAACCGTGTAGGTTAAGGAGATATTTCTTGCACCTACAGGTAAGCTTTAATGTAGGCTTATCTGTTGGTTAAAGTGGTCCTAGAGGGTTTACAACCACTTTAGGCTACACATTTTGTGAGTAACCTATAACCAAGTGTGTTGGTGGGGACTGATCGACTTCAAGAGTCAAGACAGAGAACAGAGGACCCAACAAACCAAGTTGCTCCTGCGGAGATAATGCTACAGTAGAGAGGAAACTGAATAATTATTGATACTTTGAGTGTATCATTTACTACGATGGAAGCAAGCATTTAACACCTCTGTATTAATGTATCTTAGAAATATTTATATTTATGTGTCACTTCTATGGCATTCAGTACCATGCCTCTAGAGTAATTCCAGTTGTCTGAGCCCAGACATCTGGAACCAGGCAAATATGATAATCTGAACTTTAGGCAGTGCCTGTGCTACTCTGCATTATATATGTGCTTCTCCCAATTGGAAAGTATACTGTCACTTCCGTATTCTGCGTCATCAAGTTATGTTTTATTCAATTTCATTTCTCCTTTGCTCTTAGCAAACTATAAATGTGCGCACACACATTTTTCTAACATCTATCCTCATATCGTATGTTTCCAGGACTCTGCTGCATTATCTTCTCTTTTCACTGTGATAGGGAGTATACTTTGTAGTACAAATTCATCACCTTATCTGTAATTTAATTTCACCGCCATTTTCCCAAGGGCAGGCCATGTACTATAAAACAGCCCTCTCTATTATATTTTGTTTAATCTATCAATATACTGCATGAAAGACCACTACGGAACCCGTTTTTTTCTTCTACAGAACTGTTTTTAATTCTTCCTGAAAGAGAGCAAGAGAATGAAGAGTTTATAGAGAGACCAGGCAGGAACACATTAATAAAGATCTCCAACAGGTGACAGATTTTGACAGCACAAATTATTTTAAAAGGACAGGGACATTTATTTACTATGGCCGCGAGCCTGTCCTAGTTACACCAATAAGATTATTACGGTGAAGGAACCATCTTTGTCACCGCTGGGAGTTTGTCCAATGCATCCATTACCTTTCCTGAATCATGGTGTCTTACAGTACAGCATTTTATACCTGTGCTGTTTCGTATAAGTAAATCCATTTAACACTTTTGACGTGTTTGGCAAATATTCTTTACAGATTATTATGTGAAAGTACTGTTGGATGATAGATGGTTATTTCTGAAGAAAGAAACATCTTTAGAATGCGTACCGTCTCATTGCTTAAAGTCCAATTGAACTTTTAGTTTAGATCAGCTAAACACATCTCAGGCACATCAAAGCAAAAAGTGACTTGCAGATCATTTTCTTTAGAAAGCAGCTACAGGCTGAATAGAAAAGCCTGTCTCCTCCAAGCATGCTATAGAGTTGAGAGTGACTCTTGCCTTTTGTGTGGAAGCAGTTTTCCCTCTGCAGAGGTCCAGCATTCCCCCTGCTGAGTCAGAGCTAGAGTTCTCCAATCTGCAATGCTCATGCTCCCTGCTGATTGGAAAACGTTATTTCTAACTCGCCAGGGGGGTGTGTTGTACCTCTGCGGAGGGTCTACTTCCTCCACAGAACGCAACAGTCCTTTCTTTGCTATATGCTGGCAGGGGATAGATTTTCTACTTTGTGACTGCATTATAAAACAAAAAAACTTTATGCCGCGTACACACGATTGGACTTTCCAACGGGAAATGTTGGATGTGAGCTTGTTGGCTGAAAGTTCGACCGTGTGTATGCTCCATCGAACATTTGTTGTCAGACTTTCCACCAACAAATTTTGGCTAGCAAGTTCTCAAATTTTCCACCAACCCAACTTTGTTGTCGGACTTTCTGATCGTGTGTACACAAAAGTTCACGCATGCTGGGAATCAAGTACGAGAAGTGCTCGGTCTTGTAAAACTAGCATTTGTAATGGAGATAGCACATGACTATTGAACTTCCTTTTTATCGGCTCGTTGTACGTCACAACGTTCGTAATTTTTGGCCAACATTTGTGTGACCGTGTGTATGCAAGACAAGTTGAAGCCAACAACCTTCGAACAAAAATCCACCGTTTTGTTGCCGGAAAGTTTGATCGTGTGTAAGCGCATTAGACTTTGCACACCTTTTTGTTTTCATGCACCTGACATATATTTAGCTGATTTTTACAGGAAGTTCAATTTCCCTTTATTCTTTCAGATTGGAGAGCTTTTCCAACATATTTCCACATTTTTCGAGCAGAGCAGAGGTGTGCAACCTCTTGGTCTACAAACCAAAGTATGGAAAAAATAAATGTGTAGCGCTTTAAGAAATAAGGCCATATGAATGACATATGAAGTGAAAATCATATATATAAATGTGTAACAATATTCAAATAAGTCCAATTAACAGTGAACAGTGATTGGTGTGATGAGAAGTGGTTCATAAAAGTCTCTCTTCCTGAACTCAGGTGCAAGTAAAGAAATATCAGTGGAATCCCGGGGTACTATGTGCACAGAAGTGTATTATTTGAATCCAAAAACACTATGGACACACGATAGGGTACGCTTACCAGCGGTGATGGACACACATATCGTACGGCAGTGGGTCAAACGCTCTTGTACTTCTCCTGTTGGCAACACCTGGAGTGGCAAGGTGAATCTTAATCCAAGCGGCACACCATGGGGACGTAGACAAACAGCCAGGGAATGTCTCCAACTCATCCAGGGTCACAGGGGATGAAGGAAAATATAAAAATGGGAGAAACAAATCCAAATAGTGCAGCTCAAGCAATAATGTTTTATTGGAATATATTCTCACAACAAAGGAGTTATAAAAAAGGACAATCCAAGAAGGATACGGTGACATAAAACGATAAAAAAGCAATGTGGGAATCTCAAATGAGCAAGCCTGATGCGTTTCGACACAAGTGGTCTTCAACTGGGGCATCAAGATGGCCCCAGTTGAAGAACACTTGTGTCGAAACGCTATTAGGGGCACAGGGTGACCAAGAACTCCAGTTGGGTCTGCCTAACATGACTCACCGTACAACCAGACCGGACTCAGCATTTCCTTTTATACCTGTTATCCTGGATTCTATGTGTGGTTTGAAGAAGGAAGGGGCTCTTGCACTTGGGACTGTTGTATACTTTTACTGGATCATTTGAGGCGTGGCTGTATCCCATTGTTCTATTGTTTGTGTCTGCCTTGGGAGCAACCTAGTATGGGATGTATATGTCTATGCGATTAACTGTGAGAGGGAAGGGGGGGGGTTTCCAGCAGCCCTTCCCAAAGACGGTCTACTATTGGAAAGTTGAATACACCCGTGTCATCCTACTGGTGGAGGTAAAGTTTACCCTGCCCTGTGTCATTTTGCAAAGAAGGGGGGATTGTCCTCTGAGTGTATATCTCTGTGTGCCTTTGTTCAAATAAACAGTTATTGTTCTGTTTACTCCAAAACTGGTACTGTCTAGTTATTGGGGTAACTATAGCCAGACTTGTGTGTCTCGTGTTCTAGAGCTTAGGAAGCAATATATTGACGGAAGCACTCAAGCGGAGTGTGTGACGTTCCGTTACAACCAGCTTGCCTGACTTGTTTAGCATTGTACAGGATCCTTAAAGCATTTGTTACCCCAACATTTTATATTTCTGATATGTGCCTTCTGTACTATGTACTTGTATGAGAAAGTATCCTGTTCTCTTTGCATTGCTTCCTTTGTGCACAGCCTTTCACTGGGAATCTCAGGGAACTGCTGCTTCTCCTCCCTCCACCTCTTATGCAACTGAGAACAGAGGGAATGTGGCAACAAAATGAATAAGGGGGCTCAAGGACCTCAATTACAAGGAACGACTACAAGCATTAAATGTATTCTCCCTGCAGAAGAGATGCTTGAGAGGGGATGTGATAGGAATATACAAATATCTCAATGGTGATCCCAGTCTAGGTAGGAAACTATTCAGTCTCAATGAGTGTAAGAGGACACGGGGCCACACAATGAGACTGGAGGAGAAGTGGTTTAACCTTAAGCTGCATAGGGGTTTTTTCACTGTCGGGGAGGTAAGGATGTAGAACTCTCTTCCAAAATTGGTGGTGTCAGCAGGAAGTACCATATTTGTCGGCGTATAACACGCACTTTTTCCCCCTTAAAATCAGTGGGGAAATTGTGGGTGCGTGTTATACGCTGATCCCCCTCCGATTGTGAGCCTCTCGGCAGTACCGCGTGAGCCGGCGAAAGAGGCCGAGAGTGGCCGAGTGCGGTCGAAAGCAGCCGAAAGCTGCCGAGAACGGCCGAGAGCTGCAGAGAATGGCCGAAAGCCACAAAGAACAGCCGAGAGCTATCGAGCGCCGCCAAGATACACAAGACATCCGGCTCTGTATCTCAGCGGCGCCATTTTTAAACGGCAAGTCTGCAAATGACACTGGGGCAAGGCTTCAATGACAAGGTTGCAGATGGACACTGACAAGGCTGCAGATGGACACTGATAAGGCTGCATTGATGGGCATTTAAATGTAAGTTTTTTTTCCTTAAAATTCCCTCCTAAACTTTGGGTGCGTGTTATACACGGGCGCGTGTTATACACCGATAAATACAGTATTAAGTTTCAAAATACACATGGACGTGCATCTTGACGAGCACAATATACAGGGTTTTGGAAAATGATTATCTACACAAACACACACAGGTGGAACTGAATGGACTATTGTCTTTATTCAGCCTTACAAACTATGCAACTTATAAAAAAGGGACATTTTTTTTATGTATAATGTTTCTTTTATATCTATACAAGAATGTTTTGCCTTTCATTTCTATTTTAAACTGAATGGATTGTTTTACAAGGTGATCGTTTACAATCACTTTAATTTTCGTGTCAGAGAGCAAATGTGTATTTACTTTATGCTCAGCAACTGAACGGCAACTTTGTCTAGGCAAAATCAAATGTTATCCTGGTAAGACATCTGGATACTCGAGTGTAGTTCAAATAATTCTGCACAGGCTCTAATAAATTGTATAGAATTGCAAGAAATTGTTTTCTTCCAATTCGTTTTGTATTATTGTGCCTACATGTTGTCTTGCTTTGAAATTATATTTGTTGTGCTAAATGGATTTTTGCTTCAGTGCCGTTATCTTGACTTTGAAGACCTGATTCCCCCTGTTATCCTTCCAGGAATATGTGTCTACTATTGCTGTATGAATGACTAAAAACCATGTGGGAAATGACAGTTGGCAGGTGCAGTACATTTGTAGCCTTCTAAATTCATGAGCACTCCTCTAGATTAGACATTAGCTGAACTGGCAATGACTAGAACAATGACATACGGTACAGACTTTGGGTCCCAAGTTCAGAATAGCAGCGTGCTGTGTTTCTGGGCTACGTGTGGACAAATAACACGTATATGTGCCTTATTACTACCCATTGCTATTTGTAATGTCGTATTGACAAATGTAGGGACACCACACGGCTGTCCTTGCTGACCACACTGTAAGCCCCCGCACACACGGTCGGAAATTCCGACCACAAAATCCATCCGTTTTTTTCCGACGGATTTTGTCCGAAACTGGTGTTGCATACACACGGTCAGACAAAGTTGTCGGAAAATCCGATCGTTCCGAACGTGGTGACTTTCGTTGCATATGACAGAACTACGTAGAGGCTAGAAACCAATAGCTTTGGTCTCGTAATTTGATCTGAGCATGCGTGACGCTTTGTCCGTCTAAATTCTCTACACACGATCGGAAAAAGTCGGATCGGATTTTGTTGTCGGAAAATTTGAGATCCTGCTCTCAGATTTTTTCCATCGGAAATTGCGACAGAAAAAGTCCGCTAGAGCCCACACACGATCGTATTTTCCGACAACATAATCCGATTGGACTTTTTCCATCGGAACATCCGACCGTGTGTACGGGGCATTGGTCTTTTATCAAAGTGCTGAAGCGTGAGCTTCCCATGACATCACAAAACAACCAATCAAGCTCTGAAAAATTACTTTTGAAGAATGATTGTTTGAATTTAAATTGATTTATTTCCAGGACACTTGATAAATTTAGTTCAAGCTGTGAAATGCTTGCTTATATAGAAACCACACATTTTGACATACATTACCATGTATGAAAATTATATTAAAGTAGAAACGTAGGGGGAACTGGGTTTGTGTGCTTTACCATATTCAGATGTATATTTGAATGTGGAAACCATCAATCACGCAGATTGTTTTAATGCAGTGCTTGGTGTAGTCAACACAAGCAATCTCTTTTGTATGTTTAGTATACTGGATATCAACACCGGGTATCGTTTATCAAAGTGTCTTTTATATTGTGTGTCTTAAAGTGGTTGTAAACCCTAAAAAAAAAAATCTGCAAGACAAAAGCACAATGAGCTAATATGTATAGCTTATGCTTGTGCTTATGCCTTTTTTGTTATATAGTATATTCTCGGTTCAAACTTCCAGTTTTGACAGATTTAATATAATGGTTTGAGCTAATAAAACCCATAAGAAATAATTTCATTTTGATTATAGACATCACTGTTACATTTACTGTATATTACTATAAATAGCTTGTTCCCACTTTCTGTGTGCTTTGCAATTTCGCCCTTTTTATTTTTTGAATGTCGGTTTGATTATTTACCTACTATAATAACTTTTTTTTTTCTGAAAGCTGCCCATGTAGCTTTTCTGCTACAATAAAATAAAAAGTGTTCTACTCCACACGGAGAGATGTTTCTTGCTGCTGCTAAGTAGAGCTAGCTCTCCATTCTGTTGTTTGAACATCTCATGGATGGGCTCCTCCTTGTGTTATGGTGTGGTAGGCTTGTGGCTTGAGTCCCTCTGATGCCTGCCTTGCCACCTCCGCCGATGTTACTCTGGGTCCTCCATCCTTCCCCTGGCTTGCTATTGTACAGCGCCACCTTGCCTTGCATTGTTTTTCACCTTGAAGTTTCCTGAAGAAGCTCTGTCTGCGAAACATGTTGAGACGTGAACCCCTACCACCCACTTTTCTTCAGCAACATATTACTTCATCATGTATGTCTTCTGCAATATATACAGTATCAATGTTTGTTTTGTGCTAGTTACTCAAGTAGATAAGGCAGGGGTCTCAAACTGGTGGGCCTCCAGCTGTTGCAGAACTAAAATTCCCATGAGGCAATGCAAGGCTGACAGTTACAAGCATGACTCTCATAGGCAGAGGCATAATGGGACTTGTAGTTCTGCAACAGCTGGAGGGCCGCCAGTTTGAGACCCCTGATATAAGGGTTGAGGTCACATACAAGGTGTTTTGCAGCATATTGCGACTAATCTGTGTGGCTGTACTTTTGATTTTTGAGTTTTTGTATCATGGTAGTTTTATATGCAATACTGAATAAACTAATGTTATTTTATATATACTTGGTGATCTTTTTGTTCATTCCTGATGATTTTTGCACCTCAAAAGTTCCACATATCTTCTATATTTTTGTGTGTTCTAAATAATAAGGGATGTGGTGCTATACCAGAGCATAACTAGAAGACAAAAACTAGTCATCAGTAATGTCTGTATCCTCCCTTCAGCTGATCTTTTCCCTATTGCTGATTTATTCTGCTTTGTCGACACCATGTCTCACTGTGGAGGATTGGTCTTTGGTGAAGACCGGGATTTGCTTCCTCATGTCAGAGCTGCAACTGATGTCTGATGATCTGGTAAAATAGTGGGGTATTTAGGAAGTAGCAGGAATGTTGGAGGAGGCATAGATCTGCTGAATTAATAAAACAAAAGGAGGGATTTCGTGCACTGCAGGTCCTCAGGTACAGCTTCCTCTTCAGCAAGAAGAACTGTGAGTATTACGGTAATGACAACACTAGTTCTCATTCCAAATCTCCTGAGACTGGCAGTTCTAGGCAGTAGTGCCTTAAATCTTGCAATGCAGATATATAACTATGAGGCTGTAGGCACAGGACCTACACTGATATTTTTCAGTAGAAATTAAAGACAAAATGTTTAGGATACTGCCTATGCACAATTAACATTTCTAAATGTTCCTTATCAGAAAACAAATTGTCACCTTTTTAGTTTAGGTCCACTTTAACCACTTGGCGACTAGGCAAAAATGGCACGGCTGGGCGAACCGACGTTATGTTACGTCGCCTCGCCCTGTGGCCACTAGGGGCGCACGTGCTCTCCCCCGGAGCCAATGGGATTGCCTGGCGGTCACGATCTCCACCGGGCTCCCGCGATCGCTGCTGACACATGGAGAACCGGGATCATTGTGTGTAAACACACACTTTTTCCGGTTCTCTGAGGGGAGAAGAGACTGATCGTGTGTTCATACAGAGTATGAACAGCGATCTGTCACCTCCCCTACACAGTCCCCTCCCCCCTTCAGTTAGAACACACTAGGGAACACAATCCCTTGATCGCCCCCTAGTGTTAACCCCTTCCCCGTCAGTGACATTTTTACAGTAATCAATGTATTTTTATAGCACTGATCGCTGTATAAATGACAATGGTCCCAAAAATGTGTCAAAATTGTCCGATGTGTCCGCCATAATGTCACAGTCCTGATAAAAATCGCAGATCGCTGCCATTACTAGTAAAAAAAAATAATAATAATAAAAATGCCATAAAACTATACCCTATTTTGATGACGCTATAACTTTTGCACAAACCAATCAATATACGCTTATTGCAATTTATTTTATTTATTTTTTTTTAACAAAAATATGTAGAAGAATACATATTGGCCTAAACTGGGGAAAAAAATATTTATATTTTTTATATATATTTATTATAGCAAAAAGTAAAAAATATTGTGTTTTTTTTTCTAAATTGTCAATCTTTTTTTGTTTATAGCGCAAAAAATAAAAACCGCAGAGGTGATTAAATACCACCAAAAGAAAGCGCTATTTGTGGGAAAAAAAGGACGTCAATTTTGTTTAGGTACAACGTTGCACAACCGCGTAATTGTCAGTTAAAGCGACGCAGTGCCGAATCGCCAAAAGAGCTCTGGTCAGGTAGTAAAATCTTCTGGGGCTGAAGCGGTTAAGACCTCCACACATTGGCAGAACTTGTCACATGACACAAGCATTTTTGCACACTATTGCATAACAGCTTCCCCATTTACGAAGAACAACCCTATCGGCAAATATTATGCAGTATCCAATTAAATTCTGCAGAGAAAAACATAACTGGTACAAGCTGATATCAGCTGAGTCCAGAGTTAGTGCCGCAGTAAATTCTGGCAGATATCTCGCTGTAGGTCGTTATTGATGAGACATCTGCTTGGCTATCCTAAGGTTCAAATTGGCTAAGGAGAGCGTCTTCATCTTGATTCACTAATAACTGGTATGTATGTATATGGACTTTCCCACTTTTCCTGTTCGCTGTTTTTTTCTTTGATATTCTTCGAGTTTCCCATTTCATGTTAACCACTATGTTGTTTTGTGATTTGTGCCAGTTTTCATTTTTTTCATGAATGATTCTGAATTTTTATAGGCCGCTGAATGAGCAGATTGTGCTTATTTGGGCAGATGTGTTTATAGTCCAATCTTTTTAAGATCATGTTGCCCAATACTGAGCCTAAAGCCAGCTATACAGGAATAGAAATTCAGCTGGCTTAGCGGGGACCGGACAAATTGTGATCCTTGTATGAGCATCATGGTTGTACACAAGTCCATCTATTAATCAACTTGTGTAAAACCAGCCTGTCAGACCTTTCCCTAATGATTAGTGATGATAGCCGACAACACTAATCTTTGTGTTCTGCCAGCAGGGACAGCTCCCTACATTCCCCACCGGCGGAACACAATAGCTCTGCAGGAGGGATTTCCCCATCAACACAGACTGTGTTGATGAGGGAATCAAGCAACTTTCCACCGGTGGAAAAATTGCATATTCCATGGCTTGCCTGCTTGTATGCCAAAAAATGCCATTCTTAATTTATATAGCCCATCAGCAAAATAATTTTTCTACGTCTTGGAGTTTTTGAACTTTCCTGACTATTCAGTTATGGATGGATTTACCATTAAAGGACAGGTTCATGTTTCAGTAAAAACAACCTAGCACCTGTATTATCCAAAGCTGAAGTCCTCCCACCCAAGTGGATATTTGCCTTCTCTGATGAAGGTGGCCTCCAGAGTTGTTAACATCACAGCTGGCAAAAGTACAGTTATACCTCGGTTCACGAACGCTTCTGTTCACGAACAACTCGGTTCACGAACGCTTCTGTTCACGAACAACTCGGTTCACGAACGCTTCTGTTCACGAACAACTCGGTTCACGAACGCTTCTGTTCACGAACAACAGAAAAGTTCACACAAATTTGCTTTGGTACGCGAACTCCGCTTCGGTTCACGAACAGGAGCCGCGGCCATCCTCCCTGCTCTGACACGTTCATATTGAGAAGAGCAGTGCAAGATGAGAATCTTGTGCCCCGTACACACGATCGGACTTTCCGACAACAAAACCGTTGAATTTTATTCAAAGGTTTTTGGCTCCAACTCGTCTTGCATAGACACGGTCACACAAATGTTGGCCAACAATTACGAACGTAGTGACGTACTAGACATACTACGTGGTTTTTCACCTTTTTAGCGCCACCCTTTGGGCTCCTTCTGCTCATTTTGTGTTAGTAGAAGTTTGGTGAGTGTTGATTCGCGATTTCATTTTGCGTTTTTCATTTAGCGAAGTTATTATTAATATTATTATTATTCTTTATCACTTGAAAAAAGAAAGCCTTTGAATGTATGACTTTGGAAATTTGTTTGCAATAAATCCAGCAAAGCAGTATCACCAGCAAAGCAGCTTCATTATTATTCCATTAACCACTTTTGCTCGCTCCCGAGTCCCGCTGTGGCTTCCATTGACACAGACAGCGGGACTCGGCCCTGCCCTCCGCATCACAGCATTTGATTGACCTCCCGCTGCTATCAAACTGCCCAATGAGGAGGGAGACAGTGGCAGGAGCTGCTGCTGTCCTGTACATCGCTGGATTGGATCAGGCTTAGGTAAGAAAAAGGGGGGGGGGGTCTGGGGGAAGCTTCAGCACAGAAGGTTTTTTACCTTAATGCAATGGTCTCCAAACTGTGGCCCTTTGCTTGCCTTTATCTGGCCCTTGGGGCACCATTCCTCCCACTGATACGAGACACTACTTTGACACCAAGGATGGGGCACCATTTCTCTCACTGACACCAATAATGAGGCACTATTCCTTCTAATGATGCCAGCGATGGGGCACTTTTCCCCCTAATACTAAATATGGAGATGCCCACTAATGCCAGGAAAACTTCCACTGCTGCTGGCCACAGCTTGGCCCCCCTAAAGTCTGAAGGACAAAAAAATGGCCCCTTGCTTAGAAAGTTTGGAGACCCCTGCCTTAATGCATAGAATGCACTGCACTGACAATTGTGCGGTTGTGCGATGTTGCTCCCAAACAAAATTTGCGTCCTTTTTTTCCCACAAACAGAGCTTTCTTTTGGTGGTATTTGATCACCTCTGCTGTTTTTTACTTTTTGCTATAATATCCCCCAAAAAATTTATTAAAAAAACATTTTTTTTCCTGTTTAGGCTGATACCTATTCTTCTACATATTTTTGGTAAAAAAAAAAATCGCAATAAGCATTTATTGATTGGTTTGCGCAAAAGTTATAATGTCTACAAAATAGGGGATAGTTTTATGGCATTTTTATTATATTTTTTTTTGTTCACTAGTAATAGTGGAAATCAGCAGTTTTTATTGGGACTGCGACATTATGGCGGACACGTCGGACAATTTTGACACATTTTTGGGACCATTGTCATTTTTACAGCGATCGGTGCTATAATATTGCACAGATTTACTGTAAAAATTACACTGGCAGTGAAGGGGTTAACCGCGAGCTGGTTAGGAAGTGGTTAAGTGTGTCCTAGGGAGTGATTCTAACAGTTAGGGGGAGGGGCTATGTGTGACACATTACTGATCATAGCTCCCTGTGTGATCATAGCTCCCGGGGATCTATGATCAGTGACACTGTCACTAGGCAGAATGGGGAGATGCTTGTTTACTAGACATAAACGATAACGAACGTGCAGAATCCGAAAAAAAACGAAAGATCCGACATAAGTGCTTT
This sequence comes from Lithobates sylvaticus, assembly GCA_028564925.1. Taxonomy (NCBI): domain Eukaryota; kingdom Metazoa; phylum Chordata; class Amphibia; order Anura; family Ranidae; genus Lithobates; species Lithobates sylvaticus. The sequence continues at coordinate 33,846,587 of CM053037.1, read as the reverse complement.
ATTTTCGTTTTCGTTGTGACAACAGTCCGATATAGATAGGAGATTCGACATGAAGCTGACAATAGTGATCTGTGTTCATCGAACCTGTGGTCGAATGTGCCTAACCTTAGCTCTATTAGGCCAAGATTATTCTACATAGAGAGAAAAGATTCGACATTATAGAGACAATAGCAAAGAAGGTCGAATGTGCCTAACCTAACTCTATTAGACCAAGATTATTCGACATAGCGAGAAAAGATTTGACATAAAGATTCGACGAAGCAGTCACCGTGAGCAGACATTTATGGTCAAATGCTCTGCCCATAGGCTATAGAAGAATTCTAATGTTGGTTGACTAGTAATAATAATAAATATAATTATTACTAGTGTCATACAACATTAGAATTCTACTATAGCTTGTAGGCAGAACATTCGACCGGAAATGTACGATTGCGGCGTCATACAGTTTAGCTGCTCCGTCAAATCTTCTTGGAACATTCGACAGACACCATAAGCCTTCAATGACAGATTTGACTTTAATTATTTAGGATTTTTGGACGAATGCATTTTTTAACAAAACAAAAGACATAAAAACTAATTTCGGGAGTAACTAAATACATTTTTTCGTACGAAAACGAAATTCCGAAACAAAATATTTCTGTGTGCACATGTCTATTGTTTACATTAGCATCTCCCCGTTCTTCAGCTCTGTGAGACGATTGTGGGTATCCCGGCGGACATCAAGTCCACGGGACCCGCGATCCTACTCGCGAAGCTCCTGGCAGGGTCGCGCACGTGACCACATGGCAAATTCAAAGGGACGTACCTGTACCCAGCTGTGCCATTCTGTCGACGTAAATGTACATGCGGCGGTCGGCAATTGGTTAAAGCGACGCAGTGCCGAATCCCAAAAAGTGCTCTGGTCAGGAAGGGGGTAAAATCTTCCTGGGCTGAAGCGGTTAATTGCAAAATATATGTATAGTTTATACTATAAAAAAAAAATTTGACTTAAAGGAAAGGTGGCAACTCTAAGTTCCACCATCACTGATATAAAGCCAAACTTCTGTTGTTAATATTCTCTTTCAGCTGAAGACCTAAAGCAGCTCGAGGTCTACTTGGTAAATTGCTCCATCCCAGTCTCATCCCCTGCTCTCTCTTCCATACCGCTACATCTTCACATCTAATATATAGACAGTCGTTTGGGCTTTTCAGCCGCTTCAGTGGAGGTGGAAGTTCTTGTTTTGTTCTACTTTTAAAGTGTTTTCTTTGTTGCAGACAAGCATAGGGAATGCCCTTTTGACAAAACAGTCTTTTTTTTTTTTTTTTTTTCGTAATAAAATAGTCTCTGTTCACGGCACAGATGGCTTCCCCGCCTGTCTCAAACCTTCCTGTGAGTTAGGCATAGCTTTATATAATATGATCTTTCTGTCTGATCCTGACGTGATTGCTTCCTCGCCGTCTCTGAAGAAAAATAGTCATTTCACTTCTCGGAAAGGATTTTTACTAGATATGGTTTTTAGTGGCCCTGACACATAGATAACTGTCCAATTTTAGATTGTGGCGGCTCAGGAGGACCCAAGGCACGTACTGCCAGACAGGATGTTGGGTTTTATGCTGAAATTATGCTGATATATGGACAGTTCTTTTAATTCTGACAATTGGTTAAATTGAGAGAGACATTAGGCATATATTTAGTATAGCGGGGATAATATAAATTTGTTTAATAACCATCTGTACTTCATTTAGAGAAAGATACATCTGGACAATTCCGAAGAAAACCTTTCCGATGGAACAATCTCCCATCATTATTTGGCCAATCTGTTCTATAGTAATAATAGATTCTCTCTATTCTGTTCTGATTTTTGGCAGAAAAAAAAAAACAGGTTCGAGAACAGCAGTACAGTAAAGAGAGCAAGTCAGATTGCCAGTCCCCACTGGATAAACTGCAGAGAAGAATGCATAAAACATAATTTCTCTGATGTTTCTACTTGTTCTGGTCTGACAGCAGTGGGGACAGGAAAGCCAGGTTTGTACATTCTCTCCTTTTTTTTTGCTGTACTGCTTTTCAGTGTCAAAAAAATGTGAAGGCCTTGTTCACACAGGCTCCATCTTCTAGAAGAGCAGCAGGCTTTTTCAGCTAGCAGGCTTTAAATAAGCTTCAAGTAGAGCGGAAATCTACAACAGCTTGCTAGGAGCTTGTTTACGGTGGCAGCAGGATTCTCATTAACCGCTTGCCGACCAGGTTGGCACGGCTGCGCAAATCAGCGTAGGTGTACGTCGGCCGCTTTAACCACTTAAGGACCGAGCCTCTTTCTGAGATTTGTTGTTTACAAGTTAGAGTTTTTTTTGCTAGCAAATTACTTAGAACCCCCAGAACATTATACGTTTTTTTTTCTTATTTTTTTACATCAGGTTCCCCAGAGAGCCCCCCCCCCCCTACCTCAGGGTCCCCAGAGAGCCCCCCACTTAGATCAGGGTCCCCAGAGAGCCCCCCACTTAGATCAGGGTCCCCAGAGAGCCCCCCACTTAGATCAGGGTCCCCAGAGAGCCCCCCACTTAGATCAGGGTTCCCAGAGAGCCCCCCCTTAACTCAGGGTCCCCAGAGAGCCCCCCCTTAACTCAGGGTCCCCAGAGAGCCCCCCCCCCCTTACCTCAGGGTCCCCAGAGAGCCCCCCCTTACCTCAGGGTCCCCAGAGAGCCCCCCCCTTACCTCAGGGTCCCCAGAGAGCCCCCCCTTACCTCAGGGTCCCCAGAGAGCCCCCCCTTACATCAGGGTCCCCAGAGAGCCCCCCCCCCTTACATCAGAGTCCCCAGAGAGCCTTCCCCTTGCATCAGGGTCCCCAAAGAGCCCCCCCCCCAGTTACATCAGGGTTCCTAGAGAGCCCCCATTACATTAGGGTCCTTAGAGAGCCTTCCCCTTAAATCAGGGTCCTCAGAGAGCCTCCCCCTTAAATCAGGGTCCTCAGAGAGCCTCCCCCTTAAATCAGGGTCCTCAGAGAGCCTCTCCCTTAAAATCAGGATCCCCAAAGAGCATCACCCTTGCATCAGGGTCCCCAGAGAGCCCCCCACTTAGATCAGGGTCCCCAGAGAGCCCCCCACTTAGATCAGGGTCCCCAGAGAGCCCCCCACTTAGATCAGGGTCCCCAGAGAGCCCCCCACTTAGATCAGGGTTCCCAGAGAGCCCCCCCCCCCCCCACTTACATCAGGGTCCCCAGAGAGCCTCCCCTCCCCTTGGGGACCCCTGCAGAGTCTCTGGGCTATGGGCCCCAGATTCTGGGCTATAGCCCCAAAAGCCACCCCCTAGCGACGCCACTGCTGGAAGCCAATAGATTTTTGAGCAGAACTGCACCAGACCATGTCAAAATAGCCATACCTGGAATTCTTCTTGAAGGCATCTGTCAACCACTTTATAAATGCTAATATCAAGTGTCTGCTGTAAAGAAGCTGTGAAGCAACTGCCTACCTTTTTTACCCCCTGCAAAAACCTTTATGAGGAATTGAAAATGTATGCAACTGAATAAACCGTGTTCCTCTAAATGACATCGTTTTCATGAAACCACCCAGCAATGAACAAGTGCAGCATAGAAAACCAGTTAGTATTCAGAATGCATCATCAGTCTTTCTCAGAATGTCGGTTCTGAGAAGTGACCTTATGCATGTCGTGCCGTGTATTTCTGTATATTTTAATGTGAATCCCCTTTGACCCTGAATATCCGTGCAACCGAAATGCAAATGAGGTCATAGATTTAATGTTTTCTTGTGTAATTGACAGATCTACCAACGTTGGTGAACCATTTCACCCATTTCCAAAATAATGGGGCTTACTATGGAGTAACCCTCCCATCCACACACACCCTACTTTTCTGGTTATCCCCCCAGTTTCTGATAATGCTTTCCACAAATATTCGGAGTGTCTGTGGTCATTTGTGCCTATTCAGCTAAAAGGAGCATTTGTGAGCTGCAATGCGACATAAATAGAGGACTCCATCTGGGGAAAGATAAAAGGTGATTGAAAAAAAACTGTTAATTCACCAGTATCCAAAAACAAAACAAAAGAATAAACCCCCAAAAAATAAAGGGATAACCCGTGTCACAGTCATCAATGAGACTGCAGCAACCTACTATACCTGAATACAAGATATGTCCAGACAATGTAAACCCAAATAAGATGCGCTCTCTCTTTAAACCATCCAATAAAAGTGCTACTACGCAATAAAATAATTCATAACATTTTTTACAGTGTTCATGTGCAATAAAAGTGAACACATTCATGCGTAATAGAGACTCGTAAATCATAAAGTGCTTCTGTGTATGTACATTTTATAAATCCAAGTGTAAAGCAAACCAATACCTATAATTAAATGTGTGAATAAAATAAAAAGTCCATACACTACAAACCGAGAACGCGGAGTTCCAACTATATAAAAAAAATTTTTTTGGGGACGAATATATTTTTTTAAATACTATTTTTTATATGACTCACGGTTTAGGGATCGATCACTGCACGGTTGCCAATTTCCGATCATACGATTTCTTATATTCTATCCCTGGCATGTTCCATATTGCTTGTGGGCATGTGAAGCCCACAAAGACTATCTTCCGGGTTACGGTGCAGCTGAGCGACCAGCATGCACCGATCCGTTCTCGCGCATGCACAGTATGTTCTCGCGCATTTACAGTACGAGCGGCGACCATCCACACTGTCTCCTGGCAATTATGACGCATAGCTCCCATGAGAAAGTGCGCCGCCGGATATGATGGACATATCCGTGGGTGGCAGAGACAGGAAGCTCGATTGGAAACTAGAATATCCAGGTAACCTTTCAGAAGAAAAAAAAAAAAATATTTTCATTGCACAATGATTATGCTGCAAGAATGCTTTTAATGAAAAGTTAGAAATTTGTGTGGCACTTCGCTTTAAGCAGACCGATGCCATGATTTTTTGTATTAAAGCTGCACCTCATTGTGAGTCATCACCTCCACCAGTGCAAATTGCTTACCAAGGGGTTAAAGTGATTCAAAAGTCTCTTTTTTAAATGTAAAAATAACAAACATGTTATACTTACCTGCTCTGTGCAGCGGTTTTGCACAGAGCAGCCCAGATCCTCCTCTTCTTGGGTCCCTCACCGGCGTTTCTGTCTCCTCTATCCTGTCGAGTGCCCCCACAGCAAGAGGCTTGTTATGGGGGTACCCGAGCTGCTGCTCGGTGTGTCTATTCAGACAAGAAGCCAACGTTTGGCCCCGCCCCTCTCTCTCTCCTCATTGGCTCACTGACTTTGACAGCAGCGAGAGCCAATGGTGCCCCACTGCTGTCTCAGCCAATGGGCAGTCGAGACTCTCGTGCAACATTGCTGGACCGAGATTGGGCTCAGGTAAGTATTAGGGGGACTGCCATACACTGAAGTTTTTTTTTATCTACATCAAAAGCATGTAGTCCCAGTGATTTTTCAGTGTAAAGCCTAGTACACACTAGCAGTTTTTTTTTCCGTTCAACCCAGTAGGCTGAGCAAAAAAAATGGAAGAGCTCGAGAGGATGTTAGTACAGCAATCTCCCCCACTGATCTATAGCGTACACCGTCGGTAATCTCGGCCATTGGCCGATCGGCAGACCTTTTTCAGTCATGCCCCTTCGACGGAAGGTGGACTGGCTGCCATACACATGGGCCGAATGTCCACTGGTTTCTTTTAAACTGGTCAATACTGCCTGATATTCAGCCCATATGTACGGCCCTTAACAATCTGCACCCCCAATGGAAGGGACCCGGCTCACATCCTGGCTCTAATATACCACCACAGAAGAACCACTTGTATCACTCAAAGTAAACACAAACCTAACTTACTTCTCACAGAACCGACAATCAGCAGACTAAAATTTACTGGTAACAGACGCCTGGTTACAATAGGCAATGAGCTGTGGAACTCCCTTCCAGCGTCTCTAAGGTCCTTACCCTCCCTTCTGAGTTTCAGCAAGGGTTTAAAAACCTTCCTCTTTATCCAGGCCTACGGAGAATCTGAAGAATAGGAATTGTGCAAAAAACATGGTTTTTGTAGGCTCTTTTTCCTCCCCCATCTGGAGGGTTTAGTCCCCCCCCCGGTTTCTTTCTGTTTTACTTTACCTCTTTCATATTGGGCACCCTAGGCTCTGTTTTTTTTAACGTTCTATTTGAAATCTCAACTTTTAGGTTTAGGATTTTAGGGTCTTTGTGCGCCTAGACGCGCTCCTAATGGAGCGCATTCGGCGCAATACAAATCCAATATCAAATCAAACCACAGACCATGGTCCAATATGTTTCAATTAGCGGGTTTAATAAAATAATGCGGTACTCTCAAACGGTTCTGTATCAAAGCGTGCAAAACTTTGATACATCGGCATGTGCGATAACATTACTTATTGGCTCCGCCTATGTGTTTCGTAACAACCCACATCTTCAGGGGATAGGAAGCCATCCGTAACATCTCACAATATATACACACAGCGTGGTGCTCTATTGAGATGTGCAAAATACTCTTATGTGTACGGTATATATATATAAAAAGTGCTCTTATTACAATTAAATCAGAAAAAATACTAAAAACTAATTAAAAATTGGAACACCAAAAACCGATTACTAGCTTAATCAAAGTAGACTAATTTGGGGAGCTTCATCTAGGAGGAAAATGTTATATTCCACTAAATTGCCGATATCAAGGCTCCACCACACAATTTTACCATCACAAGTAAATGGAAAATGGAACGAGTACAAAGAAGGGCAACAAAGCTAATAAAAGGTCTGGAGGATATTAGTTATGAGGAAAGGTTGCGAGCACTGAACTTATTCTCTCTGGAGGAGGGACGCTTGAGAGGGGATATGATTTCAATTTACGACAAAAAGAAGGCTTCTACTGTATCAGAAAAAAGTAGTGTGGTGGTCCCATCCCCAATGCAGATAGACCAAAAGAATATCCCCCTGAATGGGACTTTGAAAGACCACCTAGGTGTTCTTTGAAAGTCCCATTCAGGGGATATTCTTTTAGTCTATCTGATTTAATTTACAAATAGAGTACTGGTGACCCCACAATAGGGATAAAACTTTTTTGCAGAAGGGAGTTTAACAAGACTCGTGGCCACTCATCAAAATTAGAAGAAAAGAGGTTTAACCATAAACTATGTATAGGGATCCTTTACTGTAAGAGCAGCAAGGATGTGGAATTCCCTTCCACAGGCGGGGGGGATCGATAGTTTCAAAAAACTATTAGTTAAGCACCTGAATGACCACAACATACAGGGATATACAATGTAATACTGACATATAATCACACACATAGGTTGGACTTGTGTCTTTTTTCGACCTCACCTACTATGTAACTATGCAAGTACAACTTGTGACATCAACAAATTAAATTTTTTTTTTATTATATACTAAAATATTTTAAAACGTATAAAAATTTAAAAAAAATATTGAAAATTGAAGCAGATACCTGAAAGAAACAGGAATCATAAACGAGGAGATTATCAACTTTATTATAATTGATGAAACAGGATCTCAACTCGTATTTCCAGAGGGTTTCTTCATGAAAAAGCTCTATTCAAACTCTTTTAACTCACCAGTATCTCCTAATAACTGAAGTGCCTATTTGAGGGGGTGTTAGCCTTTTTCGAAACCGATTTGTGGAAGACAAGTCTGACGCAGGAGCCTACAACAGATTAAAGACCATTTCTAAATATGAAAGAAGAAAATATTCAGAACTTCCAAAACCAGTGTCCCAACCCCTGTGATATTTAGTTCATACGTCATGAAACAATGGGCATTTTTTTGGAATCATTCTTTGTACCGCTACATCAAGCTGTACTTTGTGTGCTAGAAAGGTTAGTACGGTTGTGAAGATTTCATTTAGTGGTAAATATCACCACAGCACTCTGCTCGGAAAATAACAGCTCAGTAAATATTCTGAGCCAAATACAAATGGACATCTGAGAAACTTCATTTTATCATAAACCGCCCTCCTCTACAGAACACCCACTGCAAGTTCTGATTAAAATTATCGATCGGTGAAATAAAGGATCATCTGATTAATTCATCTTTTTCACTTACCCGTACATCTCACTTTCAGCTCCCATTTATTCTACTCTTTCAACTTAAAAAAGTATTTTAATCCTTGTTCTCCATTTCCCGTTGCTTTTTTCCATTCCAGTTCTTAAGAAATATGTTTTTGACTGAGCAATCAGTTTTATTATGTTTGTTTAAGAATTAGACAATTTAATCGATGATCACAAATCATGACCGCAGAATGCCAAAGTTAAGAAAAAGTTGACCTGCTTAATGTGACTTTTTTGCTGATTCTCTATTGAGAGTACAGAGATAAATGGGTACGCCTAATTTTGTGTTTGGGCCATTTTTATTTTGTTTCAAAAGTAGATTGCAGTGCCCTTGAACTATTTTTTTTTATTCTCCTTGCTTTCACAATTTTTTTTCAAACAGAGAAGAAGGCACTTCTAAGTGCAGTAATAAAACACTTTAATGTCAAGGAAGGGTTAAAAACACTTACAAGCTGGAAGTGGAAAACAGGCATATCAATGAATCCATAACGTCCAGCGGGATGCCTCCTGGGAGTAAGACAGCTGCAGTGTCTCTGTGATCTGCCCACTATGACATCACTTCCGGTTGCCTGGATTCTGACTGCACAGGCCTCCATCTTGGATCAGAGAGACAGTGTTTACCACCGCTGGTTGGCTGGAACTTCCGCCTGCAGCTTTCTTACTCCCAGGAGGCATCCCGCTGGACGTTATGGATTTATTGATATGCCTGTTTTTCACTTCCATCTTGTAAGTGTTTTTAACCCTTCCTTGTCATTGAAGGGTTTTATTACTGCACTTTGAAGTGCCTTCTTCTCTGTTTTGTTTTTTCTATAGAGCAGTGATGGCGAACCTTGGCACCCCAGATGTTTTGGAATTACATTTCCCATGATGCTCAAGCACTCTGCAGTGTAGTGGAGCATCATGGGAAATGTAGTTCCAAAATCTCTGGGGTGCCAAGGTTCACCATCACTGCTATAGAGTGTGCTTCCCTCTTCTGAAGTGCTGCTGTGGTGCATTAATCGCATCTCAAGTGCCAGTCATGTACTGTTTGTTAAAGTCTCCTTGTCCAGAGCGCCCTATTCTCCACACTTCTTGCACACATTTTTTTGTTTAACAATTTTTATTGCAGAGTAAAAGAAAATAAAGTAAAACATTTAAAGAGATAACGTATATCAGATATCAGCATAATTCAGACTCGCACTCATGCTAATGATATATACTGTACAGAATAATGGTCAATCATCTGTGGAGGGATAACCGTTAAAGGGTTACTAAACCCTCGTTTTTTAAATAACAAACATATCATACTTACCTCTACTGTGCAGTTAGTTTTGCACAGAGTGGCCCCGAACCTCGTCTTCTGGGGTCCCCCAGCGGCACTCATGGCTCCTCCTGGCATCTGGAAACCCCCTAGGACAGTGATGGCGAATCTTGGTACCCCAGATGTTTTGGAACTACATTTTCCACGATGCTCATGCACTCTGCAGTGTAGTTGAGCATCATGAGAAATGTAGTTCCAAAACATCTGGGGTGCCAAGGTTTGCCATCACTGCCCTAGGAGAAGCGCTATCCCAGGGGGTTACCATGCAGGCGCACTCCCATGTCCAGCGTTTGCGTCCATAGACACAGAATGCCGGACTAGGCCCGCATCATTGCATTTGATTGGCCAATGGCTGCACTACTGTCAATCTATCCAATCAAGAGCTGAGAACCCCAGCCAGAGAGGTAGAGCGCGTCTCCGCTGAGGGAACGAATGGGCTCAGGTGAGTAAAACGGGGGGCTGGGGGGGCTGCTGAGTGAAGTTTTTTCACCTTAATGCATAGGATGCATTAAGGTGAAAAAACATGAGGGTTTACAACCCCTTTAAGATCCACTGAAAAGCTTTAAAACCGTATGGCCATAATAACATGCAACTTAAAAACGTGGCAGTTCGGCAGAAAATAAAAAAGTTAAAAAAATACACCAAAACAGAACTTTGCAGAAAAAAAAGGCATGACGCACAAAACTTATAAAGTATTAAAGTATAGTTAGTACTGATGTGTTTGTACTATTATAATCCCACATATCCATAGGTAGACCAAGTATCCCATTTTCTATTAAAGACAGGAATGGTATCCATAATAGTGTGATGGGACCTCAGGGGAGCGCTAGTGTAGCAATTGCCTAGCGAACTGCACTAAATAAGGTGTGAGCCAGCTTTTGGCATAGGCACATCTGACAGGTCAGAGTCAATTGCGTCCCTGTGAATTGCGCAACCTTGGTAGAGACTTTCTGCCATAAAGGTTTAAGCACTCTAGCTCCAGAAAATATGGAGATGTGCGCCCTTTATCTGGGCAACCTCTAAAGCAGTTTTCTGTGACCGAGGGGTAAAACCTATGTAATCTGGTCGGTGTATAGTTCCACCTAGTGTGAAGTTTCACCTCCGTTGCCTTCACTGCCATTGACTTTGCACATCTATGCATGTTGGAAATCATATCGAACCAATCCTCTGGGGAAATCTCCTGACCCGTTTCCTCCTCCCAGCCGAGCATCGCTGGAGATTTACTGGGGAGGTCTTTTTCATTAAGGTACTGGTACATAATGAAAATTGTATCTTATATCTTACCTTATCCCTGGAGGAAGATCTGCACAGGTGCTCAAAAGTGGTAACTTGCTCACACAAATTTCAGCTAAAGTACAACTAAATTCTCGTATATGACATCTAAAAAAGTTCCACATGCAGTTACTATGTAATAAAAACAGACTTCCTTTTCTTTACCTAACTGTCCTTTATTTGTAGAGACTGTCCCTCCTTTGAACCCAAATCCCTTTGTCCCTCCTTCCGCCTCAGTTGTCTTTCGACAGACCTCTATATTAAATGCAATACTTAACTACCAAAAATGTCACAATACAGTGAGGCTGGGTTCACACTAAAAACGGATACGGCTGACAGCAGGGGTCTGTTGCGTCCCTGTTCTCCATTTTAGGGACGAATCATGCCCGAACTTTTACATTTTTGGCTGAATTCGGACCTGAAACGGAGCCAAAGACACACAGAACTCCTGTGCAATTCACTCCGCGGCCGCTCCGGAGATGTGTGAACCGACTCCATTGAGAGGCGTTCACAATCTTCTGTCATGTGAATTGGATGCGGGGAAACCCACATACAATTCACACTAGTGTGAACCCAGCCTAAACGACTAGTTTTCACCAAAATCCTTGCATTTATTATGTATTTACATGTGTTTTAATGCATTTGTTGATGCATTTGTAATATGTTCACTTAAAACTTGTGTTTATGCTCATTCCAGTGCATTCACACGTGTTTACATGCATGCCGGTCCAAACAAACGCATGCTCCTGTACTTTTTATTGAAAGAACTGGAATTGAATGCAGTGGTGTGAACTAGGGTGATTGGAAAACATTGATTTTACTTGCATGCATTCAAGATGCACTTAAAAATATGTATCTGGATGTGAACAAGTCCTAAAACTTTTACACAGACCTTTTTAGTATCGCATTATTATTTGATTATTATGGGATTAGCCAATAATTTTTTGCTTAATAATTCTTTAGGGTCCACATAACTGGGGACATGACAGGGGATGTGCCCTTTGGGCTAAAGGGTGTCCCTCTTTCAAAAGTTGGGAAGTATGCTTTCTTTACCACACTCCCCCCTCCCATACACTCCCATACACTGCAGCTCCCAGTGGGTAGGTTTTAGTAACAGAGTCAGTGTTGTAAAATTAGGAAGCAGTGGACAGGACTAGGTGTAATCACGTACCGGTTGACTGTCTACAGGCTTGTGAATCAGCAGTGACAATCCTGGTAGCCAATGCCATACCTCCTACACATCATTCCACCTTGAGGGGAGGACCTCTGTATCTCCTACTCACATTCCAGAACTGGGCATATGTCCTATGTGTATATACCTCCCAATTTTGGAGCCATGTCATGGTTGTCCGGCCCGCACTATGGCTGTTGTTTCCTATGGTCCTCCATCCAGTTTACCCGGTCTCCCCCGAGGGAAGGGGGACGCAAGTGGGAGGGGGGGTTCTCGCCTCAACCCCAGCTGAGACAGTTCCTTCCAAGCCACCATTAAAAACCATCTTAGGAACTGATGGATCATACCTATGGGTATTCTATAGCTAAATTCATGCATCCTACTCCTGATGATTGGCTTTATACACTGTGAAACGCATCGAATCTCCACTCAAGGGTGTCAAGTCAAGCTTGCCCAAAATTATGAATTCTGTATATATTATGCATTGCCTGTATTTATCATGCTAATTATGTCTATTTGATTCGTATGTTCATTATACTTATTGTTATTGTCTGTACCAATCATGTCCATTTATCATGGATATTAAATATGTTATTATTAGATTTATTAAGGTCATTATGGTTCTTCTCATTTATCCCATGCGTTGTATATTATTTATATTATGCATTATATATCATATTTATTAATGTATCAAATTTATCAATTTTTTATGATTCTATGGACTACCCTTTGGGGATTGTGACACTCAACTAATTTATAATTAGGTAATTCATATATTATCATCTACAAAAACATGCCTCATGTAAAGTCCCAAACCGATTTTTTTCCTTTTCCATATATATATTTATGGATGGAGGCATGCCTTTGTTGTGCTTGGGTTCAAATTATTATTATTATTATTATTATTCACGATTTATATAGCGCCAACAATGTAGAGGGGGGACAGCACAATTACACTACAATACAGAAGGGACAGGATGGCCCGGCTCGTAGAGCTTACATTCTAAAGGGAGGGGGTGGTGGTACAAAAGGTAATAGATGCGGGAATGATTTGATAGGTTTCCCTGAACACCGTATATACTCGAGTATAAGCAGAGGCACCTAATTTTACCACAAAAAAAAACTGGGAAAACGTATTGACTCGAGTATAAGCCTAGGGTGAGAAATGCGCAGCTACTGTAAGTGGAAAAGAGGGTCAACAATGCCCATTTGCATGCCTCACTGTGCCCATTTGCAGCCTCACTGTGCCCATTTTCAGCCATAGGTCCCCCAAACTTCAAACTCTGTAGATAAGGGTTCCTAGATGCCCCCTAGCTGCAGCCAAAATTTGGGGTCTCTGAACCCAAAGGGTCCCAAAATGATATTGCTGCAGATGGACACAGTTGACCGACTTTAGGGCCCTGTATCTCAGGGCCACTTTGGTGTGCAAACCCAGTGGAACTAGTACTACAACATATCCAAAGATGGGGTTCCTAGCTCGGTTCGGAAAATGTCGAGCACTTTTCTGCAGCAGAGAATGACATTTTCCGAACCGACTTTGGGGCCCCGTGTCTCTGGGCCACTTGGTGCTAGAAACCCCATCTTGGATATGTTGTAGTGCTAGTTCCACTGGGTTTGCACACCAAATTTGGGGTTCCTCACACTAAGTGGCCCGAGATATGGGGCCCCAAAGTTGGTTCAGAAAACTGCTTGATTCAAGTATAAGCCGAGGGGGGCATTTTCAGCACAAAAAAAGTGCTGAAAAACTTGGCTTATACTCGAGTATATACTGTAAGTGACTTTTCAGGGCTCGGATATACTGGGGCTGGGAATTCCAGAGGATGTGAGAGGTTTTGGAGAAAACTTTTTTTTTTTTTTTTAAAGGGCCCCTCCCTTTAAAAAAAAAGGATGTGCTGCAAAAGTTAATTAATTCATCTGCACTTCTAATTTCTCTTAGTCCCCCCTACAAACTCCCATGTGTACCTGTCTATCCAGTCCACTTATTGCAACTTCCTGCGATGGTGTAGCAATGATTCTGCACTTCTCCTGATCACAGAGCGGAGTTGCTATAGTTCTGCTATAAGTTTAAATTAAAAAATAAAGTATTTTTTTGCCTTGTTTTTGAAAGTGTAAGTTCAAGGATTGGCGTACTTTTTCTCATTACATGACTTAGTGGGTCAATGACTCAAAACAAGCAAGCCCAAGCTTTTAACCTTCAAACTGGTTTCTTGTCATTGACTCAATGGATTGACTACAATAAAAAGGTATAGACACTGGTTACTCTTCAGTCTGCAAAGTGAATGATCACTGAGCGTGTTTTTATTTATTTATCTTGCACATGATTAAGCATGTAAAGTTCCTCCTAATAACTTTTATTGATTTTGCAACGTGATCATTCACTTTGCTATTTGGACAGCCTCCACTCCTTTGGTACATCATCCCCATTAAGTAGAGAAGAAACGATGAGGAAGGCAGCCTGGAACTTGGGCATCTTCAAACGCCAGGCATCAATGGCTGCTCCAATATCCGCCATCGAACAGGTTCCCTATAATATTTCCAAATGAAAACACAGAGATAAAGAACACTTATTGATTGTCGGGATGTAGACTTTCATCTACAACAGAATGGCATTCACTCTTTTCACTGCAATTCTTATTTTAATAATAATTTTATGATTAGATGGAACACAATTTAAATTTCTTTGTGACTGCATGATTTCTTTTACTTGTTAAAACAAATTTCCTCTGCTTTCTAACTCATTACTATACAGATTTTCTCTAAAACTAACACAATAATAAATGTTCTTGTCAGTTTTAGAGCCATTTATAGATGAGGCTTTAAGTAAGTGGATATAAAAAAGATATGTTAAATTGTGACTGTCTGCAGTGTGGCTGCACTATGCTGCAGAAATCAGAGGTTGAAAGTCAATGTTGTTTCTTGACGATATTAATGTATCAGCCACCAGGGCATATTCTTTATTACTTGTACTAATTTGCTGAGCCCTGCAGAACATTGCATTTTAAGCATGGATTAAGGGACATTTAAGAGTTACAAAATACTTAAAATGACATTAAGTATACTATATGTGTCAAAAAGTTTGTTGCACCTGACCATCAAATCTATGTGACTTTGTTGGACATTTTATTTCAGAACCATGGCAATTCATTATGAAATTTCCCTTCTTTCCTCTTGTGAGATTTTGAAGTGTGTCTGTGAGAATTTGTGCCTATTCAACCAAAAGAGCATTAATGAGGTCAGCTACTGTTGTGGAACAAGGGTTGTCCTGTATAGGCCAGTTAGATTCCTCCACTAAACTCTTCAAACCATGTCTTTATTGGCCATGCTTTGTGCCCCTGACCTCAATAATTTGGAAAACTGTGCTTTTACTTTTGTCCATATAGTGTACTCTTGTGAATTGGGGGGCTGTGTGTTGGGCTGCATGTCCTCCAGATGTACAACTAAGTGGTGGTGGAGCACAGGCCCTCTTAACACTTTCCTGCCCCACCATAGGATGGTCCCATAGATCTACCAGGGTACTTTGGATATCGAATCCTACTCGGGTTACCCCTTTGAACCTGTCAGTACACAAACATAAACTGAGAGGTTCCTGGCCTGGCATAAGCAGCACCCACCAAGTAGTCTGTTCTATACCTTCTTCAGGCCTTATGGCAATGGACACCAATGGAAGCCTCACCCGGTACATCAATTTCCAGAAGGCATCCCCATCTTGAGGTTAGGAGAAGGAAGAGTTCAAATAACAAAAGCCTTTTAACTGTTTACTCTACCAGTCTACAGTATTTACCTTCTCCAGTAATCCCAGAGGTGATGGTAAATTCCTTGAGGTTGGCTCTCCTCTCATTCATTTTCTGAAGATTGTTTGAGGAGTCCTGCATCCTATGCAAAGGATGTGAGTAGCCCCAACAGTCCTCCACGTTTCCTCCCCTGCTTTCTCCCCTTGTAAGTTTCAAGGAATAGAACCTCACAGCCTATATCCTTTATAGACCCAAGAATGCAGATGAGCTAAAGGCGGCTATCAAAGCAACCTGGGCTTCCATAACACCTCAGTAGTGCCACAGACTGATTGCCTCCACGCCACACCACATTGATGCAGTAATTCATGCAAGGACCCCCTGACCAAGTATTGAGTTCATACTATTCTGTGTATGGACATACTTTTCAGTAAGCCAACATTTCTGTATTAAAAATCCTTTTTTTTAATTGGTCTTATGTAATATTCTAATTTTAGGAGATACTACATTTTGGGTTTTCACTAGCTGTAAGCCATATTGATCAAAATTAAAAGAAAAATGCTTGAAATATATCACTCTGTGTGATGAATCTATATAAAATATGAGTTTAACTTTTTGAATTGAATTACTGAAATAAATTAACTTTTTGATGTTATTCTAATTTTATAAGATGCACCTGTGTATATACACTGTGTGTGTGTGTGTGTGTGTGTGTGTGTGTATGTATGTATGTGTATATATATATATGTATGTGTGTGTGTATATATATATATATATATATATATATATATATATATATATATATATATATATATATATATATATATATATATATATACACATAAACTGAAAGGGTGACAACTCTGCAGTGTTTTTACTGCAGGGGAATTGTCATCTATTTGGAGAAAGGCACTTTTACTGGCAGGATCACTTGGTATTTACTACATAAAGAAAAGAGATAAAATGGAACATATGCACTTTGATAGCCAATAAATGCATGTGTAAATCCGACTCCATGTTTTATTGGCGAACAGATTTAAAACAAAAAAATGCAGCATTGGCTGCTATACTGATCAGATGGGTTGTGTGATTTTGGCTCTATAATAGCAGTAAGCACCTGTTTTGGCTGTAAAGATGTAGCTATATATGTTGGATTTAAAGATGTAGGTATATCTACTGGCTTTACAGATATAGTTACTGCTTATGTTCTGATTTATTTTGATTCAAAGTATGCAGTTCTTAGTATGATATTTTACATATGGTCCCTATGGGCATGTATACAGCATCCATTCTCATCAGTATACAGTAGTACTCAGCCAGTACTCTTTACAGAATGAGTGGTTTCCTAAGATGGGACACGCATCGGTTTACCAGCAATAACATTGTTTTTGCCACTGACTGAGCTGTCAGTAGGGCCACCTAGAAGATGTTAGAAATTGAGATGAAAGCAGGGACTGTCGTACATTATATCTTTCCTCAACATGCTAATAAAACATGGCAACAGAAGGCTACGGTTAGAGATAGACAGAACTTATGAAGATCAAGGCAAGATCTGTAGATGAATCCCTTTCCATTCGTGCGTGAACAAGCTTTTCTTAGACATGCATAAACATATGTGAAAACTACTTCTACTTTGAAATATTGTAAGATAATTAAAATCCCTTGTGATTTACAAACTGGGTGACAGTGGTGTGCATGGAAATGTTTCCCTTTGCTCAACACTTTTAATGAGCTGTCAGATTGGTCTCCCGCTGTCTTCTTCAATGTATGTTCATATAACAATTGTCCTGCCTTAAATAGATCGATTACAGTCACTCATGTAGCTTCGGCATAATTATTTGTGGCATCGTGTCCCATCATACAAGACTGGCATTATACTGGCCAGGCAACGGGTGTGCTGCTAATTAGGGCTGAGCAGACTTTGCTTGGATGGGCATCCTTTCGATCCAAAGCCAATATTAATTTCAACCTCTGTTCTGTCACATCAGTAAAGGGAGAAAGTCAGCCAATTGGTCTTTCCATATACAAAGCCTAACACAAAAGTTTCTCCAGTCCTGGTCCTGTGATGTAACAGGTAGGGCAGACATATTGCCTTTGCTAACAGTGATACTGCACAGGCGTCCCAAAGGACAGACCACTGGAGAAGTCCTGTGAGGTCTAATTCTGTCCTCTTCTTTCAATGCTGACCAGCAGAGTCACTCTCTAATGGGTCTACTATAGATCTATGTCATGATACTGAATGTTTCAGATGGGTAAGAGAATAATGCTCAGAAAAACTGGGCCTGCTGATTAAACTTATGCTTATGTCTTATCAGACAGCCCTATTTTTACCAAATGTTTAGTCCGAATTTTGGATCCTTTGAGAGATGAAGGAAAACTGACATGTTGCATCTGTTGTCCCCAACGTGAAGGATATTATCCTAACAGAAAGTCAAAATCAGTCTAAAAACATGCTGAATATCATCAAATGACTTTAATCACCAGTGGTTGTTGGGTTTAGGAGTGTCTGAAGGAACCGGAATTAACACCGGAGATTTTACAAATTGTGAACCAGGCAGCTGGGGTCAGGAATGTTGGGAACTTCTTGGTTCCATAAGTAAAGGAGGATATCTTGACCATGACTGATACATGCCCAAGCTCTACTTCAAAACACTCTCAGGGCTTTCTCTGGGCTTGTGAGAATCAGCAGTGACCTCTTAGCAGTGGTGTGGCGCTTCAGTTTCCATTCCCGTTACATGTCTTTTAGCTGTCTTTTCACTTTTCTTAACTGTGACAGAATAATGCTGTGTACACAGTCGGACTCTCCGGCAGAAAAAGTCAGACGGAATCTTTTCATCGTATATTCAGATCGTGTCTGGGCCTCATCAGACTTTTTTTCTGAAAAATTCTAAAGAACCTAGAAATAGAACATGGTTTAAATATAACCAATTCCTATCAGGAAAACCGCTCGTCTGTATGCTGTTCCGACAGACCAAAAACGATGCATGCTCTGAAGCAAGTACGAGACGGCAGCTATTGGCTACTGGCTATTGAACTTCCTTTTTATAGTCCCATCGTACGTCACCGCGTTCTAGATGGTCGGACTTTGGTGTAATCGTGTGTAGGCAAGACCGCTTGAGCGGAATTCCGTCGGAACAACTGTCAGAGTTTATTCCGACAGAAAAAAGGTTGTGTGTACGTGGCATAAGAGCTGTGGTGTTTTTTTTGTTGTTTTTTGTTGGGGGAAGGGGGGGTGCAGATGAATTATCTGCTATAATGATATTCACATTTTTCCTGGTTTCATGTTGATATTTCCAGGATTTATGATTTATTAAATGGCAAAGCCACCAGAATAGATTAGGGAAGAGTTAGAATGTCTTCTAACTTTTTTTGCTGTCTGTGTTCTTTTTGCTGAGAGAAACTTCCTTGGCAGATGTCGGGGAGAGCAGGAAGCGAGAGGGAATCTCCCCAACATGTACCTAAACAATGGCGAAAAAGATGTTGGAACCTCCCTGAGATTTTTTTTGTTTTCTGTATATTCATTTGGGAGTTTTTGTCTTGGCAAATGGTATCCCACAGGTCAAAGTGAGGTGAAAATACCTTAACGAGTATGCATACACCCTTTAACACCTGCCAGAGGCTCTAAACCCTCCAAACTCTGTCCAAAACCAACAATATAAGTTTTGGCTAAAGTAGTGTATTTTTCAAATAGATCTCCCAGGTTTTACTGATTTTACTGACTAAACCCTCCAAGCTGGTCCAAACAAACTATTTAAATTGCACTAAAGCCTGGAGATCGACTTTTTAAGATTGCAATTTCCCCCATTGTTTTCCTCATTAAAGAAGTGACACTTGGAACAGGTAGGCTATGTAATATTCAACACTTTCACATTTGGAAGTGGTCTGCAGCTAAAAATCACCAGGTCTGTGAGCGATCTAGTTGTCACCACATATTTGAAAGCTAGAATGCAATGTAATTTATAAGATCTGACTCAGTCAACTCTGCTGCTCATTATCAGGAAGCTCTACTCTGTCTTCTCAGAGGTGACTTTGACTATGTTTGCTGACTTTGCCGATGATGTATCTATGGATAGAACCCTTAGCTGCACGCTCCTCTAGGTTGAAGATAAAGAGAGGAAGTGTCACTGTGGTTCCATTTCCAGGTTTATTATTCTCCCCTCACCAAATATCATCTCATTCTCTGTCAGGGCCTCGCCTAACATTTTATTGTTGGAACTATCTCTCTATTCCTTGCTGCAATAAAGAAAACCAAGCAGATACGGGCTGCCTTAGCCAATAAATCAGCCCGGTGCTGGAGTAATTTAGGAGCAAAGGCTTATCTCAAAGGTGAGAGAGATGAGGTGAATTGGACCCAAAGGAGTTCCCATATGTCGCTCTGTGTATTTTGTGTAAAATGTCTTCAGTAATAAAAAACCATCATATATTCGCTGCTGTCTTTGAGCAAAAAATGAAGCAGGAAATTAGTCCACCACGGCAGGAAAATTAGATTCTATTTCAGGGCTTAACACTTTTATACATGCAGTACATACAGCATCTGTGATGGTAGAATCTCAATGAACCCTTCCATTTATATGATGCTATATACCATTTTTCTGTATACACTCTATATAATTATATTTCTTACCACCCTCTGCGACTTTGACAACAAAATAAAAATTTGTACAGCAAAATAAAAATTTGTACAGCAACCACTCCCATATTAAAATTTAAACTGAATATTGTCTGTAATGTGGTCACAAATGCAAAAAGCTTTCTGAGTTTGTTGTTGTTTGTATTGTTTGTATTGTGTTTGTCCCAAAAAAAACTTTAATAAAAACGTTCTGTTAAAAAAAAAAAAAGCTTTCTGAGGTCGTTAGTACGTTGTTGGTTGGCAGCCTTTAAATAAGTACGTTGTCGTGGATATTCCACCACACTAATAAGCGCCCTTCAATCTAATGATATAATGTGCCTTTTGAACGTATGTCTCCCCTGGTTCCCCATTCCCCAGTAAACAGACATTACCACATTCTTAAGTCCTCATCTGAGCATTGGCTCCCTCTCTGAGCCAGCTTACTTCTTTTATTCACAGACAACAAAATAAATTACAAAGGGGGAGGATTGGCTCCAACCGCCACTAGCCTTCTACACAAATTGTGACCTCACAGGAAATTGAATGACCATATAAGGATTTGAAACAATACAATACAATGAAATGCAAAACAAAGCAGAAGAAGGTGGTGTCACAGACAGACAATCATACATTTGTTTTCCTTCAAAAGAACCAATCACAGACATGTGTACATTCAAATAGACTAGCAAACTGACATGCGCAAACTGACTAAATGATTCAATAACCAATGACTACAATTCCGTTGATAGAAATCCTTAATATACATTGTTCCAGAGAACAATGTATACCTGGATTATGCTACCTTCCCTGTGGATGGAAGGTTATCTGCAGATGTATGCTGCTCAACACAGCAGAGACAATGAGCGCACATCCGCCCACAACAGACCTTTGCAGAGCAAACATGCCCCCGACGAACGTCTGTGCAATGCACAGGGGCCCCTTCGCCGGCAGACATACCCCCACTCCGCAAACACCTCTTTCCAATCCCAGGAAGTTATCCACTACCTAACAGGTCTCAACCAGCGTCAGTCTGCCCCAGTCAGCTCTTTAGAACGGGCTGGGGTAGAACGAAAACTGGGGGACTCTTATGACAAAAATACATCTAAAACATCTTCATAACATTTTCCACAACAACGTCTATAATTAAAATAAAAAATAAATAAAAAAGTGTACATGTTCCCCATAGCAACCGACATGATGTAGGCTTTTGTTTTAAAAAATGCATTGGAAAACGGACAGCTGGATTTGTTTGCTGTGGATAAGACATTTCCTTCATTGTGTTTTTATGAGCTAGTGTCAAGGCAAGTAGGCAGTACCGTAGTGAAAATAACATAGGATCTCATAGAAAAGTCATGTTCTTGAATGAAAACCTCAACATCTGATTTCACTTGCAATTCCAGTTTAGAATTTGAAACCCATCAGAGAGACAACATAATGTATGCTTCACAAAGTCATAAACCTAGTAGTAGTCATAAAAAAATTAACAGAAAACATAAGAACACCCTAATGCAGTGCAGTGATTGGGGGTTTGGGTTAAATTTTCTGGTGGAATAACTGTAGGGGGTAACTTTGTCGTATGCTTCTCAACATGTCGCTTATGAATCTTTTACCGGTGTGTTTGCTTTACTGCTGCCTTAGAATGAATTATTAAGGCCATTCCTCTCTTCTGTCTCTTCAGGTGTTCACAAGGTACGGGAAATGTTACATGTTCAATTCTGGACACGAGGGTCGGCCTCCGCTCACCACTGTGAAAGGAGGGACAGGAAACGGCTTGGAAATCATGTTGGATATCCAGCAAGATGAATATCTACCCATCTGGGGAGAGACCGGTAAGTACAGGCAACTTTCCATAACACAAGTCTTCTATGCAAAACAAAAAGGTATTCACATATCTCCACATTTCTTTGCATCCAGCTGAGCATCCGTAGCAGCCGTTTTATGGGACAGATACAGTCAATAATAAAGAGCTAATAGCACAAATCCATGTGGGTTTTCAGGCATATGGCTTCTTAGCTATAATGGTGCCATTAAGACAACTGAGAGGTGGGTTTTCAAGGCTGTACAGTTTGGATGTTTAATATTATTATTAGCACAATTTAATGTGTTAAATCAAAATGTAAAAAAAAAAAAATTAACCTTTTATAATACATTTCAAGGTCAGAAGCAGTAAGGGACTTCCACACATGTGACAGTGCTTAGGCTTCTTCTAGCCTCAATGGTGCCTAATAGGACTTTGCACAGTTGGAGGCATATTCCACCTACTCCTGCTTCTAGTTTCTGGATTACATTGATGGGCTTCCATCAGGTAATGGGATCTAGGAACAGGAAAGCAGCTCAGTGTGACTTTGTGCCTCCACTAATATTGTAGGTAAGTAGCAGCCACACAGTGCAGTGCAATGGATGAAAAGTATGACTGGGCAAAAGAACCGATGCAGAATGTGCACTGCAAGTACTATGTCAGTCACAACTGACTTGTCATGAACGGTTTAAAGAGAAAGTTTAGGGTCTAGGTCCATTGTACGTTCCGTCTTGATCAGAAGACATGAAATCATTGTACATGTTGCTTGTAGGAAAATTACACCTGACAGAATACAATATACTTTTAAGTGACTGACAAAGTCAATACAAACTCTCCATATTGAAGGGAACCTGTCAGGTTTATCAATGTTCAAAGCTGGTAAGACCTAGTGGTGCTTCCAAGTACCATGACAACCTTCCAATTCATTTTTGTGAACATGTAATATCCCACGATTTTTGGTACATCCTATACTACTTGGTGGCTATACATTTCCGTGGTTAGTTTGATCACTATGCATTTGACAGCTTAGCTTTAAAAGTCAAATACTAATGCCACGCACACACGGACGGATTTTCCGACGGGAAATGTTGGATGTGAGCTTGTTGGCTGAAAGTCCGACCGTGTGTATGCTCCATCGAACATTTGTTGTCAGACTTTCCACCAACAAATGTTGGCTAGCAGGTTCTCAAATTTTCCGCCAACAAAACATTGTTGTCGGAATTTACGATCGTGTGTACACAAGTCCGACGCACAAAAGTTCACGCATGCTCGGAATCAAGCAGAAGGAGCCGCACTGGTTATTGAACTTTCTTTTTCTTGGCTCGTCGTACATCTTGTACGTCACCACGTTCCCATGTTTGTAATTGTTTTTGCCACCATTTGTGTGACCGTGTGTATTCAAGACAAGTTGGAGCCAACAACCTTTCAACAAAATTCCACGGTTTTGTTGTCGGAAAGTCCGATCGTGTGTACGGGGCATAACAGTTCTGATAAGTATCAGTGTTGCTAAATTGACAGCCTGGTCCCATATTTGCTGCCTCAGTGGCCCGAATTTAGGCAAAGCTGCATTGTCCAAATTTTTGTGTATTACTGCTGGCATGCATACTGGTTTTGGCTTATTCAATTTTTTTTTTATCATTCCTCATGTTTTTTCACTTTTCACATTTTCTTACTCTTTTCACTTTTTTTTTTTTTTACATATTCTTCACATATTTTTATACATTTTTTTCAGAACACTCTTATTCATCATTTTGACCATAGATAACATGTGCAGCAGTGGCGGTTGTTGTTTTTTTTTTCTGGGGGGGCGGCGGCGCGACAAACTATACATTGACAGCCACCCCCTCTGACCATGAACGGCACAGAAGCTTCTCTCCAGGGTCGTCTCAGTTCCCCAGTGTCTCCTCCCTCACAGCCAATCCGGTTGGATCTCCTTCCGGCCAATTGGATGATGGGTCTCATGACCTGTTTCCCGATTATCTGGGAGGAGAATCAGTGTTACAATAGCGAATATTCATTGGCTATTGTAACACAATTGGGTGGGCTCGGGGCACAGTGTTCTGCGCCCCGAGCCCACCTATTTTTGAAGCCATTAGAGCCTCTGGCTCAAATCACATGCTTCAATAAACCCCCCATTGGAATACATGCATCCTGCATGTAGATCAGGGGGCTGAATGCATGAATGGGGGGGGGGGGGGGGCCCAATGCGCCCCTAATGGTCGGGCTGCCACTGATAGTCATTACAGGTTAACGTACCTTAAGGTTGAGTTCAGGAGTTTTTACTTACTTACTATTACTCTGACTTAATTTGCTGCCTGCTGGTGTCTCAGGCTGCTGCATCCCTGCTGGAAGGGGGAGCAGAGTTACATAACAGGGACTTGGGCAACTTCAATGATTCTGCTGTGAGATTTGAGGATACATTACTCCACAATTCCTGCAGCCTCAGAGGACAATGAGGACCTGTATTAAGGCATATTTAGGGCTTGTTAAGAAAATGTAAACATTTAAATGTCCATAGCCTGGCCACGTATTCACTTTACGTTTTTTTTTAATGAAGCATAAAACCGATTTAAAGCAAATGACTGTTGGGATCACACAGATGGTGTTGTAAGTCGTCTTTGTCGTTTATTCCTCCCTCTATTCTGCTTAGCATGTACTATGGCTCCGAGATGATTACTTTGGCTTTTTTTTTTGCCGAGGAGAAGTGTAACACAGTGAAACTGTTTTTATGATATTGCTATTGCTGTTTCTGTTATAGCTCTGTACTTTGATTTGTTACTGGCTCAGCTGTACAAGGTTACAAGAGGTTTCTTAGGGAATATATGTGGTAATGAAAAAGGAGGTGAAGGCCAAGATGCAGGTTGGCACGCATTGTGTGGATTCTGGAACATAGACTATTATGCTTTCATTGTATGTTTCTCTTAGGATACTAGTAGCTCTGTGCATGGATGCTGTAGCCATGGAGGGATTTTGAAATAAAAAGCCGCCTGTGGTGTGGCAGTTCCCAACTAAACAGCTCGGGAATTGTTCCAATAAAATTCTTATTTTCTATCTCTGATATTTTAATTAAAAGGGTTTTTCTTACAGGAGCTGGAAAGTTATTTTGAAGGACCTCCTTTAGCTTGCCTGGCACAGGAAAATGTCAATTCCCACACTCTCAGCAGTTGCCTCTCTAAAATAGCTGCCCCCCTGGTGGCTTATATTACAGGGAACATGACCTGTAGAGGTGGTTGTCAAAATACATGTTGTGTGTGAAGGATGGAGAGCGCTATCGAGACTGGCAAAATATCAAAGTGTTTCCATCTGTCCTTGGGAGGAACAGGTGCAGGCCATATATCACATTAAGGAGCTTCTGATTCTTACTGGCATTAGGATCTAGCTGCTTTAATTTGCAGATTTTGTTTAACTTTATGTCTAATTCCTGATAAACCTAATTCGTATGTGCTGATTGTTTTTCATACATTGTTCTGTGAGCAATATATTAAAGTGAATGTAAGGGTTCGTTTTTTTTAATAACAAACATGTCATACTTACCTCCACTGTGAAGCTCGTTTTGCACCGAACCTGCTCTTCTGGGATCCCCCAGCATCTATCGCGGGTCCTCCCCGCATCAGATAACCCCCTCGGGGAAGCGTTTCCCTGAGGGGGTTACCTTGTGGGCTAGCTCCCGAGTCCAGCATTTGGCATCCATAGCCGAAAAATTTATGACTCGGGCCCGGCCCCCGGCGTCATTGGATTTAATTGACAGCAGCGCAAGCCAATGGCTGCGCTACTATCAATCTATACAATCAAGAGCCGAGAACCACGGTCAGAGAGACAGCGCATCCCCGGCGGGTCAAGTTCCAGGGCTCAGGTAAGTAACTAACTTACTAACTAAATACTGTAGCTGCTGACTTTTAAAATATGGACACTTATCTGTCCAGGGCACCCACGATGTCGGCACCCGAAGCCGATCTATCCCTCGGCTGTTGGGTGCTGCTGCCGCCGCCATCCTTGATGAGGGAATCAGGAAGTGAAGCCTTGCGGATTTACTTCCTGGTTCCCTACTGCGCATGTGCGACTCTCACTGCGCTATCCCACTGGTCCCTGCTGTTTTCTGGGACCGTGTGTCTCCCAGAATACAGCTGGGGGAACGGGAAGTGGCGTAGATACCCACGGATGGTTCGGGTATCTATGCCTGAAAGTTGGAGCATGATGGGCGTGGCTCCACTTTGGGGCTTGCGCCGGTGGTGGATCTCACTGTCAACTCCTATTCTCATTCGACGTTGTGCATGACGTTGGCCAGGGACCCGCCCCACACCCGGATTACATAAGCAGGTGAGCTTATCATGACCTTACCATTTCACTATGTGTTTTACACCAGGGAGGTAGCACACACAGCCCTCTCACTGGATACACACATTATGCACACATATTCTTTTTCAAGCCCCTTTTTTGACACATGCAACATACCCATTTATAATATATATATATATATATACACACACAACGCTTATTCAATTTTTTTTATCATTCCTCATGTTTTTTCACTTTTCAAATTTTCTTACTCTTTTCACTTTTTTTTTTTTACATATTCTTCACATATTTTTATACATTTTTTTCAGAACACTATATTTGTAATCATCCCCACACATGTGGATTGTGTTGTGGCCATCGGGCATGCCATGTGGATGTTTTCTTGGTCGGGGCGGGGTTCCTTGCCTCAGCTCTGGAACCTCCACCTTCTTTGATGCTAGCCAAGCACAGTGCTTTAGCCGACCTGTGAGTATAGACCCCTTTCTCCCCATGAGGTCTTTTCTCCCTTAGGGGTAGAATATATTAACTAATAATACATAGCCATTTGTATTTACAGTTTATCTCTGTACCCAACTCCTGATGAATGGCATACAGCCATGAAAAGCATTGCGTTTCCATGGGATGCTAAGTCAAGTCTGGCTCATTACCTATTCACTGGCCCATATATACTTTTTATACATTCAAAATATTAAGTACTATGTAATTATTCATGTGTATGTGTATCTTTCTTTGTTTTTACAGAAGCTCTAATGCATATGGTGCACCAATGCCTGTTCATAGGAAATATGTTGTACTATCTACAATTAATCATGTTCAAGATTTATATCATCCACCTTATTGCCAAATGCCGTTTCTATGACATGAGTACATATATGTATTTATACCATTTTTTCAATAATTATCCGTTGCTTCTCAAGTGCTGCCAAGCTGACATATGTATCGATGTGTACATTATGTTCATGCCATGTGTGCATGTATATATATATATGAAATTACTTTTTTACTTGTTTCATACCATTGTCACAAATAAATAATGTTTACTAACCACTCTATCTCCACAAGTCAATGGCCTCATTTAAAGTCCCACATTACTTTCATGTTTATAGAACTAGATGAGTGACATTGTAAATTCTGGTCTAATGCCCTTTACTCTCACGTTGTGTGAGCAATGGAAGCACTCAAAATGGCTGTTTGGCTTGCCCCAATCTCATCACTATAAAATTCACATCAGCACACATAAAAATGCACGCCCATTTTTCAAGTAATTTTATGCATTTTATGCACTTATTGCAGCTGTTGACATTTAATAATCGGACACTTACTGGAGTCCAGCGTTGTCGGCACCACAGCTGTTTCCATCAGCTGTCGGGTGCATGCCGCCTCCATTAAGAGTAAAGGAACACGGCAGTGATGCCTTAGGGCTTCACGCCAGGAACCCTACTGCGAATGCGTGAGGCTCCGATCCTCTCTACTACTGGCCCGGCGGCCGGGGAAGGAGCCCGGGGCAGGAGCCCGGGGCGGTGACGTCAATACCCATGGCTGAGGCTCCCAGAATTGGGAACAGGATACCTGTGAAAGACAGGTATCCTGCCCCCCCTCCCCCCGAAAGGTGAGGGGGGGAAGGAGTACAATGAGCGGAAGTTCCACTTTTGAGTGGAACTCTGCTTTAAAGCTCAATATATACTCAGCCATTATTTATTGAATAAAAAGATAATAATTTCACGTGCTGTTTCTCTTCTGAGACCCTTGTAAGCTGGAAAAGCTGCCAGTTACAGTAGGGTTAGGCTGATTCCAGCAGGTATTTTTTTTCCTCCCACATGGGGCTCAATGCAAGTACAAATTGCCCATAGCAATTAGCAAATAGGGCTGCAGAAGGACACATCAAAGATAAAAGCCATCAAAAGGTAGTGAAAATTCTAAATATATACAAATGGTAGAGCTGCACGAATAATCATCAAGAATCGTTATCGCAATTTTTTCCCCGTTGCGATTGTGAAAAAAGTGTTTCACGATTCTTTCTATGCAAAGAATTCTCTCTGCTCTTCTGAAGCCACAGCTGTCAAATGAAAGGAAGAAAAAAAACAGGCAGTCTGCCAAGAATCACAACATTCTTTAGCAGTGGAACTTAAGTATAAACATTGTAAGAATTGGTCAAATTCCCACACACAATTTATTCCCACGAGGCGGATCCGCTTGCACAGAGCCCGCCTCTGTCCGCCAGCTCAGCGGGAGATCTCTCCGTGGATCTCCGCTGAGCCAGCGGATGACAAGTCCCTCTCTGCCCACTGAGCGGGGAGGGGCTTGTCGAGCACCGCTGGTTTTTATGGAGAGATCGGATGAAAACGGACAGCATGTCCGTTTTCTTTAGATCTCATCCGCCAGCAACGGATCCAGACGTAGGGCCATCCGTCTACTTTTGGCGGATCGGACCGGATGTCAGCGGACATGTCACCGCTGACATGCATCGCTCCATAGACCAGCATGGAGCGCCCGTTCAGGTCCGCCGTCAAAACTGACAGGTGGACCTGAACGTTCTGACAGTGTGAGAGGGGCCTAAATGAGGACATTTTAACCACTTAAACACTAAACCTTTTTTGCTAGAAAATTACTTAGAACCCCCAAACATTATATATATTTTTTTAGTAGAGACCCTAGAGAATAAAATGGTGGTTGTTGCAATATTTTATTTCACACTGAATTTGCGCAACGGTCTTTCAAATGCAATTTTTTGGGAAAAAATTACTTTAACGAATAATAAAAAAAAAAAAAACTAAAAACTAACCAGTAAAGTTAGCCCAATTATTTTTGTATAATGTGAAAGATTTTACGTTGCGAGAATCGTGATCTTTTTATTCTAAGCAAAAAAATCGTGATTCTCATTTTGGCCTGAATCGTGCAGCTCTAATGCCACGTACACACGGTCGTAATTCTCGTCGGAAAAAGCTCTGATGGTTTTCCCGTGGGAATTCCGACGGAATTTCACTCAAACTGTCTTGCCTACACACGGTCACACCAAATTCCGACGGTCAATAACACAGCGGCATACAACACGTTTGACTGCACTATAAAAGGGAAGTTTAATGCTTCCGAGCATGCGTCAAATTGTTTCCGAGCATGCGTCGTAATTTTGCGTGTTGGAATTGCATACACACAATCGGAAAATCTGATAGAAAGGTTTTCCGACGGAAAAATTAACAACAGGTTCTCAATCCAAAGTCCGTCGGAAATTCCGACAGAAAAAGACCGATGGGCATACACACCGATGAAAAGCTCCCATCGGAAATTTCGACCGTGTGTACGCGGCATAACAAATGGCCAAAAAAAAAAAAGATAGGTGAGAGTTCGCAGTCACTAACAAGCCCATTGCCACAGTTTGAGAGTGCAGCATACACAATACATGTGGAGAATGGAAAATATATAAGCACCGTTTGGAAAATGACAGGTTGTAAATTGGAAAACTGATGTAGAGACGAGAGTCACTGGAGATTAAATGTACGGCTTCACAAGTAATAGGCATGGACTCAAGTCAGTTTTCTCTTGTCTGAACTGAACCTGATCAACCTTTCACCTCGCAGCGTATTGCAATCCTTGGGTCACTCTTGGCGGATCTCCAGAGTGATTTGTAAAGCAATAAACAGCAAACTCTTCTGCACACTAGTACCCTACTCCGGCAACCCTCCCCGATAGTCACACTGAAAACCTTCATTAAGAAAGCCATTATAATGAATTTACCATACATCTTGGCATAGCAAAACATGAAATGAATTTCTTGGAAAAAAGCTGCTTATGCTACATGTATAATAGATATTATGCCGCCAGCATGAGCATGTTTTATGCAGCAGTTTGAAGAACAGGCTTAGTTATTTTTGCTAAAAGGTGATTGTTCTGCTTGGACCTTAGAAGAAGGGGGTGCACGCTGAAAGCTTGTCCTTAAAACTTTAACAGAACGGTGTAAATTAAATTAAAAAAATATCACAGATGGTAGTCAACTGTGTTGCTATTGATAAAATATGAACTTACAGGCTTGTTATGATGAACAGTACAAGTGCAGTAACCCATAACTTCCAATAACTATTCATCTTCTACTAATATATTGATCACTGAACTTTGCACATTGTCATTCTTTACACTGTTTTATTGATTGCACCTTTTAGTCTGGTATATATAATTGATGTCATTATAGTAAAACTAAAGCTAGCCATAGACATATAGACTTCTCTTGTTCAGGCCACCAGCGGAATGAAAGAAATCTAATAGATTCTTCCATCCATGCTAAACAGGAAATCTTCCCTGACAGCTATTGTATATTTTGATGGCCTGCACCCACAGCTGTCAGAATACCTGAATAGCGACTGCATTTGATTGGTAGGATGCAGTAACTGTCTGGCAGACAATTTTCCACCCAACTCAGTCAATTGAAGACTTAACTTCTTTGGACAGAAATCTTCCATATCCTCTCCACGCTGTTTAACAGCTCACTAGACCCGAACCCAGTTACGGCCTTGCTCAACAAAAAACCTTTTGAAGGGACTCATCTACAATCTAAACTTCTCCTGCAGGTTACCACCGCGGTGAAGCAAACGATCGCCAAGGCCTGGAAAACTCCTCATCTTAACACTGTAGAGACCAAAAAGAGAGTCACCAGAGCCATGATCCATACCAAAATAGAAGCAGTTTTCTTGGACAGAATCCTAAAGTACAAACGCTTGTTGCAGCCATGGATAGATCATTTCCTCCCCTCAGATTTTGACAAATCTTTATTGTCCCCTTGAGCCCCCCAACAATTTGACATCAGAGCCACTCTGATGCTCCAGGAGTCAGAACATTAAGATATGCATAATATCCCCTCCTGTCAGGATCCTCCTCTACACCGTGGTTTACCAACTCCTCTCTTTACTACTCCATGTATTGTTAGATGTCCCTCACATACTGAGTTTCATGTTATCACACACACTGATATCACCTCTCTGAGGGTTCTCTCTTCCCTAAACTCAATAGGCGCCTGCGGCATCCCTTAACCTCAGGTACCATGGTACTATGCAATTAGTATGCACTTAAATATTTTTCCTTACTCATTTTTGTGGGCTGCGATCCAGCCACTTAACAGTTGCATCTTTGTTCATATGGTTATGACTCCCTTTTCAGGGGCTAAGTTGTATATATTTATACCCCATGTAGGTATTCTTTACACTCTGTCAATAAAATATTTGAACAAGAAAACTCTAAGCTCCCGTACACACGGTCGTAAATTCCGACGGAAAATGTCCGATCGGACCATGTTGTCGGAAAATCCGGCCGTGTGTGGGCTCCATCAGAGTTTTTCCGATCATGTGTAGAGAATTCCGACGGACAAAGTGCCACGCATGCTCAGATGAAATTACGAGACCAAAGCAATTGGCTACTAGCCTCTACGTAGTTCCTTTGTACGCAACGAACGTCACCACGTTCAGAATGATCGGATTTTCCGACAACTTTGTCCGACCGTGTGTTTGCAACACCAGTGTCGGACAAAATCCGTCAGAAAAGATCAGACGGATTTTGTTGTCGGAATTTCCGACCGTGTGTACGGGGCATAACTTCGTAAAGTCAGGAGGTGCCAACCGGGCCACTTCCAACTTTAATTTTGGTAATTTCTTACTTATTTCTGAGC
The DNA here is from genome assembly GCA_028564925.1 of Lithobates sylvaticus. Classification (NCBI taxonomy): domain Eukaryota; kingdom Metazoa; phylum Chordata; class Amphibia; order Anura; family Ranidae; genus Lithobates; species Lithobates sylvaticus. The sequence goes on along the minus strand of CM053037.1, from coordinate 33,814,707 downwards.
CGTCTATGGCAGCCTTTACCTTAGACATGCTTGGGTATATACTAAAAACACAGGATTCAATCTCAGTCCACCTACACTATAGATCCCACCACTGCGCCAAAGTGTATATGAAAAGTAATAACTCCATAAAGCTGCCCCTTTAAAGAAATCAAATAATAACACATCTACTGTATAAACAGTGTAAGTGAACACAGTGAATAGTGGCCCTATTAATAATCATCATGTGTGATAAACAAAAACATCACCCAGTGAATAAAGTCCTCAATTAGATGAGACATAAATGTTCAAAGAGGATAATCATGAGAGGATAATCCTGTTAAGAGCTTTTCCACCACACCACGTGAAGGTTGTGACACCGCTCCCTTATGGGTGTCAACTCACCAGAGATAATTGCCTCACACTCTCATGCTAGATAACTGAGGCATCAACCCACTAAGGGTTAAAAAAGTAATTAACATCAGTCTCGGATCTTCAGTGGCAACCTCACAGGTAATTCATATGTGCAAAAAACAAAAATAATCCACTAGTGCAGTAGCGTTTGAACAAAGATTTATTTAAAACAAATTAAAAACCTCCAAACATTGCACTCACAGTATGCACAGTGTTACAACGCATGTAATGAAACATTTCGTGTATCGGCACCTTACTGGCATATCACGATTATGGCAGACCCGGTGTGTGGTAAGCAGTGTCTCACCCAAACCAAACTCGACTCTTCTGGTGTTGCGTATTGTAACTCCTGGTTACCGTACAGCCACATCCTGACGTGTTTCGTCATTACGACTTCATCCTGGGATTTTATAGTTGCAAAACTCTATGCTCAATATAAGACCTAAACATGCACTTGTATTCTAATGTCCACTGTGCTGGATATATCTATGATCTTAGCCTTTGTAGAACAAGTACATACTCCAAGTAGCAATAGCAGCATACATTATTCTAACATTATGCCTGTGTTAAAACACACAATAACTGCAAACAAACAGTGCTGGGTTATCTTACTCGAAAGCCCAGCATGCTTAGCAAATAGAGTGTCATGAATGCTTTCTGTAACAAAAGTTTGATTTAGATGTTGTTTTTGAAAAATGGAAAACAATATGAAACACTTACACTTCCACCTTTATGCCCTGTTGACACTTATTTGTTGAGTAGTTAAATGAAACTGCACATCATATGCAAGAACACATCTGTGTTATTATAGTCAATGACACAAAGGCATCTGGGGTTTGAAAAAAAAAATGCATTAGCAGAAAAGATAAGAACAGTGGCATTGACTGTAATGTAATAATCATAATCGTATATTTTGTGTGCAATTTCAGTTGAAAAGCAACTCCAGGCAACTAGTAAGACCAATCTTTAAACTGCTAATGGTTCCCAGGAAACACTGCCAGGAGAACCAGTTACAAATGGATATCTGTAAAATGTTGAATCGCCTGTTATAATAGTGCAGACTTGCTCACAGAAATCTCAAATGTTTTAAATTATTTGCTTGTATTCTTTCCCTGTCGGGACAGAAGTGTGAGTCATCCCAATTCTATCCAAGCTCAGTGCTGGTAGTAAATGCTCAAATTGTCATTTATGAACTGTTGATGAAAAGTTTATGTATCGCCAAAACTTTTTTTTTTTTAACCACTTGCACTTAAACCCCCCTCCTGTCCAGACCAATTTTCGGCGCTGACACACTTTGAATGACAATTACGCGGTCATACAACACTTTACCCAAATTAAATTTTTATAATTTTTTTCCCACAAATAGATCTTTCTTTTGGTGGTATTTAATCACAGCTGGGGTTTTTATTTTTTGCTAAACAAACAAAAAAAGATGGAAAATTTTGATGGGCACTGATAGATGGCACTGGTAGGTGACACTGATGTGCAGCACTGTTCAGGCACTTATTGTGGGCACTGACAGGTGGCACTGACAGATGGCACTGTGGGCACTGACAGATGGCACTGTGGGCACTGACAGATGGCACTGAAAGATGGAGCTGGTGGGCACTGACAGGTGGAGCTGGTGGGCACTGATAGGCGGCACTTGTAGGGGGCACAGGTGGGCACCGTGGAGCTGGGGCACATCGCAGTGATCGGGACCAATGTCCCTCTCACTGCCGCCGATGATCGGCAAAATAGCCGATTACCGGCTCTGTTGATATCACACGATCAGCTGTCATTGGCTGACAGCTGATCACATGGTAAGGGGTCGGGATCAACCCCTTACTTGGATCTGTGATCCAGCGAGTGTCACAGACGCGCTGATCACAGAGTGCGCCGCGCGCGCCCTTCAAGGGCCATGCAGGCCGCTCGTCCTATGACGTCGTCCCAGCAATGTAGATCCGCGCTCTAGCCGTCATTCAGCTATAGCGCGGATCTCTAGAGGTCAATTAACTAGGGAAGAGCTAAAAACTCTTGCCAAGATGTGTTTTTGCTCTCTATGTACTATTGGGGACATGTTCCTCCAATTCCTGTCCCAGAGTCACAACAGGTATCCCATTGCAATGTTTCCCCTTGCCTTTTATTCTGGGGATAACTATTAAAATGTTGGTTTTACCCTCGCCTTCGTTCTCTGACAACAGACTTCAGGGCAAACAGAGTGGTGAATCTCCCCAATGGAGACACAGACCACAATTTACAAATCATCTAACATGTCCCCACGCTATCCAAAGAAAAAAAAACTGAAAATTGTATCCCACTTACTGTAATTTTCTTTTCCTGATGCCTAGCCATGGCAGTATACATATGATAGCCCCGCCTACTTCCACCCACAGGATATGTATGATAGATCAATAACTAGCTATCAGGGTGGGACGCTTCAGTAAATTGGACCATAAGAAAGTGAGTAAGCTACTGGTTTCCTGACAAAGACAGGTGTAGTGAGGACTACTAAGCCCATCAGTAGTGCTGAAAGAATGCGCCATTATAGAACTGGATTGGCCTGCCTGGCATGTTGGCTGACATCTCACTATGAGATAGGCAAGCAAATGCCCACAGGCTCTTGATGCCATGACAACAACAGCAAGGCTGTGAACTTGCAGCTCGAAGAGCTTCCCCAATAATTCTTATACTAGAAGCTGGCTTCAGATAAGGGTGAAAGTCTGCCTGGTAGAAAACAACATGTGCAACATATGCGATACCCTCCCCATATCCACCAACATTCAAATCCCCAGGACAGTCACCTGGAGTGCACCCCCTTCTCAAGGGAACATGCCCCCAAAGCCTGCCCCAAAAATTACAGCACAGACAGAAATAGGACAACAGACAGCACCCAAATGCTCCTGCAACAAGTGCGTTTATCCGGCCACAATCACCCTAAGCTCCTGGTAGAAAACAGGGAAAGGGAGGATAGAAGACTTGGTGGCAGCCTTGCCAATCTATTAAAATGTAGTCTGTAGCCAAAAGCTATATTAGAGTGCATCTTGTCAGTACAGGACGGAACCTGACCATGGAGTCGGTTGATGGTCTGCTGAGTCGACTTGACATGATGGAGCTAGAAATCAAAGCATCAGTACAGGAACCATCTTGAAATACAAAAGAGGAAAGTAAAGGCTGAGAGATGAACTTTCCATCCCGACCAAATCCAACCAAGAGACGGAAACTTCCTTTTAGTGAATTGGATGCAGAACATGGAACTGAATAAGGAGAAAGATAGAAACTAACCGGAGAAAAATGGAGAACTGGTTTCTAATAACCGTGTCTTATGTTAAACCTGTGAAGGATTCCATGCCAGACAAGGTCACCAGCCTTAAACAGTCAACTCCCCAAGTGAAGGTTATGAGTAAACTATGTAGGATCCCACACGGGCAGCAATACTAAGAGCCAAATGGTAACCTAGGCCCAGCTGCAAGAGAGGACTTGTTCAGCGAATAAACTTTTGAGAGAAAGTCCTGAGGCTTACACCAAGATAAGCAATCACCACATGTCTAGTAATAGATTTAACATGAAGTAGTAGACCCCCCCCCCCCTTAGCATCAAGGGATTCCTAGACTCCCTCCATGATGCCCAGTCTCAGAATTGTTTGCGATACATACTAGCACATTATGACACTAATTTGCAGGAGGAAAGTTTTTCTTTTTTGTTTGTTTTTTTTTGTGACATTTTACTACTGCTTTAAGATTCATTCCATCATCATATTAGCAGTGCTTTCTAAGCATAATATAATGTTAAATACCGTATTTTTCGCTCCATAAGATGCACCCCCCCCCCCCAAAAAAATATGAGGGAAAATTTCCCTGCGTCTTATGGAGTGAATACTATTGACCAGGCACCAAATGGAGTATGGCCGCTCGGGCTGCTCTGTCTTCTGTCAGGCGGATGTAATGACGTCAGGTCAGGCTGCATCTATGGGACCGGGGAGGCAGCATCTATGGGACCGGGGAGGCAGCATCTATGGGACCGGGGAGGCAGCATCTATGGGACCGGTGAGGCAGCATCTATGGGACCGGGGAGGCAGCATCTATGGGACCGGGGAGGCAGCATCTATGGGACCGGGGAGGCAGCATCTATGGGACCGGGGAGGCAGCATCTATGGGACCGGGGAGGCAGCATCTATGGGACCGGGGAGGCAGCATCTATGGGACCGGGGAGGCAGCATCTATGGGACCGGGGAGGCAGCATCTATGGGACCGGGGAGGCTGCATCTATGGGACCGGGGAGGCTGCTGGGACCGGGGAGGCTGCATCTATGGGACCGGGGAGGCTGCATCTATGGGGCCGGGGAGGATGCATCTATGGGGCCGGGGAGGCTGCATCTATGGGACCGGGGAGGCTGCATCTATGGGACCGGGGAGGCTGCATCTATGGGACCGGGGAGGCTGCATCTATGGGACCGGGGAGGCTGCATCTATGGGGCCGGGGAGGCTGCATCTATGGGGCCGGGGAGGCTGCATCTATGGGGCCGGGGAGGCTGCATCTATGGGGCCGGGGAGGCTGCATCTATGGGGCCGGGGAGGCTGCATCTATGGGACCGGGGAGGCTGCATCTATGGGACTGGTAAATATTTTAGTACACCATTTGGTTCAGAATATTTTTTTTCTTGTTTTCCTCCTCTAAAACCTAGGTGCGTCTTTTGGTTAGGTGTGTCTTACGGAGAGAAAAATACGATATATAGAACAGAAAACTATAATAAAAAATTGAAACTTACATAAAAAATGTACGTAAACAATACATTATTAAAATAAAATTTGTACTTGCATAGAATATACTATCATTTCCATTTAAAGAGCAATTGTGAAGCTACTGCCAACACTGTCACTGTGTAATAAATGTTCTTTAAAACAAACTAACCTAAATATAAGATGAAGTACAGAATTGTGTGACTGAATTTATAAGTAGTTTGTAACACATCCATTCGTAGAGGGCAAACCATAACTGTGAAAAGGGTGCTCCATTACAATGACTGAAGCAGAGAAGGCTGTAGCCATCATTCCATTAAACTTGTAATGATCAGCATGTTTAAATCTGATCTCCATGTTTACTGTAAATTTTTCAATAGTTTATTTGGACCAAATTTGTACTACAGTAAACATGGAAATCGGCTTTAAAGTTGAAGTTGCTGTTGGACCTTTTGCGTGACCTGACTGGCACATTCATGTAATGGAAAGCCTTACCTGACAGGTGGGAGGAGGTGGGGCCAAGAACCAATCTAAAGTCTATCTACTTCCTCAATTTGTGTTCAAATAGAGCAGTGGTAGGCAACCTCTGAGAGGTGGAGGTCTACCTGAACAACATGAATGACCAAATCAGTCAGTAGGGCAGTGGAAGGTGTCAGTTTTTTTTATTTTTATTATTTTTATTTTATTTTATCATTTTACATTTTTTTTTTAGGAGCTCCATTGGGGGTGGGGGGGGGGGGGCTTTGGTGAAATATGTCTCGATTTTGAGATTGTGAAAAGGGACTGAGGACAGAGATTCCCCAGGACAATGAATGGAAATACTCTGTGCCGAGTAGTTTCTTGTTCATTCACAAACTGAAGAATAGTAAAGACAGTTTACTATGCTTCCATTATCTGCAGCTGGCAGGAAAGGAGGGAAGCTGGCATTGCTGCAGGGATATGTATTTTCCTACTGCAGCTGCTGAATGCGGCGAGGGAGAGGATGAGAAGCTGGCTTTCAGTGGCTGCAGGAGAAAAATACAACCAATCAATTCTAGTAAATGCCGCCCCTTCTCTTTAGGTGTGACGGGGAGGTGCCAGGGACCCCCTGGAGCATGGGGATGGCAGCGCTAATGTAAAACAGATTCCCCCGTTTAGCCCATCCCCCTGCTGGTCCTAGTAATTTTTGGGGACTTTTCTGTTAGTGTAAGCAGGTGTTATGGTGTGGGATGATGGGTGATGTGTGTCTGTTTCTGGCTGTCAGTGTTGTGAGCAGGGTGGAGGGTCCCCAATAGGTGGCACAGACCCAAGCAGCATCTTTCTCCACCAGTGACAGCGGTCTCTGATAACAGGCAGCAATCTCCTCCTGCCTCGCTCAGTGCGAGAGCAAGTCTCCTCCGCTGTTCTACCCGCCCGGGTCTCTCCTCCTTCCCGACTCTTCTTCCCTGCTCCGGGAACTTATTACCCAGTTCCACCCAACTCTCACACTGAAAGCACTGGGGAGGAGAAGTTTAGTCCAGGGTCGGCAATGCAGAGACACGATTTACTGTCACCTGGCCACGGTCAACGGGTTGCTGACCATGCTGACAATGTTGCTGACAATGTTCTAGTGTATTCACTACAGAAGAACAGTGTTGTCACCTAATCAAAGTGAGTGCCTATCTAATTGTTCTACTGGCAGGATCAACAGGTATTTACAAATGTTTAAGGGGATACTTTGAAAAAAATAGAGAGCCTCTCTTACTGGTATAGGCAGCTTACATCATATGTGATTGAATAGTTTGACCTTCATTCTAATTTAAAATACAGGGTTAATACACTGTATTGCCAAAAGTATTGGGGTGCCTGACTGTACACGCATATGAACTTTAAAGGGGTTGTAAACCCTCGTTTTTTTTTTTAAATAACATGTCATACCTCTACTGCGCAGTTCGTTTTGCACAGAGTGGTCCCGGTCCTCCTCTTCTGGGGTCCCCCGGCGGCGCTGGTGACTCCTCCCTGCATCGAGTGCCCATGTTGGAGAAGGCTATCCTAAGGTAGACACCCATGCGGGCGCGCTCCCGAGTCCTGCTTCTGTGTCCACTCAGAATGCAGGACTTGGCCCTGCCCCCCCGGTGCCCACGTCATTGGTTTTAATTGAGAGCAGCGGGAGCCAATGGGTGCGCTGCTATCAATCTATCCAATCAGGACAGGAGACACCATCTAGAACTGGTGTGCTCTTTCCTGGCCGGAGAAAGATCAGGTCAGTTAAGTAAAACGGGGGCGCTGGGGGGGCTGAAAAAGGCCCAAATAAAGCCTAAATAAAGACGTTTTTTCACCTTAATGCAATGAATGCATTAAGGTGAAAAACCATGAGGATTTACAACCCCTTTAATGGCATTCCAGTCTAAGGCCCCTTTCACACTGGGGCGGTTTGCAAGCGCTATTGCGCTAAGAATAGCGCCTGCAAACCGACCCGAAACAGCTGTTGCTGTTCCTTCAGTGTGAAAGCCCGAGGGCTTTCACACTGAAGCGGTGCGCTTGCAGGACGCTCAAAAATGTCCTGCAAGCCGCATCTTTGGCTCGCTATAGGAGCGGTATATTTACCGCTCCTATAGCGCCCGGTCCCATTGAAAGCAATGGGGGAGCGCGCCGAACCCGCCCGCAAAACGCCGCAATAGCGGCGGTTTGCGGGCGGTATTGACCCTTTTTCGGCCGCTCGCGGGGGGTAAAAAACACCCCGCGAGCGGCCGCAATGCGCCGCTAAAACGCCGGTAAAGCGGCGCTAAATATAGCGCCGCTTTACCGCCAGCGCCCCCACCGCTCCAGTGTGAAAGTAGCCTTAGTCCATAGGGTTCATTATTGAGTTGGCCCACCCTTTCCCATAGACACTCCTAAACCTTGTGGACAGCCTTCCCAGAAGAGTTGAAGTTGTTATAGCTCCAAAGGCTAAGACAAAAAGCTCCATATATATTCCGACACATCAGGACTATCCAGCGCCAGGCCTCCCTGGATCCAGCCTGTAGCCCTGACTGCGGGAATGTAACAATCACTTGATACGAACACTTGTATACAAACACTGCCATGTGAGTGCATAGTGTTACAATGTTTCTTTGTTATCTCTATTGAATAAATGGTGTTGCACTAGGAGCCGGTGCGCTCTGTCTCTCTATTTATGTTTCTATAGCTGCAAACGGTGGGCCAACTCAATATTGAACCCTACGGACTAAGACTGGGATACCATTAAAGTTCAGGTGTGTGTAAAGGCAGGCGTCCCAATACTTTTGTAATAATGTATATGGCAATTACAACAGCCCAGATTTAGACTACGCAGTACTTGGAAACTACTGCTTAACGATGGCAGATTACAATTTTGGATTCACCTACAAGTTTTCCATAGAAAATGCATATATCATTTTTCCTACCCCTTGTCCTAAAGTACTCCAGCTTATACTTTAACAGTGTTACAGCCTTCAGGGAAATCGTTGTTCTGGTCATGCCTATGCAGTCCATTTGTATCCCTTGAACTTTCTATAGAATCAAATGGAAAGATCTGGGGGAAGAGTTGTGACTCTGGTATTTCTTAGACATGGGAACTGTCAAAAAATTTGTTTCGTTTCGTCCCGTTTCGTATATAAAAAAACGAAATTCGTACGAATTCTGTTCGAATTCATACGAAATACGAATTTCGTACGAATCGTAATTTTTTTTCCGAATCGTTAGTAAAGTTACGAATCGTTACGAATCGTTAACGCGGCTAATGAATTGTCGGTTCTTGTAACACAGAGAACAATTCAAATCCAACTACGAATATCGAATTTCAATTTCAAGTTACGAATCGTTACGAATCGTTACGAATCGTTAGTAAATCCAACTACAAATATTGAATTTCAACTAATATGAAAGAAATTATAATAGAGGATATAACGAATGCTTCGAATGAATTTGAGATTCAGTATATCTAATATAGAGAACTGTTCCTGCACAATGTAATTTTTGCAGGAAAAAAAAAGCTGTTTAAAATCACTCGCGGCTAATGAATTGTCGGCTCCGTAACACAGAGAACAGTCATTCATTGATAAAAAAAAAAAAAACCGTGGGGGTCCCCCCAAATTCAATAACCAGGCCCTTCAAGTCTGGTATGGATATTAAGGGGAACCCCAGCCAAAAAAAAAAACGGCGTGGGGTCCCCCCCCCCATATATCCATACCAGACCCTTGAGGTCTGGGATGGATTTTAAGGGGAACCCCGGCCACAAAAAAAATGGCGTGGGGTCCCCCTCAAAATCCATACCAGACCCTTTATCCGAGCACGCAACCTGGCAGGCCGCAGGAAAAGCGGGGGGACGAGATTGGCCTCCCCTCCCGCCTGAACCGTACCAGGTCACAGGCCCTCAACATTGGTAGGATGCTTTGGGGGTCTTTGGAGCTGAAATTCGTAAACGGAATTTTTCCTGCAAAAATTACACTTTGTCATTCGAATTCATTCGAATCCATTCGAATCATTCGTTATATCCGCTATAATAATTTCTTTCATATTAGTTGAAATTCGATATTTGGTAGTCGGATTCGAATAAATTTGGCGACGAAATTCGTAAACGTAATTTCGTATTCCGTACGGAATTCGTATTCGAAAAAATTCGTACGAATTCGTACGAAACTAATCGCACATGTCTAGTATTTCTCAGGTTTTTGACAGGGTAGTATTCTCATCTAGTTCCAGTCTTTCTGAGTGAGTGCTTATCCCTTTTACTGGCTCAAGGTTTTTGCTTAAAGCGGGGTTCCACTGCCTCTGACGATTTTTTTTTTTGGGGGACAATTAAAATTTCTTTATGGTTTAAAACGGTTACTCACATATTGCGTTTTTGCTGCTTTGCCCATTGATTTTTCTCAATACAAGACACACTTCTAAAAACGAGATCGAACGGTTTCATCTTGCCTGTGGGCATGTGAAGCCCACAGGCATTCTCTTCCGGGATTCTGTGACGTCGATCTCCCATCATGCAACGGCGTTGTGGCTCAGATCTCAGATCAGATCTTGCGCATGCCCAGTAGGTGAATATCGGAGTGCCGTCCAGCTTTGGTTGCCATCACAATGGGCGGTGTCGTCGGAAGTCCCGCCCCGTTGTGATAGCAGCAGACATAACAATGAAGATAGAACGTGACTGACGTAATCATGTCAGTTCTTTTCAAATCCCGCAAGACATCGTGGCAGGCCTCGTCTCCTGGGAACAATGACACGAGATCCCAGTGCGGCTGAAAGGAAATTACGACATAGCCGTCAATACACGCCCATATCTGCAGACAGGAAGCAGAGAGGAAACACAGGTACTGTACACAAAAAAAAAAAGTTCAGTTTTTATTTAATTACATTACTGCAATCTGATTGACCTAATGGTGTAACATAGGGTGGAGTCATGTACACTCCTGCTGGTAAACGGACGTTTAGGAGCAGTTGGGCATTTTTTTCAACTGCTCCTGAACTCTCCTCTGTTATCCTATCAGTACATGTACACAGGGTCGTTTATAGTCATTTATAGGCAGTTGCGTTTAGAGACATTTTTTTGGAACCCAAAAAAATCCATTCAGAAGCGTTTAGGCGCGTTTTCCTCTAGTAGCGTTTTTAAAGGGAAACATTTTATTTATTACTTTTGAGCCTTGAAAATGCTACAAAAACGCACCAAAAACTCAATTATCACTGTATGTAATCTTTATATACCATGTGATATTCCCCTCATCAGCCAATTATGCTGTACAATACACGACGTGCATTACTTGACGCTGAAGTTGAATAGTAATTTCACTCATCCATTAACCATTGAGAATTTAACCTGATGACCCCCACATTGAGCTTGAGACAATAATGTCTGGCTGTTTGCATTTCTAGACGGGTCTAACTAGAACTAGACGGGGTCTAACCTTTTCCAAGAGAATGTCAAAGGTGTGTAAAACATGCGTGTAAAATTAAAAAAATTATCTGGGTAATTACGCAGCTGAACATACATATTAGAAAAGTATCCTGTGGACATGCGTTGAGCCATCAATGGATGTGTCCAGTAGCGAGGAACTCTGGTCCTCTCACGCAATTTTCTACATCTTTGGAGCCTCAGCAAAAGCAACATCAGGAGCATTTCCTCATCATGGGATCCATAATAACAAACCAACCAAAAAATAACAGCGAGCTACAAGAACACTGCTTTCTCAGCTGCTACTCACACTGTTCTCTCACAGAATGGCTGAAATAGTTATTAGGGGGAACTAATGCACAAACCAAAGGGGAAAAAATATGTATACGTAACTAAACCCTAACAAAGTAGCGGCCAACATCAAGGTGTTCTCACGCTAGACAGTAAAAATAGAAATAAAAGGGTAATGTGGCGCTTACTAAATAGTTAATAAATACTTGTTTTTTGTGCTTTCTAATCATAACTCCTGAGGTTATCTTTAGTAAACGCTCCTGAACGCAAACGCAGCTAAACGCGGCTTGTAAATACTGCTAAACACACGTTTTTAAAACTTGGATTTCTAGCTGTGATGTTCCAGCGTTCAGGAGAGGTTGAGAAACGTCCCGTGTACATGAAGCCTAAATTGTTTAGAGTTTTGCGTTCCTCCGATTTTTCCAAAAAGGCACAATTTAAAACCTACAAATCTAATTTTTTTTATTAACTCAGTATGGTTTTGTCATTTAGATTTATTAGACATGTGCACAATAGAAACATTTGTTAAGTTTCGTTTCGTTTCTGTTCGTTTCCGTTGATTCGTAACAATTCGTAATTTCGTAAGTCGTCGGTGTTCGTATTGGTAACGATTCGTATTTTCGTAAGAGTTATTTTTTCGTTGATTCGTTTTTCGTTTATTCGAAATTCGGACGCATTGTATTTTCGTAGATTTAGTTACTTTCGTACTTTCGTAAGATTGATTTATTCGTACTTTCGTAACATTGTTTTCGTAGATTCGTAATCGGAGCATAATTCAAAATTTTATGTAATGTGTATGCTATTAATTACATTGTAAGAGACATGGAAAATTACGAATAGAAAAAAAAAGTTACAAATTTTTTTCGTTCAATCCATTCGAAGCACGTTAAGCAGCGCCATTGTAAGGACACGGAAAATTACCAATTCAAAAAAAAAAAAAAAAGTTACGAATGTACAAATTTTTTCGTTGATTTTGATGTTCGTTGTTCCTGTTTTTTTCGGATTTTCTTCTTTCGTAGTTTCGTTGTTTCTAATTTGGTTATTTCGGATTTTCGTTGTTTTTCATATTCGTTCGATTCGATAATTCGTTATTTGTTAAAATTCTTTGCGAATTATTCATTCATTCGTACGATAACGAATGAACGAATATAACAAATTTTAACGAAAAACGAAAAAAAAACAAATTGCACATGTCTAAGATTTATTAAAAGGCTTATAAGTTATGTTGTGTCTGTATGTGCTTCTAATGATTTTAGTGTATTTATATTGAAAACATCGTTTTGATAAATGTTTGAAGAACTATCTTGGGGCATGCAAAATCAATAGCACTGTATTCAACTCTACGGATCTTGTGCTTTTAGAAAAGATATAGTAAGGACAGTCTTTTAATAGTTCTCAAAGCTGCAAATGTAAAACTGTAAATAGAAAAACTATTTGAAAAATAGCAAAAATGACGTGAAGAATGGGAGGCACAGCCTGGCAACGAAAGGGAAATAGTTGTAAAAACTTTGATGTATTTTTACACAGTAAATCACACCTGACTTTCATCTTCACACCTTGAGAACGTTTTGAAACACTACTTCCCTCTAGTTTTGTAAGGTAAATTAAATCAGCCATGCTTACCATAAGTGTGGGTCTCTTCAGATTAATATTTTTATATACAGTACTTAACCACTTAAGCCCTGGACCAATTTGCAGCTAAAGGACCATGCCCCTTTTTGCGATTCGGCACTGCGTCGATTTAACTGACAATTTCGCGGTCGTGCGATGTGGTTCCCCAAAAAAATTGGCGTCCTCTTTTTTTCCACAAATAGAGCTTTCTTTTGGTGGTATTTTATCACCTCTGCGGTTTTTATTTTTTGTGCTGTAAACAAAAATAGAGTGACAATTTTGAAAAAAAATGCAATATTTTTTACTTTTTGCTATAATAAATATCCCCCCAAAAAAAAAAAAAAAAAAAAAATATATATATATATATATATATATATAAAAAAAAAAAAAATATATATATATTACTAGTAATGGCAGCGATCAGCGATTTTTATTGTGACTGCGACATTATGGCGGACACATCGGACATTTTTTACACATTTTTGGGACCATTGTCATTTATACAGCAATCAGTGCTATTTAAATGCACTGATTCCTGTGTAAATGACACTGGTAGTGAAGGAGTTTCCGACAAACAAAATTTGACACAAAATCCGTTCTCGTAAATTTAGATCGTGTGTACACAATTTTGACGCACAAAGTGCCACGCATGCTCGGAATCAAGCAGAAGAGCAGCACTGGCTATTGAACTTAATTTTTCTCTGCTAGTCGTACGTGTTGTACGTCACCGCGTTCTTGACGTTCGGAATTTCCGACAACATTTGTTTGACCGTGTGTATGCAAGACAAGTTTGAGCCAACATCCGTCGGAAAAAAAAACATGGATTTTGTTGTCGGAATGTGCGATCCTGTGTACGCTGCATTACTGTGCCAGTAGTAACATTGCCAAATTTCTCCCTAAATCCCCTGAGACTAGTAGGTCTCGCACTGCAGACGTACATCTACAGGTCTGTAGGCACACGCACATACCACGAAGTGCACCGCTATGTTTCAGGCTGGATTGCATTCAATCCATTTTTTTCTAGACTTTTATTTTTCCATTGTTTATACACAGCAGATCTTCACTTTCAGTTCAAGTCCACTTTAATGTGTTATATTTTGTTATTTAGAGCACACTAGAGTACTGAGCTATGCATTGCTTATTCTACTTTAATATTACAAATCTAAAAATAAACAGACTCTGCTGTTTTGATGTGAAATGGCCCGCTTGGGCCATGCAAGATCTTAATAATTAATAAGAAACAATAGTTCATACAACATTTAGTCCATAAACAGTCTTACTAGCAGGTCACATACACATCCAGGGCTGGACTGGGACAAAAATGTGGACCTGGACTTCATCCAGACTGGCCCACTTTAATTCAATAAAATGCTGCCCGCTCCCACCCCCCCCCCTTAAGAAAAAAAATAAGTAACGCCCACCAAAAAGCCCCTACATCCATTATATGTATAGGGAGAGGGTGAGAGAGAGAGGGGGGGTTGAGGGAAAGGGGCTGAGTGTAAGACCCCTTTCACACTAAGGCGCTTTTGGGCCTTAAAATAGCGCCTGTAAAGTGCATGAAAAACGCCTCCCCTGCAGTTCCAGTGTGAAAGCCTGAGTGCTTTCACACCGGGGCGCTGCGCTGGCAGGACATTAAGGCTACTTTCACACTGAGGCGGGTGGGCGATGGCGGTAAAGCGGCGCTATTTTTAGCACCGTTTTACCGTAGTTTTAGCGGTGCTATTCGGCTGCTAGCGGGGCGGTTTTATCCAAACGCAAAAAGCGGCTGCAGCGGTGCTTTGCTGGCGGGTTTGTGGTGCTGCACCATTGTTTTCAATGGGAAGGGGCGCTTTAGGAGCGGTGAGTACACTCAGTGTGCGGGCATGTATGTGTAGGATGCCAGGTACTGGATGGCCAGCAGTGGCAGTGCCCAGTCTCCCTCTTGATCCGAAGTTGCTCTTGCTGCCCTGCTCCTTCCAGCGGTTCCTGGGTAGCCTCCGTCTCCCGCATGTTCTCTTCCTCCGGGCTCCCAGTCAGTCTGTCTTCCGGCCCGGGCCGCACAGTTCTTGGAGCAGAGAGGAGGTGGAGAAATTGAGGTTCTGGAAATGCCGGGGTGGCTGCGCCCACTCCTGTTCGCCTCTTCGGTGGTCAGGGAGGGGGTGGAGCTCTTCTCCCTCCTGGGCTCTCGCATCCAACTGCCCTCCTCGCTGGTCACCTTCCCCAAATCTGCGCCGCTGTTTGCTGCCACGCTCCAGAACAAACGTAGTCAAAACATAGCCGAAGTTCAGTAACCGGAAAAGGATAGTCAGCCAAGCCAGAATTTAGGGATCAAAGTAGTGGAACAGCAAGCAGGATCTGAAGCCAGAAGGGATGTTAGTAAAGCCAGTCTTTAAGCAGGAATGCAGGCAATAGTTTCTTGTGATGTGACCAAGGCGAAGACAGAGCTCCTCTGGACTGGACGACTTAAGTAGGCAGGGCTGACGAGCAGGATCATCAACAGCTGAGTAACTGTGGAGAGAGATGGGAGCTGGCAAATAGCCGACATCTGAGAGGCCAGCTCAGAGAAGAAAGTGCTGAGCCCAGCCCTGACACCTCTTTAGTGCTCCTGGGCCCTCCCTCCTGTTGAGTGCAAGCAGCTTGCTATGGCTGCACCCGAACCGCTGCTCTGTGTATCCATTCAGACACGGAGCTGCGGCCCGGCCACCTTTTTCCTTTCATTGGCTCACTGACTTTAAATGACAGCAGCGGGAGCCAATGGCTCCAATGAGGAGGGAGAGTCTCGGCTGTCAACATCGCTGGATCTAGATGGACCTCAGGTATGTATTAAGGGGTCTGCTACACACAGCAGTTTTTTTTAATCTTAATGTATAGAATGCATTAAGATTAAAAAACCTTCTGCCATTACCACCACTTTAAAGAAATCTAGTACCTGGGTTAGATGTGGGCAGAGTTTTTGTTGTATCTATGATATTAGAGCTAGGTTTACACAGAAGTGTATCTAGACCCAAGAACAATAATATAATGTATTGCAACTAATATATTGCGACCAATTCTTACGTAAGATGTCTGAATTGGTTTCGAAAGGTGTCTGAATTCGTTTTTTTCAGGCTTTTTTCTTTTTACTATTATTTTCAATTTCTTGTCCTGGGGTGAAATGTCCATTCATTGTAAGTTTGTCAGTCTAGGTTTCTCTTCTAATTTGGACTACAAAAACACCCCCTCCCGCTCTATATGTATTGCTAAAATGTACTGTAAATTATTTATTTTTTTCATGTAGTCCTAATACATACGTGAAAGGTTAGAGCTATCCTTGGGTTAGATTTACTTATGTACAATATGTTGAAGCTAGGAGGTTGGTGAAGGTTAACGTTAGGCTTATGCTGCGTACACACGAGCGGAATGTCCGACAGAAAAAGTTAGACGGAAGCTTTTCATCGTATATTCCGATCGTGTGTGGGCCTCATCTGACTTTTTTTTTTGAAAATTCTGACAGACCTAGAAATAGAACATATTCTAAATATTCCCGACGGAACCAATTCCTATCGGGAAAACCGCTCGTCTGTATGCTGTTCCGACGGACCAAAAACGGCGCATGCTCTGAAGCAAGTACGAGACGGAAGCTATTGGCCTTCCTTTTTCTAGTCCCGTTGTATGTGTTGTACATCACCACGTTCTTGACGGTCGGACTTTGGTGTGATCGTGTGTACAGTTTCCACGGAATTCCATCGGAACTCTATCTGAAAAACCTTCAGAGTTTATTCCGACAAGAAAACCGGTCGTGTTTACAGGGCATTAGGGGTTAGGATGAAGGACTGCACTTATGCTGAGGCTTAGGTTCAGGTAAGGATTATATACACTGGTTACTTTTGTTAAAGAAAATGGGAGCTAGGTTGTAGGTATGCCATAGTTACATAGGCCGAAAAAAGAGCAAAGTCCATCCAGCTCAACCATAAAAAAAAGAAATAACAAATAAAAATAAAAAATATCGTACAATCCAATATACCCCATTCTATACCCACAGTTGATCCAGAGGAAGGCAAAAAAAAACCCTAGAAGAGCACGCTCCAATCTGCTACAGCAGGGAAAAAAAAAATCCCTTTCTGATCCCCCAAGAGGCAATCAGATTTTCCCTGGATCCACTTTACCTATAAATGTCAGTACCCAGTTATATTATGTACATTTAGGAAAGTATCCAGGCCTTTCTTAAAGCAATCTACTGAGCTGGCCAGAGTGGTTGTGCAGAGTGCTTTGCTGATCTTTTTGCAAACAAAATAATATACCAAAAAATAAATAAATCCATGTTCAGGCAGTGTAACAACATACCTAGGTCATAATTACTCTGTTACGAAATTTCACTACTCATAACACCACTGGGCTTGGTATGAAATACCCTTAACACCGCAGGGCTTGCCAAGAAAGATAGTTCAAAGAGAGGTTGAGGAGGTAGAATATGGAACAATTAATAGCAGCCAATCATAAGTCAGCTCTGCACTGTTCCAATTACAGTAAATTAAATCAAATTAGTTTCCATTATTAGTTAAGTTGCTGCACTCTACAGCTCATCAGTGATCTTTGCACTTTCTTACCAAAGCACATATCTCTTATACTGTCTTCTCTGTGCTCGGGGAACTAGTAGGAACTGCAAGGCAAATATAGACACATTGCCAGCCACTTCTTCCACTCTAATAAGTGTAGTGATATAATATATCGTGGGTAGATGATATGTAGTTATTAATAAGTATTGTCCCGCAGCAAACCCAATTCTTCCAGAGAGAGACTTTATTGGCTTCCAAAACAGAACAGTCTTGCAAAAAGATGATAAAAATCCAACAGAGTACATATGACAAGGAATATTTTCCCTAGACCTGTGCCTTCATAATCACAAACCCTCCTGAGACAGAATAGACTGAATGCCATGTTATATCCGCCACACACTGAATGGCTGAGCAATTAGATTGGCCGTTTCCATTAAATGCTTTGATCTGCTCCTGTCTTTCAGAGTGACAGAAGATCACCCCAAGCTGTGAACAGCTGTAGTCATAAACTGCCCCAATCTGCATTCTTGCATATCAACATCAACATAGCCCAGAATCATTATCCGTTCCCCTTTGATATGTGGAGTAATTCTTGTTTGGCCACTTCCCCTTTGATCAACAATTCCCCTTTGATATGTGTAATTAGGTTAACAAATAACATTGTCAACTGAAATCTGGCCTGGTCAATCCTTTACTGTATATATATAATACCTATATATAATACCACATAAATCGGCCAACACATTACAACAATAAGACCCAGTTGTCCCCTTAGGAATCTGATTTTATCTGTATTTTTTATCCAAAATGTGTTCTTGTAAACTCAGGTGGTGTCTGCCTGCCTCATTTTCTTTTATTCTCTATACAAAGGCTCGAAGCAGAACTTATAGCCAGCAACACATTAGCCTTTGAAATTCATCAGCACATCCTTAGTACTTGGACTTGCTCCAAATGTTCCAGCAGGAGCTCTATCAATCCTTCAAAAATGAAGTTCATTGTTTTGTTTGCCTCACCTCAACAGTGAGATTTTAAAAGCCCTGGCAAAATGCGTTTGTGACATTTGAGTATTATTGATAAAATACAGACAAAAAACTTCTTGGTGGTCTCAAAAATGCACAGAAAACTGGGAACAAAAATGGCGTATTTTATGTATTTATCTTTTATGCCAAAAACATCTCATATTCTAAGATATGGAGAGTGGCCTTGTCTTCTAGTGACAACTGTTTTCTTCGATTATATTGGTACTATATGATTTTTTTTCCACTCTATCTGACGGAACATTGTATACACCAGTGCATCTCTTCTACCTACTGTAATACAGATGACTGCATGGAACTAGCATTGTTTACATTCATTATTATATAGTGCTGGCACATTATGCTGAGCTTTACAGAGTATGTAGAACTTTAGGAGAACTTGCTATGTATTGTCACTGCCACATACAGTATCTCGCAAAAGTGAGTACATCCCTCACATTTTTGTAAATATTTTATTATATCTTTTCATGAGACAACACTGAAGAAATGACACTTTGCTACAATGTAAAGTAGTGAGTGTACAGCTTGTATGACAGTGTAAATTTGCTGTCCCCTCAAAATAATTCAACACACAGCCATTAATGTCTAAACCGCTTGCAACAAAAAAAGAGGACACATCTAAGTGAAAATGTCCAAATTGGGCCCTCCCTGGTAGCATGTGTTACATTTGGTGTTATCACTCTCACTCTCTCATACTGGTCTGGAAGTTCAACATGGCACCTCGTGGGAAAGAACTCTCTGAGGATCTGAAAAAAAGAATCGTTGATCTATATCAGGGATATGCAATTAGCGGACCTCCAGCTGTTGCAAAACTACAAGGCCCATCATGCCTATGCCTCTGGGTGTCATGCTTGTGGCTGTCAGTCTTGCTATGCCTCATGGGACTTGTAGTTTGGCAACAGCTGGAGGTCAGCTAATTGCATATCCCTGCTCTACATTAAGATGGCTTGGGCTATAAGAAGTTTGCCAAGATCCTGAAACTGAGCTGCAGCACGGTGGGAAAGACCATAAATCGGTTTAACGGGACAGCTTCCACTCAGAACAGGCCTTGTGATAGTCTATCAAAGAAGTTGAATGTGCGTACTCAGAGGTTGTCTTTGGGAAATAGACATAAGAGTGCTGCAGAGGTTGAAGGGGTGAAGCCTGTCAGTGCTCAGACCATATGCCGCACACTGCATCAAATTGGTCTGCATGGCTGTCGTCCCAGTTCAAAAGATGATGCACAGGAAAGCCTGCAGACAGTTTTCTGAAGACAAGCAGACTAAGCACATGGATTACTGGAACCAGGTCCTGTGGTTTAATGAGACCAAGATAAACTTATTTGGTTCAGATGGTGTCAAGCATGTGTGGCAGCAACTAGGTGAGAAGTACAATGACAAGTGTGTCTTGCCTCCAGTCAAGCATGGTGGTGGGAGTGTCATGGTCTGGGGCTGCATGAGTGCTGCCGGTGTACTATCATTTACTGTCCCACATCACAAAGTGTCCGCTGTGTACTGCGCATGCGCAGTACACAGGACACACAGATTCCGAAAATTGCCGAAGATGAACGGCGCCTGTGCCGTGAGTCCACTTTCAAGCCCCACCATCCAAGTGGACATAGAGTTAGAATATAAAGGAGCCGAGCACGGGCATGATGGGCCCTCTAAGTTTGTGTAGCCATATGTCCGCTTGGATGGTGGGGCTTACACCTCGACTCATGGCGCAGGCGCGTTCATCTTCGGAGATTTTCCGAAAATCCTTAGGCTCCGTACTGCGCATGCGCAGTACACAACTGACACTTGGTGATAGCCGGACTGTTCGTGTCAGAACACCGGCAATGGGGAGCTACAGTTCATTGAGGGAACCATGAATGCCAATATGTACTGTGACATACAGAAGCAGAGCATGATCCCCGTACTTTACATTGTAGCAAAGTGTCATTTCTTCAGTGATGTCACATTTACAAAAATGTTGAGGGGTGTTTGTGAGCTACCGTACACCCACTAGAGTCTCGCATTCAATCACTGTCCAAATGTTGCCTCCTCAACTTATGCCCCTTCCTAACCAATGGCACCATAAAGCTTCTAATGCACTTCTTGGTTATCTCTCCCCTCGACTACTGCAACTCTCTTCTCATTGGCTTACCTTTACATAGGCTTTCCCTCCTTCAGTCAATCATGAATGCTGTTGCCAGACTCATCCACCTTACTAACCGTTCACTGTCCTCCATACCTCCATTGGCTTCCATCACCCAATAAATTAAATTCAAAATACTAATACCTTACAAAGCCATCCATAACTTGGCCCCCAGCTACATCACTAACCTAGTCTCAAGATACCAACCAAATAGTTTTCTTGGTTCCTCCCAAGACCTTCTGCTGTCTTGCTCCCTTGTCCCCTTCTCCTATGCCCACCTCCCAGGGCTTCTCATGAGCCTCTCCCATTCTATTGAACTCACTACCCCAATCTCTCCAACTGTCTCCTCCAGTGTCTCCCCATTTTAGGCGACCCCTGTAAACCCAGAGAAGCCTATCCAGCCCCTCACCTAACAACTGTACTTTTATTTTCGCCATCAGCTCATCCCACACATGTATTACCTTTTTGTATCACTTGACCCTCCCTCTAAGATTGTAAGGTCTAAGAAGAAGGTCCCTTCAATTCCTCCTGTATTGAATTGTATTGTAAATATATTGCCTACCCTCATGTTGTAAAGCACTGCTCAAACTGGTGTTACTATATAAACCTGGATAAAAATAATAATAATTCTTATTTTTATAATTAAGTCAGTTTGTTCAAAAGCTCAAAAATCTACTGTTATATTTTTGGATTGTGGAATAAAACCCGCATTTTTGGAATAAGCACATTAGTTTTGAATGTTTAAAAGGGCTTTTAAGTGTACAAATCCCATAAAGATTTAGCTGTTGGAGCCCAAAGATTCTATAAGGATTCAGAAACAAAATGGCAGCATGGGCACTGAAAACCACCATTCTCTCTCTAGCGGTAGATCAGGTATTTACACTGATGACCAGAAGCTGAACCCTGACATGCTTCCACCCTCAGTAAGCAAATGTAACACACAAAGGTAGGTACCTCACAATATTTTATAGGAAATACTAGTTGTACCTTAGGATGGGTCAATATTTTAGTTCTCGGGATGAAAACATTGTCAGAACTGCAAAATAAATATAATTTTCCTTTAAAAGTTACTTCCTGCCGGCACCATTTCTGGATCTATATTCTTTCCCCGTGTCTTTGCAAACCTGCCACCAAATATATTTAATAGGTTTGAATACTAATTTAGACTTCTCTCTGAGTTATAATTATAGTACTCCCATCTATTGATATAACTCAATATTAATGTGTATTTACCCAGAAATGCATAGCGTGACCACAGGCGCTCCAGATTCACTTAGTGAAAATTACTTTCCTCCCGTGCTGCTGCAAACCTCAGCGATATACAAATGATTTGCAGAAAAATAAGTGATTTTTATTAGCGCTCAAACCTGCAGATGCCTTTCCTACTCGTGCCTTCTTTGTGATGGGTAAATTGCTGTCATGGGTCCTCATTAGCTTTTTATTTACACAGTGTCACAAGGTAAGTAAATAGACTGGCTGTACCGTAATCATTTTTATTTTTCACTTGGACATTAAACAATTTCATGTGTCTTTTCCTAAATCTTCCCAAGTGAACGATGATGGAAGATCTGAGTGATTCATTATCGCAGGATGGGGACTTTGATTCCCAAGAGACCAAGCTCATAGAGTGCATATGATAAAAGCGAGCCTATACTCTCAGCAGG
Organism: Lithobates sylvaticus; assembly: GCA_028564925.1. NCBI lineage: Eukaryota > Metazoa > Chordata > Amphibia > Anura > Ranidae > Lithobates > Lithobates sylvaticus. The sequence goes on along the minus strand of CM053037.1, from coordinate 33,792,505 downwards.
TAATGGCTCTGCTTACTAATGACTGCACTTCATAGATAGATTGTGGGTGCTGCGCAGAGGAATTGTTAGAATGATTCCATCGTTTGATTTCATGCTCCCTGGATAGGTTATGGAAAGCCTCCGTTATCTCTGCTCTGGAATGGGAGATAACATTAATTGAGTTCCCATTTCCTAGTGATGCAGAGTACAGACGTGTCTGGAGTCATTCTGCTCAACAAGACAACATAATGCAGGACCGCAGGCCCTATCTCCTGTGATCATCTCTGGCTACAAGTCAGGTGGAGATGTTTCTGTGAAGGCGTGAAAATATATCTAACAGATATCACATCTATGCTCACACGGTACACATAAGTCAGCAAAATTTGTCCATGAATGAAAGATTTGTATAGCGCTGCAAATGCAAACTGAATCGCCTCAAGGCGCTTGCTCTGTCCTGTGTTTGACTGCTTATTAGAAGAGGTGGGTCTTGAGTTTTTTTCTGAAGGCCCAATGGTTTTCTTCCATGCGGATGTTGGTGGGTAGAGCGTTCCATAGCCATGGTCCTTGGACTGCGAATCTTCGTTCTTCTTTAGATTTTTAGCGGGCTTTAGGGATGAGAAGGCGGTTTTGGTTTGTTGATCGGAGGCTGCGATTGGGTATGTATTGTTTTATTTTCTCACATAGGTATTGAGAAGCGTTTCCTTGTGTACATTTGTGGGTGAGGCAAAGGGTCTTGAATGTGATCCTATCCTTTACCGTTAGCCAATGGAGGGTCCTTAGGGATGGGGAGATGGATTCCCAGGGTTTCTTTCCCGTGACTAGTCTTGCTGCTGTGTTTTGGACGACTTGTAGGCATACAATCTGGTAATTAGGTAGTCCTATGTAGAGGGAATTTGCGTAGTCGAGTCGCGAATTGATGATTGTTCCAACTACTACCGCTTTCTCCTTTTCTGGAATGAAGGGGATGAGTCTGCATAGCAGGCGGAGAAGATGTTGGCATCCACTGACTACTGATCCTATTTGTGCATCTATAGTCATCTCTGAGTCAAAGATGACTTGGAAGGATGGTCTGTCCAAGGATGGTGGGTGGTGTCCATGGGGTCTTAGTTTTTTTATTTCGGTTTGCATTGAGGAGCAGAAGCTCTGTTTTCGATCCATTGAGTTTGAGGGAGCTAGTGGTCATCCAGTCATCTATCAATGTGAGACATTTTTCTAGTTTCTGGTATTAGTCTTTTTGTCCGGTGATGCGGAAGTAAAGTTGAGTGTCGTCAGCGTATGAGTGGAAGCATAGATCCGATTTGCTGATGATTTTGAAGAGTGGACGGATGTAAATTTTGAAGAGTACTGGTGACAAGGGTGATCCTTGAGGGACTCTATAAGAAATTGCCCTGGTTTCAGAAGTGAAGACTCCCAGTTTCACTGTCTGCGACCGATTTTCTAAGAAGGAAGCGAACCGTGGAAGATCTAATTCTGTAACTCCTGCCACTTCTTTGAGGCGGATGAAAAGAGTATTGTGGTCCACTGTGTCAAACGCTGCACTAAGGTCCAGCAGTACCAAGAGACACGATTCTCCGTCATCAGCTGCTTCCAGGGCGTCATCCATGCAAAAGATCATAAGAAGAGAATAAGCTAAATCATTGATGGGCGGTCATCTGCCCAAGATCAATGGTGGGGTAGATACTAGACATGTGCACACTGAAAGATTTTGTTTCGGAATTTCGTTTTCGTCCGAAAAAAAATTTATTTAGTTATTCCCGAAATTCGTTTTTTATTTATTTTGTTTCGTTAAAAAATGCATTAGTCCAAAAATCCGAAATAATTAGGATCGAATCTGTCATTGAAGGCTTATTGTGTCTGTCAAATGTTCTAAGAAGATTAGACGGAGCAGCTAAACTGAACGACGCCGCAATCGTACATTTCTGGGCGAATGTTCTGCTTACAAGCTATAGTAGAATTCCAATGTTGTATGACACTAGTAATAATTATATTTATTAATTATTATTACTAGTCAACCAACATTAGAATTCTTCTATGGGCAGAGCATTTGACCATAAATGTCCGCTCACGGCGACTGCTTCGTAGAATCTTCATGTCGAATCTTTTCTCTCTGTCGAATAATCTTGGACTAATAGAGTTAGGTTAGGCACATTCAACCTTTTTTGCTATCGTCTCTCTAATGTCGAATCTTTTCTTTCTATGTCAAATCTTTTCTCTCTATGTAGAATAATCTTGGTCTAATAGAGCTAAGGTTAGGCACATTCGACCATATGTCGAATCTCCTATCTATATTGAACTGTTGCAACGAAAACGAAAATAAAGCATTTGTTTATGTCGGATCTTTCAGTTTTCGGATTCTGCACATTCGTTATCGTTTGTTAACCGCTTCCCGACCGCCTCACGCAGATATACTGCGGCAGAATGGCACGGGCAGGCAAAATCACGTACCTCTACGTGATTAGGTAATTGCCTGCGACCCGGTCGGGAGCTCCGTGACCCCGGCCGCGGGACCAGCGGACCTGATCGCCGCTGGTGTCCCGCGATCGGGTTACGGAGCTGAAGAACGGGGAGAGGTATGTGTAAACAAACCTCTCCCCGCGCTTCCTACTCTGCCTGTCATTGATTGGCTGTTCCCGGTCATCGGGAGAGCCGGCCAATGACGTCAGACGTCAGCCCCGCCCCCTAATGTAAAAAAAACACACACACGTCACAGCCCATAACCCCTCCCCTCCCCCTAGTGGTTATCCCCTTCACTACAACTGTCATTTATACAGGAATCAATGCATTTAAATAGCATTGATTGCTGTATAAATGACAATGGTCCCAAAAATGTGTCAAAAATGTCCGATGTGTCCGCCATAATGTCGCAGTCACAAAAAAAATCGCTGATCGCCGCATTACTAGTAAAAAAAAATATTAATAAAAATGCTATAAAACGATCCCCTATTTTGTAAACGCTATAACTTTTGCGCAAACCAATCAATAATCGCTAATTGCGATTTTTTTTTTTACCAAAAATATGTAGAAGAATACGTATCGGCCTAAACTGAGGAAAAAAAATGTTTTTTTATATATTTTTTGGGGATATTTATTATAGCAAAAAGCAAAAAATATTGCATTTTTTTCAAAATTGTCGCTCTATTTTTGTTTATAGCGCAAAAAAAAAAAAACGCAGGGGCGATCAAATACCACCAAAAGAAAGCTCTATTTGTGGGAAAAAAATTACGCCAATTTTGTTTTGGAGCCACGTCGCACGACAGCGCAATTGTCAGTTAAAGCAACGCAGTGCCGAATTGCAAAAAGGGGCCTGGTCCTTTGGCTGCCAATTGGTCCGTGGCTGAAGTGGTTAAAACGATAACGAAAATACCCGAAATTCGGACAAAAATGCATTCGGACGAAAACGAATGCACATGTCTAGTAGATACTTTCCCATCTTTTGTAATGTCAGGGACTGCTATAGCTAGTGTTTCTTGTGTCTTGAGTAATGAACCAAAGTGGACACGTGTAGTTATCAGACAAATTGGTTGAAGATCAGTACTCACTATTAGTTACCACAACAATGGGTGTTCAATATACCCATGTGGTGTCCCACGATTTGCAGACTCACCAATAATAGGTGCGTTCTCTGTGCCTAAATACTATAGAGAAGATTTACAGGGGAAGGAATCTCACTGAGAAGAGACACAGGCGGACCATGCTGCTTAATAAGGGATACATTTTATTAGAAAAATATACCATATATAATCGAGTATAAGCCAACCCGAATATAAGCCGAGGCATCTAATTTTATCAGAAAAAAAACTGGGAAAATGTATTGACTTGAGTATAAGCCTAGGGTGAGAAATGTGCAGCTATTGTAAGTGGAAATGAGGGTCAACAATGCCCATTTGCAGCCTCACTGTGTCCATTTGCATGCCTCACTGGGCCCATTTGCAGCCATAAGTCCCCCAAACTTCAAACTTGGTAGTTAAGGGTTCCTAGATGACCCCTATCTGCAGCCAATTTGGGGTCTCTGGACCCAAAGGTGTGCAAACCCAGTGGAACTAGCGCTACAACATATCCAATGGGCTTCCTAGCACCAAATGGCCCAGAGATACGGGGGCCCAAAGTCGGTTTGGAAAATGTCAAGCACTTTTCTGCAGCAGAGAATGGCCTTTTCCGAACAGACTTTGGGGCCCCGTATCTCGGGGCCACTTGGTGCTAGAAACCCCATATTTGGATATGTTATAGTGCCCAAAGTTGGGCGGCAAATGTTATTCTCTGCTGCAGAAAAGTGCTTGACTACAGTATAAGCCGAGGGGGGCATTTTCAGCACACAAAAAATGTGCTGAAAAACTCGGCTTATACTCGAGTATATACGGTATTTAATACAAAAAGGGCCAAGACCAGTTACCCACCACCAACACCAAGATCATGTTAAAAATAGAGAACGTTGTCTAAGAGCAGCTGCATCACGCTTCAACCATACATGCACACACCTATGACAAGGCTATTGTTAATTGGAGTGGGTAATATTTATGGATCAGACTGTTGATCTTAGTGACATGCACCATGCGTAACAAAGTCCTTCCTCTCACTAGGTTTAATTAGAAACCCTTTTAACAAAAAGAACCCCCTGTTACAGGGTGGTTGATTGAGTCAAGTTGCTAGTCCCACAGAGACAGCTTTAATTAGGATTGTAGCAAAACATAGCTGTCAGTGTGGCGAGATGATTATAATCCACAGTTAGTATCCAGTCCAAAGGCACAGAAATACAGTTCCCTAGAGTGGAATTGCATGTATTCACAGGGTTTAACTGTTGGAAAAACAATAGCTCAATGACGCTGTTGTGAAGCTGGCTAATACTGGCTGAGAGGTAATAAACAGCAGGAGGCAAAGTAAAAGGAGGCAGTTAGAGGCCCTTTGGTCCGCTCACACGACCATTCATGGAGCGATATAATCACGGTCCGGTACTATCTTTCTCCGGTCCGGGGGCTGTATGTGCCGTCCTGTATCCTCCGTTTGTTGGGCGGGATCCGTGGGGCTCCAGTGAGCAGTTTGCTGTCAGCACTGTGTAAGTCTCAGGTCCTCTAGGCCACCGTCTGCTTGTCTCAGCTGAGATAGTCGTCACTGGCTCCAGACGATCAACTGCATGATGAGATACGTCATCCACGACGCATAGAGTGTCTCTGTCGTTATGCCAAATCCAACATGTTTCACCAGGAACTCTGTTTTTTTTTTTCAAACGTGTAGTTATCACCTTCCTCCCCTTTACCCTTTGAGATCAGCCCCATTGTACAGGTCTCTCAACAAGTTGAAAAAACATCTGCACATCCCTAAATATCTCATCTGGGCCTTTAAACTAATGATATTGGGCAATTTTTTGGGAGAAAAACCAGCAGCTCAGAAGAACGAATTCAATGTTTCTCACAGTAACCTAGAAAAAAATATCAAACTAATGATGTGATGTAAAGCAATATGTTGTAGGTCTACAGACTAACACTATGTAATTTGCTTAATGGACTAAAGTGCCTGACAGTACTACAGATCTAGACGTAACTATTAAAGTAGATGCTATATGTGTTTGGGGATATATTTATTTAATCATTCATGGCAATTATTTGACATGTCTGGTAACCCTGCCCAAATTTTTCGGATCAACTGCTTAGCAAGCTGCTGATCCAAAACGAGCAGTAGGACCAGATTATGGCTCCGTGGTTAAGGCCAGTTTCACACAGGCTTCAGCTTGTATAAGAGCAGTGTGAACAGCTAACTTTTACAACACGTTTACAGAGTTTTGAAGCTTTTAAGTGCCATTCAACTTCAGTTTGTAAATGTTGAACACAGATCTTAAAGCGAAGTTACTCCCAAAAATGGAAATTTCGCTTTAAGTACTGGGGACCCCCTGACATGCCACATTTGGCATGTCATTTTTTGGGGGGTACGGGTACCCAGTTTTGACAGGCACCCATCTCCCACTTCCTCCCCTGGCATAGGAAGGAAGTTCACCTCTCCCCCTCCCTCCCTGCAATGGTGGTTGATTAATTACCCAGGTTTCTGTGGATTGACACTTTAAGGGCCCTGAGAGTGGTTGTGTTATGACACTTTGTGATTGGATCTTCAGATGTTCAGACAATGCTCCAAAATCCTGCTGGATGTTTGGCTTTGTAAGCCCTGTACCTCTGACTGTCCCAATAATAACAGATGTATCGCATAGGATGTATTCACGGTGGGTGAAGCAGGGGATATTTGGTCAGATTGCTAGGACTGACCGCAAGCAGTTTATTCAAATAAAGTGGAACCTTGGTTTACGAGTAATGCGGTTAACGAGCATTTTGAAAGACAAGCAACTATTTTTTAAAAATTCTGACAATCTTGCAAAATTAGCAGAATTCAAGCTAATGGGTGGTGCAGAGTGGCGTTTGGCCAGAGGTGTGCGGGGGCACCGGGAACGCTCTGAGAGGTTCGGAGCTGTTCATAAAAACTCAAAATGACTCGGAAACGCTCAGAAATACTCCGTTACGAGTGTTTCCAAGCCTCTCCGAGGCTTTCCGAGTTCAGCCGAGCTGTCCCCAAGTATTTCCGAGGCTCTCCAGCGCCCCCCCCAGCTCTGGCCACATGCTGTATTGCATGTAATAGAAGTCAATTGACTTTGTTTCCATTGACTTCTATGGGGAAACTCGCTTTGATATGCGAGTGCTTTGGATTACAAGCATTCTCCTGGAACGGATTATGCTTGTAATCCAAGGTTCCACTGTAACAAGCTATGGATAATGCAAGCAGATCAAGGCAGTTGTCAGAGGATAGGTGAATATCAGGCCAGATGGGTCAGGTCATAGCTGGGTAACAAGCCAAGGTCAGGACTGGCAGAAGACAATCAGATTAGTACCACAATCTTAGATCAGGAAAGTTAGAGCAGCAGTGTTAGAGGAAGCCAAGCACACTTTGGGTCAAGGTATGGGATCACAGGACAGCACAAGTATCCTGAAAGGCCATCCAGTATTCTCTGGGCACAAGTGATGTTCTTAAAGTGGAAGTAAACCCCCCTATCGTTTTCAGCCAAGGAAGCTGCCATCTTTGCCTCTGTTTAATCTTCAACTGCCACAGTGCTGCACATGTGATCCGTTATGACACCAGCCATTGGATGGTTTGACTGTTTGGTTGAGAGCACAGCCAATGTGCAGTTAGCATTCCCGGCATGCCTTTTATTTTTAAACTGTTAAATCGATGGGTTTACTTCCGCTTTAAGAAGTATCCACACAGGCTTTGGCTCATGCATAAAGCAGTCTTTTGCCTACATTAACTTCTGTGCGCGTACCCAAACACTAGACTGCCACTTGAGGTTTTTCTGCATGACATTATTACAGATGTTGCCACTTAAAACTTTATAAGGAGGGAGATAGGGTAATAGAAGATGTGACCTTGTTTAAATTAACCTCACACTGAATTAATTAACTAGATACAGAATTAAATGTAGCCGGTTATCTGTTCCTAGAATGATTTTTCATGTTCCGACATATTCCAGGGTCTGTCCATTAGGTAATATTTTTTTTACTGTCTGAGCATGTTCTTGTTGGTCCAACATTATAAATAATAGACATTTTCCTCATTAATGTCAAATGTAGTTCTCTAAAAACACAAGCTACAGCCCAAAATGACCCGTAAGATCTGCAGTCTCTCATTGGTTTAGAGCAGTCAGAAAGACACTGATTATTGGCTGAGTTACTGCATTTTGCCATATTAAATAAACCGGAAGGTCATTTACTATAACGCCTTAAGGTGTTTAATTAAGTGAACATGGATAATATTATTATAGTTCTGAGTAAGTGTAATAATGTTGACACTTACAGTGATTATTTCTTTATATTTGGGCCATTAAAGTGAACCCATGAGTGTGTGTAAGCACACAGATAAGGACTGGAAGATTGAGCGCTCGACCCAAGAGACAGACTGCCGCATGTGCCCATATCTATTCCGCTGTCACTATAGTACTGAGTCACCGCCATTAAATCACTGTGATATTCCAATCATTCCTGTGAGTTCCTGGAAGAATACTAATGAATTATACTGGCCTTTTATTAGAAAATATGAATTATCTTCATGTTTTTCTCCTTTTAATTGTGGTTTTTAAATTTACTGGCCACGCGGTCTCCTTGAACTGCCCTCAATTTACGGTTTCTGGTTTCAGACAAAATGTCTTTGGTAAAAGCGTATGTTAAGATGACTAGACCATTACTCCTACATTGCTTAAAGCCACAATAAAAGGTTTATGTGCAAGACATAATAGTGAATGTGTTTGAACATTCTTTTTGTGCCTGTCAGTAGGTCATTATTAGTTCAGGACAAAGCCCGCCTAAGGGAAAAGTATTCAAACGAAGACCACCATATTTTTGAATTAACTGTAGCGCGGACCCATTGAGTTTTTGATTTGACACTTCAGTAAAAAGGCTTGTACAGTAAAACCTTGGTTTGAGAGTAACTTGGTTTGAGAGCGTTTTGCAAGACGAGCAAAAGGTTTTCATAAATTTTAACTTCATATACAAGCGATGTCTTGATATACAAGTAGTGTCACGTCACAACAGTTGATTGATTCCACAACCATTTATTCATAGGTCTTTCAGTTTATAGCCCATATACAAAGATTATAGCAATATGATAGGTTGTGCAACCATAAAATGTCCATCCACAAATGGAATCCTCCACAAGGGGATTAGAAGCAAAATCCATCAGGAGCCACAGAGTATAAAAGAGAAGAGAGGCGCCTCTAAAGCCTCATACACACGATAGGACTTTGTACAAACTTTTTTTGTACAAAGGGCGTCGGCCATGAACTTGTTCTGCATACACACAGCAGGACTTTTTCAGCCAACTTTCACCAAATCACGTGTTTTTTCTGCTCTTTACCGCCACCTTTGGTCAACTTCTGTATTGTTGTCTGATTTTTTTTCATTGGTTCTGAGCATGCGTGTTTGTACTTTGTACAAAAGTCCTATGGTTTTCTGTACACACGATCGGACTTGGCCCCACTGGACTTTTGTTGCCGGAAAGTTTGTCAGTTCGCACAGCCAACAAAAGTCAGATGAAAACTGAAAAAGTTTGTCCGATAGAGCGTACACACGGTCGGATGTTGCCTTAAAGTGGTTGTAAACCCTTACAAACCACTTTGGCCTACAGGTAAGCCTAGATTAAGGCTTACCTGTAGGTCCAATAAATATCTCCTAAACCTACATGGTTTAGGAGATATTTAGAAAAGAAAAGGCACCGCTATCTACGGCGCATACGCCGTAGAAAGCGGCGCACTGCGCATGCTGAGATAACGGCAATATGCTGCTCTCGTGCGCATGCGCAGGAGTGACGTCATCGCCGCTCCAGCGAATGACAGCGCTGGATCGGCGAGACCCAGAAGTCACTCCGGGTTTGATGGCAACGCAGAAGATCGTGGATGAGGACCGCTTCTGGGGCTTAATTCTCAGGTAAGTCATTCATAATGAGCTAGTATGCTATGCATACTAGCTCATTATGCCTTTGCCTTGCAGGTTCCTTTTTTTTTTTTTTTTTTTTAATCGGCTTTACTTCCTATTAAAAACAGCTATGGAATTTGCATGTTTGTTGTCAAAAAGTCTGATTGTGTGTATGGGCCTCAAGTGTGGCAATATGGTTACATTTAATGAAGGTACAACATTTAGCAACTCACATCCTCCCAACTCATCATCCTCCGCACCGCCATCAACGTCTTCCCTTCCATGCTGTGCTCCACGAGCTCTTCAAGCCTCACTTTCAGAGGGCTCTACTGCAGGGTAGTCTTTCCGGTCACGATTGCAGATTGACAGCGGTGAGAGCCGGCGATGTAGAGGATGGACGACGAGGACCGCTTTACCCCGGATGCCTGCATACTTTAGATGTGCCTGTTTTAATCATCAACCATATGAGTTGCTAAATGTTGGACCTTCATTAAATGTAACCATATTGTTACACTTAGAGGCGCCTCTCTTCTCTTTTATACTCTGTGGCTCCTGACGGATTTTGCTTCTAATCCCCTTGTGGAGGCTTCCATTTGTGGATGGACATTTTATGGCTACACAACTTATTACATTGCTATAATCTTTTTATATGGACTATAAACTGAAAGACCTATGAATAAATGGTTGCGGAACGAATCATCTGAGTTTCCATGATTTCTTATGGGGAAATTTGCTTTGATATACAAGTGCTTTGGATTACAAGCATGTTTCCAGAACTAATTATGCTCGCATTCCACTGAGCTGCCCAGTCTGTATAACATGTTTATTATTTTATTTAAAGCGGAACTTCAGTAATTTTTCATCTTTCCATCTATTAAATCTTCTGCCCTTGTTGTTTTTTTAGCTTTGGATGGTAAAAAAAAATACCAGTAAATACCTTATACAGCCCACTTCCTGTTTCTTGTCTGGTCATTCACCTAGGCTTATGACATCATGCATAGCCCTCTCTCTAAGGCCCCTTTCACATGGACGGACCGTTCAGATCCGCCTGTCAGTTTTGACGGCGGATATGAACGGGTGCTCCATGTTAGTCTATGAAGCGTTGGATGTCAGCGGAGACATCTCAGCTGACATCCGACCCGCCAAAAGCAGACGTATGGCCCCACGTCCAGATCCGTCGCTATCGGATCGGGTGAGATCTGATGAAAACGGACACACTGTCCGTTTTCATCCGATCTCTCCATAGAGACCAGCGGCGCTCGCAAGCCCCTCCCCGCTCAGTGAGCGGAGAGAGGCTTGTCATCCGCCGGCTCAGCGGAGATCAACGGAGAGATCTCCCACTGAGCCGGCGGACAGAGTCGGACTCCGTGGAAGCGGAGTCCGCCTCGTGTGAAAGGGGCCTTACTCTTGTGAGAGTTTGCCAGGAAGGGAGGGAGGTTGAGTCATAAGAGTGCCAAGCAGGGCTGCAGAGCTGGAGGTGTGCCTCTGTGTAAATCCAGGAAGTGAACAGGCAGCAGCTTCAGCTGCCCACAGTTAAAATGGCTGCAGCCAGACTCAGTGGAGGGAGTTTTCTGCAGCATATTTGGCAAGTACAGAATCACAGTATATATAAAATAATATGCAAAGTGGTTGGAGGGAAGCTTCAGAATAGCAAAAATGTTTTTATTACAAATTATGTAAGAAGACTGCAGTTCCTCTTTAAGAAAAAAAAAAGGAACATTTTAATATCACTTTAAAGTGGTATTAAACCCAAAAGCAAACATTTATTATATTGAAGCTTACCATTTCTTAGATTTGATGGCTGCATTCATTTTCTTTTTTAGGCATTCTTTTTTTCTATTTTCTTCTGGTGATCCAGCCAGTAAACCTATTGTCTTTCAAAAGAAAAAGTTAGTGTATTTAGTCTGCTAGTACATCTAATGCCGCTCCCCCCAGACTGACAATGCTGCTGTCCAAATGTGTTCCCTGTGCTCCTCCATCCAGAGTGGAGGCACTCTAATACAGGAGGTGTGTTACTAGCCAGATCACCGTGTGAAAACAGAGGGGAAAATGCCTAAGAAAAGAAAATGAATACAACCACCAAATCTAATTGATTGGTAAGCTGCAATATATTACATTTTTGGTTATGAGTTTAATACCACTTTAATGCTCTGAACTAGAAGTCAAGTCCTTGGAGTCTTCCACTAACAAAGGCAATCCTAGCACTCTGGTGTAGCAGAACTGGCTTGCCTATTTCTACAATAAAGAGCAGTTTCTCTTTAACCGGTTGCCAACCAGTGCGCGGCGATATATGTCGGCACAATGGCACAGCTGCGCAAATGGACGTACAGGTTAGTCCCCTTTAAGACGCGACACTGTGGGCGTGCTCCCAGACTTGATGTCTGCAGGTCTCCCGGCGATCGTGTCACGGAGCGGCAGATCGGGGAGATGACTATGTAAGCAAGGCATTTCCCCGTTCTGCCTAGTGACATGACAGAGATCACTGTTCCCCGTCATCGGGAGCAGTGATCGCTGTCATAAGTGTAGTAGCCCCCCCCCACAGTTAGAATTACTCCCTAGGACACACTTAACCCCTTGATCGCCCCCTAGTGTTTAACCCCTTCCCTGCCATTGTCATTTACATAGTAATCGGTGCATTTTTATAGCACTGTTCGCTGTATAAATGATAATGGTCCCAAAATAGTATCAAAAATGTCCGATGTGTCCGCCATAATGTCGCAGTCATGATAAAAATTGCAGATCGCTGCCATTACTAATGAAAAAAAAAAGAATAATAAAAATGCCATAAATCTATCCCTGATTTTGTAGATGCTATAACTTTTGCGCAAACCAATCAATATACCCTTATTGCGTTTTACATATTTTTGGTAAAAAAACCAAAAATAAAAAGAAGAATACGTATCGGCCTAAACTGAGAAATAAATTTTATTTTTTTTGGGGATATTTACCGTATATACTAAAGTATAAGTCAAGTTTTTCAGCACATTATTTTGTGCTGAAAGTGCCCCCCTCGGGTTATACTCGAGTCAAGCACTTTTCTGCACCAGAAAATTACATTTTCCGACCCGAATTCGGGGGCCACTTGGTGCTAGGAACCAACACAGTGGACCTAGCACTACAACATATCCAAAGATGGGGTTCCTAGCATCAAGTGACCCGAGATACGGGGCCCCAAAGTCGGTCAACTGTGTCCATCTGCGGCAATGTCATTTCGGGACCCTTTGGGTCCGGAGACCCCAAGGAGGCATCTAGGAACCCTTAACTACCAAGTTTGAAGTTCAGGGGACCTATGGCTGCAAATGGGCACAGTGAGGCTGCAAATGGGCACAGTGAGGCATGCAAATGGGCATTGTTGACCCTCTTTTCCACTTACAGTAGCTGCGCATTTCTCACCCTAGACTTATAGTCGAGTTAGTAAGTTTTCCCAGTTGTTTGTGGTAAAATTAGGTTGCCTCGGCTTATATTCGGCCAGCTTATACTCGAGGATATGCAGTATTGTAGCAAACAGTGAAAAATATAGCTTTTTTTCAAAATTGACGCTTTTTTTTTGTTTATAGCACAAAAAATTTAAACCGCAGAGGTGATCAAATACCACCAAAAGAAAGCTCTATTTGTTGGAAAAAAAGGACGTCAATTTTGTTTGGGTGCAACGTCGTACGACCACGCAATTCTCAGTTAAAGCGACGCAGTGCCGTATGGCAAAAAAAGTGCTCTGGTCAGGAAGGGGGTAAAATCCTCCGGGGCTGAAGTGGTTAAAATGTGCCAGTGATTTCATTGTTTGAGTATATAATACTCAAACACTCTGCTATTGAGATTGGCCACTGGGGAAATAAATGTGCTCCTCAGTCGCTGTGACCCAGGCCAAATAAGTACATCTATAGAACAGAGCTCCTAACAAATGCGAACCTTAAACACGGCCAGAGTCTTCAGGAAAATAGAATACAGCTACCCAGCTAAAGGATCAAAGCCAAACACTGTTCATATGTCCTTTGTAGAAGAGATCATATGGCTAGGCTGCCCTCCAGTAACATTAGGGTCTTGCCCTGTACCAGTTCTCTCTTGGCAGGTACATATTTGTAATACAAACTACTCCGATAATAGAAGCCAAACATCGGATTTGTTATCTCTGAATATTTGATGCTACAAATGGCTTATTGCATATAATGTACATACTCTACATTAGGTATGTTGGATGTACACTTAAGGTAACACACAGCTAGACATGTGCAATTCGTTTCGTTTTTTTAAATTTTTTGTTTTTTTTCGTTATTTTCGTTCATTCGTTATCGTACGAATGAACGAACGATTCGCTAAAAATTTTAACGAATCATTCGAATCGAACGAATCCGAAAACAACGAAAATCCGAAAAAAACTAATTAGAAACAATGAATGTACGAAAGAAGAAAATCCGAAAAACAAAAACAGGAACAACGAAAATCAAAATGAACAAAAAAATTCGTACATTCGTAACTTTTTTTTTTTTGTTGAATTGGTAATTTTCCATGTCTCTTACAATGGCGTTGCTTAACGTGCTTCGAATGGATTGAACAAAAAAATTCGTACATTCGTAACTTTTTTTTTTTGTTGAATTGGTAATTTTCCTTGTCCCTTACAATGGTGCTGCTTAACATGCCTCGAATGGATTGAACGATAAAATTCGTACATTCGTAACTTTTTTTTTTTCGATTCGTAATTTTCCGTGTCTCTTACAATGGCGCTGCTTAACGTGCTTCGAATGGATTGAACGAAAAAATTCGTACATTCAGAACTTTTTTTTTCGATTCGTAATGTTCCGTGTCTCTTAAAATGTAATAATAGCATACACATTACATAAAATTATGAATTGTGCTCCGATTACGAATCTACGAATGTTACGAATGTACGAATAAATACGAATGCGTCCGAATTTCGAATAAACGAAAATTAAACTAACGGAAAAACGAATCAACGAAAAAATCACTCTTACGAATCGTTACGAATACGAACACCGACGACTTACGAATTTACGAATCGGTACGAATCAACGGAAACGAAAAAAACGAAATGAAAATAAACTAATTTTTTTGTTGTGCACATGTCTACACACAGCAATGCACCATGGTACACTGCAGCAAAAATGTTGTTATATGTCTAATAATTAGAATGCTTTTATGCACGGGAAACCCATTGATTCTAATAAGCTGTCTTAACCACTTCAGCCCCGGAAGGATTTACCCCCCTTCTTGACCAGAGCACTTTTTGCGATTCGGCACTGCGTCCCATTAACTGACAAAATCGCTGTTGTGTCGCGCAAAAAAAAAGGACGTCAATTTTGTTCGGGTGCAACGTCACGTTGCACCCGAACAAAATTGACCTCCTTTTTTCCCCACAAATAGAGCTTTCTTTTGGTGGTATTTGATCACCTCTGATGTTTTTTGTTTTTTATAAACAAAAAAAGAGCGACGATTTTGAAAAAAAAAAAACAATAATATTAAAAAAATATTTACTATAATAAATATCCCCCAAAAATATATATAACATTTTTTTTTTCTCAGTTTAGGCCGATGTGTATTCTTCTACATATTTGTGGTAAAAAGAAAAATCGCAATAAGCGTATATTGATTGGTTTGCGCAAAAGTTATAGCGTCTACAAAATAAAGGATAGATTTATAGCATTTTTATTATAATTTTTTTTTAAATTAGTAATGGCGGCGATCTGCGATTTTTATCGTGACTGCCACATTATGGCGGACACATTGCACACTTTTGACACCATTTTGGGACCATTGTCATTTATACAGCGATCAGTGCTATAAAAACGCACTGATTACTGGTGCTGGACAGGTCTAGGCATGTCTGTCTAAAAAGGAGTAGAGGGAGGGGGGTGGGGCGTGTATCAGAGAAGGACAACGTTTCAGGAAGTGAGAGGCCTCCATGCAGAATTCAGAAATAAGAAAATAAGGTTGTCCCTGAAGAACAAGAAGAAGCTGACTGTCTGGGTTTGATTAGATTTTCTAAGCTTGGCAATCGGCTATACAGAAAATGAATAATGTCAAAGATAAAGATATTTTACATATAATCAACCCCTTCCCGACCGCCGAACGCTGACATACGTCGGCAGAATGGCACGGGTGGGCAAAAGGGCGTACAGGTAAGGTCCCCTTTAAGATGCAGCATTGTGGGCGCGCGTGACTGCCACATGCTCCGTGACCGTGGGTCCCGTGGACTCGATGTTCGCCGGTTGCCCACGATCGTGTCACAGAGCAGAAGAACAGGGAGATGCCTTTTTAAACAAGGCATTTCCCCGTTCTGCCTAGTGACATGACAGTGATCTACTGCTCCCTGTGATCGGGAGCAGAGATCGCTGTCATGTGAGTAGTAGCCCATTCCCCTCACAGTTAGAATCACTCCCTAGGACACACTTAATCCCTTGATCGCCCCCTAGTGTTTAACCCCTTCCCTGCCAGTGTCATTTACACAGTAATCAGTGCCTTTTTATAGCACCGATCGCTGTTTAAATGACAATGGTCCCATAATAGTGTCAAAAGTGTCCGATGTGTCCGCCATAATGTCGCAGTCACGATAAAAAAAAAATCGCAGATCGCCGCCATTACTAATAAAAAAATAATAATAAAAATGTCATAAAACGATTCCCTATTTTGTAGACGCTATAACTTTTGCGCAAACCAATCAATACACGCTTATTGCGATTTTTTGTTACCAAAAATATGTAGAAGAATACATATCGGCCTAAACTGAGGAAATTTTTTTTTTTATATATTTGGGGGATATTTATTATAGCAAAAAGTAAAAAATATTGCTTTTTTTTCCAAAATTTTTGCTTTTTTTTTGTTAGTGCAAAAAATAAAAACCGCAGAGGTGATCAAATACCAAAAAGAAAGCTATATTTGTGGGTAAAAAAGGACGTCAATTTTGTTTGGGGTCTACGTCGCACGACCGCGCAATTGTCAGTTAAACCACGCAGTGCCGAATCGCAAAAGTGCTCTGGTCAGGATTTTTCATTTTTCAAATTTTCATTTTTGACTGGACTTGCACTTTAATGAATTACTGATTCCGTAGTCTCCACCCCGTTCTCCTCTCTATCATTTATCTTCTCATGGAACCAGAGCCTACTACATCTCTTCTCATATTGCTGGATCTCTATGTCACTTCTAATATCCTTACTGTTTACACTGGGGAGCTCACTGTCCCAGGCATATACAGTTTTCTCTTATTGCATTTTTAACAAGAACAAATATAGACGGGGCACTAGAAACCGAGGAAAGGAGAACAAAGGAAAGGAAGGTCACACAAAAAGAAAAAGGATATTAAAAGATAAATATTTATTTGAACTCTGTGAGCCCCCTACAACACGTCGAGATATTTGTTCAGTAGGAACTGCTATTTCCATCTTCTACATCGGATAAGAATCTAGACCCGCTTTTGACAGGTTCTTTTTTTTTCACCACCATGTACCACACCATTACATATATACTGTATGGTTATAATAAATCCCATGCTATGCTATGTAATGTTCTTCACTAAATAAGTGGTGCATCCGATCACTTTTTCCTTTATACAGTAGGACTAACGGCCTAATTTATAAAGGAATGGTATGGCCTTGGTAAAGCACATTTATAAAACATAGCAATGTTTCTCGTGTCGGAGTTCTTTTCTGCAAGGTTATACAGATGGGAATCTTTGGGGCGCCACAGCCTGCAATTTATAAATTACTTATAATACAGGCAGTAGAGTCAATACTGTTGTATCCAGCAGATAGTGATATTTTTTTATTTATTTTATTTACTATAGGTACTTATATAGCGCCATCAATTTACACAGCACTTTAGGTATACCGTATTTATCGGCTATAACACGCACTTTTTTCCCCTTAAAATCAGGGGTGCGCGTTGCACGCCGGTCCCCCGCCGTTGTGAGGCTCGGGGGGGGCGGCTTTCAGCCACCTTTGGCCCTTCTCAGCGGCTTTCTCGGCCACCTACGGCCCTTCTCTGCAACTTTCGCCCGCCTTCGGCCATTCTCGGCCGCTTTCAGACGTTTCGGCCGAGAAAAACCGAAGGAGGCCGAGAACGTCCGAAAGCTGCGAGAATGGCCAATGGCGCCAATTTTCATACTGCAGTGACACTGATATGTCACTGCAGTTTAACTGCAGCCTGGGCAAGGCAGATGGACGCTGCAAATGACACTAAGAAGGCTGCAAATGACACTGACAAGCCTGCAGATGGACGCTGTGCAAGGCTGCATTGATGGGCATTTAAATGTACGTTTTTCTCCTAAACTTGGGGTGCGTGTTAAATGCCGGCGCGTGTTATACGCCGATAAATACGGTACATATTATATAGGACTGTTACTGATTAAAATTTTTGCGTTCGATTAATCTTTTTTTTTTTTATCACTTTCAGACCGGACCAATTTGCAGCCAAAGGACCAGGCCCTTTTTGCGATTCGGCACTGCGTCGCTTTAACTGACAATTGCGCGGTCGTGCGACGTGGCTCCCAAACAAAATTGACGTCCTTTTTTTCCCACAAATAGAGCTTTCTTTTGGTGGTATTTGATCGCCCCTGCGGTTTTTATTTTTTTATTCAATTTTGAAAAAAAATGCATTATTTTTTATTTTTTGCTATAATAAATATCCCCAAAAAATATATAAAAAAGCATTTTTTTTCCTCAGTTTAGGCCGATACGTATTCTTCTACATATTTTTGGTAAAAAAAATCGCAATAAGCGATTATTGATCGGTTTGCGCAGAAGTTATAGCGTTTACAAGATAGGGGATAGTTTTATAGCATTTTTATTAATAATTTTTTTTTATTATTAATGGCGGAGATCTGCGATTTTTTTTGTGACTGCGACATTATGGCGGACACATCGGACATTTTTGACACATTTTTGGGACCATTGTCATTTTTACAGCAATTAATGCATTTAAATGCATTGATTTCTGTATAAATGACACTAGCAGATCTCCTTGCATTGAAACTCTGCATTAGTCAGTGTTAAATGTGGTATACACTATATACAATCACCCGACACTAGTTAGTTTCCACAATCCATGACTTAACTTCACAGTTCACACAAATACGTTTTAAATTTAAACTGTAGCACTGACGCAAGTCATTTTTTTTTCCACAGTAGCGTGACAATCCCTCCACCTCCGGTCTAACACTCTCACCTTATGGCATGGACCCTGTGCAAACAGGTGGTCATGCAAGCAGGTATCAAAAGGGTTAACACGGACCATAAACTTCTCTCACATCTCCTTAGATCTCAGTAAGGACGCCAGGTCATGGGTAGAAAGAAAAGATCTAAGTGCTCAACGCTTATGTATAAGATTACATTTTTGTGTTCAAACACAAACTACTCACATAAAGATGATAAAAACACAGCATGTAAAGCCGACAATCGTGTTATTTCTAGAGGGCAGCAGCGCGTGCCGCAATGCGTAGCTCCTCCCCCATATGCGTTACGTTCAATCAGAACTTCAACATCCCTGGACTCCTCCCCCCTTCACTTCATTAGCAGACGGAGGCACTTGGGGAAGGGGGAGGAGTCCGGGGACTTCGATGTCTGTAACGTCACCGGATCTCCGACGGAACTCCCTGAAGACCCAGAAGCCGGCGGAGAGGTGAGTACCGATCAAAAGAATTTTGATCGATCAAAAAAATTAAATGATTAATAGAGGAATTAATCTTTAATTTCCACAGCCCTAATATTATACATTCACATTAGCCCATGCCCTCAAGGAGCTTACAATCTAAAGTCCCTAACTCACATTCATACATACACATACTAGGGTCAATTTAGACAGGCCAATTAACCTACCAGCATTAGACATGTGCGATTAGTTTTGTACGAATTTACGTAATTTCCTACACTCGGGAAGATCCGAAATACGAATTGCTCTGCTTACAAATTTTGTACAAAATGCGAAATTTTGTTTACGAATTTCGGATCCAAATTCCGTTACAATGGAAACATGACTGGTGTTTTGTTGACCAATCAGAGGTTTTCTTCTGCTGCTGGGTGGGAAAATTACCTTTTTTAATATGGGAGTGGGAGACGAAGAATCGGACAAAATAAGAATGTTCGTTAATTACGATTATTCGCTATGATGAAGTTAAAAACCCAGGAAGTCAGAACAGCACAGGGATGGTGGGAGACCCTCATAATGATAAATTCATCATAACAAACTTTGGTAATTGGTACGAAAAGTTAACGAACCGAACGAAAATTTGTATTTCGTACAAATCCAAATTGAATTTTGGACACGAATTACGAAATACGAATTAATGGCTAATACGAAATGAAACGGAACGAAACAATACTAATTTATTGACGGATGATGTCTAACCAGCATGTCTTTGGAATGTGGGAGGAAACCCACACAGGCGCAGGGAGAACATGCAAACTCCAGGCGGGTAGTGTCGTGGTTGGGATTTGAACCAACAGCCCTAGTGCTGCTAAGCCGAAGTGCTAACCTGCTCTTTGCTCAAAATAGAACCCTTATGCCGCGTACACACATTCCGACTTTGTCCACCGGACCTCCCCACACACGTCCGGACTTCCGAGCGTGTGACTTGCCCACACACGCCCGGACTTCTCCGGCGGACAATCCGCTGGAAAAAGTCCGCAGGAATGAACGGACTTTCCAATGAGCGGCAAGTCCGTTCATTTCAAAAGTCCGGCGGACTAGCCTACTAACGGCGGGATTGTCCGCCGGACTGCCAAGTCCGGAGGACAATTTTAAAACAAAACTTAAAACCTAGTCCGCCGGACTTTTGGCGCCAAAAAGTCTGCCGGCGCCCACACACGAGGGGATTGTCCGGTGGACTCCGATGTGTGTACGCGGCATTAGTGTTGCCTAAAAGCCAAAAACACTTTAGATTTTTTGATACAGTAAACAAGGGTTAGGACAGATGTTCAGATGTTTAACCACTTCAGCCACGGAAGATTTGGCTGCTCAATGACCAGGCCATTTTTTTTTTTTTACGGCACTGCGTCGCTTTAACTGACAATTGCGTGGTCCTGCGACGCTGTACCCAAACAAAAGTGACATCTTTTCCCCCACAAATAGAGCTTTCTTTTGGTGGTATTTGATCACCTCTGCGGTTTTAATTTTTTGCGCTAAAAACAAAAGAAAAGCGATAATTTTGAAAAAAACACAATATCTTTTACTTTTTGCTATAAATATTCCACGTTTTTTTTAATTAAAAAAAATAATTTTTTCCTCAGTTTAGGCCGATATATATTCTTTATATTTTTATATATACGTATATTGATTGGTTTGCGCAAAAGTTATAGCGTCTACAAAATAGGGGATAGGTTTATTGGATTTACTATTATTATTATTTTTTTACTAGTAATGGTGGCGATCTGCGATTTTTATTGGGACTGCGATATTATGGCAGACAAATCGGACACTTCAAATCGGATTCAGATATACTCTGATGCTTAGGAGATGTGTCCCCTTGTATCATCGCTGTCTGCATCTCATCGGCTTCCTTTTGCCGTCCACTTCCGGGTTGCTATTTTCCTTTGCACCCGTGACTTTTAGGCCTGTCTGGCCGCCGCTTGTTTTTGGTGATGCCAGTCACGCCCACAGGCCGGCCCCATTGTTTCGGCGGGTTCTGAGCACATGACGTCACTTCGCACACCATGCCCTATCCTTGTGGAGCTGTGCAGTGTGGTGCCACGTGCTCCACTCCCAGGAGATTACCGTTTTGGCACCATTTGGTGTTGTGCACAGCTAGGGCATATTTGGGGATTTTGTCAGTGCTGGCTGCAGCTTTCTGTTGGCTGTGAACAACCTAGAGAAAAATAGAATATGGTCAAATCTATCCAGAAGCATCCATGTTGTAGGGAAGGTGTTAGAAGTGATGGGAGACACATACTGTATACAGTAACTGTGCAGATCTAGCCCTCATATTGGTACATATTACATTCCCAAAGTATTCAAGTTGGTATATTGATATTTGTAGACCTTGAATGATGACGGCTGACCATGGGTCTTTTACTGGTAACGTTTAAATCAACCTATTTGGGCAATATTTAGGCCACATTTTGGCACACTCTTGGCCACCATCCCACCCTACTCTACAGTGAATCCAGGACAAATGCCATTTTTATTCACATCGTGGATTTTTCATTAAATTTAATTAAAACCAAAGAATAAAGATGCTTGCACAAGCTATCACCATAGCAATATGTTTTCATTGGGGGGGATTTTGTCTCTTCATTTGCAAGCAATGTTTGTAGTATAGAGACTGGCTGGCAGCAGTCTGACTATTCAAATGGTTAAAATAGGCATCTGGGATGGTGTTTTAATTTCGCCTGACAGCATAACCCTACTCGTATGTAAATGTAAATATATGGAGAAATATGATGACGGCAGGTCATGTGTTGGGTATTTAAAGGGAAATAAACTACAAAGATATGTTGGACCCCCCTTTTAGGTAAACGAGTGCACACAGCAAGACGAATGGTGAGATTCTTCCCGATGTATGATGGGCACTGATGAAGGAGAATGCTGTCCTAAGGATTTATCTCTCTGTATTCTGCCAGTAGGGATTTGTACCAGCTGAGTGCTGCACCATCCAGGCCACAAAATTCCTGTAGGCGATCTATTTAATATTCATTATCTGTAGTATCAAATGTTGCAGAGAGATCAAGAAGAATTAGGATTGAATGTTCACTCATCATCAGAACAACATTTAGAATGTAAAGTTTGTACATTCAGCTCTTGTGTAATGCGATTTCTTGACTGAAATGGGTCAGAGGTGGATAGTTGACCAGCCGTCCTGCTGTGACCTTTTATTGGCTGTGTAATCTCAGTTTGCAGAGTTTGCATACTTTAGGAAACATAACTGTCATTTATTTCAATGGAAATATGCAGCTTCATAGCAGAAGACTTATTGCTTAGTGCAGTACCCATAGCAACCAGTCAGAATCCATCCTGTACTGATTTGACTTGGGAAGAGTGAATTCTGATCGATGGACTCAAAAATAAAATTTGCTCTTTGTTTCTGAACAAATCAGTAGCCTGACATGGACAGGATGACACGGCTTCAAAACATATCTCAATCTTCTCTCTAAAAAAAAAGAAAAATACAATTTGTAAGGCAGAGCAAAATAATCAAGTTTACAGATGGACTCTATGTTATGCATCTATGGGCTCCTGAAATATCCTTTACATCTAAATGTTAGAAACATTCAGGTTTGATCTTGGTGACATGGAGTCTGTATGAAAGCATTCCATACACAGCTTTACACAAGACGTGCACTGCCGGAAAATGTGTTCATTTTCATTTCATTCAGGGGTTTTTTGTGTTTGTTTTTCGGGGCATTCGCTATGATCGCAATTCATAAATTCGAAAATTTGAAAAATAGAAAAAAAATTTGAAAGTATAACTAACTTAGAATAACTAACTATTTTCCCTTCAAATTTGGCTGTTAGTGAACGTAACGAATACAAATTTATCCAAAGTTACAATTCACACAATACACAGTTCTCCAAAATAACGAATGCCCCATCTAAACAAATGGAACGGAATGAATTAATAAATAACAATAATAAAAAGTTTTTATTATTACGGTTGTTATTTATTATTAATTCATTACGTTACATTTGTTTAGATACGGCATTTGTTATTTCAGATAATTTGTAACTTCGGATAAATTCGTATTCGTTACCTTCACTAACAGCCAAACTTGAAAGGAAATTCCAATACCTATAATTTAATAGTTAGTAATAGTTGAGTTATTATTTGCTAGTTATTTCAGATTTTTCTAATTTTTGGGTTTTTGAATTTCGAATATCCAAATTCACAATTTAAAAATTTACGAATTTTCGAATTAGAAATATTTGGAAAAATTAGTTAAAACGGGTTTGAGTTAATTCAGATATTTCCAAATGAATGAATTTGTCTAAATTCGTTAAACTACTGTATTTATCGGCGTATAACACGCACTTTTTTTCTTCTTAAAATCAGGGGAAAATCGTGGGTGCATGTTATATGCCGATCCCTGCCAATCCCCCTCTATGAGGGGGAGAGGAGCAAGCGCCGCCGAAATACACATAGCCGAGTGTACTGTGTACTCGGCTAGGCTTGGCTCCGCTCGCAGTCCCGCCCAGTCCCGCCATTGGACCTGTGTTATGTCCATCATAGAAGCTGGGCCAAAGGGCGGGACCGGGCAGGACTGCGGGCGGGGTCGAGAGGAGCCTAGCCAAGTACACAGTACACTCGGCTATATGTATCTCGGCAGCGCTCATTTAAAAACGATCAGGCTGCAATGAGACTGGGCAAGGCTGCAATGAGACTGGGCAAGGCTGCAGATGGACACTGATAAGGCTGCATTGATGGGCATTTAAATGTAAGTTTTTTTCCTTAAACTTCCCCCCTAAATGTTTTTTTCCTTAAAATTCCCTCCTAAATTTGGGGTGCGTGTTATACGCCGATAAATACGGTAATTTGGACGGAAACGAATTGCACATGTCTACTTTACACTGTCTCCCTGGTACAAACCGTGACTGGACATTAACATAGCACACTTAATGCTGTGTAGTAACTACAGTAGAAATTTTTGCTAAAAAAGGTACTAAACGTGTCAAAGATTTTTTCAGTTTTACAAAATTTCAACATTACTTATGAGGCATACAAGGTGCTCATTTATCTCATAATATGCATTAAAATAAATAAATAAATTAAAAGCCAACAATTGGTGGATAGAGTGGAATGCATGGATGGGACTAATAATCTATATATGAGCAGAGTATGCATAGAATATTGGAAGGAAGACCTATGATGACATGTTTCAGTTATTACAGCCTCACTCATGCTATGAGTAGGGCTGTAATAGCCGAAACATGTCAGCACTGATCCTGTGTATATGATGTATCCAAATAAAGGATAATACTAAGGCGTTATTGAGTTGCCAGTTACATTTATGCTTTGGATGTTTGAACAGGGGAGTGGGGATCCCCCAGCAAGTATTTCTCAATTGTGCGGTTGAGCTTGGGTATCTTCTGTTTCTATTTTAGAACTTCACTGTGGATGGCAAAGCTGCAGATCATCCTTGTGGTTGAGGAGAAATCTCAGAAGTCATATTTAGAGGCAGCTTTGCTTTGAATGATCAAATCATAACGCAAAGCATGCCGGGATCGTCACAAGTTTTGGTGGCTTAGAGGCAAATTGTTGTTAGTGTATTACAGTCTTGTACATTTCAACAGTGATTTATAGTAGGTTGTAAGATTACAAGTTTGACATTTTGCAACGTATAAGCAGTTACACCAGCAATACACCAGCAATAACGTCTGCAATATCAGATGAATTATTGCCAATGTTCAGAAGCTAAAAAAAAATGTGTGGCAACCAAAATTGGGTCCATTGTTAATAGTCACACTTAAAACCAAGTCTAAACCATCTAAACCCAAGAACAAACAATTATAGTACTGCAGCTTTTTCCCTTTATTTTAACGATGATCACGCCTATAACACACTTCTTGTCCTACGGTGACAACTGTCCTGAGTTAGATCCTAACTTAAAAAATAAAAAAATAAAAGTGCTGTTGCTCTTGTGCCAAGGGGGGTTATTTACGAAAGGCAAATCCACTTTGCACTACAAGTGCAAAGTGCACTTGAAATTGCACTAAAAGTGCACTTGGAAGTGCAGTCGCTGTAAATCTGAGGGGTAGATCTGAAACGAGGGGAAGCTCTGCTGATTTTATTATCCAATCATGTGCAAGCAATGCTGTTTTTTATTTTATTTTCCTTGCATGTCCCCCTCAGATCTACAGCGACTGCACTTCCAAGTGCAATTTCAAGTGCACTTTGCACTTGTAGTTTGCACTTGTAGTGCAAAGGGGATTTGCCTTTCGTAAATAACCCCCATTGTGTTGATTTAACAGCTTTACTCTGTGCAGAAAAACCAGTGTAAGAAGCCAGTGTTACCTCTGTCAGGCATTGAAGATAAATCCATCTTGTTATTGTTGTTTCTGATGCACCCAATTAATAAGCGTATGATTCAGTTTTAGAGGAATTTTAAATTTATTGAGGTTATATGAACCCTTTTCCGCTAAAAAACATTCCACTTGCACGTTATTTATATCTGGGAACATCTGCACTTCAAACCACAGAGCTTTGAACATTTTGTTGTCCTCTCTCTCTTTCAAAACAAGTTGAATTTGATATATATACACACACAGTATCACAAGTAGTGAGTGTACAGCTTGTATAACAGTATCAATTTGCTGTCCCTTCAAAATAACTCGACGCACAACCATTATTGTCTAAACCGCTGGCAACAAAAGTGAGTACACCCCAAAGTGTTAATATTTTGTGTGGCCACCATTATTTTCCAGCACTGCCTTAACCCTCTTAGGCATGGAGTTTACCAGAGCTTCACAGGTTGCCACTGCCACTCCTCCATGATGGCATGATGGAACTGGTGGATGTTAGAGACCTTGCACTCCTCCACCTTCCATTTGAGGATGCCCCACAGAAGATCAATAGGGTTTAGGTCTGGAGACATGCTTGGTCAGTCCATCACCTTTACCCTCGGCTTCTTTAGCAAGACAGTGGTCGTCTTGGAGGTGTGTTTGGGGCCGTTATCATGTTGGAATACTGGGAGAAATTAAACAAGAAAAAATTCCCCCAAGAAGAATGGCGGGAGACCTGTTGCTAGATTAATTTAATACATTTTAATAGTAGAAAAAGAACAAAATATGAGACCACTTAAAAAATGTCCTATATCGAAGAGAGATAATGTTGGAATACTGCCCTGTGGCCCAGTCTCCGAAGAGAGGGGATCATGCTCTGCTTCAGTATGTCACAGTACATGTTGGCATTCATGGTTCCCTCAATGAACTGTAGTTCACCAGTGCTGGCAGCACTCATGCAGCCCCAGACCATGACACTCCCACCACCATGCTTGACTGTAGGCAAGACACACTTGTCTCTGTACTCCTCACCTGGTTGCCGCCACACACTTGACACCATCTGAACCAAATAAGTTTATCATGGTCTCATCAGACCACAGGACATGATTTCAGTAATCCATGCCTTTAGTCTGCTTGTTTTCAGCAAACTGTTTGTGGGCTTTCTTGTGCATCATCTTTAGAAGAGGCTTCCTTCTGGGACGACAGCCATGCAGACCAATTTGATGCAGTGTGCGGCGTATGGTCTGAGCACTGACAGGCTGACCCCCTCACCCCTTCAACCTCTGTAGCAATGCTGGCAGCACTCATACGTCTATTTCCCAAAGACAACCTCTGGATATAACGCTGAGCACGTGTGCTCAACTCCTTTGGTCAACCATGGCGAGGTCTGTTCTGAGTGGAACCTGTCCTGTTAAACCGCTGTATGGTCTTGGTCACCGTGCTGCAGCTCAGTTTCAGGGTCTTGGCAATCTTGTTATAGCCTAGACCATCTTTATGTAGAGTAACAATTCTTTTTTTCAGATCCTCAGAGAGTTCTTTGCCATGAGGTGCCATGTTGAACCTCCAGTGACCAGTATGAGAGAGTGAGAGTGATAACACCAAATTTAACACACCTGCTCCCCATTCACACCTGAGACTTTGTAACCCTAATGAGTCACATGACACCGGGGAGAGAAAATGGCTCATTGGGCCCAATTTGGGTGTACTCACTTTTGTTGCCAGCGGTTTAGACATTAATGGCTGTGTGTTGAGTTATTTTGAGGGGGCAACAAATTTACACTGTTATACAAGCTGTACATTCACTATACATTGTATCAAAGTGTAATTTCTTCAGTGTTGTCACATGAAAAGATAGAATAAAATATTTACAAAAATGTGAGGGGTGTACTTACTTTTGTGAGATTCTGTATACACACATACACAGCATATCTGTTGTGTAATTTTCAAGAGAAGATAATGCATCTCCTACACAACAGGTAGGCTCTTTACAATCAATGGAGTCATGGAATCCATTTTATTTTAACTGGTCTGGATTGAGTTTGTTTTGAGCTGAGCTCTTATGTGATTACTTTTTTCTTTGCAAGTCTGTTTGAAGTGTGAAGATCCATTTAGTGTTGAAATGTAATATCTAAATGATACTTGAACGGGGCAGATGTCTGCCTGGAGGGCACTAATTATGGCAAGGTGAAAGATTTATAGGGCCTAGAGAGGCAATGGAGCTGTTCTGAATTGTAAAAGGAAAAATAAATGCTTAATAAACACTAGACAAACCTTCATACAGTAATGTTGGGGATTTGTTTGACATACCTAAAGGACAGATCCGGTTAAGCAGTGAAATGTGCCACATAAACATCCATATAGGAACTGTTACCTACCAGAAAAATAAAAAATAAATAAAAGATCCATGGATTTGTTGTCGGAATGTCCAATTATGTGTACGAGGCATAAGAGAGGGTGCCAACCCTCCTAGCCAAAACAGGAAGTGAGAGGAAATACCTCCAAAGTGATGGAATCCCTGGTGGTCACCAGAACTAGTGTCTGTATTCAAAGATTTTCCCTCACTTCCGGTTCTACAGACAACCCAAAATTTGGGATTTTCTTTTACTTTCAATAATAATGTTAAACAGGACAAAGAGGGTGAATCTCTCTAATGGGCCACAGATAACAATACAAACTGACAGATGTTCTAATACCTCTCCACTCTGTCCAAAACAAAAAAAGATTTTCCTTTAGTTATTCTTTAACTACTAGTGAACATCAGCATACTTATGATGCTCACCACTAACTTTCCCCTCTTCTGTAAGTCCACCTAATGCAGTGTACACACGATCAGACTTTCCGGCAAACTAGGTCCGGCGGTCTTTCGGCGGAGTTCCGACAGACTTTCCCAACGAACGGACTTGGCCACATGCAAACGGACTAAGTCCAGTCAAAAGTCTGTTCGTTCGAACGTGGTGACGTAAACGGGACAACAAAAATAGCCAGTAGCCAATAGCTGCCCTTGTGCCATATTTGGTCCGTCGGACCAGCACACAGAAGAACTTTTTTCCCGATTTGAGTCCGTCAGATAGATTTGAAACATGTTCTATTTCTAGGTCCGCCGGAATTTTTTCTTAAAAAACGAACGGATTAGCCCACATACGATCGGATTGTCCGACGGACTAATCCCGTCGGACCTAGTTTGCCGGAAAGTCCGGTCGCGTGTACGCGGCATTATTAGCTTTTCATCATACTTACACTATATTTCCGAAGTATTGGGACACTTGCCTTTACACGCACATGAACTTTAAGGGCATCCCTGTCTTAGTCCGTAGGGTTTAATATTACGTTAGTCCACCCTTTGCAGCTATAAAAGCTTCAGTTCTTCTGGGAAGGCTGTCCACAAGGTTTAGGAGTGTGTCTATGGGGATGTTTGACCATTCTTCCAGAAGCACATTTGTGAGGTCAGGCACTGATGTTGGACAAGAAGGCCTGGCTCTGAGTCTCCACTCTAATTCATCCCAAAGATGTTCTATTGAATTATTATTGTTTACTTTTGAGGTTCATGACTGCTGAGGCGCAATGGGCTTAGGTCCCACTTAACGTACACAAAGGGATCAAATCCCCCACCATCCTTGCCCTTTTACCCCATTAACCACTTGACCACTGGGCACCCCCTTCCTAACCAGAGCAATTTTCAGCTTTCAGTGCTCTTACATTTTGAATGACAATTACTCAGTCATGCAACACTGTACCCATATGAAATGTTTGTCCTTTTTTTCACACAAATAGAGTTTTCTTTTGGTGGTATTTAATCACTGCTGTTTTTTTTTTGTTTTTTGCGCTATAAATCAAAAAAGACTGAAAATTCGAAAAAAATTAAAAAAATAAATTCTTTGTTTCTGTTAAAATTTATTGCGAGTATTGGCAGAGTATTGCAGAGTATTCCATACTATGGCTGGCATAGTATTGGCACTGAGCAGCGCTGTGGGCTGGATCTGTAGTGCCCACAGCGCTGCAAATGATCTCTCCCCTCTCTGTACTGCTCGGGAGGGAGGAACCGGCGTCATGGAAATGACGCCGGTTTGTTTACAAGTGATGTTCCGTCACCACGTGATCAGCCACGTGATCAGCCATGTCTAATCACGGCTGATCACGATGTAAACAGGAAGAGCCGGTGATCGGCTTTTCCTCACTCATGTCTGACAGACACGGGTAAAGGAGAGACGATCAGCGGCTCTCCTGACAGGGGGGGGTCTGCGCTGATTGTTTATCAGAGGAGCCCCCCCTCGAATGCCCACACTGGACCACCAGGGAAGCCGCCAGGACCACCAGGGAGTCACATAACATGTGGATGGCCAGGTACATCCCCTATGGCCATCCACATGTGCAAATTAATGTCAAATCTGTGCCAATCAGTGCCCACCATTATGTAACAGAATAAGTAAAGTGGATGTAAACCCAATGTCATCCTTTCTAAACGACTGCCATAGGGGTTATCTATAAGGATATATATGCCTCCTGCATGTATCCTTACCTGTCAAAAGTCTGTTATGAGACCCAGCAAATGCAGATTCTGTGGGTGGGTCTGTTGTCTGGAGCTCGGTGGGTGGAGTTGTGATGTCAGTAGACTCCCTGCCCACCTCTACACTCCCCTTGTCAATATGCATTTTCTCCTGTGTATTTCTTACATTGAACTTCTGCTATGATCATTGACATCCAGTGAAAAGACCGGAAAGTAACCACATGATTTAGCATGCCCAATTATGCTGAGGTGTGGACCATCCAATCCTGGCAGAGCAGGAGAAGAAAGGAGTGGGAGGGAATTAAAAAATAATGCATGTCTCTTAGGCTAGTGCACGAGATATGTAAATCACCTGTCACTCACAGCAAGGGGGAGGATTTGACAAAGTTTTTCTCTGTTTTTCAAGGTTTATCTCACTGAAAAATAAAAGAGGATTGCTCAGAGCTGGATTAACTCTTTGTGGCAAGACTGGGCTCAAATGATAGGAAATCTTATACTCTACATTATGACATATTTTTTTTTTTTTTTTCGGGTTTACATCCACTTTAAGTGATGCCCATCAGTGCCCATCCGTGCCACCTATCAGTGCCACCCATAAGTGCCCATCAGTGCCACCCATAAGTGTCCATCAGTGCCGCCTACGAGTGTCCATCAGTGCCGCCTACGAGTGCCCATCAGGGCCACCTATGAGTGCCCATCAGGGCTGCATACCAGTGCCACCTATCAGTGCCCATCATCAGTGCCACCTCATTGGTGCCCATCAGTGCCCGTTAATGCAGCCATATTAGTGCCCATCATTGAAGACGAAAACGTATTTATTTACAAAAAAAATGTTTTGGTCCTTTTTTATGTGTTGGGCAAAAAATAAAAATCGCAGAGGTGATCAAATACCACCAAAAGAAAGCTCTATTTGTGGGAACAAAATTATAAAAAATGTGTTTGGGTGCAGTGTAGCATGACCGCGCAATTGTGCACTCAAATTGCAGCAGCGCTGAAAGCTGAAAATTGGCTTGGGCAAGAAGGTGTCTAAGTGCCTGGTATTGAAGTGGTTAACCTACCATAGTCCCCGTACCTTTGGCCACCCACATTGGAGTCTCACTCCTTATCCTGCTCCCTTCTGTGTATCTGATTAGGACTACAGCCTC
Source organism: Lithobates sylvaticus (assembly GCA_028564925.1). NCBI lineage: Eukaryota > Metazoa > Chordata > Amphibia > Anura > Ranidae > Lithobates > Lithobates sylvaticus. The sequence continues at coordinate 33,761,507 of CM053037.1, read as the reverse complement.
TTACCACACCCATTTGCCTTGTCTAAGAGCTAGACTTGCCATGCTTGGAACTGGGGAACACACAGGTCTGCATTATTGCTGGTTATCATTAAGTTTCATTTACAAATAAGGGATAAAGACAACTAGAAAGCTTTATCTAGCAAGACAATCAGGTGAACTACACCAATGCCTAGACGAAAATGAGTGCCATTCTGTGTGTGGGTAGGTCTCATTCCTCAGGTGAAGAACCGTCACTCATCTTTTAGTTGAAGTGGTAGGAGTATGTCTTATGTTTTCTGTTTGCATAAATATACTACAGTATATTATAATTTATGCCTAGTATGTAATACTCTTCACAGAGCTTATCAGAAGGAGCACGTCAGCCAATGCAAAGCTAACCATGGGAAAAGGATTTTGTGAAGGGAAATAAAAGAGATTAATACAATAGTGGAGTCCCTACTGTAATTGGCTGTATCTCTGCTGCCTCTGATAACCGAAACTGCACTCTGTTTTATTTAACCGGCATCTGCCTGGGGAGGTGTGCTCAGATAAGATGAACGAAAACCTTTATCCCATTCCCTCTTCAATGTAATCGTCCTTCACTGCAAGCATAAGAAGTGCCGATGATTTTCTCTTTTTAATAAAATTCTAAATAAGAACAGGGGATGTGACAACAGATAATTCTCATCTGTTTTATTCCAACTCGCTGCAATACAAGAGGAATCTCGGCAGTGCTGGATGTACTAGGGTTTAGCCCAGATCAATGTTGTGTGTGTGGCTTTCCGAACCTTATTTCAATGCATGTCTTCCTCAGATCTGCCACGGCTTTAAAATGTTTTTCTACCTAGCTTTTCTTTAGCCTTTATTTTAGCTATTATTCCCTCTATAAATAAAATATGTCTTTCTCCTTTCTTGCAGAATGCAGCTTTTCATACTGTAGTGTCACTGTGAATGGTGCCAGACCGTGAATTTCAATGCGGGGTGGGTGTTTTTTTTGAGGCTCTAATAGGCTTCAAAAAAGGGTGGCCTCGGAGCGCAGAGCATTGAGCTCCAAGGCCATCGAGTGGTGTGACCATAGCGAGTAAATTTTCGCTTTTTCACACTAAAGTTCCCCCCAGCCAATCAGGAGGCATGTCTGTGAGACCTGTTTGCCAATTGGCCAAAGGGTCAGGTGATCCTATTGGATGGCTAGCGCTTTGGCGGAAGAGGAGACGCACAGCGGAAGAAGCTGGAGGAGCGGACACCGGAGCAACCGCGGCCGCTGCCTGCACTCCAGTAGAGGAGGAGAGGACACCACAGCCTTGCAGGTAAGTGGTGGACCACCCTGGGGGTGTGTTATAGTGCCGTGCCATGCCACCAGGGGGGGGATGTTCTTTGTTTTCAGCCCCCTTAAAAGAAGAACCCACCAGCTGCCACTGGTCAGTGTATCTGAGCCTCCTTTTTGTGCACGTAGGTGGGCAGGCAGCCCAAGTAAAGAAAACATGTTTGTAGTATTCTTAGCCCATTAAGAATCCTTCATAATTATGATGTTATACCCCATACACAGAAGTCATTTTGGGCTGCCCTAGTGAGTGACTTTAAGGCCTGGTTCACACCTATGCATTTTTTTTGTGCATTTTCAGTTTTGCAGAAACACACTACAGCCCATTTAACATGGTTTCCTATGGATAGTTCACATCTGTGCATTTTATGGAAAGGGCCAGGGGTTTTTTTTTCTGGTTTTTGATTCCATAGACTTCAATGGTTTAAAGATGTGTATTGAAAAATGCAAAATGCACCTGCAATATGCAAACTGCAACCTGCACAAGTGTGAATCAGGCCTTATGGCTTTAGAAAGGTTGGTGCCATTGGATAGTTTGAAGCAATAATGATTAAGGTCCAGCTGGATTACTTATACATCATATCTTAATTTGCTGTAATCAGGGTAACATTAATAAAAAGACCATTTTATGCAATAGGAGACAACCTCAGGTTCCTGCTTGTCGATTCAGTTTTCTTATTGAGTTCAATTGGAGCCCTGAAATCTAGGATGCTCTATTATGTAAATCATGACCAATTCCCGTGGTCAAGGGCTCAGACCAGCCTTCTCTTTCCTTAAAAGCTCATCATGAGTTCAGAGTGGGATACAGGGGGTCCCCGAGTTACGAACTTGTTAGGGACTGTCCTCCTGTTCTTAACTCGGAAATGTTCGTAAGTCGGCCACGCATGCGCAGACCGACAATTACAGACATTTCCGATGTTCCGCCGAATGCCGTTCTGCGCATGCGTGGCAAATTACGGACATTTCCGATGTTTGCCGTCATTTTCCGAGGCTCTATCTGGCCGCGCATGCGCAGAACGGCTGAAGGGCCTCAGGAAATGGCAGAGGGTCCCTGCAGCACACAGTTCATAAGTAGCAGATGTTCATAGGTCGGGCGTTCGTAAGTCGGGGACCCCCTGTATGCAAATATTAAAGGAATGTATTCTAGTTACCGTATATACTCAAGTATAAGCCAACCCGAATATAAGCCGAGGCACCTAATTTTACCACAAAAAAATGGAAAAACTTATTGACTCGAGTATAAGCCTAGGGTGAGAAATGCGCAGTTACCGTAAGTGGAAAAGACGGTCAACAATGCCCATTTACAGCCTCACTGTGCCCATTTGCAGCCATAGGTCCTCCGAACTTCAAACTCGGTAGTTAAGGGTTCCTAGATGCCCCCTAGCTGCAGCCAAAATCTGGGGTTTCTGGACCCAAAGGGTTCTGAAATGACATTGCTGCAGATGGACACAGTTGACTGACTTTGGGGCCCCGTATCTCGGGGCCACTTAGTACTAGGAACCCCAAATTTGGTATGCAAACCCAGTGGAACTAGCACTACAACAGAAAAGTTGCTGCAGAAAAGTGCTTGACATTTTCTGAACCGACTTTGGGGGCCACTTAGTGCTAGGAAACCCAGCTTTGGATATGTTGTAGTGCTCCACTGGGTTTGCACACCAAATTTGGGGTTCCTAGCACCAAGTGGCCCCGAGATACACCGAGGGGGGCATTTTCAGCACAAAAAAAAGTGCTGAAAAACTTGGCTTATACTCGAGTATATACGGTACATTTATTTATTGAAGTAGCTTATCAGCTGCTGCACACATACACAACTACTGTGTATGCTGTGTGGCGTGGGGGCGCACTGGAGGCTCTGACGGCTGTGTGGGGAGGCTCTGACTGAGGGGTACATCCAAATGCAGTGGTCATTATGTGCAACGTGTTATTGAACAATTTTGCATATATCATATCCTCTTTTTAAATGAAATTGATATGTTATTATAAAATGTATTTTTCTCAGCAAACTCATCCTCTGAAGAGACCCCAATGGGTTGAAACGTGTCAGATACTATTTTATGCAACAGTCATTGTTATATACTGTGTATAACTTTTATGTTTGCTATTCCCTGTATTTGGCATGGGTATATCCCCATTTGATCTCACATCTTAACACTCATCTAATAATCCATAATATTTTTCTAATAAAGAATTCCAATGTTTTATCCAATGTTCATTCTCTCATTATCTATAATTAGCTGCCTAAAAACCCCACCGGGGGACTTTTTCCATTTTTCCATACACAACTACTAACTACTCCTGCAACTCTTGATACGGCCTTTAAGATGTAATATAGTGAGCAGTAAATAAAAAAATAAATAAAAATTGATCAAAAATATAGTACATTTTACAGTAGCAACTGGGTAACTAAGATATCCCACTATGATGTTAACATAGTGCTATCTAAAAGATAGCAATTACTGTAATATGCAACAAAAGAGAAGAAACATTTTCCAGTTAGCAGGTCTTTAGGTTGATGCCCTGCCTTGCCATTACGCTGACCCTGCCATGTGCATAAAAAGAGAAACTATTGTTTGCCTATAAGTAAACCTGTGCTTTTCTTCGATTTGGGTCATGTGGGCCATGTCAGCTGTCATTCAGTTGTCAAATGGCAGAGGATTTTGAGGCTTGGCAAACATCCTCAACTTTCAGATTGTAAGTGTACAAAGAAAAAACGTTCAGTACACAAAGGCATTTGTCTTGTGTTCCTTCATATGTCACCTTTGGGCCAAGCATGCCACTTATCTAATCTGCTTCCCTTGGTTGCCTCTTGCTATTGGCAGAGCATTCAGAGAACCGGTGGAAAAGCTCCCAAGTATCAGCTTTGGAGCACCCCTGCGTCATTCCGAAATAGTATCTCACTGCACCGTATTACTCAGCTTTTGGTTATATTCTTCTTTTAAAGATAAGATGGGTAAGTATGCTGGTAGGTTTGTGGTGGTAATGACAAGGTTAACCTCTCCCAGAGAGAATCTTTTTTTCTTTTCTTAATCTCCAGTCTGTATATTTGACTTCCAGACATTTATTTAATTAAACCATCCCCAAAATAGCACAAAGCAATTCATTAGGAATATGCAATCAGTCAATGAAGCAGGCACTGAATCACTGTCCTGAATGATATGCAGGTATGTGACAAAGCGCCAGCTCTGCTCCCCAGCAATATTTAATCTGCTCATTTCGGTCCAGTTCATTTTCTTCGCAATCAAATGTCAGTGATAAACGTAAGTGTGTGTGTGTGTGTGTGTGTGTCAGAGCTGCATTCAGTCGTACATTTATATGTATCTAGCTTGTCTACAATGATATTTATGGGATGGAAGACCCAATGGTTGAATAAACCTTCAACTGTAATCTACTATTATGTCACAGTCACTGGAATATTCTTTAATGGAAACCTGTACTGAAAAAATACGTAGGCTGTCTTGGCTGAACTTTTCTGCTGAAAATGTTCATTGCCTGGCTTTTCTGCTGATTTGATACTTTCACAGTTATTGACAAAAAACAAGTATCGTATTCATGCCAGAAGAGGTTGTTCAGTCTCAATGACCCAGGAAGTAGTGAGACCAGAGACAGCCAACCAACATGAGGCCACTATTGCTGGCCTCTGTATTTTTTTTTTTTTACAGTACGTTTCCTCTATATCCATTTATCTTGTGGTCGTACACTTTTAATGGGTCTCTGCCCAGTCTTTTAGACTTTCAGCTACAGTAGACATGTGCAATTCGTTTAGTTACGAATTCGTTTTTCATTAAAATTCGTTATATTCGTTAATTCGTAAGCATACGAATGAACGAATATTTTACTAAAAATTCTAACGAAAAACAAACTATCGAAAAGAACGAATATGGAAAACAACGAAAATATGAAAGAATGAAAATTCGAAAACCGAAACAACGAATATACCGAACAAAGATTCAAAATAACGAAAATCAAAATGAATAAAAAATCTAAATTACGAATATTCGGAAAACGAAATCAAAACAACGAAAATACAAAATAACGAAAATTCTGCTGATCGAGAATTCGAAAGAACAAATTTGTTAGTTCTGATTCTGAAATATTCCATCCAGAGTCCAGATAGGGTGTGGTTGGGTCGGAGGCACTGTTTTGGTGGATATGTGAGTTAAGTTCTGACTTCTGAGAGAGAAATTCTTTGTTTCCTAAACATATAATAGCATACACATTACGTAAAATTACGAATTATGCTCCGATTACGAAACTATGAAAACAATGTTTCGAAAGTACGAATAAATGAGGCAGTCAACCTCACGAAAGTACGAATGTAATTAAATCTACGAAAATCAACAGAAATTAACAGGAATGAAACGAAACTAAACAAATTTTTCTGTTGTGCACATGTCTAACCTACAGTAGTACTATCACGCTGAAGGTTATACACGACAAATACTTTCCCTGCGAATAAAGGTTAACATAGTTCTCTTTGAGAAAGCACATTTAAAATTTTCATGAGCAATAGTTTGTTTGACCAACACGCCCCTTACAGTATTTCAGAATGAGAGACGGGGGCCAAGATGACAATGTGAGCATATCAAGGCCACATCAAGGCCTGTGTATTGCCTGGCATCACAGACAGCCTCATATACTGTATCTTTGAAATATGGCATTCATCATGGCTAAACTTTATGTAGATCTGACCACCTACAGAAGAGGTGAGGAAGTGTTGGCTGGCTGAATTTAAGGCTTGTATGGGTTGGTGTTATTGGATTATTTATATCAACCCTAAAGGTAAATTCTTATGATAGAGTGAGACTTTAGTCCTATGTGCTTGTTTGTACTTCAATAGACATTTTAACAAACGATAACGAACGTGCAGAATCCGAAAACCGAAAGATCCGACATAAACAAATGCTTTATTTTCGTTTTCGTTGTGACAACAGTTTGATATAGATAGGAGATTCGACATGATGCTGACAATAGTGATCTGTGTCCATCGAACCTGTGGTTGACTGTGCCTAACCTTAACTCTATTAGTTCAAGATTATTCTACATGGAGAGAAAAGATTTGACATAGAGAGAAAAGATTCGACATTATAGAGACAATAGCAAAAAAGGTTGAATGTGCCTAACCTAACTCTATTAGTCCAAGGTTAATCGACATAGAGAGAAAAGATTCGACATGAAGATTCGACGAAGCAGTCGGCGCGAGCGGACATTTATGGTCAAATGCTCCACCCATAGGCTATAGAAGAATTCTAATGTTGGTTGACTGGTAATAATAATTAATACATATAATTATTACTAGTGTCATACAACATTAGAATTCTACTATAGCTTGTAGGTGGAATATTCGACCGGAATTGTACGATAAAGTCTAGAAGGTAATTTTGCAATAGGAATTGGTTGTGTCAAAGTAATATAATAATTTTTGGTAATATCAGCAATTTGACGGTCGCTCTACAACCTAGGACAGAGATGTGATAAGTCTTCTAAGTGGAGAGAGGGTTTCTAATATTATGATTACTAATTTTTACTTGTCATCTGAAGCTGCTCTTTAAGCCCAAACAAGTGCCAGATGGGCTAGAATCCCTCTGCTAGAATGGTTTCTAGTTCGATCTTCATGTTTGTGCGTGTCTGACAGCCTGCTCCATCACTCATGTAGAAGATAGCAGGAGTCGTTAGTGCTAATTATATAAGCAATTCTTTTTATTCTTACCATGATTACTGGGGGAGGAAAAGGGAGGAGGTAATGGAGTTTGAAATATCTCCATCTTTAGATGTAGCTTAGATGAATGAAGACGCTGCTACCCATCCTCAGGATGCAAGTTCCCGCTAAGAAGGCTGATAATTGAATGTTCGTATAATTCCTTGATGTGCGAGGCAGTGTTGCATATTTTTTTTCTGCAGATACATACATGTGCGTTCCTCACTGTAAATATAGACAGGAAAGATTACATTAAAAGACTAACTCCAAATTATTAAGGAGAAACTTTACATGTATTCAGTTATCAAGGCAGGTTTTTTATTGTCTTACAGAGTAGTACCAAATAAATCAATGGCTGTGCAAAAGAAAGCACTGTATTTACCTTATATAAAGGCACCCATGCATGAACGGGGGAGAGAATGTTTTATGTTATTAATTCTGGCATTTTCCGATGTCTCACACAACTGCTGCACATTGACCAGGTCAGAGCAAAGTAATTGGGTGAAAAGTTAGTTCACCATCTCGCTAGAAGAATGTCTCTTTAGTATATTGCAACATTACCCTTGGTGCGCACACGATCAGAATATCGGATGAAAATACTGCTTTCAAAGTGATCACACGATAATCTGATCGTTAGTACACAGCTTTGGAGAGCCAATCACGACAGTACATGCTAAATTTTCCAAAGGGACAAACAGAAAAAAAATTCTTGTACGATACCAGAACAAATTATTTTCGTTTAATCACGTCAGCCGCGGAAGGTTTTACCCCCTTCATGACCAGGCCATTTTTTGCGATACGGTACTGCGACGATTTAACTGACAACTGCACGGATGTGCGACGATGTCCCCAAATAAAATTGGTGTCCTTTTTTTCCCCCACAAATAGAGCTTTATTTTGGTGGCATTTGATCACCTCTGCGGTTTTTATTTTTTGCGCTGTAAAGAAAAAAATATCGACAATTTTGAAAAAAAAAATATTTTTTACTTTAACAAATAATTTTTTTTTTTTAAAAATTACATTTATTTCTCAATTTATGCCAATATGTATTCTGCTACATTAAAAAAAAAAAAAAATTCTCAATAAGCGTTTATTGATTGGTTTGCGCAAAAGTTATAGTATCTACAAACTAGGGGATATAGTTATGGAATTTCTATTTATCTATTTTTTTTTTACTAGTAATGGCGGCGATTAGTGATTTTTAGCAGGACTGCAACATTGCGGCGGACAAATCTGACGCTACATGACACTTTTTGGGGACCAGTGACACCAATACAGTGATCAATGCTAAAAAAAACTGTCACTGTACAATTTACACTGGCAGGAAAGGGGTTTAATAGGGGCAATCAAAGGGTTAAATGTACATGTGTCCCTAGGAGTGCTTTCTAACTGTGATGGATGTGCTTTGCCTAGGGGAAAACAGAGATATGTGTTCCTGCTTAGCAGAAACACAAGATCTCCATTTCCCTGCGCATGTGACTGGCCGGGCAATCATCTGGGACCTGTGACGTGTCCCAGATGATTGCAGAGAGGGAGAGGTGAACTAACTTCCGGCGCCGCGGTGCCCCGGGAGAAAGTGGGAGCTGGAACCCTCTAAAAAGAGGGTTTCCGCTCCCCCCACCCCCCAAAAAAAATGACATGCCAGATGTGGCATGTCAGGGGGTCACCTTCCCTTAAAGCGGAAGTTCCATTTTCCGGTGGAACTCCGCTTTAATACTGATTTCCATGATAAACTGCAACTGATAAGTTCTTTGTTTTGAAACCGGGACAGATGAATGCAGAGCAAGTTACCACTAGTGAATACAGTGTATAGGGATGTCTATCATTATTGGCTGGTGTTTTACTAAAGTGTGTATAGAGATAGAGGGAATCGTTTTTAGGCTGCCATATACATCAGAGGGAAGCTGAAACTGCGGATTTGCTTCAGCTATGCTAAGGTTCTGGCACTGGTTGCCAGGTCCCTAAACATGAATGGCTTTATGCTGCCACCGGTCCAGTGTAGGCCAAGTTCTCACAGAAATAATTAGTGATCCATTTGCCCCCCCATGCTCTATCACCTTTTCCTGACAAGCCTTGGATGGTGTTTGGTGGTGACCCATAGTCATTAGAAGGTCTTGCAATCCAGCTAATCAGATCTTATTTCTAATGTCTATAGCAGGGGTGCCCAACCTATTGAAGAGCGAGGGTCACTTTAGTGAATTGGTAACTGGTCGCGGGCCACAATGAGCAGAGCCGGAGGATGACAGGTCCGTGTCCACACACAGTCCACTCTACTCTATGGGCCCTCTGATCCAATCCAATTCGCCCAGACGGAAGGGGCAGATCCCTTTCTATTTTTTTTAGGTAGGCGGGTGTAAACAGACACAAGTCTATTTACATCTGCTGCTCCATAGAGGTGAATAGTAAGTCTGATTGGGTTGGACCAATCATGTGAAAGGGGCCTAAGGCTGCTTTCACACTGATGTGCTGCGATTTGCCCAAACCGCAGGTGCAGCGCAGTGAACCTGTGGATTTTCTGCAGGTTAGCTGCACTTTGCCGTAAACTTCTATTATATCCTGCAGGTGTGGTGCACTTTCTGAAGGCGCAATGGCTCAATGCAGGTAACTGCACCTGCGGATCAGTTTGAAAGCAGCCCAGTAATCACTGCAAAACAGATATATCCATATATCCTGTGAATTTAGTAGTAAACTTACCTTTAATAACCGTCTTCCATTCTGGTATCGCTGGCTGTTGCTGTCCCAGGCGGAGTGCATTTGGTATCACTCCACCTGTGACAGGAGCGGACGCTATACAGGAAGCATTGGCTTATGTGGCTCTGCTCCACAGCCACTTGCTTCCACTGCCAGTGGCTACATTCATAAACTGCTGCTCTGGGATGGCGGGTCGGCAACCCGTGATCTGGCCTTGCCAACCTGCCATCTTAGAGCAGGAGGTCGAGGGCCACGTCAGAGGGCTCCGCGGGCCACATGTGGCCCCCGGGCCACTGGTTGGGCACCCCTGGTCTATAGGTGGCTTATTTGTATGACTGAGCATAACGACGTGCAACTCTCACTTTCCTTCAGTATATAAGCACACCGCTTAACTGAAAAATAAGACCTTCCTCTTAATAATAATGTATTACAATGAGTGGGCAGTTTGAATCTGACTACATGTGAACAAATCTTGGCATGACAAAGGTTGATTGCTTGCCTTCTCAGTGAACAGCATGTACCTAAACTCTAGTGAACTTTACTCCTCCACATCATGTCTATTTACATGCACAGCCAATGATGTCTTAGCAAATCTTTGAAATAATCCTGTTCCATCTATCAGGTGCCTGTCCCCCCAACTGTGATATAATATTATCAATGTTTGCTACTGTACCTTTGTTTTGTCCACACATCTTCTGCACAGTATGTGATATATTATCCATCAGCAGTTACACGGTATCTGTGACTTATCTTGATGTCGGTGAACTATTATGATTTGTTATACATCTTGACTCATGTTATAAGATCCACCGGGGCTGTCATGTGCTGTACAGAATGTCCAATATTCACCTATGTTCCAATTCCCCCAAGTGATATATCATACATTGTCGTTAGGACAGTGGGTAGGAAGAGAAATGCACTAAATTTCTGTGGCAGGAATAATGTGCCCTGAAAGTGATTACTATTCTTTTCTATGTCTTTGCACCTTGACAGAACTAGTATATAAGAGATTTATGTTTGTCCAGTAAGACAAGTAATCAGGTATTTGTGCTGAATCCTTGCTCTCACAGATCCGTATTTCAGAATTGCTCGTGTAACTCAGCCTATCTTACAATGTTATTCAGAAACTGGTATGTTACTAATGTAGGAGGACAGGTCTAGCTTACAAATGTAATATGGCAGGTCAGGAGGATGATCGCTGCCTAAAACCTACAAAGAGATGCAAGGCCTGCATTTCCATCCAGGCAAGCCTTTCACACACAATATACAAATTGTCGTTCATTTTAACAAATGAACTTTCTTTTCATTGAACCTATCCAATCTAAATACTATACTATATAATTCCTTAAGGGGAAATTTGTTGAAATTCTCAGTGATTGCGATAGATTCACGGGCGATCAAAGTGTTAACTGTGTTCCCTGGGAGTACTTTGTAATGGTGTGCGGGAGGTTCTTTAACTGTGGGAAGAGAGAGATATGTGTTCCTGCTTAGCAGAAGCACAGGACCTCTGCCTTCCCTACTAACAGACCGGCGATCTGCCTTGTTTACATAGGCAGACCACCGTTCTGCCTCTGTTGCGAATGATCAGCGGGTCCATCAGACCCACTGATTGGCTCCTGCTGTGCCAAATCACGTCTGGAGCAGGTCGCCCGTGGCGCTGCAGACCTGTACGTGATTTTGCGCAGAGGAGCCGCCGCCCTGCAGTAAATGTACGTGGGGCGGGCGGCAAGTGCATTTTTGGTCAAAGTGCCCAATTGGGCAATACAACTTATTTTTAACCACTTCCCTACTGCCCTGTTGCGAAATGACATCTGCAAGATGGCTCAGTTATCCTGACTGGATGTCATATGATGTCCAACAGGATAAGCCACTCGTGCGTGCCCCTGGGGGTGTGTGCAGCGCAGCGATTGGTGGTGCTGTGTGTCGCTCCGACACACTGTATCTCCGATTTGTGGTAAAGAGCAGCCCCCATCAGAAGTGCCCACCATAGATGCCAATCAGTGCCCATCAGTAATGACTGTTGGTGCCTCCTGAGCTGTGCTGCCTATCAGTGTCGCCTATTAGTGCTCATCAGTGCTGCCTATCAGTGCGGCATATCAGTGCCCATCAGTGCGGCATATTAGTGCCGCCTCCTCAGTGCCCATCAGTGGAGCCTCATTCATGCCTGTCAGTGGAGGAGAAAACTACATTTTATAGCAGAAGCTAAGAAATACTTTTTTTTTTTTTTTTAATGTTAGTCTTTTTTAATTTGTTTAGCAAAAAATAAAAACCCAGTGGTGATCAAATACCACCAAAGTAAAGCTCTTTTTGTGGGAAGAAAATTATATAAATTTAGTTTGGTTACAGCGTTGCATGACGTGCAATTGGCATTCAAAGTGTGACAGCGCTGAAAGCTGAAAATTGGTCTGGGCAGGAAGGGGGTGTAAGTGCCCAGTATTAAAGTGGTTCAAATATGTTCTTCTGACCTTCTTTATACTCTTCATGTTTGCTATTGATGAGCAGCATGAGTCACGGCAAATGAAAGCTGTGAGTTAAGAAAGGAACATACTTCTAGAAATGAATGTTTTTTTGTTTTTTTTTTTAAATCAGAAAGGTTTTTATTAAACATTGAACATATCACAACAGTTTCCTTTGTGCAAAAATTTTTCAACAGTTTAGTGTCATACTTTGGAACATATACCTTTTCAGAAATGAATGTTTTAAACAGTAATATTGTACAGTTCAAAAACCCAACAAGACTCCCCAGTCTCCCCAGTGGAAGAAAACAAGGACGTGAACAAAAAAAGAAAGTGAAAACAGGGAGAAGAAAGTAGGAGACCTAAGTGTTCATTTATGAAGGATAAGTAGAAAAACCTGGGAGTTGATGGAAAGTGAATATATAAGTATTATAATACATATTGTGGCAGAGCTAAGCTCTGTCCCTTTTGAAATTAGAGGTAAAGGAGACACAGAGTTTGCATATCTGCAGACTGCAAGACTACAGACTATAGAATTTAAATGGAGAAAACTGCTCTGTCAGTTTTCTCCAGGTTTTGCTAGTTCTGGATGGGAGTCTGTAGTTTGGAGATCCCCTGAGTCATGGGTGGGATGGGATCTCCAACCCTGTGTCCGGGTCTTGAGGATAGCAAGCAAGGTGTGTGCCCAGCTGCACACAGACCATATAATGAGGGGCTGGTGAGTGGAGGATGGTGGAGTGTGAGCAGCTTGCTGCTGCTGGTGCTGTATGAAGACAGACCTGTGGAGGGGTCATCCCTGTGTAAGGGGGATTCTTTTCCCAGAGACTGGGAAAGGCTGGACAGCCTTGAGAGTCGGGAAGACTAAGGAAGCCAGTGAGTCCAGGGGACTGGAAGGAATCCACTCTGTTGAGAGCAAGCAGAGGCACTGCTGACAAGAGAGAGCCAGGAGGCTTGGTATGTTTTTTTCATTTATGAGTGCTTAATGAAGTTAAACCCCTACGTGGGACTTCTGGATGGACTTTTGTTTTTTTCAATAAACGTGGGCTACCAGGCCCTTAACTATATATGCCTGTCTGATGAGGACTCACTGCATTAAAAAAAATGCATCTTTTCACTTGAGTTAAACACCCCAATGTCACAATATATACTGTAAATGTACAGAAACAAACTGCACACATAATCACTCTACCCATGTCATAGATTTGAGTCCAAGAAAGTCTCTAAACACAGTAGGGGGGAGAACAGAGCATTCTGCAGCTCCTCAATAGCAGATCTTGGAACCGATCCAGTTGGAACAAGTAAAGAGATAAAACGGCAAGGGAGCAGGATAAGTAAAATGTAGCAATCTCTGAAATGGGTAAAAAGTTCCAAAACATTATACCTGGGCAAAGTGATTATTTTTAGTGATTCAAATAATTTGGATCAGTTCAGTGAAATTATTTGAATCACTGAATCAAATTAAGATTAATTTCCTCCAAGCAAAGTTAGGATCATGTTCCAGTCCTGTGATACACTCATTACTCAATGTATCAACTCAGCACTGATCAGTTCTTTAGATTCAGAGTTGTTTCACATGTATTATTGTCTTGCTGCTACCTCAAACACAAACAGCTCATGATTACAAATCAGAATCTTGTGTGCCACTCTGATTTATTCAGAGTCTTAGAGACTCACACCAGTGTGACTTATCATGCCACTTAAGAGTTCAAAGTCCAATGAAAAGTTCCACCCTATTACCGGCAAGGGAATAGTTCTCATAGTGTGACTCAGAAAAAGGTTCCAAGCCTAAAAAATATCCACAGGGGACTATAAGATATAGAAATAGGGTCAGGGTATGGTGTAAATAGGCTTATGCCCTGTATACACGATCGGACTTTCCAACAACAAAACCGTGGATTTTTGTTCGAAGGTTGTTGGCTCCAACTTGTATTGCATACACACGGTCAGAGAGAGACGGTAAGAAGAGAGATTCCCCAGCCCCTCACAACCACTAAGAAAATATGCATGGTATAACTTGTGTGTAAGAGGTAAAGTCAAACTAGTTGTGCCCAAGTGGTATAATATTTATGATAATTATACTGAGCATTGATGACTCCATGCCTCTGCTTGCTGAATGCGCTCTGTACCTTTAATAATTACAATAATATCTTGATTTGATTTGATATAGGATTTGTACTGCGCCGAATGCGCTCCGTTAGGAGCGTGTCTAGGTGCACAGAGACCCTAAAATCAAGTTGAGATTTCCAATAGAACGTTAAAAAAATCGTAATATTTAAGCAGGATTGTATCTTTGAAATGTATAGCTGTGCTGTTTTCCTTGATAGCTGGTTGTTTTCCTTTGTAAGAAATGTAATGTTCGACTGTGAAAACAATTGTTAACCTTATTAAAAAATACCACTTGCAAAATTGTTAGATCGTCGTAGATAAGTTAAGTGTATTATGAGCAGTGTTGGTCATCTTACTTTAAAAAAGTAATTAGTTACGTTACAAATTACTTCTCCCAAAAAGTAATTGAGTTAGTAACTCAGTTACTACATTGGAAAAGTAATTAGTTACTCAGCAAAGTAACTGTGACTTTTTTTTTTTAAATATTCTATACGTGTAACCAAGGGGCGGGTCTAGTATTACTGTAACCAAGGAGCGCATTTATTATTATTGTTATATATCGTGTAACCAAGGGGCTGCTCTATTATTACTCTAACCAAGGGGCAGATCTGTTATAGCGTGTAAGCAAGGGGCGGGTCTATTATTATTATATCGTGTAAGGGGCGGATGGCTACAGAAGAGGGCGAATGTTAAATTAATGGGCAGAGCTCGATATATAACAATAATAATAAATGCGCCCCTTGGTTACAGTAATACTAGACCCGCCCCTTAGTTACACGATAGACGCCCCTTGCAGAGTAGCACGAGCATCGGGAGCGTGCGGCATCGCCTCGTACAATTACATGTTAACTGCGCCTGCGCGGTGTAGAGTTCACTCAGAGCTGTTTAGGTTCGGCAATTTTCAGAAGCTCCGTAGTCCTTCGTACTGCGCAAGCCCTGCGCCTGCGCAGTACAGGGGGTCCTTATCCGGCGGGGGAACTTTTTCGGCAGGACACCGGAATTACACTACTGCCATCTAGTGGCGGTAGATGTAATTGGGATAACTAAGCCAAAGTAATGGTAACTGAGTTACCATGAGGGGAAAAGTAATTAGTTAGATTACTCGTTACCCTCTAAAGTAACTGAGTTACGTAACTCAGTTTATTTTAACTCAGTTACTTACATCACTGATTATGAGATATTTTGCCAGATGGGTTTAATTCAGGTTTTTTGTTTTTTGGGTTGGAGGATCTGTCTTAACCACAATAGGATAATTTCGGATATTCCAACAGTGTGGGCTTCAGCTGACTTTTTTTTTTTCGAAAATTCTGATGGACCTAGAAATAGAACATGTTTTAAATCTTTCAGACTGAATCAATTCCTATTGTGAAAACCGTTCGTCTGTATGCTGTTCCGACGGACCAAAAAGGACGCACGGGCAGCTATTGGCTACTGGCTATTGAACTTCCTTTTTCTAGTCCCGTCGTACGTCACCACATTCTAAACGATCAGACTTTGTTGTGTTCATGTGTAGGCAAGTCCGTTTCAGAAAAAACGGTCGTGTGTACGCGGCATTAGACCTGCATCAATAAATGGGCTTGTATTTCTCTTTTTGAAGATAATTCCAAAGTATCCTAGCTAAGCAAATTATTTAGGAAAATGTTTGAGCTTGTACAATTATGGGGACTAGACAAAGTTCTAGAATGTAGTAAATCCTAGCTCAGCAACAAACTCATCACAGCTAGAATCCCACACAATTTATGAAATTCAGAAAGTTATTTTCTAAATTTAAAAAATGCAATACCTACTTTTTCTCCAATTCATACATTCATTCAAATTATAAAGGTGGCCTTACTGAAGTTAAAGTGAATTGAAGTAGGCGTTACCCCCCTCCAACAATTTTGATGTTTCTGAGGTCCATGAGTTCCATTCATCTAGGCACACGGGTCTCTCTTTCTAGCTTTATGACAACAATAGGGGCACTACGTGTATGTGAAAATGAATGTCATTCTTTTTCTCAATCTGTCTTTATGACATTGTAATTTAATGTTCATGAATATGGTGCTTGTCACTAGTTAAACATAATTTCATTTTGTTATCATAAATGCTTTTAACAGCCAACCCTTAGCTATATTTCCTGTTATTTTAGTAGAAAACTTAAAAAAAAAAGAACAAAAATAGGGGGTTGTAACTGTTTATCAAAAAAATACTTCATAAGTTGGTGCAATGAGACACTGAGAAGTTTGAAAGGTAACCTTCCTTTCCATGAATATAAACATTATTGGTCCATTGCTGGTGCCCGTTACCCCTTGGGCTTGCATGTTATTAGGTTTCCTTTGTTATCCTTTGGCACGTTCACTGTTATTATGAGAGATGAGGAACCAAAAGGCCGCTGTGCTGTGCAGCATCTTGTCTTGTAACTTTATTTAGTGTCCCCATAGTGTACATATCTCTTCCTGATCTTGTTACTTCGCTTGTTACATGGACCAAGTGTTATTCTCCCATTTCCGTGTCATCTCAGATTCCCTTTTGCTGTAGCTTGAATGCAGTACAAGAAATCAGACTTGTAAAATGCTTCCATAGAGACCTGAGAGGGCAGACACAGGAAATAATACTATATTGAATCAAGTGAAAATGCAAGTAAAATAATGCATTGCAACCAGTCAGAATTCACTTTTTATGGACCAATTGTAAGTAAGCAAAAAAATTTTCTTGTTCATTAAAAGACACAGGATTCTTTGAGAGAACTAGTTATATTTCTGCCTACAGGAGGAATTGGACTTTGGCAAACAAAAAACTGTTGGCCAGCCAGGCATGACCCCTCCCACTCCCATAATGCTTGTTTTTGCTACTGTCCTTAGAGGATTGTAGTTATTTCTCTGTTGAGGAAAAATGCAACTAGTTGTTAAGCCATTTTTTAGCTTTTCAAGATATTTTTTTCCTTCAATCAAGACTTCATCTACATGCTGCTGAGCTGGGTGCCCTATGCAGCTCTTTGGAGGTTTTACCTGGACACTGCTGGCACAAAGATTACCTTCGGGGACTGGACTCTGCTTGTGGCGCATTCTAGAGCTCTGTGTACTGTTTGAGTACACCACAGAATGCTTTTTGTAGGTTCAGAGCTGTGGCACAACCTCTGATGTTACCCAGTGTACCAGGACTCTTAATGAGTACACCTGGATTGGTTAACTATATGCTTCAGGACCATTGAGTGTCATCACAAACTCCCTTTTCTGTTAGTTTCTGTGGAATTAAATGTACATGTGTACTCCACTCTTGTCTTGCCTTTTCACCAGGAGGTAGCATCTTCCCTTCATTGCTCCCATTAGCAAAAAACACAAGATTTCAACTCAGTTAGTCCTTTCTGTGGCCTACATTTATGAGGTCACCTCTGTCTCTTTGAACCTCTTGCTTTTAGCAGCTGGTTTGTGAGAACCCATGTTTTTTTCCTGGTGTTCTTAAGTTGTCTCCAGATCATGATCCACTAACAGTTCTAGGGTGGCCTGTTGTGTCCCTTCTCACGGACCTCACACTGACCGCCTGGATCTTTGTCTCTTGCTTGGCTCTATACACTCCTTCGTGTCTTCCTTTGCTCTATCAGGTGTCACCCCTTTCTGCACCGGTAGAGGTCTCTGAACTTTCTCTTGCAGAGGCTCTGTCTAACAAAGAATCACACACATCTTTAGTGTATGGTTTTGCTATTAAAGGAGCTGCAGGCAACTGTCAGGCTTAAAGATAATATATTGAGTCTTGTTGATGTGGTGCATGCCAAGGTAAACTTGGAAAAACAGCCTTTAGCTGTAGCTGTAGAACAACATGTTACCAGGCTTGCTGCAAACATGCTTATTCTGCTTGGTTTTAATGTAAGTGCGATCTTAAATGGGGCAACGTTTTGCTTAATAAAGGGTATAATACTATGCAAGCTTTTCGTTTGTATCTTTATGTGCTGACGCCTTTTATGATAAGATCTGGAATGCATTTGGAGGATTAAGAGGTCGGAGTGCAAGGATTTGTTCAAAAGTGAGATCCAGTTTAAGGCTTCATATCTAAGCAATTCTGGTAAGCAGCCATCCACTGGGGAGTGCACGGGGTGCAAAATCGGTGACGGTGTAGGAATCAACTCCCTGTAATCTGCTCCGTTCCTGTGGTGGACTTTATTTCACTCTTGATAACACTCTGCCCTTTCTGTTTGCTGTTGATTTTATTCAGGACATTTATTCCGGATGGACAGTGTTCTCTTATGCTATGTGCTGGTGCATTAGATTTCTGTGCTCTGACAGGAGTAATTATCAGCTGTAGCTGCATTCACTCAACCTTGATTAGCAACACACCATCTTTTAGTGAATGAAGGTTTTTGTTTTTTATATATATATATTTTGGTTTAGGATTTTTTATTTACGTTACACAGCGCTGTTCATGTTTGTTTTTTTTTAATTGAACATTTCTTTATTATTTTATATTCTACCAAGAAGTAATTGTAGCCGTATTAGTGCAATTGTGACTGCTTAGACCTTTGAAGAAGGGACACACCCCGAAAGCTCGTCCATGAAAAATGATATGTTAGTGCAAATGAAAAAAGTATCACGGACAGTACTCAATTTTCTCTATATTCTACCAAAAAATTGGGCTATATATGTTTTTTTTTCAAGTTTTTTTCCAAAATGTGAAATAAAAAGTCCTGTAGCTCAAGTGGTTAGTATAAATCAACTTTTTTTCAACATGTTTTCCAATGAACAAATTAGTGAAAGGTTTGGGACAAGTTGTTAAAATTTCTTTGAATTCCCCAATTGTGTATTTACAAGTGCAGATGTTTAGGATTAATCTGTTCTCAAATTTGTAATGAAGGGCTGCAGTGACAACTCTGCAAAATGAATGCAACAGCTTGTAAAAAAAATCAAAATCCAGATCACTTTTCCCCCCAATGTTTGTAATGGCCCATACACACGATCCGAATATCGGACGAAAACGATCGTCCGAGGGAGGATCGTATGATTTTCGGATCGTGTGTACACTACTTCCGACAGCCGATCACGACCATTCATCCGATATTATTCGATCGGACATGCACGGAAATTTTCCTCGTACGACTCCAGATGGTACGATTTTCGTTTAGTCAGTATAGTTGTCGTCCGAAAATACAATACAAATACATTACAACGCATGACATCACTTCCGATTTTTTTTTCCTATCGTACGAGAATTTTCGTGACTTTATTGGCTATTCAATTTCTACTTGCGATTGTTAACTGAAAAACTGTCGTACGATCGGTCGTCCGATATTCGGATCGTGTGTACGGGCCATAAGACGCACAGGGCTTTTGTTTATAAATCAATGCAACAGGCAATTAAGTACTTTCTCTTTCAGTAATTTATTGAAAGTTTGTAAAAGTTTAACAATGGAAAGAAAGCACTGTAGGGATCACAGATATCTCCTGTCTTTCAGTTTATTTTTTTACCATGTAGTGTATTAGGAGAGAACACAAAATATTAAAGATCCAACAGCATGGTTCAGTGTATCTTGTACACGCCAGATTCTTTTCATTATCATTGTTAAATGTAATTTTAGAAGAAAAGCTTTGATTCACGTATCAACTCCCTTTAGGAGCAAGAATGGATTATGTATGCAGACATTGTTACAGTCTCTATCAATTTGTAATCTCTACAAGCTTATCAAAGATTGTCAAGGGTCCAGTTCTCTAACTAATGCCATGTACACACGAACGGAATTTCCGACAGAAAATGTCAGACGGAAGCTTTTCATCGTATATTCTGATCGTGTGTATGCCTCATCTGACTTTCTTTTTTTTTCGAAAATTCTGGCGGACCTAGAAATGGAACATGTTTTAACCACTTTACGACCAGCGCACGACGATGTACGTCCCTTTTTTGAAGAGGGATATCTCAGGAACGGCAGCAGCTGCTGCCACAACCGAGATATCCATCTCTTCAGGCGTAATTCCGATAATGGTGGTCATCGCGGCGGATTCGCCGCGAGATCACCGTTATCGGCGGCGTGAGAGGTGCCGGGGTGATCGGGTCCTATCCGTGGCTGGGTATAGAGACGAGTGAGGCTTAGATGGCGCCCACCGGTCTCTATACCATAGCAGGGCGGAAGCGACGTCAAAACGTCACTTCCGCCCATACGTCTTAAAGGCACATTTTTCAAATGTAATTTTTTTAAATTACATTTGTTTTTTTTGTTTTTTTTTTTGCATTTAAGTCCAAATATGAGATCTGAGGACTTTTTGACCCTGACCCCGAGTACCTGTCATGCTTTTTTTTCTATTACAAGGGATGTTTACATTCCTTGTAATAGGAATAAAAGTGAGACAATTTTTTTTTAAAAAAACAGTGTAAAAATAAATAAAATCAAGAAAAATAAATAAGAATTTTTTTTTTTTAAAGCGCCCCGTCCCGACGAGCTCGCGTGCAGAAGCGAACGCATACGTGAGTAGCGCCCGCATATGAAAACGGTGGTCAAACCACACATGTGATGTATCGCCGCGATCGGTAGAGCGAGAGCAATAATTATAGCTGTAGACCTCCTCTGTAACGCAAAACATGCAACCTGTAGAATTTTTTAAACGTCCCCTATGGAGATTTTTGAGGGTAAAAGTTTGATGCCATTCCACGAGCGGGCGCAATTTTGAAGCGTGACATGTTGGGTATCAATTTACTCAGCGTTATCTTTCACAGTATATAAAAAAATTGGACTAACTTTACTGTTGTCTTATTTTTTTTTTATTCAAAAAAGTGATTTTTTTCCAAAAAAGTGTGCTTGTAAGACCGCTGCGCAAATACGGGGTGAAAAAAAGTATTGCAACGACCGCCATTTTATTCTCTAGGGTTATAAGTAATTTTCTAGCAAAAAAAACTGTTTTAAACATGTAAACACCTAAAATCCAAAACGAGGCTGGTCTTAAAGTGGTTAAATATTTCCGACGGAACCAATTCCTATTGGGAAAACCGCTCGTCTGTATGCTGTTCCGACGGACCAAAAACTACGCATGCTCGGAAGCAAGTACGAGATGGAAGCTATTGGCTATTGAACTTCCTTTTTCTAGTCCCGTCATACGTGTTGTACGTCACCACGTTCTTGACGGTCGGACTGGTGTGATCGTGTGTACGCAAGACAGTTTCAGCGGAATTCCATCGGAACTCCGTCGGAAAAACCTTTAGAGTCTACCGGTCGTGTGAACAGTCATTCTCTCTTCTAACCAAAATAGTAGTTGTTGGTGTAACATTAAAAGATTTAGATTTTAAAATTGATCTGTGAAGTATAATAGGATTTTGACCGTAATATGCAATGTACCATGATTGCTGAAAATGTGTTTATTACAGTTTTCTTTTGGAGGCTTATATGAATACCAGTTGGCAATTAAAGAAGATCAGACCTAAATCTGTGCCAACAACTAGATCAAGTACATCAGTCTAAATTTGTATCTAAAATTTCTCAATTACTGGATATTGCTATCGCGTATCGATAAATGGGTCAGTTTAATAACCATCATGATTTCAAGAACCAAACAGTTTAAAGAACCAACAGTGTCAAGAACCAAAACCACACTCGTCAGCCAGGAACACTTAGTGCAGCAGATGAAGAAAAACACATCATGCTTATGTTCCTTTACAGAAGATGTCCAGTGGCACAATTAGCTCAGACCTGGCAGAAACTAGACATGTGCACAATAGAAAAATTAGTTTAGTTTAGTTTAGTTTCTGTTCGTTTCCGTTGATTCGTAATGATTTGTAAGTCGTCGGTGTTCGTATTCGGACTCGTTCGTATTTTCGGAAGTCGTCGGTGTTCGTATTCGGACTCGTTCATATTTTCGTAAGAGTTATTTTTTCGTTGATTCGTTTTTCCGTTAGTCTAATTTTCGTTTATTCGAAAATCGTATTTTAGTTATATTTTGTATTCGGACGCATTCGTATTTTCGTAGTTTTAGTTACATTCGTACTTTCGTAAGATTGATTTATTCGTACTTTCGTAACATTGTTTTCGTAGATTCGTAATCTGAGCATAAGTCATAATTTTATGTAATGTGTATGCTATTACATGTTTAAGAAACAAAGAATTTCTCTCTCACAAGTCAGAACTTAACTCAAAAATCCACCAAAACAGTGCCTCCGACCCAACCACGTTTATCAACTAACAAAAAAAAGTAATGAATTTACGAACCCATTCGAAGCACGTTAAGCAGCGCCATTGTAAGAGACACAGAAAATTACGAATCAACAAACAAAAAAAAAGTTACGAATGTACGAATTTTTTCGTTCATTTTGATTTTCGAAATTTTTGAATCTTTGTTCGGTATTTTCGTTGTTTCTGTTTTCATTTTTCGGATTTTCATTCATTCGTAGTTTCATTGTTTCTAATTAAATTATTTCGTATTTTCGTTGTTTTTCATATTCGTTCGTTTCGATAATTCGTTATTCATTAGAATTTTTACTAAATCATTTGTTCATTCGTACGATAACGAATGAACGAATATAACGAATTTGAACGGAAAACTAATTTGTAACTAAATGAATTGCACATGTCTAGCAGAAACCAAATAAATCCTAGCTCAGAGTAATGAGTGTGAGAAGTGATCTTCACAGAAGACTTGTTGCTAAAAAGCCATGCCTCAGACACGCAGATAGGGCCAACTGTCTTGATTTTGCATAAAAACACAGGAACCGGTGCATAAAAATGGCAGCAGTTGCTCTCGATATTTGGATCCAAATTTGATTAAATTTTGAAAGATTTGGCTTTAACAGAAAGCAGTTTGTTTGCCAATGGCCTGGAGAGTGGTACAATGATGAGTATCTGCATGCAACAGTGAAGCATGGTGGAGGTTCCTTGCAAGTTTGGTGCTGCATTTGTACACAGGGACTTGCTCAGAAGTAATGATCTCATCAATATGGAAAAGAACATATAGATACTTATCCAACACATATTATCATCAGCAACGTATCTTATCAGTCCCAAATTTACTTTGTTGCAGGAGAATGATCCCAACTATACAGCCAAAGTCATAAAGAACTGGGATTACAAAAGAGGCAAAAGAAACTGAGACAGACAAAATCCAAAGAACTGTGATAAGTTTTCCTAGATGTTTGGAAAAGCCACCTGTTGAGTTCCTAAAAAACAAACTACCATTTGCGTGTATTTTGTATGGTGTACTTAAAACTGTGGACGTTCATTTGTATCGCTATATGAATTAATAAAATGCAACTGCCTGGCTTCAAAGTCTAATTTATACAGTATGAGGTGGAGTGTGGGTTATCCTCCTGTTGTGGACACACTGAATATTGAATAGTGTTGATTTCTACTGATTGTATGTGTATATAGTGGTAACGTATACTTGGTGCATTTTATGTAAAGTTAACACATTTGTGAGAGACTAACACTAACCAATCAGAGATCACATTTCTACAGGTCAGCCCAATTACAGAAAGTCAATATCTGATTAGTCGCTGCTTGTTACACCATATCTTAGGATGAGGTGCAGTTCGATAAAGACCACAGAGAGAAAATCATAAAGCTATAATATTCCACTTTTGTAACATCTTCAAAATTGCTTCTCAGCAGTCAGTACATCAAAATAATCTAATACTCCTCCAACATGAAGGTCAATATAGAATGCTTTTTCCAGAAGTGGCTATGGCCAAATTGTTATGATAATAATGAAGATAATGACATGATTACGTTATAATTTTAACACTGTTATACGGATATGATTATCACAATCTTTGTACACCTTGTGATAACTTTTTGTTTTGTTTTTTTCTGTTAAAGTAATAAGCCACTCACTAAACATTGTACAGAGTAAATGTGGAAGTTATTATTATTATTTTTGAAGCAATTTATACAGAACATCTATATTGTATTATGGTAAGATGGGCTTGTAAAACATATATTACATTTGTATGATTTTAGGCACAATTTTTTTAATGAAAAACTCTTGAATTTCTAGAATAATCAAGTAGTTAGGGATTGTAAAGGATTTTTTTTTAAATAAACCTCTCTATACTCCTCTGCTCTGTGCAATGGAATTGCACAGAGCGGTCCCAACCCTCCTCTTCTCAGGTCTCCTGCTGGCGCTCCTGGCTCCTCCTCTCTGTTCAGTGCCCCCACAGGAAGCCACTTCCCATGGGGACACACATGCGTGCTTGCTTCCAAGCCCCGCTGTTACGTCCATAGACACAGACAACAGGACTCGGCCCTGCTCCCTCATCACTGCCTTTAATTTACAGCATTGGGAGCCAGCAAAGCCAGAGACACATGGAAGTGAGTGGAGAGAAGAGCTGCAAACGTGCACAGTGCTGGATCAAATAAGGGCTCAAGTATAAAGGGAGGGGTGGGGGCATTGAGGTGAGGGGCCAAAATCAATGCCTAAACGTTTTTTACCTTAATGCAGGGAATGCATTAAGGTAAAAAAAATTTAGGCTGTAGAACCACTTTAATTTGTAGTAGAGATATTGTGAATACCTTCATATAGCACAAACCTATTTGTGGGAAACTTTGCTTGCAACCATCTGACACTCATCACACCTAATATTTTTTTTTTTCTACAGAGGAAACTACTTTTGAAGCTGGAGTGAAAGTACAAATACACAGCCAGTCTGAGCCGCCATTTATCCAAGAACTGGGGTTTGGCGTGGCCCCTGGATTTCAGACCTTCGTGGCTACTCAGGAGCAAAGGGTAGGTGGATATTATTTTTCAAACTGCCGTTCAGCGAGTAAACAGCAGGGATTGAGTCAGGGATGGAGTCAGTAAGACAGAGTTGTGTGGAAAAGACAGTAAAAAACTATTTAAACACAAAAGTGTCCATTTACAAAAGGAAACTTTTTCAAAAATGTTATTACATAGATCTGCTGTGTTTGATTCATATGTTTTATCTTCTTTGTATTCTGCATGCAAAAAAAGTAACGTACAAAGATTATGCAACAGGTTTTTGCTCGTAAAAATACTGCACCCGATGTCTGGAGCTAAGAATGAATTTCTATGAGCAGAGCAGATGAAGGAATCATTTCAGGTAGTGATAACATACCAATTAATGAGAAATAGAGACATTAAAATATTAAATGTTTATTTCATAAGGGAAAAATTACTCCACGCTCATATAATTTTTTTTATCTGAGCAGAACATTTTGATGGGTAATTAACAAGAGGTAAAATGCCAATTACATTAAAAATAATGCTAATGATGTTTCAGTTCATAGTGCGGACCAAGACTAGAGGCCCAAGACTTCGTTTTGTAAAGTGCAAAAGCTGTTCCAAAAACAGACGTGGGCTGGGGATCAGAGCTTTTTTTTTATGGTTGGCTAGAGATTAGGCTACTGGAAAATTATACGATGGGGTTTAACGGTAAAGAGAGGCAAGGAAATTCTATTATGTCTGCATTAGGATGTCATCACTCCTCTCAATGTGTAAATGACTCGCAGATGAACAGTGCCTGGCCATGATTGATGTACCTGTCGTGATAAAGAGGAACGGGTCACAGATATTTCGAGGTGAATGTTCTCGTGTCTGCTTTAATAACGAGCCAACAAAATTAGGTTTTGATTGATACATTTTGTCTCAGTAATGCCGTTAGGGATAAACAAGGCACCAGAATTACTTTGGATTTTACTTTTGTCATTTAAACTGCAGACTATGCTGTACTCAATATTTCAACTAACCTATTGTCTTAGAAAACATACTTCTGAATTACTTGTTAAGACAAAGCTTTATTTTTTAACGGTTCATTTCCTTTCTAGCTGAAGGCATTTTAAAATCCAAATGGAAAGGTCAAATTTTACTTTCAGATTTTGACTTCGGAAAGAAGAAAGTACAAATATCCAGTTTTATTTCTTAAAGGGGCTGTAAAGGTTCGTTTTTTGTTTTCTAAATAGGTTCCTTTAACCACTTCAGCCCCGGACCAATTGGCAGCCAAAGGACCAGGCCCCTTTTTGCGATTCGGCACTGCGTCGGTTTAACTGACAATTGCGCGGTCGTGCGGCGTGGCTCCCAAACAAAATTGGCGTCCTTTTTTTCCCACAAATAGAGCTTTCTTTTGGTGGTATTTGATCGCCCCTGCGGTTTTTATTTTTTGCGCTATAAACAAAAATAGAGCGACAATTTTGAAAACAATGCTATATTTTTTGATTTTTGCTATAATAAATATCCCCAAAAAATATATAAAAAAACATTTTTTTCCTCAGTTTAGACCGATACGTATTCTTCTACATATTTTTGGTAAAAAAAATCGCAATTAGGTTTGCGCAAAAGTTATAGCGTTTACAAAATAGGGGATAGTTTTATAGCATTTTTATTAATATTTTTTTTTTTACTAGTAATGGCGGCGATCAGCGATTTTTATTGTGACTGCGAAATTATGGCGGACACATCGGACATTTTTGACACATTTTTGGGACCATTGTCATTTATACACCAATCAATGCTATTTAAATGCATTGATTCCTGTATAAATGACAGTTGCAGTGAAAGAGTTAACCACTAGGGGGAGGGGAGGGGTTATGGGCTGTGATGTGTGTGTGTGTGTTTTTTTACATTAGTGGGCGGGGCTGACGTCTGACGTCATTGATCGCCTTTCCCGATGACCGGGAACAGCCGATCAATGACAGGCAGAGTAGGAAGCGCGGGGAGAGGTTTGTTTACACAAACCTCTCCCCGTTATTCAGCTCTGTGACCCAATCGAGGGACACCAGCGGCGATCGGGTCCGCTGGTCCCGCGGCCGGGGTCACGGGACTGCTGACGTATATATGCAGTGGGCGGTCGGGAAGCGGTTAAACTAGTGCATTGTTGGTTCACTTACCTTTTCCTTCGATTTCCCTTCTAAATGTTTTTTTTTCTTTGTCTGAATTTCTCACTTCCTGTTTCTCCTCAGTAAACTTCACACCATCATCCCAACAGTGTTTAGTCAGCTAGAACAGCTTACTGAGGAGGAACAGGAAGTGAGAAATTCAGACAAAGAAAACAAAGAAAAAAAAACATT
Organism: Lithobates sylvaticus; assembly: GCA_028564925.1. Lineage (NCBI taxonomy): Eukaryota > Metazoa > Chordata > Amphibia > Anura > Ranidae > Lithobates > Lithobates sylvaticus. Next base: position 33,734,295 of record CM053037.1, on the reverse strand, counting down.
TAGAAGGGAAATCGAAGGAAAAGGTAAGTGAACCAACAATGCACTAGCTTAAAGGAACCTATTTAGAAAATATTTAAAGGGTTACTAAACCCTCTTTTTTTTTTTTAAATAACAAACTTATCATACTTACCTCTACTGTGTAGTTCGTTTTGCACAGAGTGGCCCCAATCCTTGTTTCCTGGCGCTCGCGGCTCCTCCCCGCATCGGGAAACCATCTAGGAGAAGCGCTCTCCTTGGAGGTCCCCGTGCAGGTGTGCTCCCAAGTCCAGCATTTGCATCTATAGACACAGAATGCCGGACTCAACCCCAGCGCCCGCGTCATTGGATTTGATTGACAGCAGCGGGAGCCAATGGCTGCGCTGCTTATCAATCTATCCAATCAAGAGCCAAGACAATGGGCAGAGAGGGTGAGCGTGTCTCCGGTGTGGGAATTACGGGGCTCGGGTGAGTAAAACGGGGGGCTGGTCAGTGACAGAAGTTTTTTTCACCTTAATGCATAGGATGCAAAAACACGAGGGTTTAAAACCTCTAAGGAATAACGTTACAGTTTTGGCTAATTTATACTTGATTTGACAATAAATGGGAAGTGCTGGGCTTTCTTTTCTAATCTTTATCCAAATAGATAACCCTCGAGCAGCACGTAATATCTCTCTTTGTATAAAGCCGGTGTGATTTTTTTTATTAATTTTTTTTCTTGCAAATTCAACAGGGTTGCCTAATGTATAGATCTGGCCATCACAGCTAAATCTCAAAAACACAATTCTCCAAACATTTGCAATTTGATATATAAGACAGGATCACACGATCATATATAGTATAGATAATGTAGTTCCCGAATGCCTGTGACAAGTTCACATTTGTCCTTTTTGATGGAGCAAAATCTTTGCAAAATGCATGTGAAGAAGAAATCCTGTTCTTTTTTTTTTATGTGGCTGCAGTGAAAAAACGAGTCTATGAGCCCATTCACACTGTATGCACACAGAACAGTGTAAATCCAGCCGAAATTATCTCAAGGTAAAATTATAAAATTGCCCCATTATGTGGGGAGCTGTGGACTGACCTCATAAGCAAAATGTGCAATTTCTAATTGGATACATTTCAATTATTCAAAAGCTTTTATAGAAATAACAAAAGATGTAGAATATCGTATAATATGTTTATGACTTATGTACATGCACATCAAAAGAAAAGCATCTACCCATGTGTCAATTTAACACTTCTTACTACAGTAAATCTGATCTTACATGTGCTCTTTGTCAGAAAATAAAAGTGGATCAAACCCTAATTAAGTGATTGATTGTGCACAGAAGATGGAAAATCTGATTGCCCAATAACTACATCATTATGTACCAAAATGAGGTTATTTCGGCAGGATGGTTAATTTGTCCCTTTAATTACTGACCTACCTAAATTATAAACATTCCAAGCTTAATTTGATGCAGTCTACAGTTTACCTGCATTTAATGAAGAGTGGAATCTGAGTAACTAATATGCATTACCAATTAAAGATTGGTTAGACCCCTTTCACACTGGGGCTTTGCAGGCGCTACAGCGCTAGAAATATCGCCTGCAAAGCGCCCTGAAACAGCCGCTGCTGTGTCTCCAGTGTGAAAGCCGAGGGCTTTCACACTGGAGCGGTGCGCTTGCAGGACGTTTAGGCCGGTTTCACACTGGGGCGGTGCGGGCGCCGGCAGTAAAGTGGCACTATATTTAGCGCCACTTTACTTTAATTTTAGCGGCGCTATACAGCCGCTAGCGGGGCAGTTTTAACCCTCGCTAGTGGGTGAAAAAAGGTTAAAACCGCCCGCAAAACGGCGCTATGCCTGCGGTATAGCCGCGCTCCCCCATTTATTTCAATGGGCAGGAGCGGTTTAGGAGAGGTGTTTACACCGCTCCAAAGATGTGGCTAGCAGGACTTTTTTTGGCGTCCTGCCAGTGCACCGCTCCAGTGTGAAAGCCCTCGGGCTTTCACATTGGAGAGACAGCAGCGGCGGTTTCAGGGCACTTTGCAGGCGCTATGTTTAGCGCTGTAGCGCCTGCAAAGCGCCCCAGTGTGAAAGGGGTCTAAGGCAGCTTTCACACTGAGGTGCTGGCAGTTTACCGTTGTTTTAGCTGCGCTATTCGGCCGCTAGTGGGTCGGTTTTAACCCCTGCTAGCTGCCAAAAAAGGGTTAAAACCGCTGGCAAAGTGCCACTTTAGGATACATCGCTCCTACAGGGCTCCAAAGGTGCGGCTTGCAGGACTTTTTTGAATGTCCTGCAAGCGCACCGCTCCAGTGTGAAAGCCCTCGGGTAATGAATTGAGTGGATCTTTCAGGGTGCTTTGCAGGTGCTATTTTTAGCACTTTAGCGCCTGCAAAGCACCTCAGTGTTAAAGCAGCCTAAAAAAACTCCTGCAAGCAGCATCTTTGGAGCGGTAAAGGAGCGGTGTATACACTGCTCCTTCACCGCTCCTGCCTATTGAAATGAATGAAGGAGCGTGGCTATACCGCCGGCATAGCGCTGCTGCAGCGGCACTTTGTGGGCGGTTTTAACGTTTTTTCAGGCGCTAGTGGGGGTTAAAACTGCCCTGCTAGTGACCAATAAAACGACAGTAAAGCGGTGCTAAAAATAGCGTAGTTTTACCGCCGGCGCCCCCACCGCCCCAGTGTGAAAGGGGCCTTACAGGCCACCCTGAAGTTTGACAGGAGTGTTAATGACTGAAATGTACAGCTTTTGGGGTTCTTTATACATGACCAAATCTGGTAAAATTTCTCAAAACTGGAGCAACTGTGCATGGCAACCAACCAGCTTCTATCTTTAGCTTGTTCAGTTAAAATGGTAATATAACAATTTTTTGCCAAATTCAGATATTATAACTCGTGTTGGTTTTTTATGTTGTTTTTTCCTCCTTGTGGCTTCCTTTTTTAGCTGTCTCGTTATATTCTCTTTCTGTTCCCGTGTTGCTGGGACCTATAGAGCCCTTTGTGAGTTTCTGTAATGTTTGTGCTCCAGTTCTGCACTACAACCTCTACTCTACCATGCCTTTCTTTCTCCTCCACCATGCTTCTCCTTCTCCTCCACAGCGGTTATTAACAGTGGCTGTGTCCCTCTTCCTCTGGCTGTGTGCCGTTCTCTAAATCAGTGGTTCTCAACCCTGTCCTCAAGTACCCCCAACAGGCCATGTTTGCAGGTTTTCCTTTATCTTGCACAGGTGCTTTAAATCAGAGTCAAAGGCTTGGTATTTTGGACAGCTATTTTATCTAAGAGCATTTCCCAAAACATGGCCTGTTGGGGGTACTTGAGGACCGGGTTAAGAACCACTGCACTAAATGGCTGCACGTAGAGTTGTAGTAGAAAGCAGAAACACACGTATTTCACAGACTCAAACAGGACTCCATAGGTCCTAGGAGCACAGAGAAAATGGGAATGAAGTGGCACGAGCCGAGGACAATTGAAAAGGAAGCTCTGAGGAGGAAGTTTTAAATAAATTCAAATGCACGTGAGTTATGTTATTTCTAATTTAGGAAAAACGTTGACTTTAATACCCCTTTAAGCTATAAAAATGAAAGATAGAAAGAAGCTGATTGGTTGCCATGCACAGCTGCTCCAATTTTGGTAAATTCCCCTCTGAATCTTCTGCATCATCAGCTTTACAACAACAACTACGGCCAAATGGTGTAGTTGGTTGTTCAGGGTTTCACTCACTTGTGACATTGTTATTGAAAGTGTGTCGCTATAGTAGGTGTACACAGGATATACCTAGCCATCAGGCTCATTTGATGCAATTGTCTCTGATTAGTTTGCATAAATGTATGTTTAGAATAATTAAAAGTACCCGTAATACAGGAATGGTAAAAAAAAAGAAATGCAATGGTACTGCATTTGAATAAAAGAAAGCTGTTCTATAGTAAGCCAAATGAAGGGCTCTACAACACCCACTTGGACTCTTTCATACAGGATTAGAAAAGTAATCCCCTCGATTCAGTTTTCCTTCCTGTAAAGAGGAGTATCACATTCTACTAGAGCTTGATAGGGAAAGTTACACCTCTGTTTATGAATTTGTGTTGGCAGTAGGGATGCAACAATACAATTTTTTTTACGAGTACCGATGATTTTTTTTAGTACTCGTCTATACCAATTACCGATACCTACCGCAACTGTTTTGTGTTCATTTCAGCTGTCAGCAATGGTACAAAGCATTGAAAAGTTATTTACAAATGAAATAACTAGATTTTTTTTTTTTTTGCGCTTTTTCAATGTGAAATGTGTAAATATATGTTAATATACATGTGTAAAAATATTCACTAACAAAGCAAACAAAAAAAAGTTTTAGTTGTTTAAAAAATAGACGTGAACAAAAAAAGAAGCAGGAAAATAATAATTTACTCCAATCAGCCTCAATTAACTACCTATTCTGCTCCATTTAATTAAGGGTTAATTAGGGGTTAACCAGAGGAACGTTTGTTCATCCCTTTGATCTGCAGATGAAGAAACAGAAATATACAAAAAGAAACAATGTTTCTTTTTATTTTAGTGCTTCAGCGGCTGAGCAATGTTGTTATTGAACATTGCCGGCTGCTTTTTTTTTTTTTTGAAAGCTCCAATTACCGGACTTCTTTTATGCGCATACACCCGATCGGAATTTCGGCCAGCAAAAAAACGATGAGAGCTTTTCGTCGGAAAATGCAACTGTGTGTATGCTCCAACGGAATTTTGCTGGCCGAATTTCCACCAGTAAAGGTTTGAGAGCATGTTCTCAATTTGTTGGTCGGAAAAAAATTCCGATTGGAAATTACGATCGTCTGTAGCAATTCCGACACGCAAAATTTCTACGCATGCTCGGAAACAATTCGACACATACTCAGAAGCATTGAACTTAATTTTCTTGGCTCGTCGTAGTATTGTATGTCACTGCATTCTTGACGGTCAAAAGTTCCACTGAGAACATGGGAGAAAACACTTCTCCACCGAAGGCGTTGGTCAGCCATCTTTCAATAAATTCCACGGGGTTCTTTCCTTCCATGCGCTCTGGTATTCCTATGGCCCTCTCATTATTCCTACTCATTCTATTCTCCATGTCATCTAAACGGGCGACATGTTGTGAAAGCAAGTGATTGTTATATGTGAGGTCATTTTGCATGGGCGCCATATCATCTATGGAGCTTACTCTCCCCTCCAGTGTCCTGCCGTAAAAAGTTATCTCTGTCTTGACCCCTTTTATCTGAGTAGTAAGGGCCGCTATTGAGATATTACAGGAGTTCACTGCTGTGAAAATGTCCCTTAGTGTGGGTTCCCCTTCACTGTCAGGGCTGATTTGGGCTTAAGGGGTGGCAGAGTTATTTTTTGGGGTACTCACTGTGTCCCATGGGAATGTGGCACCATTATAATCCTCCAGCGGCACTGTATCGTCTGCTTCTGATGCCCCACCAGGCGATTCCTCTGTTATACCAGAGAGGGCTGCTGGATCAGAGGAGAGCGGCATAGAGAACAGCTTTGCAGCTGCCTCCCTGTGAATCTCCTTTGCAGAGTGTGTGGCGGTGCCATTTTGGCCCATGAGGTCGGAGCGGGATGGAGTTTGCCATTTTGTAGTAAACATCTGGCTCCTGGAGGACATTTGGCGGTGTTGTCGGGGTCAGCGGGTCATCCGATCACCGTCTGGCAGTTCGTAGGGCAGAATGGAACAGTTTCCCAGGATGAATTAACGGAGATTCGGCGGAGCTATCTTAATGTGCGTCTGGCTACATCCGCTGCCTGGCCACGCCCCCAAACTTTTGTGTGACCGTGTGTATGCAAGCCAAGCTTGAGCGGAATTCCTATTGGAAAAACCATCCAAGATTTTTCCGACGGAAAATCCGCTCGTGTCAGCTGTCAACAACCGAGACCCACTGACATCTCAATGAACCGAGCCTGAAAGTATCGGTTTTAGGTTTCGGTGCATTTGCACGAATACCGATACTTGTGCAAATACGCGCTAGTATCGGTGCAACCCTAGTTGGCAGGATACTTTTGTAATTCTAATATATGAGAAACCATGTATAGGCCGCTCAGACAATTTCTGTAAGATAGTACACAGTGATAATACTGTGCAAACTGTTTTCCAAAGATTAATAAAATGCAAGATGTACTTTGCTGTGAAACGATCACATTGTTCTTATGGGCAGTAGTTTAACATAATTATTTGCAAACATTTACTAACCTCTTAAAAGCCAGCTTCACCCAATATTAAATGCCAGGAAATAGCTTAAATTAAACAGTTGCATTTTTTCTTTGGGGCCTATTTACACCACAATGTTGTGCAGTGCAATGCACGCATAGTCATGTATTGATGCACATTGTGGTGTGTTAAATGGCTTATTCAAAGGTTTATTTTTATTAAGTTGAGAAGAAAAAAAAGAAAAACGCCTTTAATTTCCTCCATATACTCAACTATCCTGATTTGCCATGGCTTGGCACATAAACATTTGTGAAGATTAAACCCCATCATTGTGTACTGCACCGTTTCCAGCCTGAGATCACACGCAGAATGCACAGCCTCTAGACTGATAGCTACAAAATGAGCCGGAACATTTAATATGGCTGATAAAATCCAGTACTATGTCAGGCATGTCAGCTCTGAGCCAATAGGCCAGGCATCATCCAGCTGCTGGAGTACACACTGTGATTTATTACTAGATTCCACCTACGTAGTAATGCAAACCTTATACTGTGCTATCTTGGTAGAATGTGACATATTGGATATATTAAAAAATTTCGAATGCAATATTGGATGTATTACAATATATTGTAATATAGTTAGGTCCTGCTCTGCGGGGTACAGTTTTCTATTACAACTTTGTTTCATGGCTACAAAGCACATTTATCAGACCTGTGATCGTTTTTCAGCTTTTCTTCTCGGAGGAATTGTTCTCTGCTTCTAAAACGTATCAGATGTGTGTTTGTGTGAAAAAATAGAAGAGGTGCTAAGCCGGTGCTTCCAAAACGTTTGTCAGTTCAGCAGTACCACAGTAAGAACAGTTGGGTACTTTCTGTATTATTGAGAATTTACATCTACCTCCCACCATCCAAACAAGAAACTGTTCTTTGTAAAATATCTACAGCAAGCAGCAGAAGCAGGCCGATTGTGTTTCCAGGTTGTGCCCTCTATTGCCTAGCTCTCGACTAAGCTTTGTCCGTATATAAATGTTAGCTTTGCTATGTACGGCTTAAAGCAGAGACCGGCAACTACAGTGGTAGACGTGAAATAAAAGATACACTGCAGTAGGGTATGCTTCATTGTACCTTTGTTCTGCATGCACTCCATTGCACTCATCAGATGGAGAAAGGAACTGTGCCAGCTATTCTTATGGTATTCTTTAATGCCTATGAGAAGCAAACCAGTCTTCGTATAAAGCTGTTGGTGTTTGTGATGAAGATGATGACTAAAGATGTGTTATTTCTCATTATGTCTATTTATAAGCCAGGGAACACATTCTTACTCTACTTTCTCTACAATCAAAAATGTATTTATTTATCTTTCACTAAGGGACACAGGATTCAGGTATTCTGAGACAATTGGGTATATTGCCATCTACAAGAGGAATTGGACACTAGCAAACAAAAAAAGCCATTGGCCCGTCCCACTACCAGCATGCTTCAGTTTTTGCTACTGTTCTAGGAGGATGGACAACTTTTCTCTAGTGAGAAAGATTTACCTATTTTATAGACCTGTTTCTCCTTTTTGAGATTGTCTTTTTTCAATATTTGGGGGGACTAACATCACCCCCCCTTCCCCCACGGGAGAGGGGCGGCTGTGCTCTGTGCCCCGAGCCCACACTTTTTTGAAGCCAATTAGAGCCTCAGGCTCTAATGCCATGTACACGACCGGACTTTTCGACGGACTGAATTCTTTCGACGGACTTTCGACGGACTTCCGTCGAATCGGACTTGTCTACACACAATCACACCAAAGTCCGACGGATTCGACCTTGATGACGTACGACAGGACTAGAATAAGAAAGTTCATAGCCAGTAACCAATAGCTGCCCTAGCGTCGGTTTTCGCCGGTCGGACTAGCATACAGACGAACTGATTTTTCGACCGGACTCGAGTCCTTCGGAAAGATTTGAAACATGTTCTAAATCTAAAGTCTGTCTGATTTTTCGACAGCAAAGGTCCGATGAAGCCCACACATGGTCGATTTGTCCAACAAATTAGTTCCATCAGACCTTTGCTGTCAAAAAGTCCGGCCGTGTGTACACGGCATTAGCGTGCCTAAAAAAGAAAAACATTGGAATCCATGCGTCCGACGCTACGCATGTAGATTAGGGGGCTAAGCGCATGGATAGGGGGGGAGGCTTCTCTATATGCAGCTATCCATTGCAATATATCCTCAGCAATAGCTTTGGGAGGCCATACCCAGTCTCCACTGGACAGAAGATTGCCAGACCTGCCTGGAATGTCCTTCAGGCAGTGGGCTCTGTCTTCCAGGTCCAGAGCCTGGCACAGCTCCTGGTGTGACACGATCGCTGAAGAGTCTTTAAAGAATACGCCATGTGGGCCAAGGATTAAGAGATGCTACATTTATTGGTGCTGTTGATTGCCATTATCACTCTGTTTTCTGTTGGTTTCCACAAAAAGGGGTAAAACGCTGGGTGATCAAATTGTGCATCACTAGCTGCAGAATTGCATGCATGCTCTATACCTTTTGTTCCTGCCTTTATAGCATGAGGTAGCACATTCCTTCAATCGCTTCTATTTGCAAGAGACATGGGATTTTTAATCAAGTAGTCCTTGTTGCTGCCTACAATGATGACTTACTTGGTCACCTTCAGCCACTTGAACCTCCAGGGGGTAGCATCTTTCACGGGATAGTGACTTTCATGCTACACCAGAATTACACTACTGCCATCTAGTGGCGGTAGATGTAATTGCGGTAACGCCGCCCAAGTAGTGGGAACGTCGTTACCATGAGGGGAAGAGTAATCAGTTAGATTACTCGTTACCCTCTAAAGTACCTGAGTTACTTCACTGAATGTCAGTATGCCAAACTTTAGGGGAATAGACTAAATTTGTCACACGAGTCAGCTAAAATCCTTACTGACCCTGTAGACTGCATAGAACCTATGCTTCAGCCCTGTACTACTTTTTAGATGGTTTAATAAACATTGTGTTATTTCTTGAATTATTCACCTCTATGCAGAGAATTCATTGGCTAAAATGTTGGTTTGTGGAACAGCAATGTAAAAAATACTTGCTGTGCATGTCTTTTGATGGTTAATAACTTTTTGATACTTACATGGATGTGCTCATAAAAAATGTCACTGAGGAGTAAAAGTACTAATTTGCCCTAGTAAAAGAAGCTTATAGGGTATTTACACTTTTGCAGCAAAACTAGGAAAATATTACAAATTGCACAGCAAAGTATATTTTACATTGCTGTTCCATACCTGGCCCCTCTCTCCCCTGATTGGCTGACTGACTTTGATTGACAGCACAGGACACAAAGGAATTTTACACTTGGACCATGGCTTTACTGTATGCCACTACCTTTAGGTGAATTGGCACTGGCAAAGCTTTGCAGGAAATGCCCCTTAGTGTATCCATATAATCCTGCCCACTCCATGAGATGGTGAGTTTTCTGTAGTGTCCTTAGGTGACAGACTTCTGAATTGAGAGATTTTTTTTTTCACATTTTTTTCTTCCTAATATCTGAATGACACTTTTGTCATTGACTGCCTGATTACCCACTAGCAGTTTCTGGATCAATTAACCTCGATTCACATCTTAGGAATCATACCCAGATGCCGCATAAATGGGGCCAGTGCTTTGGACATTGGACCATGTGTTCATGGATATGCCCACTGCGATGGACAAATTCTGGACCCTAAACAGGAGCAGTGACATGGACAAGGTAAACAGAGCTTCCTTCTACGATACATTTTGCTTCCTGGCTCACATGTTGTCTTGGATCGTCAATATACATTATAAAACCTACAAGACACACCGCATAACCAGGCACAGGATTTGGGGTAATATACACATTTGTGGTTTTATCCCTAGTTACTTTATTCAGCCTTATAGGCAACAATATTATAGCATTTATCTGTTTAAATTTGGTGGTTGTTTCTTCATCTCCCTACCAGAAGTTCCTCTCTGGCTAGTGATGTAGTGCCTATGGGACTCCTAAATGTGTCCTTCCAGCCACCAGCAATGAGGCTGGAAGGTACACCTGTACCCTCCTAGATGTACGAGAACACCCAACAAGTGCTGACAAGTATCTGACAAGTGCTGTTATCAGTCATCTCCTCCTTTGAGAGAATTGGGACCTGCCTGAAAAGAAAGTCCATGTGGCAGGAGTAGTGAAAAGGATCCCCTCCATGCACTTTCAGACTACAATGTGCTTGAAATTAACTGTCTAAGATTAGCCATATATGTTTGTAGCACTGGCTCCTGACGAGCAGGTGCTATTCTTTTCAAAAATTAAGTTGCCTGAAGCCACAGTTGGGCTTCAGGATAATTTCTCTACATTTCTGGTTTCAGTACCAGTCCAGCTGGGTTGCACTGGGTTCTCCTTGTCCGCAGGTGTCGCTGTCACCGCCGGCAAGAGTAGAAACGCAGTCTAGCTGGATGCATTGAATGCCACTTATCTCTCGGAACCAGCCCAGTGGGAGTGTTCTCCTGCTGTGAGTTCTGGGGGGTGGTATTTAAGGTACCAACGCCATGTTGGCGGGGAGTTATTTTCTGTCTTTTTGGTTCTGGTGGTCCTCCTGACCGCAACTGAAGGGACAGGCCCGACTGAAGTTCGGAGCCTACTGATCCAAGGAAGGTCCGGTGCCGTCTCAAGTGAAAGGAGAGGCCCAGCAACTGAAGGACCCCAGGGGAGGACTCGTTCAGGAGAAGGCCGTGCGCAAGGCTGGCTTCTCTGAAGGAGCCTGGAGACTTGGTTGAAGGACACAACCTGGATCAACACTCATACGGTATCGCCGGATCGGCTAAGAGAAACTGGTACCGTATGTCAACTCTTTAAAATTCATCCAAATCCCTCAGTAACGCTCAAGTGTAACTTACAAGTCTGTGGCAGAGACTTTACCGAGCATCCTACCGGCTGCTAGGCCTAGTGAGAGAGGTCTATCCGGGAGGTAATTGAATCCAGTTTGTGGAACAGTCTTATCCTCTGGATTCTGCTAATATATTCACCCTGCAAATCTAAGTACCGTATTTTTCTGTGTATAAGACGCTACTTTTTCCTAAAATAGTTAGACTGAAAATCGAGCAGCGTCTTATACACGGTCAGTCAGCCTGGGAGAGAGCTGCACGGTGCGTAGCTGGTCATACGGCTTCCTCCAATCACGAGCCGTATGTTAGTGACGTCGGCTGGAGCTGGAGGCAGAGGTGGAGAGTGCGCAGATGCGATCCCGTTGGACGTGGAGACTGCGCAGATGCATCAGGGAGCGGAGATTTTTGAGCCCAAGATGTCAGAATAATAAAAGTAAGCAATTGTCTTATTCTGCAAAATTCAAACTGAGTGTAGTTAGCAATGCAAAAGAGCATGGGAATAGAGCTGCAGGGAGACAGTTTGGACCTCCGACACTGAGTGTATGATCAGACAGTGGAGAAAACAGAGGCTGAATAAAGTAATATGCTGCATAATATACTGGTTTGTAAATGATGCTAAGTAAAACTTGGTTCTGCTTTACCTATTTAAAATATTGATTTCTTAATTTTGGGTTGGAAAAGTGGGGGGCGTCTTATACATGGGGGCGTCTTATACACGGAAAAATACGGTACCTGAACTCACCCCTAACCCTCTTCCCTTATTGAGAGACTTTGTCTTCTTTTTCTAAATAAATAATCCAAAGAGGATTCAGTTGTCAGTTTCAACATTCTTTGGGCCACTTTCCATGGGATCCCCAAGACGGGGAAGCAAGCAGGTGAGGTAACGGTAAGCCCAAATCAAACCAGCAGCTCCTTTGGGGGTCAGTGCTACATGTTGTTACCATCACACTTCGCATTCCATGTGTGGGTATAATCATGTGAGATTGCAGTGATTGTTCCAGGAGAGGAATTGAAGTGATACAAACAATTTTCATTAGCACGATTGGCTTGTAATGCGTGTTATTTTACCATCATTTGCAATCAGAGTTCTAATAATTTGTGCACATGCATGTTTAGTTTTGTAAATTGAATACTGAACAATCTTTTGAGTGAACATATTGAAGCATGCAAGTTTACATGCTCCAAAAATCTCATCTAATCAAAGTACAACCATTTATGGGCAAGTGATACTATACATAACAAATCAACTATCATATTTGGAAGAAATCATGATACTTATCAGAGGCAGCGCATGCAGGAATTTTCCTAGCAACTACACACCACCCTTAGATGCTTCCCTTGCCCTGAAAAATAACCGACTTTCCCACTAATAGCTACATCCACTCATTCCAAACTTTTGATCAACCTTTGTCATCTGGACTCCTTGTATTTTACCACCAATAAGGAATAGTCAAGTTTCCAGAGCTGTTTTGTTTTTTTGTGAAAGCAGCAGATCCCCTGTGACTGTAAGGGCTCATTCATACTTGCTTCGGCTTCAACACACATTAATGGCTAGTTTACACTTGCTTCAAAACAAGGCTTCGGACACGCTTTGTTAAAGCTCTCTGAACGCTAGTCAAAGCCCCTGTCACTAAATAAAATGGTTAGCTCACAGTCCTGTTTACACCTTGCTTTTGTTTGCTTCGGCTTTGCTTAAAAAATGATACCCCATGTAGCTTTAGTGGTGCCTCTATGGAGGCTTTGAAGATGCTTTGAAGCATCTTCAAAGCCTCCATAGAGGTCAATTGCAAATCTCGCTTGAAGCCCCACGAAGCCTCACCAAAACCCCACCAAAGCCCCATTGAAGCCAAATCGAACCTCCACCAAAGTCTCATCGAAGCCCCACCGAAGCCTCATCAAAGCACCAAGCAAAAGCAAAGTGTAAACAGGACTGTGACCTAACCATTTTATTTAGTGACAGGAGCTTTGACTGACGTTGAGAGCTTTAACAAAGCCTGTCCAAAGTCATGTTTTGAAGCAAGTGTAAAGTAGCCATAAGACACTTCATAGTAGATCTCCATCTCCTGCTAATCTGAGGTATCCCTTGAGCTCCATGGGATGTGACTGTGTATGGTTCAGTTGAATTGTCATAGGAATCGTGGCTTAAAACAGGTAATTTTGATTTAGGTTCGCTCCGCGAACATATAATCGGCATTCAGTCTTTTTGTAAAGTATCCACAGTTAACACGGTCCCTTTATACAATACGAAGTAGTAGTCACTCAGTCTTTAAATGGGTATGTTGTCACTCAGTTTTTATAAAGTTTCTGGAGTCACTTTGTCACCTAGTCTCTCTTTTAGCAGTTGTTCATCACCTTTCACTCAGTTATGGTATCATAGTAGTGGTTACAATATTTAACATGGCAGTAGTAATCTAATCTTCCATTTTTCTGGTAGCAGTTACTATGTAAACAGCATAACTCCCAACTTTTTGAGATGGGAATGAGGGACCCCTATCAGCAAAAGTATGCAGGCATAGGACACACCCCCCGCCACACCCCCTTAATGGAGAATTGTATAAAAAAAAACAAGATTGGTTAAGCCCACAAGTGCTTTTTTTACCACTACTATTCCTTTTTTATTGACTTTTGGAATTTACAAATGCAGCAATTTAGAAATCAGATGAAAGGTTTAGCACTGGGAAACACTTTTTGATAGATAAAAAGTGCATTTTATATACAACGATATAGATCAAACCAAAATGAGGAGGAATGAGGGACAGAGGGACATTGCTCCAAATCAGGGACAGTCCCTCGAAATCAGGAACAGTTGGGAGCTATGGAAATGTACTTACAGAGCAATGGTTGTTTTGGTGCACTCTACAAAGTACCTCATTGTTTAAAATACTCTTTTAGTATACTGAGAATGCATAGGAAGAAAGGTGTCACTGTAAAAGACACCCTTTTAAGACTTTACCTGAAAATTACAGCCACAGGTGGCACACTCTGCAGGCTATTATTTTCTTTTTACAGAACTCATCCATTTATTTAGCACACCTATTCTTCCCCAGCACTGGCAGCTCTAAAGCCACCCCTGGACACTGACTAGACATACACTCATTAACCACTTCAGCCCCGGACCAATTGGCAGCCAAAGGTCCAGGCCCCTTTTTGCGATTCGGCACTGCGTCGCTTTAACTGACAATTGCGCGGTCGTGCGACGTGGCTCCCAAACAAAATTGGCGTCCTTTTTTTCCCACAAATAGAGCTTTCTTTTGGTGGTATTTGATCGCCCCTGCGGTTTTTATTTTTTGCGCTATAAACAAAAATAGAGCGACAATTTTGAAAAAAAATGCAATATTTTTTGTTTTTTGCTATAATAAATATCCCCAAAAAATATATGAAAAAAACTTTTTTTTTCCTCAGTTTAGGCCGATACGTATTCTTCTACATATTTTTGGTAAAAAAATCGCAATTAGCGATTATTGATTGGTTTGCGCAAAAGTTATAGCGTTTACAAAATAGAGGATAGTTTTATAGCATTTTTATTAATATTTTTTTTTTCTTACTAGTAATGGTGGCGATCAGCAATTTTTATTGTGACTGCGCCATTATGGCGGACACATCGGACATTTTTGACACATTTTTGGGACCATTGTCATTTATACAGCAATCAATGCTATTTAAATGCATTGATTCCTGTATAAATGACACATGCAGTGAAAGAGTTAACCACTAGGGGGAGGGGGAGGGGTTATGGGCTGTGTGACGTGTGTGTGTGTTTTTTTACATTAGGGGGCGGGGCTGACGTCTGACGTCATTGATCGACTTTCCCGATGACAGGGAACAGCCGATCAATGACAGGCAGAGTAGGAAGCGCGGGGAGAGGTTTGTTTACACAGACCTCTCCCCGTTCTTCAGCTCTGTGACCCTGATCGCGGGACACCAGCAGCGATCGGATCCGCTGGTCCCGCGGCCAGGGTCACAGAGCTCCCTACTGGGTCGCGAGCCAGGCAATTAAAGGGCCACGTACCTGTACGTGGTTTTGCCTGGCCGTGCCATTCTGCTGACGTATATATGCAGGAGGCGGTCGGGAAGCGGTTAATGATCTCTCTGACTGATTTTTTTCTGGTTCACAGACATGAGATAATCCTTACCAAAGTAAGGCCAGTAACCAAGGTGTCTGCTCAGCATGCATCCTTGGCCAATAGCATTGTACTCCTATGTGGCACAGAGTTGTTCTACAGAACAGTCCTTCAACAGTCAGATCTTATCTTATGTCTCACATTCATTCTGGGCAATGTTTACAGATTTTCTCTGCAGTTTCTTAATGCAGAATGAACAACGTAGCTCATCTGTGGCCTTCTCTCTTGCTTTCCAATCAACCCACGAGGCAGGAGCAGGTGGGAAAATGTGTATTGTTATGCGCATATTTATGCCCAATTTATTATGGTTTTATTTGTTGAAAAATAATAAGATAAAATTAATTTCATTTAATTGATCAGATATAAAGTCGTATTGTGTTCAAATTTGTTTGAGCGGAATCAGCTATTCGTGTATAATAACAGCATGTGAAAAATGCCACATTTTTTGTTAACACAGCCCGGTTTTATTTACAAGGATGTAATGTTTGAAAATGCAGAGAAAATAAAAATGTTCCTTCTCCGTTGTTTTCAGTAGAGAATAGAGGCAGACTGCTACCTATTGCTGTAGGTAACACAGGTTATAATAGTTGTTCCCACTGACATTTTAGGGCCTCAGGCAGGGGTGTTGCTAGGTCTACAAAAGATCTGGGGCTAGAGCCCATAGCAGCGTAGTAAAGAAAGTCATACGCTTGGGCGGGCATACACATGTATATACAGTAATATACGTGTGTGTATATCCTCAGAGAGTCCCCCACTTACATCAGGGTCCCCAGAGAGCCCCCCTTACATCAGAGTTCCCAGAGAGTCCCCCCACTTACATCAGGGTCCCCAGAGAGCCTCCCCCTTAAAATCAGTGTCCCCAGAGAGCCCCCCACTTACATCAGGGTCCCCAGAGAGCCCCCCTTACAGTAATATACGTGTGTGTATATCCTCAGAGAGTCCCCCACTTACATCAGGGTCCCCAGAGAGCCCCCCTTACATCAGAGTTCCCAGAGAGTCCCCCCACTTACATCAGGGTCCCCAGAGAGCCTCCCCCTTAAAATCAGTGTCCCCAGAGAGCCCCCCACTTACATCAGGGTCCCCAGAGAGCCCCCCTTACATCAGAGTTCCCAGAGAGTCCCCCACTTACATCAGGGAGAGCCTCCCCTTGGGGACCCCTGCAGAGACTCTGGGCCCCAGATTAGGGGCTATAGCCCCAAAAGCCACCCCCTAGCGATGCCACTGGCCTCAGGAAATTAGATATGTGTGTGATATACATTTCATTTGCATACAGTGTTGCATGAAACAACTAAAACATGACACATCTGCAATTAGTGGGAAAGTGGAGCGATCCTTCCTCGAGAATACACTGCAGTCAGTTGCTACCCAAATCGGAGAGAAGTGTGTGGTTTGTCTGATTACGAGAAAGATGGACACCTACCTCACCGCTTGTTTTTCTCCCTGAAATTCCTGCACATCATCTGTTGTGGGCAGTCTTGGTACATTCAGTAACTAGCTTAAAGTGATTGTAAAGTCTTGTTTTTTTTTCTCGAAAAATAACAAACATGTTATAATTACCTGCTCTGTTGCAGTGGATTTGCACAGAGCAGCTCCGATCCTCCTCTTCTTGGGTCCCTCTTCGCTGCTCCTGGCCCCTCCCTCCTGTTCAGTGCCCCCACAGCAAGCAGCTTGCTATGGGGGCACCCGAGTCGAGTCACAGCTCCCTGTGTCCATTCAGACACAGAGCCCCGGTTCGGCCCGCCCCCTCTCTCTCCTAATTTGCTTACTGACTTTGATTGACAGCAGTGGGAGACAATGGCGCAGTGTCTCAGTCAATTAGGAGGAGAATCCTCCAGCCAAGGAACTCGTGGACATCGCTGGATAGAGATGGGGCTCAGGTAAGTATTAGGGGGGGGGCTGCTGTACACAGATGACTAGAATGAATTAAGAAAAAAAAATCTCTGATTTTACAACCACTTTAACTGGCTTAAAAATGGTGACTACAAATAATAACTCTAATTTCAATAAAACGGTGTATGTGTACCTGTATTACAGTACTCCTCGGGTAGCACGGCACATTTTCTTCCTGCGGAAGAAAGAGTCTCTTGAAAGATCAGAGGCTCTTTCCTGTGGATCATCGACCTCTGCCAGAATTAGATTTTTCTGACATATTATATTGCACTTTTCATCTCATCTTTTATTTTACAGAAAAATATGTTGCGTATAAAAGCTGAGAAGCTTGTTGAATGAATTAATAAACATGAAAGCCTCAGCTGCCCCGTCTCAGGCAGACATTTTCCAGTCTTGCAGTTTTCTACTGTACACAATGCATAGATCCAATGTCATGCTTGCCGGGTAAACACAACAGAAAACGTTCCATCAATTACTAAGCGCGACCTGTCAGCTCAGCATAACCCCGTTCTAGCTGATTAATTGCTGTGTTAACCAATTGATTTTTCTGAAGGGTGGTGATCAGTGATCTGTGCTTAATAAAATGGAAGTAGCGCATGAAGAAGACTTTAAAAGTGCCAGGTAGAAGTGCCCCCGACCAAGCTTACTTTATAGAAAATTACTTTTCTGTCTGTTGTGAACAGACTATACCTAAACCAGCAATCAGTGTTCTTCTTTGTAAGTTCTATTGCAAACTGAAATCTCATTGGCTCCTGTTCGTCAAACTAACTCTATAGAACTATCTCTGATGGGCAGCTGCTCTCTTTCATCACTGATCCCTGCAGGATTAGGTCAAACACTTCTGAGAAGAGGACATTTCAGGAACTGCAGTACTGCACACATACATAGCTGTCCCTGATTTGGAGCAAAGTCCCTCTGTCCCTCTTTCCTCCTCATTTGTCCCTTATTTTGGTCTGATCCATAGTTTTATCTTTCAAAAAGTGTTTCCTCATCGCTAAACCTTTCATCCAATTTCTAAATTTCTGCATTTGTACATTTCAGTATAAAGGAATAGTAGTGGTAAATAAGCACTTGTGGGTTTAACCACTTCCCGTCCGGCCCATAGCAAAATGACGACCGGGCGGTGGTTCAGTTATCCTGACTGGGCCTCATATGACGTCCAGCAGGATAAGCCGTGATCGCGCGCCCCCCCGGACGTGTGACGATCGGTGGTGTGGCGTGTCGGTCTGACACATCGCATCACCAATCTCATTAAAGCGGGGTTTCACCTTCAAAAATTTTTTTTGAAAAGTCAGCAGCTAAAAAAATAGTCGCTGCTGACTTTTAATAAGTACACTTACCCTCCCAGGGCGCCCGCGATGTCGTTCGTGGAGGCCGAGATGTCCCTCGGCTATCCGGATCCAGTGCCGCCATCCTCCGTAAGGGAAACGGCTTCAAGCGGCCTACTGCGCATGCGCGAGTCGGCGCGCGCCCTACTGCGCATGCGCGAGTCAGCGCGCGCCCTACTGCGCATGCGCGAGTGTCATTTGTGAATGGGGAACGCGGTGTGTTGTGGGACACAGTTCCCATAACACACCGCGCCCCATTCACCTGAAGACGGAAGAAGAGAAGATCACAGCGGCGCTGGAGGAGGCAGATTAGGACGATCTGCCTAGCAACAGCCATTTCTGGTAAGTAAAAAAAAAAATATTTTTTTTTTTTTAATTTTAAATTGTTACTAACATTTTTTCTAGTTTTCATTTTCAGGGTGTTCCACCACTTTAAAGAGCCTCTGACGGAGGCTCTTACAATGTAATCAGCCGTGTCCAATCATGGCTAATCACAATGTAGACAGGAAGAGCCGTTTATCGAAGGAAGATAGCCTTCTCTTGAAAAAACATATACATACAATGGTTACATCAACAGCCAATTTATAGTCATGATATTACATACTTAATACTTTAATTTTAAATAGCATAACAAATTCATACAAATACATGTCTTTTATCAGGGTAACACTACTTACCTTGGTTTCTTGAAAAAATGGTCAAGTCACTAAGGGGTCACAGGTGTCTGTTTTAGCACATGGTTCTCTGGACACATTTAGACACCTGTGACCCCTTAGTGACTTGACCATTTTTTCAAGAGACCAAGGAAAGGAGTGTTACCCTGATAAAAAAACATGCACATGTATGGACTGAATTTGTTATGCTATTTAAAATGTAAGTGTTAAATATGTAATATCATGAATATAAAGTGACTGTTGATGTAATCACTGTATGTATATGTTTTTCAATAGAAGGCTTGTACCCCTAGTTGGACAGCACCCCCTGAAGAAGCCTGATATATGGGTGAAACATGTTGGAAATTCTATCTTTTTATGCTGTATCCACAAAACTGTTGATCTGTACTTGCCAATTGTTGTGTTTTTAACCGGTTCCCGAACGGCGCACGGCGATGTAAGTCGGCAGAATGTCACGGACAGGCAGGAGGGCGTATATATAAGTGTCTTCTTAATGCCGTCCGTGCCATCGGGAGCGGCACGCTCCCACGCCGGTCGGGACCCCCGTGAGGCTGTTTTTTTTAACCGGTTCCTGAACGGGGAGATGCGGAAATAAACAGCATCTCCCCGTTCTGCCTAGCAACTAGTGACGCCGATCTCTGCTCCCTGTGATTGGAGCAGAGATCAGCATTCACTAGCTGACAGCCACGCCCCCCCACAGTAAGAAACACACCCCTAGGCATACTTAACCCCTACACTGCCACCTAGTGGTTAACCCCTTTACTGCCAGTGTCATTTACACAGGAATCAATGCATTTAAATAGCATTGATTGCTGTATAAATGACAATGGTCCCAAAAATGTGTCAAAAATGTCCGATGTGTCCGCCATAATGTCGCAGTCACAATAAAAATCGCTG
Source organism: Lithobates sylvaticus (assembly GCA_028564925.1). NCBI lineage: Eukaryota > Metazoa > Chordata > Amphibia > Anura > Ranidae > Lithobates > Lithobates sylvaticus. Next base: position 33,714,370 of record CM053037.1, on the reverse strand, counting down.
ATCGCCGCCATTACTACTAAAAACAAATTATTAATAAAAATGCTATAAAACTATCCCCTATCTTGTAAACGCTATAACTTCTGCGCAAACCAATCAATAATCGCTTATTGCGATTTTTTTTACCAAAAATATGTAGAATACTTATCGGCCTAAACTGAGTAAAAAAAAAGTTGTTTTATATATTTTTGGGGGATATTTATTATAGCAAAAAATAAAAAAGAATGCGTTTTTTTTCAAAATTGTCGCTCTTTTTTGTTTATAGCGCAAAAAAAATAAAAACCGCAGGGGCGATCAAATACCACCAAAAGAAAGCTCTATTTGTGGGAAAAAAAGGACGTCAATTTTGTTTGGGAGCCACGACCGCGCAATTGTCAGTTAAAGCGACGCAGTGCCGAATCGCAAAAAGGGACCTGGTCCTTTGGCTGCAAATTGGTCCGGGGCTGAAAATGGTTAAGAAATTTTTAATTTCTCTAAAATAATAAAAAAACTTTCTTGTATAATATAGTTGGTATTATTTTTCAAACTAATTTGCACCCTGAAAATCCCACTTCTTCTTTCTATATCTATTAAGGGATGTGGTGCTATTATTAAGTTGATCTGTCTGTGATCAAAAACATTTCTTCCGTTCCTTGTTGTCTTTATTACATGACATTGTAAAACTTTAATAGCTTTACTGCTTTGTACTTTCTGCTCAATATTCTTCAATAAAAAATACTTGGAAAAAAAAAAAGTGGATCTGGATGGGCTCTAGCAATGTGTTTTTTCTCTGACATATGTACCTGAACATAATACAGAGTAAACGTGGAAGCATTACAGACTGTTACAGATGCTGCAGAGGCCAGCTTAGAAAAAGTCTGAATGATTTACTACTTGCCGACCTGCTCAGATATACTGCGGCAGGTCGGCTCTCCTGCGCAAACCGACGTACCTGCATTTTTATAGCACTGATCAATGTAATAATGTCACTGGTCCCCAAAAAGTGTCATTTTGGGGTCAGATTTGTCTGCCGCAATGTCGCAGCCCTGCTAAAAAAATCGCAGATCGCCGCCATTACCTGTAAAAACAATTACAAATATAGAAGTCCCTAAATCTATCCCATAGTTTGTAGACGTGATAACTTTTGCGCAAACCAATCAATATACGCCTATTGCGATTTTAGTTTTTTTTTGTTTTACCAAAAAAATGTAGAAGAATATATATCGGCTTAAACTGATGAATAAATTCATTTTTATATATATATATTTTTTTTGATATGTATTATGACAAATTAAAAATGATGTATTTTTTTTAATTGTTGGTCTTTTTTTGTTTATAGCGCGAAAAATAAAAACCGCAGAGGTGATCAAATAGCCCAAAAAAAAGCTCTATTTGTGGGTATAAAAGGACATATATTTTGTTTGGGTACAGCGTTGCACGACCGCGCAATTGTCAGTTAAAGCAACGCAGTGCCGAATCGCAAAAAATAGCCTGGTCATTAAGGGGGGGAAATCCTTCCGGGGCTGAAGTGGTTAAAGTAACTCCAGGCTTTCTTTTTCATGCATGTTAATCCTGCTTTATTTTTATACAGAAATCTGTTCTGCTCAAAAACCCCTACATAGTTTTACATGAAGGAATTGTTTATACATCTAAAAATATAATTCACTTTATTCACAGTTATTCAAGTTGGGGAAAAAAAGCGAACATGCATTTTAACTGATCTGCTAAACCAAACACCCAGAATAGTTTGATGTTTGCCCTCCCCATACTTTACGATTATAGGGCGTCAGTGGGAGCCATGCTGCCGCTGTGTTGGCTGCCATCATTGGTGGTTTTCATTCATTTTTGTGAAGGAGGAATGGCCGCACAGCTTTATAAAAAACTGTTTACATATGCATTACTGTTAGAAGCTGACCCTATAAATGATGTTTTTACAGAAACGTTTGTAGTTTTTTTTAGCCCTGGTTCACACCGGCTGCGATTTGTAATGCGATTTGACAGTTCAAAATTGCATGACAAATCGAACCCCATTGCCGGGAGTGGAACCGTTCTAATTGGTAAATTAAGGTGCAAGCTGCAATGAAATGGCACAAAATTGCATTGATCGGATGGCTTTGAAGTTGTGCTGAAGTAGCGCAATTTCAAAGCTGCCCTGGTATGAACCAGGGCTTAAAATTAGTTGGCTAGTTTAGATGCAAATAATACTCAGTACAGTACAGTACTTATTCATTGTGTTGTCAAAGTTAGTCTGCTCTGATCTGTTGCAACAGAGAAAACATCCTATATACTCAGACTATTCCGGAAAATACAACTCTATATTATTGATAAGCGAAAAAACAACATTTGGTTAACAAAACAAGGAATCACAATGAACCTTTGTGTCCATGAGTACTCTTGTTATCATTAAAGTGATTGTAAAGGTTTTTTTTTTTTTCTTCTTTTTTATAAAAGCATGTCATACTTGCCTGTTCTGTGCAATGGTTTTGCACAAAGCAGCCCCAATGCTCTTCTTTTGGGGTCCCCTACTGGCTTTATTGGCTCCTCCCCCTTTCTGAGTGCCCCCATAGCAATCCCCCTGCTATGAGGGCACTCGTGCGGGCTCGATCCTGAGATGAGCTCTGTGTGTCCATTGACCCACACAGTGTGGCCCGGCCCTGTCCCGTCTCCCTCCTTTTAGGATTTGATTGACAACATCAGGAGCCAATGGCTCCCACTGCTGCCTCCATGTCCAGTGAGGAAAGACGCTGCTCTCGGGCATAGCACTGGATTAAGATTGGGCTCAAGTAACTATTTAGGGAGGACTGGGGGAGGAGTAGCTGAACACAGAAGGTAAAAAATCTTCTGCTTTTAGAAACACTTTAAGGTGATTGTTGTCAGGAACCGTGAAAGAGATGGAGACAGAAAATGCAGTAAAAATCACACCTTTTAATAAAATGGTAAAAATGGTACAACTGGTAAACATAGTCAAAACATAGCCAAATCGGGTAGTCAGAACAAGCCAGGAAATCAGGAAGCCAGAGATCAACTTTGTTCGGAGGCAGCAGACAGAATCAGGAACCAGAAGGGACAGGCAAGTCTTCAACAGGAACATAGCAGAGAGTCTCTAGATATGTTGGCGAAGGCAATTGATGAAATGATGAACCAGGCAGTTTAAATAGCCAGAATGGGCTGGCTGTGGGCTTGACTGACGATCAGGAGATGATCAACAGGTGAGCCACCGTGGAACGATGAGTACTGGCAGTTAACCGCCAGCTGAGCACAGAGAAGGAAGAGCTGAGAGCCCAGCCCTGACAATTGTAAAGACTAATTTTTTTTCCCCCTAAAATAAAAAAGGTTTATACTTACCGGCTCTGTGCAAGAATATTGGACATATTGGCCCATTACCTCCTCTTCTGGTCCCCTGCTGGTGCTCTCTGCTCCACCTCTTCTGCATATGCCACCATAGCAAAGGTTCATTTTTGTATGGATGATATATACTTCAACAATGTTTGTTATTTTAACGAATGTACTTTTGTAAAAAACTTTTAATTTTAAATTACTATTTTGTAGTCGTGCCTTAAAAATCCCACCATAGGCATGGGCGTGGTAGACTTTGATATGCCACCAAAGCAAGTCGTTGGGGGCACACATGTGGGGGCACTCCTGATGTAGGCTGTATGTGTCCAAAGACACACACCTTGGCTCGGCCCTGCCCCCAGGCCCCTCCTCACAGGATTTGATTGACAGCAGCAAGAGCCAATGGTGTCTGCTGCTCTCAGTCTGCCCTGTGAGACCAGGAGAGATCAGCATTGCTGCAGATGGACGACGACCAAGTATTTAGGGAGGGGGGAGCAGCTATTGGAAGTTTTTCTTTTTTGCAGGTAATCCATTAGGGTAAAATACCTTTGGACTTTAAAACCGCTTCAAAGTAAATCCATGACTGTAGACTGATGATTAAAACAGGCACATCTAAGTATGCAGGCATCCAGGGGGAAGGCTGTCCACATAGACCATCCTCCGCACCGTTCAACGAGCAATTCAAGCCTCACTTTCAGATCACTCTACTGCAGGGTAGTCTTCCCGGTCATGATTGCAGACTGACAGCGGTGAGAGCCGGCGGTGAGGAGGATGTTCTATGTCGACCCACAGATGCCTGCATACTTAGATGTGCCTGTTTTAATCATAATCCATGTGAGTTGCTAAATGTTGTACATTCATTAAATGTAACCATATTGCTACACTAAGAGGCGCCTCTCTTTTATACTCTGTAGCTCCATTTGTGGATGGACATTTTATGGTTACACAACCTGCTGTGATCTTTTTATATGGACTATAAACTGAAGGACTTATGAATAAATGGTTGTGGAATGAATCATTTGCGTTTTCTATTATTTCTTATCTGAAAATTTGCTTTGATATACAAGTGCTTTGGATTTCAAGCATGTTTCTGGAACGAATTATGTTCGCAATCCAAGGTTTTACTGTATACAGGTTCCCTGCAAGTCATCTTTGCCTGAGAGAAAGATGTTTTTACCTCATGGTATAATTTTAAAATGATATGGAAAATGACCACATCGGGTCACCCAAGAACACCTAGTCTTGTAGACATATTGGGGTAGATTTACTAAAGGTAAATACACTTTGCATTACAAGTGCACTTTGCAGTGCAGTCGCTGTAGATCTGAGGGGAAGATCTGAAATGAGGGGAATCTCTGCTGATTTTATCATCCAATCATGTGCTAGCTAAAATGCTGTTTTTTTATTTTCCTTGCATGTCCCCCCTCAGATCTACAGTGACTGCACTTGCAGTGCACAATGGATTTGCCTTTAGTAAATAACCCCCCAATGTGTGCTTGTTCCTGGGCTGTTTTTTTTTACTCTGCTCTCAACAATATCGAGGACTGTGGCCAGGGGTAAAGCAAAGATTATACAGAGTGCTGGGTATAGCTTGTCCTTTAAGCCAACAGGGCTATACATTTGATCAAACAAAATGTCATCCTGGGCAAAACTTCTGTCATTCCAAGCTGGTGTCTTTGCACACCCAGGATAGGCCGGCCAACTCTTGTGACAGCTTCTGTCATCATACTCGCACTCAGTGCTGGGACAAGGTCATCCAGCGCCCAGGGCAAAGATGCCAAATTGCGCCCCCCCCCCTTCCCTTAGGGTCAGGGTGCCCCGTCCCTGAAATAAACCATTGCACCCAGGGCAGCTGCCCTTCCTGCCCACCCCTTGTCTCGGCCCTGCTCGCACTCTAATGAGCACCAAAGAAGAGGGTTTCACCATGTCATATCAGTGTATAGTTGCCACATCCCTGGTAGTCTATCAAGAGAAAGGAATCCCCCTTTGTTGGGACTTTGTAGGCAGCAAACAGACATATTAATTCAGAAAATATAATTTATTGAATATACATAAAATCATTCGATCATGTAATGGCCGGTATTTAAAAGGACATGGAAAAATACTACACAAGTATACAAAGCAGCATGGACAAGACGTAAAACAGGTTACAAGGTATGTATAACGAAAAAAGAAGGTTGTTACTCTCCGGTATGTAATGATCTCCGGTTGCGACGCGTTTCTGGTTCAAGCACCTTCGTCAGAGGTATTTAATAAGAGTATATGTAGTCATCATTTTGTCAAACATATGAAAAGTTCCACCATATAACTTGAAAAAAATGGATAAAGCACTGCCAGCTGGCGTGCCAGTGGACGCCAGCCCTCGGTAATGTTATAAGAACAGGGATTTACCTAATTCAATTTGCTTGCCGATGGCAGGGAGTCAGGTATGGCAGATTGCCAAGCAAGGTCTGCTGAGCACCAGGCAGGCAATGAGGGGATGGTAAACCCAGCCTGACTGTTAATTGCAAACCAGACTGAGCCCCGGACACATTTACTTCAATGCTATCTTGGTGTACTATCTTCCATTCTCCCTCTCTGAACTAATGAATTATGCAACAAATGGTTCTATGATACAGAAATTAATTGCAGCAATTTAACTAGAAAACTGGCAGAGACAAGTGCAACAAACCATCAGCTCCTACATTTCAGTGTCTAAGTACTGGAGAGACTCATCTTCTCTGAGCAGAACTGTGTTAAGCAAAATAAGAAGGTTGAAGCTGACATTCATTAATAAATAATTAAACGTTTTTATAAACTAGTAAGATAGTTTTCTTCCTGAGCAATACTGGAAAGACGACATCTCAGCACTGCTTATTCTCAGCCAAAATGATCTTGTAATCTTAAGCTGGTCATACACTATACGGAAAATCGGCCGAACCCATTTTCGATAAATGAACATTTTGTCCGTGAGCGCAAACGATAGTGCCATCATGTAACGGCCGATAAATCGTTCAGCGGACATAATGATTGCATTTTTTGTTCATTTTTTTTACATATACCTAGTGCAGACAGTTCGGACGGGAAACACATTAACCTTTTAATTTATCATTCGTTCGGCAGAAAATTTCCAAACTTGTCCTTCGTTTTTTTTGGCTCAAAAACGTCCCAACGATTATCGATTTTGTGCCCATTAACTGGCGGAAAAACGAACGAACTGTCTAAATGACCGAATTTCGGCCTATTTTTTGTATAGTGTACGGCCAGCATAAGTTCTCACTTTCTCCTTTAGAGCTTGAAAGCTCCGTGTGGCTGCAAGCAGTATTTGCATTTATAGGATTAATATGAAAAAAAACATCCTGAAATAGGCGCAAGTAAAAAATATATAGTGAACAGAAGCAAAAATGATATAGGTTATTTTATGAATAATTGTCCCTAAGCCCGTCGGGTTTTTTCAGACAGATTTTGTCCGAAACTGGTGTTGCATACACACGGTCGGACAAAGTTGTCGGATAAATCCAATCTTTCCGAATGTGGTGACGTTAGTTGCGTACTACGGAACTACATAGAGGCTAGTAGCCAATAGCTTTGGTCTCGTAATTTGATCTGAGCATGCGTGGCACTTTGTCCATCGGAATTCCCTACACATGATCGGAAAAAGTCTGATCGGATTTTGTTGTCGGAAAATTTGAGATCCTGCTCTGGAAAAAGCCCGCTAGAGCCCACACACGATCGAATTTTCCAACAACATAATCCGATCAGACTTTTTCCATTGGAATATCCGACCGTGTGTACGGGGCATTAGACTTTGAAGTGATGTAAACAACTCCTGCGTTCAATTTAAATGAGCATTCCTGTGTGTTTTACCTAACAAGTAGTCGGACGTGTCCTTGTAGGTGCATGGATGGGCATTCACAATCACCCCTCAGTAGTTTTCCATGGATCAGGTACTTAGTGTTGTATAGGCAGCTGCACTCATCTACAGTTTACAGTATACACATTGCATGCACTTCCTATGCCCTCATTTGATCACCAGCCATCCAGCCTACACTCTTCTTTCAGTCAAGACCCACCACAAATCACATTTTACTCTATAGTTTACCAGCTATAGTTTGAACATAGCTCCCAACTGTCCCTGATTCGGAGCAAAGTCCCTCTGTCCCTCTGTCCCTCTTTCCTCCTCATTTGTCCCTCATTTTGATCTGATCTATATAGTTTTATATAAAAAGTACATTTTATATTATTTCAAAAAGTGTTTCCCAGTGCTAAACCTTTCATCCAATTTCTAAATTGCTGCATCTGTAAAATTCAAAAGCTAATATAAAGAAATAGTAGTGGTAAAAAAATGCAGCTGTGGAGTTAACTAAATTATTTTTTGTATAATTCTCCTTTAAGTGTGTGTGTCCTTTGTCTACATAATTTTGCCAATAGGTGTCCCGCATTCCCATCTCAAAAAGCTGGGAGGTATGGGTGATCATGTTGGTACTTGGTATAATAAGAAATAGGTCATCTTATATATGAAGATGACCAGGTGCCTGCTGCAGATCACCTGCCCCCCTCAAACATGGGGGGGTAAAGTTTCTTATATGTTAACCATCTTACGTATCACCTTCCGCACTCCCCCTATCACTTCCCACTCACAGCTCAATCCTTCACCCACATACACCTACTTCCTCACACCTCAACCCTCCTCCCCTCCTCTTACCTCTCCTTCTCCCTCCCTTGCCCCCTTCTTTTCCCCCTTCCCATTCTTTTCTTTCCCCTCCCTTTCCACATTCATTTCCCTCCCCTTCCCTTCAAATCCTACCCCACCTTCACAACCTCCCCTCCCCCCCCCTTTTTACCTTTTCCCTTTCTTGCCTCCTCTACATTCCTCAACCCTGTCCGTCCCGGTCACCCCCCCCTTTAACCCACCCCAAGTTCCCTCCTTCACACTACACCAACATGATTTATTTCCCATTTACTTCATTTTACCTTCACTCATTCTTGCACTATTTTGGTTAGATTTCAAATGGCATTTTTCCATGTGCACTACCCATTGACGTTTTTTCGTGACTTGACCCTGAATCGCAGACAAAAGATCCTCATTTGGGTGAGCGATTGATGATGGGCATGGTAGTCGACAGCTTATTCCACTGTACCATTACTATTTCAATCTTTTGTATTGTGCTCTTAGTCAATGTAATGGTTTTAATTTTGTTTTGGTTTAATGCAGTGTTGCATCTAATTGTCTTTAAAACGTCCCCTGATGAGCCCAGAGTGGCGAAACATGTCGGGACTAAGTGATTATATTCTGTCATCTGCTTTGAATTTTAGATGCATCTCTGTACATGTGCACATAACTTATACCAAACTTTTTAACCATGTCCTGTATGTAACAATAAAAATCTTGTAATTTTTTACCTACTATGGATTGAAATTACATACTTTTTCTTGTTGGCACCCTTAAAAATCCTGCCAAAAATCTCCCTCTTCTACATATACATACACCTGCTATAGCTGTTTAAAGGACCCGACGTACAGCTATGGTGATTCGCGGGAACGAGCCAGACTGCCGCAGCAGAATGATGGCAGCTGGTCAGCAAGTGGTTAAATATATATATATAGCACTGACCCCCAAAGGAGCTGCTGATTTTCATTGGGCTTACCGCTACCTCACCTTTTCACTGTGTCCGTCACAGGGGTCCCATTAAACAGTTGGTTTAAAGAATATTGGCTCCGTCCCTTTTCCAAAGCTTTATTAGAAAAACATCACTTTGCAATAGAGGGTTAAGGAGATTCAGGTACCTTGTAATTGCGGGTTAGAGGTGTCTCTTTTTTTCTCTTGATCCAGCAGACAAACCGCTTCAGAATTGGATCCAGCACTCACCGGATAGGCCTCTCTCACTGACCTAGCAGCCGATGAGATGCTCGGTCAAAGTCTCTGCCACAGACTTGTCAATTTAACGGAATCGTTATGCAATCCTCTGCCACAGGAATGCACAACCAGCAACTTGTTGAAAAGTTTGCGAACTGTCACACAGTACCAGTTTCTTTCAGCCAGTCTGGCGGTACTGTGTGGTAGATGACCCGGATGCATCCTCCAACTGAGTCTCCAGGCTCTTCTAGAGATACCAGCCTTGTTGCTCGGTCCTCTCCTGAAAAGTCCTCCCCTGGATCCTCCAGTCGCTTGGCTTCTCCCCGCAGGCAAGACAGCACAGGACCACCCCTGAATCGGTAGGCCCCAGGACTTCTGGGCCTACCCTTCAATTGCGAAGCCTTGGGCCAGCCGGCCCTGAGACATGGAAAAAGGCAGCACACACCTTAGGCCAGGAGGGCCATGAGGTCGGGATAACGAACCCCCCTAAAAAAATGGCGCCTGTACCTTAAGTACCCTTACCCAGAATGCACAGTGGGTAGACCACTCCCACTGGGCTGTTTATGAGTAAAAGGGGACCCAATGCATTCAGCCTGTTGTGTTTCCACTTACTGGTGGTGACAGCGACAGCTACGGCCAAGTGGAAACTAGCACAACCCAGCTGAACTGGTACAGAAGCCAGAACTTTGGAATAATTAGTCTGAGCCAAACTGCAGCTTCAGACAAACTTAAATTTACAAAGATAATAGCATCTGCTCATTAGGAGCAGGGCGCTACATATATATATATATATATATAAAAGAAGCTTAAGGGAATGGTTTCTTTTAAAGGCTAAAGCGCGATAAACTCTTTAAGCCTCTCTAAACAGACATTAGCAAGTTATCATTGTTAATCCTACTCAATTTAAGATCTTAATCAATAAAAGGATAAGTGCCGATCTATGTATTGGTGACTTTAGAGTTTGGCAACAGTTTTTATATGACCCAAAATCTTTTCAGTTAAAAGGAGGATAATGAGTCTGAAAATATTCCACAATGCTGTATATTATCTCTGAACAAAGCAGGAATCTGCAGCAAAGGATGACGGGGTAGGGATGGATTAGGAAGCTGGAGAGGAGCCTGGTTTAGTTAGCTGAATGGATTAGAACAGTGCTACTGATGCTAAAACTGGCATCATGGGCACTGGGGAGTAAGGCACTTGATTCAAGACAATGTTTACGATGCCAGTTTCTATGAGCGTACAGGAATGAATGAGGGAGCACACTGTGTTGGAATATTCCCTCTTATACCATTGGCTGGTTTTATGAGGTCCTCACACACTGAGCATGTCAGTGATCCCTACTTGGAGACATCATACCTTTATAAACATCATTGCTTTTACTACATATGGTCATATGCTTCTGTTCCACCAGATTTAATGAGACAGACATTTTATTAGGCATTCTGGATGCCGACCAATATGCCCAAATGTCTCTGCTCCCCCTCCTCATATATAATCAACCACCTGCTTATGTTCAGAATTCCAAGTGACCCTGGTAGAGGCACGACTGTTCCTCAGTTGGGGCGCCGAGCGGAAAAAAAAAAAAAATGAAAAGAACAGCTTTGATTTAACAGCTTTGCTCTGAGAGGTTAGCAAAACAATTCATATAAAACACATACCCAGATGGCACGGAAGCATCTTCCTGATGTCCCGGCCGGCAGACTGCTCATCTCAGGATGGAAGCTGTAGAAAAATCACAGGGTCCTGATTAGCACATGTGTACTGGCTGGGAGATGCTTTGCGCTGTGCTAGCCAGACAAATATTCAAAATGTGATTTACTCTTCTGGCAGAGCTAGCATTCCACTTGCGACCTGTTGAAAGACGCATACATTTTTTTTTCTTTAATGGTAAATTACGCAGTATCTGTATAAAACACCAACAGATAAGATAAGACGGCAGCAAAACGTAATTCTTAAAATTAAGAAATTTTGTATATTATGTTTTAATCAAAAATCTGTCTAAACTGCTTAACTATTTAAGGACCAGGCCTATTTTTCAAACTTGTTGTTTACAAGTTAAAATCGTTTTTTTTTTGCTAGACCCCCAAACATTATATATATATATATTTATATATATATATATATATATATATATATATATATATTAGGGCTGTGGAAATTAAAGATTAATTCCTCGATTTTTTTTTTTTGATCATTCAAAATTCTTTTGATCGGTACTCACCTCTCCGCTGGCTTGCGGGTCTTCTGGGAGTTCCGTCGGAGATCCAGTGACGTCACGGACATCGACGTCACCGGACTCCTCCCCCCTTCCCCAAGTGCCTCCGTCTGCTAACGAAGGGAAGGGAGGAGGAGTCCGGGGATGTCGAAGTTCTGATTAAACGTAACGTGTATGGAGGAGGAGCTACGCATGATGTCAACCGCTGCTGCCCTACGGAACTAACACGATTGTCGGCTTTACATGCTGTGTTTTTATCATCTTTATGTGAGTAGTTTGTGTTTGAACACAAAAATTTAATCTTATACATAAGCAGTGAGCACTGAGATCTTTTCTTTCTACCCATGACCTGGCGTCCTTGCTGAGATCTAAGGAGACGTGAGAGAAGTTTATGGTCCGTGTTAACCCTTTTGATACCCGCTTGCAGGACCACCTGTTTGCACAGGGGTTCATGCCATAAGGTGAGAGTGATTAGTTAGACCGGAGGTAGAGGGATTGTCACGCTACTGTGGACGTCACATCAGTGCTACAGTTTGAATTTAAAACGTATTTGTGTGAACTGTGAAGTTAAGTCATGGATTGTGGAAACTAACTAGTGTCGGGTGATTGTATATAGTGTATACCACATTTACCACTGACTAATGCAGAGTTGCAATGCAAGGAGATCAGCTAAAGAGTACTTGGATCTGTATGTGCGTTATAATTAATCGAAATTAGTCGATTAATCGATTTAAAAAAATAAATTTTATATATATATATATATTTATAAATTTATTTTCAGGTACCCTAGAGAATAAAATGGTGGTCATCGCAATACTTTGGGGGACATTTACTAAAACTGGTGCACTCAGAATCTGGTGCATCTGTGCATGGCAGCCAATCAGCTTCTAACGTCAGCCTGTTCAATTAAGCGTCAACAATAAAACCTGGAAGCTGATTGGTTTCTATGTAAGGCTGCACAGGATTGTGCACCTTCCAGTTTTTAGTAAATCTCCCCCCTATGTCATACCGTAATTGCGCAGCGTTCTTACACGCGCAGTTTTTAGTGGGAAAAAATACACCTTTTTTAATAAAAAAAAATAAGACAACGGTTAAGTTAGCCCAACTTTTTTTCTATATTGTGAAAGATAATGTTACGTAGAGTAAAGTGATACCAAACATGTCATGCTTCAAAATTGCGCCTACTCGTGGAATGGCGAGAAACTTTGACCCTTAAAAATCTCCATAGGTGAATATTAACCACTTAAGCCCCGGACCATTTGGCTGGCCAAAGACCAGAGCACTTTTTGCGATTCGGCACTGCATCGCTTTAACTGACAATTGCGCGGTCGTGCGATGTGGCTCCCAAACAAAATTATGTCCTTTTTTTCCCACAAATGGAGCTTTCTTTTGGTGGTATTTGATCACCTCTGCGGTGATTATTGTTTGCGCTATAAACAAAAAGAAACAATTTTGAAAAAAACGCATTCTTTTTTACTTTTGGCTATAATAAACATCCCCAAAAAAATATATAAAAAAAATTATTTTTCCTCAGTTTAGGCGATACGTATTCTTCTACATATTTTTAGTAAAAAAAAAATCACAATAAGCGTTTGATTGGTTTGTGAAAAAGTTATAGCGTCTACAAAATAAGGGATAGTTTTATGGCATTTTTATTAATTTTTATTTTTTTTTTTTACTAGTAATGGTGGCGACATTATGGCGGACACATCGGACATTTTTGGGACCATTGTCATTTATACAGCAATCAGTGCTATACAAATGCACTGGTTAACCACTAGGGGGCAGTTAAGGGGTTAAGTGTGTCCTAGGGAGTGATTCTAACTGTGGGGGGGAGTGGCTACGTGTGACACGTCACTGATTACCACCCCCGATTACAGGGAGCTGTGATCAGTGACAGTGTCACTAGGCAGAACGGGGAGATGCTTGTTTACATTAGCATTTCCCCATTCTTCCGCTTCATGAGACGATCATGGGTATCGCCGCGGACATAGAGTCCACGGGACCCGCGATCCTACTCACAGAGCTTGCCAGCGGGGCGCCCGCCAGCAGGTTGCCTCTCAAAGGGCAACGTACAGGTACGTTAGTTTGCCTGTACATGACATTCTGCCGCAGTATATCTGCGTGAGGCGGTCGGCAAGCCATTAATGATTGTGGTGATACTTCACATGTGTGGTTTGAACACTGTTTTCATATGTGGGCGCAACTTACGTATGCGTTCACGTCTGCGCAGGACGGGGCACTTTTCATTTATTTTATTTTTTTTTATTTTGCTTTTTTACTTTTTATTTTTATACTGTCTTGTTAAAAAAAATTAAAAATAAATTGGGTCACTTTTATTCCTAATGTAAACATCCCTTGTGATAGAAAAAAAGCATGACAGGACCTCTTTAATGTGACATCTGGGGTCAAAAATACCTCAGATCTCATATTTACACTTAAAAGCAATAAAAAAAAATAAATAAAAAAGTCTTTCCCCTTTTAGACCATTGGGCGGAAGTGACGTTTGACGTCGCTTCCGTCAACCAATGGTATGGAGCCGAGTGGGGGCCATCTTTCCCTTCCTTGACTCCATGCCTCAGAGGGGAAAGGACCCGATCATCTCCGCTGCTACTGATGGCTCAGGTAAGTCGCGGAGACCACTGGGGAGCGGCGGGATGGGGCACCTCTCCCGCCACCAATAAAAGTGATCTTGCGGTGAATCCGCCACAGAGACCACTTTTATCTCACTCTCACAGCAGATCTCACTCTCCTCCCCTGTCAGAACAGGAATCTGTCCATTTTACATTGACAGATCCCCATTCTGGCTCTCTGTGGAGCGATCACGTGTGGCCAGTGAACATCGCGGCTGCCGGCCACGTGCACCGCCTCCCTTAAGCCCGAGAACGGAGTGATCAAAGGCTGCTGATTGCTTAGTTGTCAGGTCTGCTCTGAGCACAGAGCTGCAACTGTCCATCGCCTTCTCTCTCCTCTGCCCATCACCTTCTCTCTGCTCTGCCCCTTCAGCGCTCACTGGAGCGCCGGGCTGTGTTCCGCTTTAAATCTTACTTGAAATGACAGTTGACTTTTAACTCTTCTGTAATCTATTAAAATGTAAAATTCCTTTTTTTTTAAAAGTGCCATTCTCATTTGATTTCTGCGTCCTCTATTTTGGCATGCCACATCAGCATATGCTAGAATACTTCACTTTTGCACCATTGCCAGCAGATAAAAAGGTTCCCAAGGACATTGTACAGCTGAGCAAGTAATCTGAAAATGACCCGTATGTCCATGACTATCATCAGAACTTCACTTAAAGCAGAACTTTACTTTCTCAATCAACATGAACTATTGTTAATTTTTATGTGGCTAGCAGGGCTGTTGATAGAAATCACAGGGCCCAGTTCAGCCTACCCTGATATTTTTGCTAAAAATACATCAATATTCGTGGGCACACACACAACAATTACAGCTAAACCTAATGCCGCGTACACGCGATCGGAAATTCAGCCAGCAAAAGACCGATGAGAGATCTTGGCCGGAAAATGCGACCGTGTGTATGCTCCATCGGACTTTTGCTGACCCAATTCCAGTCAGCAAAATATTGAGAGCATGTTCTCAAGTTTTCGGTCGGAAAAAGTTCCGATCGGAAATTTCGATCGTCTGTAGCAATTCCGACGTGCAAAATTCCTACGCATGCTTGGAAACAATTCGACGCATGCTCGGAAGCATTGAACTTTATTTTCTCGGCTTGTCGTAGTGTTGTATGGCCCGGCGTTCTTGATGGTCGAAAGTTCAGCAAACTTTTGGGTGACCGTGTGTATGCAAGCCAAGCTTGAGCGGAGCTCCATCGGAAAAACCATCCAAGATTTTTCTGACAGAAAATCCGCTCGTGTGTACGCGGCATTAGTGATACAATTGTATTGAGTTAATAAAGCTCTTTGTGTGTGAATGAGGTATTGGGGCCCAGGTCCCATACAGGAGAACCCACATTACTCCCTTATCAGCAGCCCTGGCTGCAAGCATTAGTTAATAGACAGGAAAGTATATTACATTTTTCTTACATTTCTTTAGTTGCTTTCTGGTTTCTGGCCTTGGCCAAAATGATAACATACATTCCAGGAGTCTTCATGGGCATTTTTGTTCTTTCATCTGGAGGCGGGGTTTCCTCAGGACACCCTCCTTCCTGCTTGACTAATCTAAGGGCAGATGGATTCTTGGAAATAAATGCTACATTAATCATCTGCCCTTTCTCAAGATGGGCACAGCTAGAAATGCTAGGGGGGGGGGGGGTGTTTCTCAATGTGACTTCTGAGTTTGCTTTGATTATTAAAAATGATCTAAATAGGATTTAGTGTTTGTGGTGCTCAGATACAGTTAAATTCTGCTTTAAAGGCTTGCTCCACTGAGAATAAAACATTTGCATTACGAATAGATTATTTATTAAACTGTCTTTTTCTAGATTATGAACATAGGGATAACTAAAAGCTTCTAAGTGCATGCATCTCCAACTGTGTGTTTACATGTGTTTTCTATGCATTTCCTCTGTGGCTTAGTCTCATGCATATGAAATCAGAGAACACAGTTTAGCTCTTAGCATACAATTTAATTTTCCACAATACATACAAACGAATGTTCAAATTTTTGGGGTTATTTTACAGGTTTTTTCTTTTATAAAGTTTTATTAGACTCCAAGAAATGTTCTGATTTCAGTGAACTGGGACCTCTGGCAGGGAGATCTTGTAGGTGCAGTAATGGAGACATATTAGAAGGTGACTTGTAGTAACTACATTTACCAGATTCTCTTGTATCTATGGCAGACTAGCAATTGTAATCTGGCAGTATTGTCATTATTGTCAATTTTTTTAAATCTTTAACCGCGTTACTCACAAATCCGAGGTTCCACTGTATTTCCTATGGGGAAACTCGCTTTGATATAAAAGTGCTTTGGATTACAAGCATTTTTCTGGAACAAATTATGCTCGTAATCCAATGTAGTACTGTATTTGATCATCACTGCGTTTCTTGTAATGAATTATATTACTTCATAAACTTGCCAAAAAGCCAATGAAGATTTTTTCTGCAGTGACATTGTTCGCTTTTGGAGGACATGTGATTCCTGTTTTTCTGTGGCTTGTGCTGAATAAGCATGGTTGATTTTACACTGCTGTTTGCAGCTGCCGCAGCTTTTGCGGTCTCTTCCACATTTCTCTATAGTAGCAATGGAAGGGGTCATAGAGGTTTGTGAGGCTATGAGCCTCCCTGATGAGTGCCTCGCTGGCAAATAAGACTGAACTGCAGCCATCCTGATAGACTTGTGGGTGAGCATATCAGGTATCCAGGGCTTCTCCGCATCCAATTCACATGACAGGGGAGTGTGACCAGATCTCAATGGAACTGGTTCACACATCTCTGGGGCGGCTGCGGAGCGCACTGCAGAAAAGTCCTGTGCATCTTTGGCTCAGTTTCAGGTCCAAATTCAGCCTAAAAATGCAGACCTAATTCAGACGTGAACGGGGACGCACCGGATCCCCTGCTGCAAGCTGCACCGCATGCAGTGTGAACCCAGCCTAAAGAGTCAGAGAATGCACATAAAACGGACATGTCTCATTCTTACAAATGCAACGCAGTGACCGGGCTCAGTGGTTTCAATGTATTTTTTATTTTTGGTTTATTTTTTGAAGAAGGTAAAATAAAAAAAATAAAAAACAAAATCATACAATCATGTAACAGTGTACATCATATAAATGATATCCAAAGAATGACATAAAAAAGTGAATAAAGAACAATCTGAAGCATACAGCAAAAATACCATAGAAAGGGTACATACAAAGGTATCATCAATGTATTTTTATTACATATGTGCTTTTGTGCGTTCCAAAGTGCACCCAGAAATGTGAAGGTGTGAACAAGGTCTAAAGCATATAGCCGGTGAGGTTAGCAAAATGTATGTGTGACTTTTTCCAGGGCAGTGATTCGTTAGCTAAGGAACGGATGACAGCATTGGGTACATTTACCATCAATGAAGGGAAGACACAGTGGAAATAGCGCATACAAGGCTGTGAACCACTCCTATTTAACCGCTTCAATACCGGGCACTTTTACCCCCTTCCTGCCAAGGCTAATTTTCAGCTTTCAGAGCTGTCACACTTTGACAATTGCATGATTTTGAGAAAAAAATAAGTTTGTCAGTAAATTTTGTAAACAAGTAATTTTGCTCCTTCACTGATGGGCACTGATAGGCTGCACTGATGAGGGGGCACTTATGGGCACCGATTAGGTGGCATTGATGAGGAGGCACTGATGGGCACTAATAGGTGGCACTGATAGGCGGCACTTATGAGCAATGAAAGGCATTTAGGACCGGTACCTGGTCACGTCATCCACGTCATATCCGGCTTCCCTGGTTGTTTGGTTTCGACGGGTGGAATGCACGCCGACCACAGAGGTGGTACACGGCACTCATACGCAGGATCCACGCTGACGAGCTTGCAACCCCAGTGCCAGGTAGGCACTAGCCAATGTAAAAGTCCATTTGGCTACCTTTTGATGTTTTAAATTTTTTTAATAAAATGTTTTTACGCTATGGGCACTTCTATTGTTTCTTATATATTCCATGCTCATTAAACCCGGGAGGACGTTTTTCCATTGATCACCAGTCTCCATATGTGAGCAGGCACAATCCTGCACAAGCGTTTAGGACCTTCTTTTTAAGTAAAGAGGTCACCTACATCTGGTAAGCAGATCTTATATCCAGCACTGTGGGGTGTTGTTTTTTTCTCTCTTTGGGTGAAGGATTTCTCAGCATCTTCACAGAAGATTTTCTTCAATTTAGAAGTCTTTTTCTGGTCATACAGAATTGTTGTTTCGTATTCCAATTGGGACTTTATTTTTTATTTTTCATTTTCTTCATTTTTATTCTTCATTTTATATAATTTGTGCAACATTATCACATGTATTTTGTTCCCTTGTGATTGATTTTTGTTATAGACTAATTATTGTTGGAATAACTATCACACATGGTGTTATATAATACTAGGAATTAATCAATTATTATTCATTTATATTTATCACTTTATTAGTTACTAATGGGAACCATCCAATTATTTACTATTAAATCCTAATTAGCACCCTCTACCACAATTACCAATGATAGGCATTATGGATAGGCGGTACTGATGGGCAGCACTGATTGGTGTCACTGACAGGCACTGACTGGTGTCACTGACGGGCACTGATTACACCAATCAGGCACTGACAGGGCTGCACGGATCATTAATGCCCTGATTATCTGTACAGTCTCCCCTGCGAGGAGATGCCACTGATCAGCTTTCCTCGTCTCACACTCTCAGTACGGCACTTCCGTATTTACATGTGATTGGACACAGCCGATCACATGAGTCAAGAGCCGCATTGGCTCTCTACTGAGATCAGGGTCACACCGTGTCCAATCGGCGCGTGACAATGGTGATACTGGGGCACCGTCATATGACGGCACCCCGGAACGAGCGAGGATCCCGCCCGCCATCATTTTACTATCCAGCAGGCAGGAGGGAGGTAGTTAAAAAATTCCCCACGCTAGAATAAACAGTGCTGTGGTTATTCCTTAAATTGGAATATAAAAAAGCTAGAAATTAATGACAGAGGAATGGCTACTGCAATCGTAGAACATCGAAGTCCAAAGCCATTACAGCCGGAATCCATACCAGGAAATTAGACACAGCTGTCAATTCCATTTCCTTGGCAAACCCTGACAGAAATGTGATGGCTCTGTACAAAACAATCCCTATCTCATGGTCCCTTTTTCATTTTGTTAGTTGAAGCCTGGGCTTGTCTATGTATGTCAGTGTATTACCATGTTATTGAGATAAGAAACACAATATCAATCTTTCCTATTGTCTTCCTTTATTATTCAGGAATATTGTGAGGCTCTGAGCAACCATAAGCTGACTTTACTGACCTCTCCATCAACACCTGTGCATACAGATGGAGAAGGCTTTATTAGTCCAGGAGGTGCGATTGTGCCTTCCTTCCAGTCGGTTATTTCCCCTCCCTAACTATATAAGAACCTCATCCATTGTTAATGTAAGCTGCACCCGCTTGTGCATTACCCGTATCATGTTTACACACGACAGCAGGTGTCAGTCATTGCATCAGGAAGAACTTGGGAGATATAACACATCCAGCAGGTTGAATGGATAGAAATCTTTAGATACGTGGCAAAGCCTGCAAGTCATGTATATTTCAGTTACTGTATAATAAGGCACAGCAGCCACATAGGGCTGCAGAGAACATGAGACTATCAATATAATAGTAGTAAATATAAGACGCAGGGGTCTTTTTACAGTTGGTATGGGGCTGATCTATGTAAGGCGGTTTACCACGGTATTAACCCTTGAGAACAACATTTTCGAACTTAGGGCGGTGAAAATGCCTGACAGGCATGCATAGCTCCCAACTGTCCTTGATTTTGAGGGACTGTCCCTGATTTGGAGCAAAGTCCCTCTGTCCCTCTGTCCCTCTTTCCTCCTCATTTGTCCCTCATTTTGGTCTGATTTATATAGTTGTATATAAAATGCACTTTTTATCTTTTAAAAAGTGTTTCCCAGTGTTAAACCTTTCACCCGAATTCTAAATTGGTGCATTTGTAAATTTGAAAAGCCAATATAAAGGAATAGTAGTGGTAAAAAAAAGCTCTTGTGGATTTAATTAACCTTTTGTTTTGGTTAATTCTCCTTTAAGAGGGTGTGGCAGGGGATGTGTCCTATACCTATGTAGCACTGACCCCCGAAGGAGCTGCTGGTTAAATTTGGGCTTACTGTTACCTTCTTGACCTCATATGCGTCTAGGGGTTTCCCGAGGTAGATGGCCCAAAGAACTGTAGAGACTGACACTGGATCCGCTTTAGGGATTTTTATTTGCAAAATGGTAGACAAAAACACAGACAGAGGGTTTAGGTAGGAAGTTCAGGTACTCTTGGAACTGCTTAAGACTGAATGTCTCAAACTATGGAATCCAGGGAATAGCCATTCGCAACTGGATATTACAGCTATCGGATAAATCTCTGCCCAGCAGATTTAGCAGCTGATAGGTGATTCAGATAAAGCAAAGTCTCTGCCACAGACTTGGTTGTAGAACTTATAAATGAAAAGTCTCTGCCACAGAAGGATATTTGAAGTTAGGGAACCCTTATACGCTACCAGTATCTTACAGCCGGTCCGGCGATACTGTACGAGTGTGGATTCACCTGGTGTCTTTCAACTTCGCTTCCAGGCTCTTGGCGAGCAGCCAGCCTTTTGCATTGCCCCCGTCTGAAGAGTTCTCCCCTGGTTGCGTTTGCAGTTGCTGGGCTTCTCCAAAACCAAGACGGCACCGGACCTTAGAATCCTCCTTCCAGTTACTGTGCCTAGGGCTAGCCAGCCCGAGACTCGGAAACGGATGGATCCACACCCCAGGCCATGAGGGCCCCTGAGGGCTGGTCAGGAGGACCAGGACCAAACAGACAGAAAGATCTTCTGGACCGGAACCCAGAAGCACGTGACATCAGTACCTTAAGTACCCCCTCCCAGAATGCACAGCGAGGCAACACACTCACTGGTTGGTTCCAAGAGAGATTGGCACCCAATGCGTCCAACCGGACCGTGTTCTTGTGCTTGCCAGAGGTGACACCGACACCTATGGCCAAGCAGAACACACTGCAATCCAGCCAAACTGATACTGAGACCATACTTTAGAACAATTAACCCCAAAACCCAACTATGGTTTTAGGAATATTTAAATTTACAAAACATATAGCACGTGCTCATTAGAAGCCCGGCGCTACACCTACATATGCTTGCTAGTAGGTGTCCCTCATTCCCATCTCAAAATGTTGGGAGGTATGGGCATGCTACACATATTGTATATGTTGCACTGCCATCCTTGCTGGACTGACTGCAGCTATTTACTCACCTATCTGTGTCATCACTTGTTTACATCATAATATATGTTATCACGCACTCCAGGACACGTGTTCATGCGTGTTACCGCAATGCATGATAACTTGCTGATAGATATGCATTGCCAATTAAAGTTAACTGCACCTCCATACACATTTGCAGCTGCGTTATAGTGCCTTGCAATACACAGATGCATAGGCTCTGTGCCATGTGCTAACAAAAATCATGCAGGGCCTACTTTTGTACGCTGATTGCCCATTCAAATACCTCAATGTGCAATGTGCACAATACAGAGCCCAGCATGGTATGAATGAGCCCATAAATGAAACTCTGTCGTATGTTTAGCAAATACTTTGAGCAATTAATGTAAACCTTAACCCATTGCCGCTGCCTGTACACATATATGTGGCCTCACTGATGTGGGTCTTCTTTCATGAGGTCGCATATATGCATACATGTCTTTGTGCTAGGAGCGTGCTGCACAGTGCACTCCCAGCACAAGGACCAGGCTCCCACCAAGAGCCCGTGTCCTGCACTAATGATTGTGAACCGAAAAGCCTGGTACCTGATTACCGTGATAGCCTCTGATTGGCTATCACAGTGATCAATCACTGTAAAGCCCGCTCCTGTCCTGTGTACTTTTTGACACATGTCAAAGGTGCAAAATTGTGTTCAGGATTTAGGATTTGTTTTCTGTCATGAAGGGGTTAAAGCCCAACTCTGACCTAATTGAATTCTTTTGTTTTTGACACAGTGTCCCCACCCCATATTCAGCTCTGCTTGCCACACATGAAATGAGTGGATCTTATGAACCGGGATCCAGGAATAATGTGAAAGAGCTTGTCAACCTTCTCCATTCTACCTAAAAAAATATATCACTGTCTGTGCCCGGTTAGTTTAGTTTTTGCTAAAGAAATGGCAGTAAAAACTCGACAGGGTTCTGACCCTTCTCTCCTCTGTCCAAATGTAAGAGAAAAGGTTTTGACTGGAGTTTACGGAGTTTTTTCATAATGCCAGATAAAATATTTTATCGCCTTGTACTATATAATTGTCATTAGTAACAAATCTTCAGGAGTCAATACAGCTGGGTGGGAGAACTGCTATCCCAGGTGGATGTCATATGAATGTAAAGATCTCTGTGATTGGTCACAGTGATCCCATGGTACAGGGCCAATCACAGCTTTCACAATTGTACACAATGGCACATGAATGAATGCCATTCCCAGCTTATACAGTGATCATTACTGTAATTAGCAATCATAGTGATAAAACAAATCCTTATGACCTTCCCAGACCTCAGAGACGCCACCTGGGATCGAAAAGACAGGCATTTCTCCGGCATTAGTAGTGCTTTTGCTTCAGTTGTAATAAGCACTAGGCCTCCAGGCATTAAGGCCAAACCAGGGCCAACTTTTGAACGTTCGATACCCAACTAAACCTCTCTAGGACTTACACCATCTGTTGGATATTGGATGTCAGTTTCTGAGCTGGTTTCTCTCTTAGAAGCAGGTCGTCTAAGTACCACACAGTGGGGATATCCTTGGTTCTCAATAACCCCAGAACTGGAGTCAATGCCTTGGTAAACAGCCCAGGGGGTGCATACAAGCTGAAGGGTAATGCCACGAAAAGGTAGTGGCTATCCTCCACTGTGGCTATCCTCCACTGTAAATCCCAGAAACTGTTGGTGAGGCTGGAAAATCAAGTATGTATCTTTGATGCCCATTGACACCAGGAAGTCCCTTTGATGAAGTGAAGCAATCACTAACCGGGTAGACTCCATCCTGATTTTTTGCACTGTCGGGATCTTGTTGAAACCTTTGAGGATCAGAATGGGTTGGATATCTCTGGTTGGTCGTGTCACGGAGCAGAAGAATGGGAAGAAGCCTTTGTAAACAAGGCATTTACCCGTTCTGCTTAGTGACATGACAGAGATCCACTGTTCCCTGTCATCGGGAGCAGTGATCGCTGTCATGTCACTGGTAGCCCATCCCCCCACAGTTAGAATCACTCCCTAGGACACACTTAACCCCCTGATCGCCCCCTAGTGTTTAACTCCTTCCTTGCCAGTGTCATTTACACAGTAATCAGTGCATTGTTATAGCACTGTATAAATGACAATGGTCCCAAAATAGTGTCCGATGTGTCCGCCATAATGTCAGATTTACGCTAAAAATTGCAGATGGTTGCCATTACTAATAAAAAAAAAATTATAATAAAAATGCCATTAATCATTCCCCTATTTTGTAGATGCTATAACTTGTGCGCAAACCAATCAATATAGGCTTATTGTGATTTTTTTTTTAACCAAAAATATGTAGAAGATGTAGAACGAAATGTGTTTTTTTTTCTATATTTTTTAGGGATATTTTTTATCGCAAAAAGTAAAAGATATTGCTTTTTTTTCAAAATTGTCACTCTTCTTTTGTTAATAGCCCAAAAACTAAAAACAGCGGGGGTAATCAAATACCACCAAAAGACAGCTCTATTTGTGGGGAAAAAAAAGGACGTCAATTTTGTTTGGGTGCAACGTTGCAAGACCGCGCAAGTCAGTTAAAGCGACGCAGTGCCGAATCGCAAAAAGTGCTCTGGTCAGGAAGGGGGTAAATCCTTCCGGGGCTAAAGTGGTTAAGCAACATATTTTCCACCCAGCAAAAACAATGCAGCATACAAAAAAAAACAACAGCCTTTGCAGCTGGAGGCTTTTAGATGTCAGGCCAGCTATACTGCACTAATAATCATTAGGTTTAGAATAATAGGAATGCAGCATAAAACAAATCTTTCTTTTGCTGCATGGAATAATATAAAGTGGCCTATTAATGAAATAAAACATTTTCACCAATGGCATAAGATTATCTGTTTGGTGGTAAAGCCTGAAGTAATAGAGAATGCTTGCCGATACACCATAGAACAGCTTTTTTAGCACTATTCGCATATTTGTAGAAATGTATACATTTAATGGGAAAAAAAACTAAGCTTTTAGTAGCTATTCTTCAAAAAACAGAAGGGATTTCTCCTACAGATTTGTTGTATGGTCTGAATGTTCTGGTTTCAGATTGTCAATAACACTAAATAAACCTTCCTCTCAAGTTCCCAATGTGTATACGTAGATGTTGGCAGGAAAGCTTGAACCCAGAATGCCATGGATGCTCATGCATAGACCTGCTTTCTGAAAACTTTAAAGCCCAGCTCTAATCCCAAGTACACCCGACCGGTTTTCCCGTCGGAAAAAACTCTGAAGGTTTTTCCGACGGAGTTCCGCTGAAACTGTCTTGGCTACACACGGTCACACCAAAGTCCGACCCTCTAGAACAGTGATGGCGAACCTTGGCACCCCAGATGTTTTGGAACTACATTTCCCATGATGCTCATCCACTCTGCAGTGTACCAAGGTTCGCCATCTCTGGTCTAGAACGTGGTGACGTACAACACGTACGACGGCACTAGAAAAAGGAAGTTCAATAGCCAGTAGCCAATAGCTGCCGTCTCGGACTTGCTTCAAAGCATGACGAGTGGTTTTCCCGATAGGAATTGGTTCCGTCGGAAATATTAAAAACATGTTCTATTTCTAGGTCCGTCAGAATTTTCGAAAATTCCGTCTGACTTTTTCTGCCGGAAAGTCCGACCGTGTGTACGCAGCATTAGGGAAAAAAAACGGTCCCATCTCACCCAATTATAGCCATTTAATTTTTAAGGCTACTTTCACACTGGAGCATCGCGGGCGTTGGCAGAAAAATGGCGCTATATTTAGCTGTGCTTTACCGTCGTTTTAGCGGCGCTATTCGGCCGCTAGCGGGCGGTTTTAACCCCCGCTAGCAGCCGAAAAAGGGTTAAAAGATTGTTTTAAATGGGAAGGGGCGCTTTATGAGCGGTAAATACACCGCTCCTACAGTGCTCCAAAGATGCGGCTTGCAGGACTTTTTTGACCGTCCTGCAATCGCACTGCTCCAGTGTGAAAGCGCTCAGGCTTTCACATTGGGGACACAGCAGCGGCTGTTTCAGGGCGATTTGCAGGCACTATTTTTAGCGCTGTAGCGCCTGCAAAGCGCCCCAGTGTGAAAGGGGCCTTAAGAGAGAGCAGTAATCAGAAGCTCCAGGACAGTCAAACATTCTTGTTGTTGCCCTGCGTGTTGTGATGTCATTAATTTGCTGAAAGGTTTTAGGACCTTGTAGTAAAATATACAAAGTTTGTATAGATGGTGCACAAAATCAACCTTATTGATGTAATAGATCGAAATTATAAGTATGACGATGTTAATGCATCCAATGCATACTGTGCATATACACTATTGCCAGCAGGTCCAAAGTGGTCAATAATATATGAAGAAAATATATATAGTCTAAGTGGATAAGTGATCCAAGTGACTGATGAATAAAATATGCGTATAAAAACGGTGAGTAAATAAATAAAATATATCAAACGTGCAGAAAGAAAATACTCCAAAAAATTACACTAGGCAGCTTAATGTCATTAATATGTGTGGTGAAAAGATGTGCTCTTTTAGGACTGCTTTTAGGACCTTGTGATGATGGGCAGTGTCTACATCATTCGAACCCTCTCACTACAGACCAGAAAAAATATGAATTTGCTTATAGGCATGAATGTAGGCATTTTGTTTACTCTTGTTACATTGATAGGATATACTAAGTTAGAAGGCTTTCCGGAGGCTAGCCTGTATTTGTAGGAGGAGTCTGGGGGGTATATATCCCTTCTCCTCTGTCCATTCCGCATCGAGTCATCTTCATGGTTCCCACCAAACCTTTTCCCCCAAACCTTCATATATACATATACGCTTCATTCATTTTTTCATATTCACACATTCAGGGTATGTCCTCTTTTAGGCGTACTGACCAGATAGGCCAAGGTACACCTCAGGTCTTGGTAGTTAGGGCTATCGCATTTCCAAGTGAAGACTCTGACTACAAATATATATAGAACCCACACAGCACATGTATTGTTACCCGTTTATTATATTTAAGATTTCATATCTCATAGATATGATGTGGGTTAAATGAGAGTTCTTCGACCAAGAGTGAAAGCTTTTTAAATATAATAACATTTATTAGGAAGTAGTTGAAAGTCTAGCTAATAAACAAACATCTATCTATAGTCTTACACCAAAGAAGAAAAGATGAGGTTAAAATAAAAGAATTACATGAAGGAATACAGAGTATATTCCTTAAAACATTAATCTACACACATATTTAGTTACAAGTAAAGGGCATACCTTCCCATAATTACCCTTTCTTACCCAGGTCCCATCCTGATGGCTGGTCTCCCCACCAGAAAGCGTTTTTTTAGCTAGTCTGTATATATCAATACAGGCCGATGCCTCATTGGTTGGCATAGCGTGACTTCTGATTGGTTAGCTTCCCTCTACTTTGCCTAAGTCCGCCCCTTTCATGCTAATCCTTGTGAGCCCGAGATTGACTTGAATGGTCCCGGGAAGTTTAAGTATTGAATCCGGGGTGGGCCTACCTTCATTGCATATCCCAGCATGGGATCCTTTGAAGTGATTTTGTGTACCACAATGAGGTTTGAAACCCATTGTTTGTACACAAAAGCCTGGGCACCGACTTGTCTGGAGATATATGTGAAGATTAATATGTTCTGGCCTTCATAGATACAAGCTAAATGTAATATATTCCTAATTACAATATTTTACAGCTATTAATGGAGGTTTCACATAAACTCATAAGGCAACAGTATATTGCAGGGCAGTAGCTTGAGCATCATTTTTCTATTGTTTAACCAGTTCCTACCCTGCCCATAGTCAAATGATGTACGCAAGAGGAATCTCCCATCCTGGGCAGGCATCATATGACGTCCCGGGCTTGCCGGCCGTCTAGGGGCATGCGTGCGCCCGCTGCGTCACTCAGGAGCCACTGCGCGTGCCTGGCAGCCACGATGTCCGCCGGGCACCCGCGATTGCCTGTACCAGAGCCGGGACATGGATCTGTGTGTGTAAACGCACAGATCCACGCCCTGTCAGGGGAGAGGAAACCGATTGTGTGTTTCCAGTACAGAGGAACACTGATCGGTCTCCTCCCCTTGTGAGTCCCCTCCCCCTACAGTTAGAACCACTCTCTAGGTAACGCATTTAACCCATTGATCGCCCCTTAGTGTTAACCCCTTCCTTGCCAGTAACATTTATACAGTAATCAGTGCATTTTTATAGCACTGATCGCTGTATAAATGTGAATGGTTTCAAAATAGTGTCAAAAGTGTCCGATGTGTCTGCCGCAATATCACAGTCACAATAAAAAACGCAGATCGCCGCCATTACTAGTAAAAAAAGATAATAAAAATGCTATAAATCTATCCCCTATTTTGTAGACACTAACTTTTGCGCAAACCAATCAATATATATGCTTATTGCTATTTTTTTTTATACCAAAATTATGTAGAAGAATACATATCGGCCTAAACTGATTAAAAAATTAGTTTTTAGTTTTTTTTAAATTGGGATATTTATTATAGCAAAAAGTAAAAAATATTGTGTTTTTTTTTTTTTCAAACTTGTCACTCTTCACGCAAAAAATGTAAGCTGCAGAGGTGATCAAATACCAACAAAGAAAGCTCTATTTGTGGGGGGGGGGGGGGGGGGATTATAAAAATTTATAAATTTGGGTACAGTGTTGCATGATCACGCAATTGTCATTCAAAATGCGAAAGCGCTGAAAGCGGAAAATTGGCCTGGGCAGGAAGGTGGTGAAAATGCCCGGTATTGAAGTGGTTAAGAGCCCCGCAGTATGTTAATAATCCCGATTTATTGCAAAGTGCACACAAGAATCAAATACTCATGTAAAATGTGTTGGTCTTTCAGGTAAAGATCATCAGGAGAAAAGTGGGAAAAATGCTGCAGCCTTCAGCAAAACAATTCATCTTCACAAAGTGTTTCCTTTGGGTTCTGTAGCTTATAGAAAAAAAAAATGCATTGAACATTGTTACAGAGCACTATTATAATCCAGAATCTACTCTTGTCAGATCGCACCTGCAGGTATTGCGGAATGTGAAACATAAAAGCTGCAATCGCTATGACTGAGGTGAGATGCAGCGGGCAAATTTGTGTGAGGTGCAGAATTCTTTGAAAAAAGTATAATGAGACTAAGTGAGAGCGAAAAAAAACCTGCAGGGACATAAAATAAAAACATGGATATGAAGATATCATATACATCAGAAAGCAGTCAGACATACTGTACAAGCATGTTAGGAGATATTCACTTTACATGCAGCCGCTGACGTCGACGGCGCATGCGCTGTGAATTTCCCCTGGCTGAAGGTCCAGCAGACGTCATCGCGGACCCGGAAGACACGCTCAGGGCATAATGTCAGCTCCCTCGGCGTGGACCGGGATTATATACCGACGCCTCATTCTAAGGTATTTCATAATGAGCTAGTATGCACCGTGACTTTGCCTTACAGGTTTTTTTTTGTTTTTTTTCTCCTGCGGGTATACAACCGCTTTAATTTTGGCAGCAAATTTCGATTTCGTTGTAGTCTTAGTCTTAGGACTAAAATGGCATTTTAGTTTTAGTCCCATTTTAGTCATCGTATTTTAGTCTACTAAAATCTCCAGTATATTTTAGTCTAATAAAATAACTTTTGTCAACTGAAATCGAATGTGTTTTAGTTAAATTGTAATGCATTATTTAAGCATTTCTCTAGAATTTACAAACTCATATACTCCTGGAGTAAACAAATCTAATATCATGTTATTATTTATGGTATTAAGGTTTGAACAAACTCAAAGATCCAGATTCAGCCGCTCTGAATGGTCTGAGGAGGCCTATAAAGCTGCACAGTGCTCTGAATGGTGGTCTGGGGAGGCCAGTAATTAGGGTTGCCACCTTTTCTTCAAGTCAAACCCGAACACTTTAGCGTTGCACGCCAAATTTTTTTTTTTATAGTTTAAACCAATATATATATATATATATATATTTTTGCTATTAAATAACATTTCTAATCATATGAAGTTAATAACACGAGTCCACGGAGTTCCCTTTTTGCATCTGAACTTGCAGAATTCCCTTTCACTGTAAGGGGGGACTCTGCAGACTCTGATCTAAGGGAGAACTCTGGGGCCCCTAACATAAGAGATGCTCTGGGAACCCTGATTTAAGGGGGAACACTGAGAACTCTGATGTATGAAGAAGACTCTGATGTAAGGGGGAAACATTGTGGCCTCGCGTGTAAAGGGAAACTCTGATGTAAGGGGTGCCCTGAGAACCCTTATTTACCTTAGTGTACTTACTCAGAGGCAGGAGAGAGAAAGGGGGAGACTTCAGTCACAGACAGAGATGGATGGTGAGCTCACTCACCCCTTGTCAGTCAGCACCTCTCATCCAGATGTATTTGAGGCTGCTGAATTCAAATTTCCGGCCCTGACTTTCCTTTTTTGAGGCACAGCGCCAGGGATTGGAGTGTGGGCAGACATAGAGGGGTAGGGGCTGGAGGAAGAGGTTCAGATCGATCCCGCTCCTCTCCTGTCTGTCTGTGTCTGTGTGTGTGTTTAGTGGGGGGGGGGGTGTTAGTGCATAGTCCAGTCTAAATAATGTGTCCGGGTTTCAGGCAGTCTGAATCCCGGACGCATGATTCCAAAACCCAAACTGTCCGGGTGAATCCTGGACAGGTGGCAACCCTACCAGTAATGCTCCATGGTTGTCGGAGCAGGCCTATAATTCTGCAGAGTGCTCTAGATGGTGATCCGAGGAGGCCTGTAATGCTGCAGAGTAGTCTGAGGAGGCCAGTAATGCTGCACCATGCTCTGGACGGTGGTCTGAGGAGGCCTGTAATGCTCCATGGTTGTCTGAGCAGGCCTAAAATGCTGCAGAGTGCTCTGGATAGTGGTCAAAGGAAGCCTGTAATGCTGCAGAGTGGTCTGAGGAGGCCAGTAATGCTGCACCGTGCTCTGGACGGTGGTCTGAGGAGGCCTGTAATGCTCCATGGTTGTCTGAGCAGGCCTATAATGCTGCAGAGTGCTCTGGATGGTGGTCCAATGAAGCCTGTAATGCTGCAGATTGGTCTGAGGAGGCCAGTAATGCTGCACTGTGCTCTGGACGGTGGTCTGAGGAGGCCTGTAATGCTGCAGAGTGCTAAATGGTTGTCTGAGGGACGGCCTGTAATGCACAGTGCTCTGGATGCCACCATGCCGATGGTCACTGGTCAGAGGAGGCCTGGAATGCTGCATGCACAGTGCTGGTGGTCTCAGGCCTGAGGAATGGCCTGTGATGCACTGTGCCCTGGATGCCAGTGGTCAGAGGAAGCCTGTAATGCACACAGAGTGCTCTGGATGGACAGTGGCCTGAGGCCTGCTGTACTTGTAATGTACACTAGTACTACACACTCACAGTCTGCTCTCTGCTCTGGACGTTGGCGGTCATCTCGTGAGTCGGGACTCGGGAGCGGGACTCTACTTGGGACTCAGGAGGCCTGCCTGAAATGCACAGTTCTGTTCTGGTCTCCGTCAGTCATCACGGACAGTGCACGCAGTCGATTCAAATTGCTTGCTGGTGGCGGAAGCAGGCACAGCTCTGTCAAAACCAGAATTTAGTTCACGAGGGTAAACGCTTCACATCTTTGCCCCGTTCTTGTTCGGATTTGACTTTCGTCATAGTTTTCATCAAAATAAAATGTGCTGTACTTTTCATTAACGAACAGCAAGGGGCAGGCAAGCACGTGACGTCACGCCTTACCTCACAGCCCAGCCGGGAGCCACGAGATAGGCAGCTGCAGAGGGCGGGGAGCACATGCAAAGTCATTGGCTGCAGGTCCCTGCAACCAATGGCAGCTCAATGGAGGCACTGGCGGCCTGGCTGTCTGAACAGAGGCATTGCTCTGTCCGTTTATGGACCGCAGGCCGCAATTTGATGACGGTTGGTCTATCACATAGGATCCCAATAAAATACATTGATGTTTTTGGTTGCAACATGACAAAATGTGGAAAATTTCAAGGGGTGTGAATACTTTCTTCAAAGGCATCCTTTGTGTATGTACACCTCCTGGTCATAAGCCCAAAGCATACATTGAATTGCTAGATGGCACAGACATTCGTTTCCATTATGAAAGTGGATCGCAGCCCGGTATTGTGGCGGACTGTAAACTCCTTTTATTGATGAGCTCCAGAGTGTGGTGCTCATGTAGTTGTGTAAGAACGGGTAAGGTGGATCTAAGATCACTGAAGAAGAGATCTTTATGACGTGGGGCCACTCACCCCCATACTTGTGATGAATGTTTCTATCAACTGCCAGAGAAAAATAGATGAGATTGGAGGATACAATACTCTTTCCTCTAGGTGGAATGGCACTGTAACACTCTGTAACTCTGTATTGATATTCCACAGAAGTAGCGCGCTGAACGTTTTTGCAGTTGAAAATGTCTCCGTTTATATGAGGAAATGATATGCAATCTCAGTTAATTTATCTAAAAGCAATTTTGCATTAAATCATGTCTGTAATATCTCCTATTCAGAAAGCAGTGCAGTCATCTAAACCATCCAAATCAGATTTTAGTGCTCTGCTGTGTAAAGGTGGTTTAGGTTTCTGCAGCTTGTTACACTATGCCCATTTCTACCTCCGGGAGTAGAGGCTTTTCTTTCGTTTTCTTAGGGCCCATTTACACTATTGTGCCGCATTAGCGTATAAACATTATCCTGCATTATGTTAAAGCAGCCGATTTACTGAGCAAGTTGGTTAACATACAAAAACAGGTGCATGTAGTATTATGGGCAGCACACAGCAAAGCACCTTTATACATAGGCATGCCATAACATACATTCGAATTTATTGCAACAATGGGCATTATCACAGCGATGTAGGGTTGCCACCTGTCCGGGACAGTCCGGGTTTTGTCCGGGTTTTGAATCATGTGTCCAGGTTTCAGACTTTCAGACACATTATTCAGACGGGACTGCAACCCCCCCAACTTAGGCATGCCAGGGCACACCCTATTCACCCAGTGCGATTCCCCCTTTCGCCCGGGTTGCACACACCTATGCTCCCCATTAACTAAAGTACCCACCCAGTGCGTAGGCCCCCTCCCTCCTCTATCCTGCCCCTGAGCAAGTGAGTACACTAAGGCAGTGGTCATCAACCCTGTCCTCGGGGCCCACTAACAGTCCAGGTTTTATGCATCACCTTGGGTAGATGCAGACTAGAATACTGCAATCACTGAGCAGCAAATTATATCACCTGTGATGTATTTTGGTTATCTTGCAAACCTGGCCTGTTAGTGAGCCCTGAGGACAGGGTTGATGACCACTGCACTAAGGTAAGGGGGACTCAGATGTAAGGGGTGCTCTGTGGACTCTGATGTAAGGGGGAGCATTGGGAACCATGATTTAAAGCGGTTGTAAACTCTCCCCCACAACTTTGTCCCATGTAAATAAGCATAAAAAAAAACAGAATGAACACTGCTTGTAGATATCTCCTTACTTGCTTAGTATTGTTGTGATCCTTTTTGTTCTGTAGAATGATGTCACTGAGCATGCCCATATCTCCCCTGATTTACGGCACACTCTGTGTGCTGTGTGCTAGTCTATTATCAGGACTTCCTACGGCACAACACTGAAATCCCACGAGACTGCATAATCACTCAGAGCTTCCTACTACACTCCATGTGACCATGTGACATCACATGAAGTGTAAACCTGGCCATCGGACAGCATTAATGCTGAAGCTGATACGACTGACATAGGCAAACACTAGATAATCGGCACAAGTAAATACTATGAAATAAAACAAGTCAGCTATGAGCAGGGAAGCAGGGTTGCCATAGAAACGTTAGATTGAGAAGGAGGCTTGGTTAACAGTACAGGAAGTGCTCAATGTAAGGGCGGAAATACACTCTACTGTGGACTCAGAAAACAATACTTAAGATGGCGCTGCCTTACCCCTGGAAACAATTTTTTTAAATTTCTTTAAACAGTAAGTAATATGTTATTTGGGCTGGATTACAGTGGCTATAGTTTGATAATTACTTATTATAATGGACTAAATTAAAAGAAGCATCCGAGTGGGAGAGTTTACTTCCTCTTTAATGGGGAATGCAAGGAATTCTGATGTTAGTGGGGGCTTTGGTAAGCAGAAACCCCCTTACATCAGAGTTCCATTTTATACCACAGTCCACAGTGTTCCCCCCATAAAAAAATTTAAAATAGCTGTGTGCCGCTAAAGTGTTCGGGTTTGGCTTGAAGAAAATGTGGAAACCCTACAGTGCTGTAGTGTAAATGGGCCTTTACATTAAAGGGATATAAGTGGCAGTCATGCTCATCATAGGTATGTAGTCCTGGCAGTTCTACTGCATCCCACAGGCTCCTTGGACGATCCAGGTACCTGGGAAAGGTTCTGGTGTGATGTTGTACATTCAGAAAAACCAGAAAGTAGTCAGCTCCATGCTGACCAGCTTGAACCGGAAGCGGAAATGGTGTCACCAGCAGGGGGCGGGAGGAAGGGGTCAGCACTGTCTCTGTGGAATGAAAGGCTATGCGGTTGGAGCTCACAGCTCCTTCTACTAGCCAGTAAGTGTTGCAAGTGTTTTTAATTTTGTGCAATAAATTATACTGTTTTAATACTACACTTGGAGAGCCCCCCCCCCCTGTTTCTTTTATATGTTTTGCAGAGTTACTGGACACACTTTGAGGATGGCTGCCTCTTTTTAAATCGGACCCTTACCTTGGTTCAACTTTGTTTTTACCTAAAGACTGACTAATCAAATGTACATTATTACAAACTAAGGGCATTGCCTCCTGGACCCCCAGATACCCAATTTACCTTGTCAGCCAATATGGTAAGATTGTGATTGCACAGACCCCCCCTCTTGCTGAGTGATTAGCAGAACTCAGAGAATGAGGCAAATTAGAGGGGAACAGAGACCATCTGTAAGTTCAATTTCTGAACTAGAGCATGTATCTTGAGCCAGAGCCTTCGGCTCAGAGTAAAATGGAAAGAACTTGGTATTGGAGGTTGCTGCCATCAGGTCCACCTCCTGCACCCCCCTAAATATCGGTTCTAGATACCTGTCAGGGCTGGGCTCAGCCCTTCCTTCTCTGAGCTGGCCACTCAGCTGTCGGCTAATTGCCAGCCCCTATGTCTCCACAGTTACTCAGCTGTTGATGATATCCTGCTCGTCATTCCTGCCTACTTAAGCTGTCCAGTCCAGAGGATCTCTGCCTTCGCCTTGGTCAACATCACAGAAACTATCTCCTGTGATCCTGTTCAACACTTGCTTTGCTGACATCCCTTCTGGCTCCAGATTCTGCTTGCTGTTCCACTACATTGATCCCTGACTTCTGGCTTGGCTGACTATCAGTTCCGGTTACTGAACTTTGGCTATGTTTTGACTACATTTGTTCTTTTTACTTTTATTATTAAACAGGTGGGATTTTACTGTACTTCTGTTTCGGCCTGATTTCATGGTTTCTGACAATACCGATGATTCAGGGGGTTGTGTTATATTTAGCAATTCTCATTTAGAACACACCCACTTTTCAGCATCATGTAGCTATGCACACTTTGGTGCACCCTTGGGGATTAAAGCCTGTGTTATTACACCCTGATTGCTTACTATGTAACATTATGATTTTCTGTATTTTTTTATACCCCCAACACAGCACCAGCAAAAAAAAAAAAAAAACGTCAGCTGGAGCAACCCCTTCTAGTCAAAGATTTGCAATGAGCTGCCTGTTATGTGCAGCCATATCTGAATTATGTGCGTATTTTAAGGCTTGTTCTCACTAGTGTGTGTGTTTGCAAAACACCAAAAAAACGTATGTTTGTTTGCAAATAATTGTGATGAGTTATGCCCCGTACACACGATCGAACAAAACCGTGGATTTTTTTCCGAAGGTTGCTCCAATTTGTCTTGCATACACACGGTCACACAAATGTTGGCCAAAAATTCCGAACGTGAGAACGCGGTGACGTACAAGACGTACGACAAGCCGAGAAAAAAGGAAGTTCGATAGCCAGTGCTGCTCCTTCTGCTTGATTACGAGCATGCGTGAACTTTTGTGCGACGGACTTGTGTACACACGATCGGACTTTCCGACAACAAAGTTTTGTTGTTGGAAAATTTGAGAACCTGCTCTCAAACATTTGTGTGCGGAAATTCCGACAGCAAATGTTCGATGGAGCATACACACGGTCGGACTTTCCGACAACAAGCTCACATCCAACATTTCCCATTGGAAAATCCAACCGTGTGTACACGGCTTTACAAATTCAATTTCATGGGATAGATTCAAGTGACTTTAGCCTAATGTCTGGAGTGGAAATTCAGCTTGTAAAATTTTTTGTGCATATTTCTCAAAGTATCCATAGAATTATGACCATAGATAACTACATAGTCCAAAAGATCACGGACTTACCCTGATAGGGACAGTATTTCAAGGTGTTCACTGATGCTAAAATGAGTAACAAATGCATTTGCTATCTGTGTATTGCTGTCACTTTATTTCAAATTAATATTTATGAACTTTATTAGCAAAGAACACCTACGACAGTCAACTAGAAATTGGTATTGTCAACCATTACGGTTGCACAAGACCATTCAGTGATTATTGTGAGCCATTCTATAAAAAAGTAACAAAGTCAGAAATAGCGAATATTTATGCAACATACTCTACAGTGTTGTAAAAAAAGAAAAACCTTACTGTATATGTATTTTTCTGTCTTTATCACAGAGCATAATTTCCCAACATGAATGTGTTCTGTTAAACGGTAGCACGGTGTGTTGTAAAGCAGACTCTTCCACACATCTTTACTGTGACCTGCACCCTGTGGCTTCATACCGTGATCTTTTACCTGCAGCTTTTGTTTTTTCCACTTTTTGATATATGCCCCTTGAATGTAGAATGTGTACAGCTTTCCTTTATCTATGGCCAAGCAGCTGATGTCTAGTGTATAGAGCATAGTGTAGTAGAGTCCCTAGCGGTCTTGTCATCTGTCTCGGCAAACTGAAAGAAGACTGCAGGAGTCCAACGTTCATGTACTCTGCACCACCTCTCTTTCTCCACTAGCTTTTCCCTTATCTTGGATACGAGTTCTCACCAATTCCCTATAGAAGCCGATTGTTAGAGAAATTTTATTTTAGGCAGATAATTTGTGCTGCCACTAACTGATAAGGCTAAGTGCTATCTGCTTGGCTATCAGGCAAGATGGAAGATGCAGTCATACAAGGATTGCACTGGCACACTTTTGGCTCTTGTACAGTTAGTTTTGGTGTCCCCCCACACAGTACTGCCAAATGCTCATATATTTTCAAATTTTTCAAATTTTGCCATCTATGTAAAGTTTTGATTCTTTTATGGTACCCATAATTGTCAGAACTACCAGGGTTGCAAAGTCGCACTAGCGACTGGTCCCTGGCATTCCGCCACTGTGGGGGGAGCCCAGGGCTAGCACTAGCTTAAGGCACTCTGTGCTGTTTGCCAGAGCAAGTTCTGGCACTAAGCTCTGGTTACGTGCCTAAGAGGGTGTGCTAGCATGGGCACTTGGTTTACCTGCACCCCCTATCTCTTGTGGGGGGCCCGGGGTCCTAAACTGGCAATGGCCCCCTCTGTGGCAGCCGTCAAGTCTCCACGCCAACTGCTTACACACAGACCTCACTGAAGCCTCTTCCTTCTCCTCCAATGTTCTCCTGTACTCAGACAGGAGAAGGAGCCACGGAGGAGGGACTTTAGATACATATACAGAACCGCGCTGATACATATACAGAGGAGGGGGGGAGTAACTGGGAAGAGAGGGCAAGGTGATAAGCATTTACACCTGGAGGAAAGAGGGAGGTAAGAGGATATGTGATGGACACACTAACGGGGGGGGGCAGATAATAAGCATATACACCTGGAGGAGTGATGGGAGGGTAAGAAGATATATGCTGGGGGGGTGCTTTGGGAGGGAAAAGGACTTGTGCTGAGGGGGGGGGGGGTGGATTGGAAATCCCCCACAACACCTTCTAACACAAGTCCTCTCCCCTCCTAAAGCACCCCAGCACATATCCTCTTACCACTGCCCCCTCCCCCAAATCAAAGAGATTCTGCCTGCCACAGCGGGGGCAATTAAAGTGTATACAGTGCCTGGAAAAAGTATTCATACTCCATTGAGATTTTCCGCATTTTGTCATGTTACAACCAAAAACGTAAATGTATTTTATTGGGATTTTATGTGATAGACCAACCAAAAGTGGTAGATTATTGTATAATGATAAATGCTTTTCAAATTTTTTTTACGAACAAATATCTGAAAAGTGTGGCGTGCATTTGTATTCACCCCCCTGAGTCAATACTTAGTAGAACCAATTACAGCTGCAACTTTTTTTGGGGATGTCTCTAACAGCTTTGTACATCTAGAGAGTGACATTCTTTCCCATTTTCAAAACAGCTCAAGCTCTGTCAGATTGGATGGAGAGCGTCTGTAAACAGCAATTTTAAAGTCTTGCCACAGATTCTCAATTGGATTTAGGTCTGGACTTTGACTGGGCCATTCTACCACATGATTATGCTTTGATCTAAACCATTCCATTGTAGTTCTGACTGTATGTTTAGGGTCTCTTTTAGGCCAAAAAGTTCAATTTTGGTCTCATCTGACCAGAGCACCTTCTTCCACGTGTTTGCCGTGTCCCCCACATGGCTTCTCACAATTTGAAAATGGGACTTCTTATGGCTTTCTTTCAACAATGGCTTTTTTCTTGCCACTCTTCCATAAAGGCCAGATTTGTGGCCTGTGTGTTCTAATGTGTGTTCAAAACACATTTGTGTGTTCAAATTAGGTAACTAGATTACTTATTAATTAATTAGTGTTATAATTGGATACAGAACAGCTGTATTTATACTGAGATTCAATTACACCATTTACTAATTAGGTGACTTCTGAAGGCAATTGGTTCCACTAGATATTAGTTAGGGGTATCAGAGTAAAGTGGGGCTGAATACAAATGCACGCCACACTTTTCAGATATTTATTTGTAAAAATATTTGAAAAGCATTTATCATTTTACTTCCACTTCACAATTATATGCCACTTTGTGTTGGTCTATCACATAAAATCCCAATAAAATACATTTACATTTTTGGTTGTAACATGACAAAATGTGTAAAATTCCAAGGGGTATGTATACTTTTTCAAGGCACTGTATGAATTAGGCTGGTATAGGCTTACATGTTTGCAATGTGTGTCGATATGCTCATCTTATTGTATGTGATTTAGTAACATCTTAATTTAAAAATACATTATTTACAGTTTTTATTGATACTGGGACACCTTATTCCCTGCTGTGAATTATAAGGATATTAGGATTTGCCAAAGAATTTAGTGGCCATATATATATATGCATAACTGGCCAAATGTCTCAAGAAAAGGCAAAGGTCATTGAGGTAAATTTGTATGTCCATAAAATATTACTTTATGAGTAAACCCCATGCTTTCTTCTAGCCAATTTGATAAAGAATCGCATTTTCAGAGCTACTAAGGTTTATTGAAACTGGAAGATCTTATTAACAGAAGCCCCCACACAGCTTGATTCACAAAACGAATACTCGGGATTACGATCCTTATTTTGTTTACAGCAGAGTCCACTGAAGTTTGAAGATTACAGTCACATGGCTAAAATAAAGATTTCTTTCCTTGTGTTAAAGCTTTGTGAACTGAGCCTTTTATATTTCCAAAATCCGCTCCTTTTGAGCTCACACTGAATTTAAATCTTTAACATAGTAAATGTTCTTCCAGTCCTAATCAAAAATCTTCTTTATGCTACTTATTCATTAGTTCTGCAATGACAAAACTGTAAAAACAGTTAGCACACAACTGCATCAAAAATATATTTGACTATATGGCCATGGTTACACAGATTTTATATGAGAAAGCACATTTAAAATGTTGTGCTCATGGTACAAGCATCATCAATTACATATGTAGCGGTGACACCTTTTCAGGGTGTCCGCTAGGTGTAAATGTTGTTATTTTTGTCTTTCAGAACAGTAATGGGGTTCTGAGAGCTAATTGGATAGGGAAACTTTGGTGTCAGTTTGGCTGGGCTGTGTTGGGGTTCTGCCTGGTCATGTGTGTGGTGAGGTACACATGACAGGCTCAGAGCCAGGCCTGGTTGGACGTTTGAGTGTCGACATTCTTCGGAGCTAATCAGTGGGTGCGTTTGGCCCCGCTGAGGAGTCTGGGGAAGGGTACTTAAGATGCTGGAGTCGCTAGGGGTTCGTTAGGCCATAGCTGCCTGTTACTGGATTTGGACCGGGATAGCCCCACGAGGGGTCCCAGTCACGGGAGAGTCTGCTCTCCCGAAACATGGCCTGTTTGACTGACCTCATAGACCCGCTTGGTCTGGGGAATGGATCCATCTGTTCCCGAGTCTCGGAACCGGCTGGTCCGAGGCGCAGTGACTGAGGGAGGATTCAAGGAGTCCGGGTGCGCTCTCAACCTAGAGGGGCACCGCAGCTCGTGTAAGTGACCGGGGGAGGACTCTTCGGAGGAGGGCCAACAAGCTGGCATCCTGAGAAGTGCCTGGTTGCTGGGTTGTCAAGGACACAAGAGAATCCACGTTTACCAATACTGTCAAGGAGACAGATAACGTTCCAGGTACTGAGGAAAAGTTACTGTTTTGTTTCTGAGTGCTACTTTAATTCAAGTTCAGAGACTTTGCAAATTCCGTATTTCAAGTGCTGACTGCCAAAATCTCTGGCTAGAGATTTGTTCAGCGTTGAAGCACCCAGCTGCGAGTGGCTACGCTCTGGGTTGGCAAATATAGACTTTTAATACTTAGCAGTTCAAGGTGCCTGAGTTTTCATTCACCCTTGCCCTCTGTTCCCACACGAGACTGTGTCTGTTGGATGTTACCCCTGCAAATAAAAACCTTTCAAAGGGACTTTTATGGTGTCAGCATGCAAAGTCGTTGGGTGCTAACTCTGGGAACCCCTAGACCAGGCGGAACAAGCCGAGCATAGGTAACTGGTAAGCCCAAAATTCAAGGCCGCCCCATCGAGGGTTATGGCCGCTACATATAGGAAACAAAGTTTAAGAAATACTATGCTTTAGTGCCCAACACATGGCCCATGGGGAGTGGGGACACCGGTTAGATAGTGTGGCTGTGATGAGAAAATGTTCTAGGACCTCTTTCTTGGCCGATTTATCAGGGCCTGGTATCAGGGAGAAAAGCATTATCTTTGGGGATATTGGGATCTGAGTCACCATGATCTTGCAGTATGTGTTGAAGATTTGTATCCATAATGCCTGGATTTTTTTTGGGGGGGGGCAGTCACACTGAATGTGAAGCTTAGTCCCTTTGGACACCTCCAACAAGTATAAAGAAGTGCTGGGTTAAACTGGTGAAGAATGGTGGGACACCTTCTCCCACCAGGGTGCTGTACTATGGAATAGCCTCCCTGTCGAGCTCCAGGAGGCCCCCACTATTCTGGTCTTCAGCAGGTCACTGAAGACTTGGCTTTTCACGCAGGCGTTTCCTGCGTAGTCTCTTTTTTTTCTACCCTTCTGCCGCTCTGTGCTGCTTCTGGTCCCTCTCTTTCCAGGATCTTTTCTATGCGCGTCGGGACCCTTCGGGGTAAGACCACGCTATACTCTCAACTCAACTCAACATCTGTACCATCCCATGATGTTCAGGGCCAATTCACACTAACTTGCACTAAAATGCATGGGCATTTCCATCCATTTTAGTCACGTTTTAACGCACGCTGACGTCCGTTGACATTGTGCACTTTAACGCAACCCAATGTTATGGTGTGAAAAGGACACATTGGAAATTGTTTGTCCTTCTGTTGATCAGGGTTTTAAAGCTGGACTAAAATGCACTGATGTGAATTGGCCCTTAAACCTTTTTTCCTGTGTTTTTGCCCCAGTGACACACTTTTTTTAATGCAATCGCTTTCCCCCACTTGAGGCAGCCTGAAAGCTAGCAACGCATGGCAACAGCAAGGTCAAATCTGCAGTGCCCGTGTGAGTGGTAACAGGTAGAATATGCCACAAATGTCTGCTGTGAGGGTAAGTCTTACTTAAGGGTAAGTCTTACTTAAGGTGGAGTTACTTTTAAAGGTTTAATCCAGACAGACATATAACTTTGCATTTAAAGCTAGGGGACACAGTCTTAAGCACTCTTCTAATATTTATCCTGACAATCTTCTTCTGTACTTATCAGGTGCTAGTACTGATTTTTCCCTGAATCAGCCTGTTTAGTGGCAGGCCAGGATCTTTATTGGTTCATGAACTTCCCTCTGAGAACTCACTGCAAATATGCCAACATACAGACTGAATCATGCCAGGTTTTATTATTATACAGGATTTTTATAGCGCCAACAGTTTGCGCAGCGCTTTACAATGTAGAGGGGGTTTTACAGTACAGAATTATGTCACAAGGTGTGGACCTTCCAATAACAAAAATTTGAAAAGCCCCATTTACACTTACAAATTATAAGGAAGTTCATAAAACATGTCCAGATAAAAATATAGGAGCTGCTATTGTTGGCTTGGTTTCTAAAAATGTGCAAGCTCGAGAGCTGTCATCCTTTTCCTTGCGTTAAATATATAGTGGGCCACTATAGCAAATATTTTATATGTGGTCGTTTACTCTGTTCCAGAATAGATAACATCTAATGTATCAAGAAGCAAGTCCTACAGTGGATATAAAAAGTCTTTAATGTGACCTATAAACTGTATAACTCAATTGAACAACAAACTGAAAACTTTTAGGTGGAGGGAAGTAAAAATAAAAAAATAAAAATAATATGGTTGCATAAGTGTGCACACTCTTATACTAATACTTTGTTGAAGCACCTTTTGATTTTATTACAGCACTCAGTCTTTTTGGGTATGAGTCTATCAGCGTGGCACATCTTGACTTGCCAATATTTGCCCACTCTTCTTTGCAAAAACATTTCAAATCTGTCAGATTGCGAGGGCATCTCCTGTGCACAGCCCTCTTCAGATTACCCCACAGATTTTCAGTCAGATTCAGGTCTGGGCTCTGGCTGTTCCATTCCAAAACTTTAATCTTCTGGTCATGCCATTCCTTTGTTGATTTGGATGTATGCTTTGGGTCGTTGTCATGCTGAAAGATGAAGTTCCTCTTCATGTTCAGCTTTCTAGCAGAAGCCTGAAGGATTTGCACCAATATTGACTGGTATTTGTAACTGTTCAAAATTCCCTCTACCTTGACTAAGGTCCCTGTTCCAGCTGAAGAAAAACAACCCCAAGCATGATGCTGCCACCACCATGCTTCACTGTGGGTATGGTGTTCTGTGACCATATGGTGTTGTTTTTGCTCCAAACATATCTTTTCAAATTATGGCCAAAAAGTTCAACCTTGGTTTCATCAGACCATACCATATTTTTCCACATGATTTTAGGAGACTTCAGATGTGTTTTTGCTAAATTTAGCCGGGCTTGGATGTTTTAGTTTGTAATAAAAGGCTTCAGTCTTGCCACTCTACCCCATAGCCCAGACATATGAAGATTACGTGAGATTGTTGTCACATGTACCACACAATCAGTACTTGCCAGATATTCCTGCAGCTCCTTTAACCACTTACCCACTGGGCACTTAAACCCCCTTCCTAACCAGACCAGCTTTCAGCTTTCAGGGCTCTCACACTTTGAATGACAATTACTCAGTCATGCAACACTGTACCCAAATACATTTTTTGTCCTTTTTTTCACACAAATAAGAGCTTTCTTTTGGTGGTATTTAATCTCCGCTGGGTTTTTTATTTTTTGCGCTATAAATCAAAAAAGACTGAAAATTCAGTAAAAAATAAATAAAAACTCTTTGTTTCTATTAAAATTTATTGGCAGAGTATTGCACAGTGCTGGCAGAGTAGCTGTCACTCTCCCCCTCTCTACTTCTCCCTCTCACTGTACCGATCGGTACAGAGAGGGGAGCGAGGAACCGGCGTCATGACGTGATGCCGGTTTGTTTACATGTGATCGCTCCGTCATTTGATGGAGCGATCACGTGGTAAACGGCTGCTATCAACGGCCGTTTACCGTGATCCGCCGGGTCCTCCGGCAGTCAGGGATGTTCCCGAGTGCACGCCCCAGGGGCGCGAGCAAGGTTCTGGGAGGACGTCCCACGGACGTCCACCCAGAATAAGCCGACCGTGCTGTAGGCGTCTTTCGGCTGTGGCCGGTCGGCATGTGGTTAATGTTGCTGTAGGCCTCTTGGCAGCCTCCCTGACCAGTTTTCTCGTCTTTTTCTCAATTTTGGAGGGACGTCCTGTTCTTGGTAATGTCACTGTTGAGCTACGGCTTCACCGTGTTCCATGTTATATCTAATGCCTTGGAAATTTTTGTGTACTCTTCTCCTGACTGATACCTTTTAACAATGAGATCCCTCTGATGCTTTGGAAGCTCTCTGC
Source organism: Lithobates sylvaticus (assembly GCA_028564925.1). Classification (NCBI taxonomy): domain Eukaryota; kingdom Metazoa; phylum Chordata; class Amphibia; order Anura; family Ranidae; genus Lithobates; species Lithobates sylvaticus. The sequence goes on along the minus strand of CM053037.1, from coordinate 33,670,726 downwards.
AAACCATGGCTTTTGCTGTAGGATGCAACTAAGAAAATGTCAGGAAAGACTTACTAGAACAGCTTAACTTTATTTTGGGTTGGTCAGAGGCACTATAAATAATGGGAGGTGTGTACTGACTCCTATTTTTTTTTTTTTTTTTTAATAATTCAAACTTTATTAAACATTTTCTTTCACCTTACAAGTAATTTCCATCGTTTGTGTTTGACATGCAAATATCTTATCTCTTTCTAAATTCGTTCGTTTGGCGGTTGGCTCCCCTAGCGGCTCTCCTTCCCCTCTTTCTCCCCTTTCTTCTCCTCAAGGGGAAGATATCGGGAGGGGACATAGAGTGAGAGAAAAAAAAAAAGGGGGGAAAATATATTATATATTATATATATATATATTATTTTCCTTCTCTCATTATCTCCCCTCCCTTTTAATGTTCCCCTCCCTCTCCTATTTAACATCAGTTTGAATGTGATTGCTTAATTCTGAACACAGCTACATCCCCAGTTATAAGAGGGTGTGCACATTTATGCAACCACATTATTTTATTTTTTTATTTTTACTCCCCCCTAAAAGATTTAAGTTTGTTTTTCAATTGAATTGTACACTTTATAGGTCACATTAAAGGTGGAAAAAGTTCTGAAATGATTTATCTTTGTCTCGTTTTTTTATATCACAGAAACCTGACATTTTAATAGGGGTGTGTAGACTTTTTATATCCACTGTATATACAAAATCACAAGAGAATGATACTAACATTTAGCACACGATTTGCTGAATGATGAGTACATGTTGAGAGACCAATGGGCCGTTATAAATTTGTGTAGCAGGCAATCCAAGAACCCTGAGAACTATGCAACACCTCCTATGAAAGTCAATATATATATATATATATATATATATATATATATATATATATTAGTCTTGTTAAGCTCCAGCAAATGATAGATTACTGCTTACTATCATCCTGAGATACAAACAGCTGGGCTGCAATTTCAGCAGAAAACAAAATCTCGTTTACCATTTGGACTAATTTATCTGCACATTTCCATGTTAAACACATAATTCCACAGGGTGTTTTATTGTGTAATAAATGACTACTGTTCAGTACTTGCATGCATGCAGTGATGCAACAGAACTTCACTGAAGAACCACACGTTATTCAGAATCATTAGTCATTTAGTAAATGAAGTGAAAACAATCAGCTGGTATGTAGCACAAGTCCTGGAACAGCTGCTTCCATCAGATTCTCCGCACACAGGCATTGTATTCTCTGACAGAGCAACAGCAGGCAACATCAAAGTGTATTGTCAGCCCAAACATTTGGTAGGGAAGGATTAGAACCCCTGTCAGGTTCACCATGCTTTCTGGGCTCTATTCAAGAGATGTCCTACTTACTGTCCCGAGGACAATGGGTTTACCAAGCGGGAAGTGAAAGAAAATCTTCAACAGCATCACAGACAAAAACAAAAAGGCTTAGAACCCTTGTTTGTTGCTGTTTTTGTTACTGCCTAATATTGCTTCTCTCAATGGAACTGAGAAATCAAAACTTTTGTCCCACTTTAAGGGTCATGCAAAAGGATGAGAAAATTTGCATTTGTAGGCATTTATCCTGGCAGGGGAGCCATCTGCACGAGCTTTATGCTGGGCCGAAAATTAGAGGCACGCAGCAGGTAGGCCATGTCTACTAAGTCAGTTTAGATGCAAAATCTCTGTCTGATTGCTTGGATTAAACCATTTAATGGCGCACACATTTACTAGGTCACTACACATCCTTTTATCACTTTCAGCTATACATATACACATTTTGTGACTCAGACATTGTGTGTTATACAAAGACTTGTTCATGTAACATGCGCTGCACTGCTGATTTGATCTACAATATCTGCCCTGAGAATTTTATTCCGAAGAAGGTAGATCTCCATGCAGGCATCCTTCTTAGAACACCATCAATTAGCACACCATGTGTGCATCGAAGGGGGCATTGTTATCCCAATGGTCTATAATGGTGCAAAAACATTGTGTAAGGAATGTATACAGCATATACAAAAGAATCTAGTGAGCTTTGCTAATGGAACGACGATACAATAGAATACTGAAAATATCTGACAAAGAGCAGTAAAGCAGAGTTTTCCGCCTGGGTTGAAAAACAAAGTCAGCAGCTACAAATACTGCAGCTGCTGACTTTTAAAGCGGAACTCCACCCTAAAGTGGAACTTCCGCTCATCAGAACCCCCCCTTCAGTGCCACAATTGGCAGCTTTCAGGGGGGGGAGGGGGGTGCTGTATAATACAGGTATCTGCACCCACCACTTCCGCCCCCCCCCCCCGCAGTCTGCTGGGAAATGCACGGATTCCACAGACAGCAGGGACCATCCTTATTGCACAGCGCGTCTCGCGCATGCGCTTAGGGAACCGGGAAGTGAAGCCGCACCACTTCCTGATTCCCATACCGAAGATGGCTGCAGCAGCACCCAAGAGCCAAGCGACAGTTCGGCTTCGGGTGCTGACATCGCGGGCGCGCTGGACAGGTAAGTGTCCATATTTTAAAAGTCAGCAGCTGCAGTATTTGTAGCTGCTGACTTTAAAAAAAAAAAAAAAATGTTGTCGGAACTCCTGCTTTAATATATGGACGCTTACCTGTCCAGGGAGCCGGCATCCAAAGCCGCCCCGTTCCTCGGCTCCAGGTGCAGGTGCCGGCAACCTTACTAAGGGAAACAGAAAGTGAAGCCTTACAGCTTCACAGCCTGTTTCCTACTGCACATGCGTGAGTTGCACTGCGCTTTCTAAAAGGGCCCTGCTGTCTTCTGGGACCTGTGTGTCTCCCAGAAGGCAGCGGGGGGGAGGAGTTGCCGGACATTGTGTAGGTCGCCGCACAAGATTGCAGCAATCTTTTCCCGGAAGTGGCAGCAGATACTTGGATTTGACAGGTTTCCGCTCCCCCCGAAAGATGCCAAATGTGGAACCGGAAAGCGGGGGGGATACAATCTGCAGAAGTTACATTTTTGGGTGGAACTCCACTTTAACAAAAATAACAGTTACATAGCAGCCTGCTACATAGATATATATATTATTTTTATTTATTTTAACAATGCAAGCAGTTACTAGGCCCAATGATGGTACATACAGACCCAGGTAGATTAGAGAATGCCAACCCAACATTCGGGGGTCTCATCTGACCCTTTTTGTCCAAGTGGATCTGCTTTCCTAGCCTGGTGCCACTTTTGTAAGCCTGGAGGACTCCAGCAGCCAGGCCCTGTGATGTAAGAGCGAATGCTTTATGCCAGCACTTTTTTTTATTTTTTTGGATTGTCGCTTTCTCCCTGCACTCTAAAGGCTCATTTACACGTGTTAATGAAGCAATGCTTATGAAGAATGAAGCAATGTTCATTAACACATCTATAGCATTTAGGAAACATTTAAAAGGCTTGAATAATGCCTATGAAAGTGTTGCTTTTCTAGTAGGAAGTGCTTAAAGGGGAATTGATCTACTTTGAGGTGTAGTTAGGTTGGGGTGCAAGAGCAGGCATTTTTGTGAATTCTCTGCAAGATGGATCGATATACAGTACTTTGATCTCTCTGACACTTGGCTTGGTCCAGCTCAACTTTTCTGAAATAAAACGCATTGCCACTGGCAGTAATGCTCAATGCCTTTGCTCCTGCTTGGCGCTGTCAGTATTGCTGGTTGGCTTGATGCTTTTGCCTGCACATAGAAGTGAATGGTGTTACCACACAGCTGCTCTGTTAAAACAGGAACTGCTCTGTCCTAGTACTCTATTACTTCTCAGTGCATTCTGGGATACAGGAACCTCCACTGACTCTCCCCCAGTGTCCAGCTAACACTTTATAAATGCTTCACCAACACGCCATAAATGCTATGGGTGCTGTTAAAGAGCATTACCTTTAAAAGCAATGGAAGCGGCTTGCAAGCATCAATGTATCATGAAGGAGACATACTGCTTTATTTTTACACGTTACTGCTCCTGAGTGTACAGCACTATGTGGTAATATTCATGACAGCCATTGAAGGGCGGTTATGAGGCTTTAAAATGCTAAATAAATAAATGCTGCTTAAACACATGGTATTAATGCATATAAGAACACGCCCTTGGGGGTATGCACATAGGCAGCTAGTATATACTGATATACATACTCCCCATTACAATACACTTTTAGATGGATTGCATGCACAGTGGGCTATTAGTGCTAAAAGATTTATTGTGCATGGCTCTATTATACAGTATAAGACCATAAATTTAATATAGCATATTAAATCTTTCCCCCGCATTTTACTACTTGAATTTGTGGAGTGTACAGGTGCTGTTGAATTGCAGTTTCATGCTGTACAAGTCAGTGGCACATGTCCTACTTCTGCTTACAGGTTTTGGGACTTTTCCCTTTGTTAGGGCATCCTTAGGTATGATCATGAGGGCTGCACACCACTCATTCATATCTTCAGCTTTGTCTGCAGTGGTTTAAAGTGGAGTTCCACCAACTTTTACAACTCTTCAGCATCCCTCACTAAACTGTGCACTGTAAACGAATTGGATAGACCAGACTGTGCCAACACCAACAAGTAGTTATTTTATTTAGAGATCTAACTTATGTACATTGATGCGATCTACAGTCTGAACTTTGTTTTATTTGCAGTGTTGGTATATTTACTGTTAAAACAATACCAATATTGAAATATAACCCTCAATTCACAGTATTAGGAAATGTACGAGGCATATCTACAAATCCCAGCATTGCAAATCATTGCCCTTTTCGATTTACTTCTTCTGCACAAAACCAATCTGATTTTTATTTTACAAACTTTAACTACTTGAGATCAATACTTTGCATTACTTCCTGAAGAAACCAGCATGTTGGCTTGTTCAATAATTAACTGTAAATGCCTTATTAGACTGATTCTAGAATTTGGAAACCATATTGTCAAAACGTGTAACTATGCAAAGCTTGAGCTGGCATAGCCACTAGATGCAGACATACGAGTTATTTTCGCTGTCAGTTGGGTGAAAAAAACGTCATATTAATGTAGCGTTAAATTAGCTAATCTCAGTAAATGTAAAAAAACAGAAAAATACATCTCACATTGATGTACCGGGATCTGCGCAGTGTTTCTGGCTGGTTTCTGCTGCATTAACACTTTGATTTCTTACTGAATCAGGCAGATAGATCATTAATTTGGGCAGCACAACAAAGAGAAAGCTATAATCTTGTGTCCTTAAGTAAAATTTACACCTATTATAGTAGGCTGGAGTGTGAAAATGTACAAGCTGTCTCATTCCAAATCACACAGTACAGAAAGACTAAAGGACATATGTTGGTACTAATGATCTATTGTTCATATAATGACACACAATTGTACGCTTTTTAGAGTGATAAAGAACATTAAAGTTCAATATGTCAGAAAAAAATAACAAGCCTTCTATTTTCAATGTTATGTAAGCGTGACACACTTTGATGATTGTATTTACTGTACTCCACACAGGCTTGACTTTACCAACAGAGGCACAGTACTGAGTGCATAGCAGATCCTTTGCCTGTGGCCTATCTTTTTTCATATGCCTTTAATCTTTCTTCCCACACAGTAAGTGTGTCACTGAGCTCTGCTTCCTCTGATCACCTGTAAAACCGCTACAGAATGCACTTCTTTCATACTATAAACCCTGCAATCCACTTGCATGTCATTCAATTTGTTTCTATCATTTTCCCCAAACTCTTGCCACATTGATCATTCTTTATACACCACTATACTATTATACTATATGTTTTGCACAAGTATGTTTATTATCCTTAATTTTTGTTTGATGTCCCAGTTTTGATTACACCTATTACTCATCAGAATGAAAGAAATCAAAAACATAACCCACCAAATTCCTTAATCATTTAGCATGCTCTGTACATCTCAGTCCATATTCTTTCATTATGTTGTTGGATCCTGTGCTTTAACTCAAAGCTTTCAAAAGATCAATAGTTTACAAAAGACCTTATTCCTACTTGCATTCCAAGCAAGAAACATGAGCTGAAGGAAATGTCCTTAATGCTGTAAATCTTTTATATATTGTCACCTCTGTAAAGTAAAGTAGTCTGTTCGACGTATAAAATGTGTATCGTATCGGGTGCTGGAGGCCAATGGAGAGAGGGCTTCCCTTGCGGCGAAGTTCCGGACTCCCCTCGAAGTGAGACAGGAGGAGTCGGACAAAAAGTAGCACAGGTCGCCTGCGGCGTTGCTTGCAGAAGGATTTAGGGATACTGCAGATGTATTGAGCAGAGGCTGCAGGCAGATGGCGCCTGTGAGGTGTGGCAGGTCTGCAGAATTAGTGTGTCAGAAGGATAGTCGGTACAAGCCAGGATCGGGAGCCAGGTGGATAGCAGAGCAGACAAAGTTAGGTGGAAAGCCGGGGTCAAACACAGAAGCAGGGGCCGAGGTCAAACACCAGGCAGAGGGTGTCTGTAAGACAAGCCGGGGTTTAAGACTGGAGAAAACAGGAGACAGGTCAGGAACAAGCCGTGTCGGTAACTAAGGATCATAGGAGCAAGGGAACACAGGTAACCAGCTGATGATCAAACAGCACTTCAGCCAAGGGCTGGCTTCCTTATAAAGGCCCATGTGATGTGCTGGTGGAGATGCCGAGTCCTAGAGCCCATCTCCTGCCCTGACAGACGCTGGGTCCTAGAGTCGTCCTCCTGCCCTGACAATGTGTGTACATTGTGGTATTGAACAATAACTTGTATTAGACTGATGCCTTTCTAAGAACAACGGCAGGTTGAATGTCCCAATGCTATTGAACAGCTTGTGCGACAAGACCCACCAACATCTACCTTTAGCTGATGGGTGTTAATATAGTAGCTAGAGTATGCAAAAGCTCTATTCTCATTTGTATTGTAAAACATCTGTAAATGCAAGGACACACATGAAACAAGTGTCTTATGTGTCCCATTCATGCTGTGCTGCAGCTTGCTGCGATAAAATGCTGTCATGCTGCATTTTATTGCAGTGTACTGTACAGAGTTGCATGGCAGCGCAGCGCATCACACTACTGTAGAGTGCCATGAATGAAGTACACATTCTGTACACTTCAAATAAAGTTTGTACAAAACAAAAAAAAACGAAGCCATGTAATGCTTTAATGGCAGGATCATCAGGTATAATTTTATTTAACACTATAGATTGAAAACAGTTGAAAATACTTTTGAAGTTACATTAACATGTTAAATATGGGAGATTTTAATTGTTGTGTATACATATACATCACCATTAAGAGGACTGTTTGCTTTATACTTTCAAAGCAGACAATTGTAAGGCACAGATCTGTATACCAGAGTTTTTATCTTAGTTGAAAACTAGGATTAAGGCTGTGGGCCCATATGGTTTGACCTCATTAGTAATCCCTACGTAGCTGGGCTGCCATTTGGAAGGAACACTCACACTGGAAACATCCCATGGAATTAACTAAGCTCCCTGTGCCAGAAAACTGGTGCAGGAAAGCGTCTGGAGTGGTGTACACCACATTAAATTGGAATTCCAGTCAAAAACTAACTCTAAACCTACTCTCAGCCACATTCTAAGCCTAATCTATCTAGCCCTGTAAAGCAAAAATCATTGTACTTACCTGTTCTGCAGCTGCTTAGGTCCGGTCCCACGCTGAGCTGTCAATGACCGCTCCAGTGTGTAGGTGTGTGCAGGAGAGGCAGTCGACAACAGAAGAGCCATAGTAACTCTATAAGTGGTGTCACTTCCCAGGCATTTCACATCCGTTGTCGGTTTTTTCCTGCATAGAGCATCCGCCGATAGAGACCGGACGGTAAATAGAGGAACTTTTGCTTTAAAGGGTTAGATAGATTAGGCTTAGAATGTGACAGAGAATAGGTTTAGCGTTAGGTTTTGAATGGAATTTCACTTTAAGTAAGCAGATAGACCGGTTTTAGGTCTATCTGCACCCCCCACGCCAGTTTCTATTTCATAATGAAGAAATTAGTTCTGTGACTACGGTAATTAACAAAGATTGCAGCCATTAGCAATATAAAAAACTGCTGCAGATCTCAGTCAGCTCTGGAGCTGTCATACCGTATGTGAGCAATCAGCAGGCAGCTCACACTCCTTTCTCTGCTTGTATAAGTAGAGCCTGCACAGTCTTCCTCCTTCCTCCCGCTTTCAGCGGAGTAGGGCAGCAGGCATATTCAGAGGTGTAGGGGAGCAGGCACCAACAGAGGAATCTGGAGCATGTAACTCCAACTACTGTTCTGTGCTGTTACACACCCAGCATAAAACATGGAGATCAGTCTTAATTAACAAAGAGGCTTTTCAGCCTGGTAAACACTATTAGTTTATTTTTTTTCTTGAACGAAAAAAAAAAACTCTCAGACCCGGTCGGAGCCGCTGTACTAACCATGCAGGGTGAGTTCAGCTATCCCCTCCTAAGCCAGGGGTAGGCAACCTTGGCCCTCCAGCTGTGGTCAAGTCCCATGAGACATTGCAAGATCCTGACAATCACAGGCATGACTCTTATGCCTCGTACACACAGTCGGAAATTCAGACGGAAAATGTCAGATCGGACCATGTTGTCGGAAAATCTGACCGTGTGTGGGCTCCATCTGACTTTTTCCGTCTTTGAGATCCTGCTCTCAATTTTTCCGACAACAAAATCCGATCGGACTTTTTCTGATCGTGTGTAGAGAATTCCGACGGACACGTATGCTCAGATCACATTAGGAGACCAAACCTATTGGCTACTAGCCTCTACGTAGTTCCGTCGTACGCAACGAACGTCACCACGTTCAGAATGATCGGATTTTCCGACAACTTTGTCCGACCGTGTGTATGCAACACCAGTGTCGGACAAAATCCGTCGAAAAAAAATCCTACGGATTTTGTGGTTGGAATTTCCGACCGTGTGTACGGGGCATAAGAGGCAAAGGCATGATGGGATTTGTAGTTTCACCACAGCTGGCATCCCGAGGTTGCCCGCCCCTGGCCTAAATTATTGTGTTCCGCCAGAACACTCCGATCAGTGCTCTCTGCAATTGGCTGAAACCGCTGATCGGGAGTCGGTCGGCTGCTGGTTTTCCAGCATGCACGGACAGATGACATACACCGACCGAATGTCTGACTTTTCTTTTTTTTAAACCGCCCATTGTCTCCTGACATTTGGCCTGTGTGTACTTAGCTTTAGGGGCAGGATCTGCTCCATTTTCTAAGTTTGGACGAGTGGTGTAAGCTTCAGCTTGCACAACTCTTTGCATAGCTCCCAACTGTCCCTGATTTGGAGCAATGTCCTTCTGTCCCTTTTTTCTCCTCATTTGTCCCTCATTTTGGTCTGATCTATATAGATGTATATAAAATGCCCTTTTAACTATCAAAAAAGTGTTTCCCAGTGCTAAAGCCGGGTTCACACTATAACACGCTACGGATCGCACAGGAGCGCTGTGCGTCCCTGTTCCCGTTTAAGGGCCGATTCTATGCCTGAATTCGGCCCTGAAACGGAGCCAAAGACTCAGCGTTTTTGTGCAGTGCGCTCCACAGCCGCACCGGTCACATTATCCTGCTATGCAAATTAGATGCGGGGAAACGTGCATCTAATTTGCATAGGTGTGAACCCGGCCTAAACCTTTCATCTGATTTCTAAATTGCTGCATTTGTAAATTCCAAAAGCCAATATAAAGGAATAGTAGTGGTAAAAAAAGCACTTGTTGGTTTAACCAATCTTGTTTTTTCGTACAATTCTCCTTTAAGGGGGCGTGGCAAGGGGTGTGTCCTAAGCCTGTATACTTTTGCTGATAGGTGTCCCTCATTCCCATCTCAAAAAGTTGGGAGGTATGCTCTTTAATTCCCCCTATTATTGCAAACTTGAACCCTGTCTTGGTTTATTTTATAGCTTCGTATCCTTTTAAAATGGAACCTTACTATGTAAGGTGCAGAAGGTAAACACCTACTTATAGCTTAATCAGGTTATTTATATTAATTATTTATACAAAGGGAACAAGCATAAGCTCCTTAAGATGCAAAATAATGTCACCTTCCCCCTGTGATAATTTGAATAGTTCTTCTCAGGCGTTCTCCCATTCCTTTAATGTGCACATAATCTTGTTACTTAGGCTGAGTCATCACTCTGTTAATTGAATTGTTTCTTAATTAAGCTTGTCCATTTTGATTATATGTACTGAACCTCTGGGTGATGCATACAATCCATCTGTACATCTCAGGCCCCGAAAACCCAAAGCTGTCCCAGTGTGTTATCTTATTTTTGTATAGTGTGTGTTGCCTGGTAGCATTGTGCCAATATTAATAACTGCTTTGATTCTAAACATGATAAAGAGTAAAGATCACAGTGTACACGCGTGATTCAGGATATAGTGTGTGTACAACTGAAAGTAGATGGAAATTCTACATGCTTATGGGATAATATGTTAAACTGGAGCACTGAAACCTGGAGCAACCAGCTTCTGTATTTAATTTCCCATTTAAAGTTGGAACTTGTTGTTTAGTGAATATGGACAGCTGCTCCATCTTTCCAGCTTTTTTTTTTTTTATAAAATTTTTTATAAATCAGAATTTTTTTTATTAAATCAGAATTTTTTTTTATTTAAGACATACAGTTTGACAATCCAGGACAAAGTGGTACGTTGTGTACCACTTTGTCCTCCTTTTGTGTGTAAGTTGTTGTAACTTACACACAAAAAAGTACATTCATACAGATAGTAGAATATAGATATGATAGGTGCCATCTAACCCATCTCCAGCATACCATCTACACAATGAAGCAGTAATGTTACCCACTCAGCAAAAGGTATTATCAGAGGTCTATCGTAATTGACTATGAGCCATACTCCTACGGCCTAACCGGGCACACAAAGAGTCTCTGGTATACAAGCTCCCTTAGGCTAAGTCCAGGGTCCCCACAGCTTTACCAATTTACCGGGGCATTGGTATATATGCAGTGGCAGGGCCCGTCCACTAGGGACACGGGCACCGCCCCCCCCATCTATGCATCCGGCCGCCTAATCTACATTCGAGGTGCTGGATGCATGGATTCCAAAGGGGGGGGGGGTTCTTAAAGCACGTCATTAGAGCCAGAGGCTCGAATAGGTTTCCAAAAAGCGTGGGCTCAGGGCGCAGAGCACTGCACTCTGAGCCCACCCAGTTGTGTGATAATAGCGAATGAATATTCGCTATTGTCACACTGAATCTCTTTCCTGCCAAATCAGGAAGCGTGTCCTGAGACCCATTTCTGGATTGGCCAAAATGACAAGCGATCCTCTTGCACCACGACAAGGAGAGAGGAGGAGGAGGGAGGAGACGTGGAGGTCATCGGGGGAGATGCAGAGGACAAAGCCGCTGCCCGGAGGGAAGCGCTGCCTGCGGGTAAGTGTGGGGCTCATTGACGGTTGTGGTGGATGTGTGTGGACCCGACCGACCAACCAGTGGGGGGCGGGGTGGGTGCAGGTAACCCGAATACCGGGGGTGGGTGGCTTGTGAGTGCATTGTTTGCCCCCCCAAAATAAACCACCAGCCGTCACTCTAAATATGGCTAAAGTAATGTCTAATTACTACTAAGACTAATTCTAAAAGCAAATTGTCTACCGAGGTTATGCAGGATTTATGCGTCGGGGGATTTCCAAAGTTGTAAGATTAGCTTTTGGGAATGAGACAGAGCACGTCCTATGGCTATCCTGGGGCACTCCTCCTGTACAACCTCCTCAAGGACACTTAAAATATAGCATTTAGGATCCAACAGGATATTTACCCTGAATACCACATTCAGGGTATCCAGTACTTTTCTCCAAGAATGATGTAGCTTGGGGCAATTCCAATATAGTATATGCCCCGGTGAAGAAGTGAAACTGGGAGCAGGGCCAGCATGACGGGGTGGGCAGTGAGGCAGAGTGAATAAGGGGTATTATTTGAAAAAGGGGGGCATTCACTTACTTGATAGGGATGGGGGGGGGGGGGGGGTGTCCCGCAGGGTGTGGAGGGAGGAGGTGTTCAGTTGGAGAGTAGTCGGAGCTTCTCACAGGGTAAGGAATGGTTCTTGCTCATAAAGTAGTGCTTTTACAAGACATTTTATGAGTAATGTTTTTCAAAAGTGAATCCTCCTTCCTTGATGAAGTGTGTATTAGCACATGAAAAACGTGATATAACGCATTTGTTAATGCACACCTGTGAGAATGTGCTATAAATAAAATGGCAGGGCTACTACCAATAACTACTGTATGTAAAAGAATTATAAAATACATTTTGGATAGAGATAAACCTTTAATATGTATTCCTATTAATCTAGTTGTGCTCACTGCAGCTCACGCATTAAGACACACACAGGCAATAATATGTGTTTAGCCCACTGTGTAAAGAACAACTCCAGGCAAATATCTCTTAATTCATTTATGTATTCCTTCAGAAGTTATGAAATAATTTTCAGCATTGCCAATGTATTTAGATAGAATATATCTTGTTACTGAATAACCATCTGGCAGCAAAAAGCTATCAGGCTTGCAGTGGGAATTCCTGCTCTGTTAAAGTAGCCAAACCATAGCGCAGCAGTGTGAAATCGGCCTAATTTTGGGTTGTTCTTTGGTGGTAGATGACCCAACTTTTTGCCAGCTTGTCTGCATAGAAACATCAGCGGGAAGAGCTTCTAGTCCTCTCCTGCTGCTCAAAAAAAAAATAGAAAAAAAAAGAAAGCCTTTGAAATGCAAAGGAAAAATACATTATTAATATCAAATACATTTTTTAAAGTATCATCTAAATATGTATTTGAACGCCATTATTTTTGTGAAAAAACATGGTGTGGGCTATCTAGGGGAAGGTTCTTCCAATTACAGCCTGTTTCATGGCTCTCCAGCCTGCGTCTATTGATTGTTGGCGCTTAAAATTACAAAGGGGGGGTGAAGCCTCCATCAATCAACATGTATAATGCCACTCCCATAGTGTAGAGCTGTTTAGTGGTCATGATGGAGGAGGGAGTGGGCTGTCATTTATCTAGACTGTAAATGTCCACATGCGTGACTCTATAGTCATATGTGCTGCACAGACAAGAAAAAGGAGAAAATGAACAGTTTAGAACTGAAACTGGAGCATGCTCAGTATATGTGGCAATGGTCACAGTCATGCTGAACAGCATGATCAATCAGGTTTTTTGCAGAAAACATAGTGACTCAATGAGTATAAACAGCATGTACTTACAGGTTATAATAGTGTGTGTTTAATGACACTTTACAATGTCAGCTTGACTTTTTTTGGGTCAGCAGCTGGGACCGATTGGCAGTTCACTCCTCCACTGTGTTCCACAAGTAGCTTTCATCATCACATGGGTAATGGCATACATTCTTGTCTTCACACACATTCAATGCACACACACTTAGTTTTTAGTGCGCTGATTTTTGGGTGAGTTTAGACCTTCCTTCAATTTTTTATATGACAAACATACACCTTGTCTCCACATACTCCCCAGACATTTCAAACACATACAAACCCCATTTGTCTAACACACACATTTTTTCAGCAGTCACATTTCTTATTTTTTTGACACAGTTTTTTCTAAGTTGAGAATTTTTAATTTTTTTTTACAGATTTGGGTAATACATACATACACAACACCCATTGGATAGGTGTCAAGGGTGTCTGGGTCGGTCCGTGGCTGTCGTTTCCCCTCTCTCCGATCATTGGGGGGGGGTGTTACCCTGCCTCAACCCCGGGTGAGACCGTTTTTTTTCCGGACCACAAAAAATTCCATTGCTGGAGTTGTGCCCAATTTATGGGCTAATCTGTAAGTAATTTTCATTTATGCGGTTGTTTCCGATATTTTCTCTCTATTCTGAAGGTTTTACATAAATTAATATTCATCCAATTCTATAGATTTTTCAGTAAATACGTGCATCTCACCCCTGATGACTGTCAGGAAGCCAAGAAACACATCGGGTTTTAATGCTAAGCATGCCGAGCTAAGCCTATTTTAATCATGAATTCAATTAATATTATTTTCCCGAATCTGTATTCATATCATGTGATTTATGTCATTTTGATTGGTAAATTTACGATTCGTGTATTTCTTTGTAAGAATTGCATCAATTTATGTCCATTGATTTGTTTGCATTTAATTTCTTGATTACCATTATAAATATATTAATCTTTTTGATTATATCTGCATTCTAATTTATTTTATTTACGCTTTAAAAATCATGGACCACCCCTAGGGGTGAATGACATCAAATTAAATCAAAATTAATTTAATTTATTTTCTTTCATTATCCATATCCAAAATGACAGGTTTCATTTAAAGTCCCATTTCCCTTCTCTAAATTTCCCAGCTACAAATAATATCGCTGGTGACTTTTAAAATCAAGGTAATTACCAGTGCCTGGGTCCAGCGCTATTTTCCAGCAGCTGGTTCATCTTACTGCTGGGGGTCACCAGTGCCTCCATCTTGGATACAGAAGTTGGCTGTGGCTTCTTGAGAAACCATAGACTGATTTCCACTGCGCATGTGCGAGCCTGCATGGCGCTTATTGAATGGTCCCTGCCTCCTGGGACATGTGACTTGTACCAGGAGGGGGCGCAACAAGTAACACCATACTTGCATAGCCGAGGACTCTAGAAGTGCGATTGGGTCCCCACCCCCCCCCCCCCCAAAAAACACCTGTAACCTATTTACAGGCTGGGGGGAAGGATCGCACATGCAGGACATGCATGTGCATGTTTAAGATTTGTTTGGACATTCATTATTAACTGCTTTCCGACCAACCACCCTCATTATACTGCAGCAGATTGGCATGGTTGCATGAATCACCGTAGGTGTACGTTGGCCGCTTTAAGAGCTATAGGGTGGCACCCACACCGCAATGTCCACCGGTGACTATCGATCGCTCCTCAGAGAGCCAGAACAGGGATCTGTCCATGTAAACAAACAGATCCCCGTTATGTCAGGGGAGTAGAGAGCTAGTCTGTTCCTAGTGATCAGGAACAGCAATCTCTCCTGTCCCCCCCCCCCCCAGTTAGAAGCGCCTCCCTAGGACACACTTAACCCCTTGATCTCCCCCTAGTGACATTTATACAGTTTATGCCAGTGACATTTATACAGTAATCAGTGGCTATTTTTAGCTCTGATCGCTGTATAAAATTCACTGGTCCCAAAAAAGTGTCAAAAGTGTCCGATTTGTCTGCATGGGAGATGGTGAGGCTGCAGATAGGCATCATGCTGCATTGGATGGGCGCTGATCAGGCTGCAGATGGGCACAGAGGCTGCAGATAGGCATCATGCTGCATTGGATGGGCGCTGATCAGGCTGCAGATGGGCACAGAGGCTGCATTGAGGCTGCAGATAGGCATCAGGCTGCATTGGATCGGCACAGATCAGGCTGCAGATGGGCACAGAGGCTGCATTGAGGCTGCAGATGGGCACTAATCAGGCTGCATTGATTGGCACTGACCATTATTTTGCTTCAAAGTGGTTTACTTGAAAAAAACTTTTTCCCCTGAAACTTCCCTCTTAAACTGGGGTGCATGTTATACGCCGATAAATACAGTATTTATTATAACAAAAAGCAAAAAATATTGTTTTTTTTTTTTAAAATTGTCGCTTTTTTTTTTTTTTGCGCTTTAAGCAAAAAAAGAATGCAGAGGTGATCAAATACCACCAAAAGAAAGTTATATTTGTGGGAAAAGCAAGGACGTCAATTTTGTTTGGGTACAACGTCGCATGACCGCGCAATTGTCAGTTAAAGCGACGCAGGGCCGTATCACAAAAAATGGCCTGGTCATTAAGGGGGGAAATCCTTCCGGGGCTGAAGTGGTTAAAGGATAAGTTTACTTTTTATAATAAATTCACTTTTTTTTATCAAGTAAAAAAATGTGCATTTACTATTTTTGGTTTTAGGAGCCTGTAAAGCATTGCACCAGCAATAAGCAGATCATTGGTGTCATGCCGGTCTCCTGCAGACTGTCTGTGTATTCTGTCTGCCCGTACATCGTACAGAGAGGCAGTTTCACACTGACAGGATCAATGAACTATCACAGTCTTCAACAGCACAGTGGT
Organism: Lithobates sylvaticus; assembly: GCA_028564925.1. Classification (NCBI taxonomy): domain Eukaryota; kingdom Metazoa; phylum Chordata; class Amphibia; order Anura; family Ranidae; genus Lithobates; species Lithobates sylvaticus. The sequence goes on along the minus strand of CM053037.1, from coordinate 33,654,705 downwards.
AGTTCATTCAGAACTACAAGCTGACAGCCGCAAAGGCTGTCTGGACTTGTAGTTTTCCCATTCACAGAACACTGTGAATGGAGGACATGGCCAGGCGGGGGGGCGGAGCCCCTGCACAACCCCGTTTTTTTTTTTAGCTAGTGGTAGCGAGCTAGGGGAGAAGATCCCCTGCTTACTGCCAAAAAACGGGGGATCAGGTGGTGCAGGGGCCAATACATTTATAACATGTTACACCCTGAATATCAATGTAACGTGTTACAAAAAGTGAACTTATCCTTTAAGGATGTAATGTGTGAAAATAGCAATTGATTCACGTAGTAACTGTATTCCATTTGACTTTCCAGCATTGCTTTACAAGGATCTCTGTGAATCATTGCATTGTTAATTGGAGAATATGAATGAAAAATTTGTGTAAACAATACTTCATCACAAACTGTGCGTAGGCAATATATTTTCCCATTTTTACAAAGTGTGGGTAATTTATAAAGCTGAACATGAAGTTATTATCTAATTTATGAGGAAATTATGATAACAGCAATTGTAATGTAGCAGATTGTGTATTTTAATTAATTTCATGTTCTTGTTTTTTTTTGCCTTTTATATCCTGTGACATTTTCAAATGCTTTAAAACAAATGTAATATTGTCGGTCTTCTTTAAAGAATGAACTGTTTTATTGCCTCAAACATCCAGTTGTTTTTCTATTGCTTTTATTCTCCCAGCACAGAATGATTTATATGGGCATCAAGAATGATGCTTCATTCTAAACAATTGGTAAAGGTAACCCTTTGTTCACTCAACACTCAGTGCTTATGAAGCGGAGTGTTGATAGGCAAGAATTTTCTTTATGGATAAAATTTGTTACATTTTTTGGATGATTGAAAGGGTTAAATCAGCTTAGACCTGGCCAATCAGTAGAATTCTTTCGGAGCTCCGGGAGCCTACAATGCACAAGAGAAGAGGGTAGTTCAATGAATGCTTCGTTTTAATGGTAAGAATCGCATCTTTATACAAATTATGCACAACTTAAGCCAGCAAAATGGTCCGGTCTGAAAGTGGTTAAGACCAGACCACTTTATGCGATTCGGCACTGCGCCGCTTTAACTGAGAATTGCGCGGACGTGCGACGTGGCTCCCAAACAAAACTGACGTCCTTTTTTCCCCACAAATAGAGCTTTCTTTTGGTGGTATTTGATCGCCCCTGCGGTTTAAATTTTTTGCGCAATAAACAAAAAAAGAGCGACAATTTTTAAAAAAACGCTTTACTTTTTGCTATAATAAATATCCCCCAAAAATATATAAAAAACATTTTTTTTCCTCAGTTTAGGCTGATACGTATTCTTCTACATATTTTTGGTAAAAAAATTGCAATAAGCGATTGATTTGCGCAAAAGTTATAGCGTTTACAAAATAGGGGATAGTTTTATGGCATTTTACTAGTAATGACGGCGATCAGCAATTTTTATCGGGAATGCGACATTATGGCGGACACATAGGACATTTTTGGGACCATTGTCATTTATACAGCAATCAGTGCTATTTAAATGCACTGTGTAAATGACACTGGCAGTGTAGGGGTTAAGTGTTCCTAGGGGCGTGTGTACTAACTGTGGGGGGCGTGGCTGTGTGTTAGAGAACACTGATCCATGCACCAATCCAAGGGAGTAGAGATCATTGTCACTTGTTGCTAGGAAGAACAGGGAGATGCTGTTTACTTCCTCATCTCCCCATTCAGCCGAGTCCGCGGGACCCGCGACCGGACTCACGGGGGTCCCGACCGGCGCGCGCGCCCACGCAATGGCACGGCGGCATTCTTAATGGGCCGTACCTGTACGCCTTTATGCCTGTCTGCCCTTATGCCGACGTACATCGTGTGCCTTTCAGACATAGTCTAAACTAGTATTTTAGTGGACGGTTGATATTATCTAAAAACATCATTTAAACTAATGCTGACGTTCTGACTCTGTCTGAAGACATCATTTCAAAACCAGTTATTACCAGACCTTATCTATACTGTGATCATTGTGACAAACAAGATCCTAAAATAAAGATATTCCTCTGTCATCCATTTTAAAGTTTTAGTCATGTTAACTCTTTCTCCTCCTTCAGTGATGAGGTAATCTGATCAGTCAACAGCCCCTGTATGAGCTCCTTAAAGTGGAATTAAACCTACAAAATAAGAAAAAATTGCAACAAGTAGATTTTAATGACAGAAGAGACCCTGCTGGTCCCTGCCTTGTCAGTATTTGTGTACACTGAGCCGTGCATGGACAACTCTGTGTTGTGATGATGTCACTCCTGTGTGCATGTGAGAGTGACATAATCACAGCCCAACCAATCAAGCGTCCGATAAGTCAGAATCTGGAAGCAAGACCATGAGAAGGTAGATGGAAGTGCCCTGCGACAAATGGGAGTGGTGACACTGCAGCACTGGGGGAGGGGGGCTGGGGTCGCTTGCCAGGTAAGTCTGTACTAATAATCTGTGCATAGTAGTAGTTCGTTATGGCATAAAGCTCATGAGGCCCATTATATAATTATTGCGTAGGTTTAATTTCACTTAAAAAGGCACAGAGTTCATTGTTATGGGTAAACCGCTTTCGGGACTGCTAGAGGCCACCTTGAGATTGGTTACCTGTGGGAATGCATTTTTTTTAAGGGCCAGGCAGCCAAAGGAATGCATTTTTTTAATTACACTACCTTGTTTAAATCTTATGAGATTTCAATAAATGGGTTTACATACACCTTATTTTTAAAAATGCAGTTTACACTTTTATGCTCTAGGACAGTGGTGGCTGGTTTTTTTTTTTGGGGGGGGGGGGCGCAAACGAGCACCCCCCCCTCGCTGTTTGCCGGTCGGTCCGGCACTTACCCCATTGTGGTGGTTGGCTGGTGGCAGGCAGTGTGATGTAGCGGCTCCGCTCCGAGTCCTCTCCTCCATGGCGGCTTCCAGCTCTTCCCCTCCTCCTCCTAGGCATCCAATAGGATCACCTGTCCTTTCAGCTAATCGTGTGCCTGGTGTCAAAACCCGCTTCTTGATTGGCCAGGGGGAGGGGGATCAGTGTTACAACAGTGATTCATTCGCTGTTGTAACACACCTGGGTGGGCTCAGAGCGCACTCTCTGTGACCCAAGCCCACCCTATATTGAAGCCTCTGGCTCTAATTGGTGCTTCAAAATGTACTACAATTACTAGCAATACTGGTCTCTTTTGACTCATACACAGGGAAACTATTTCACAAAACACATTGGGGTTGATTTACTAAAACTGGAGAGTGCAAAATCTGGTACTGCTGTGCATGGTAGCCAATCAGCTTCTAACTTCAGCTTGTTCAATTAAGCTTTTACAACAAAACCTGAAAGCTGGTTGGTTTCTATGCAGAGCTGCACCAATTTTGCACTCTCCAGTTTTAGTAAATCAACCCCTATGTTTTTTTTTTTTGTATTTTAACTGTTATGGGTTGTGAATAAACATGTACACATTACTGCAGTCATGTCAAGAAGCATGATTTATGATTAAAGGTTATGCATTACTGTACTTTTCACACAACTCTTTGCCTTGAATTCAAATTTTGAAGCACCTCTTTGGAGTAATAGGCTTCAAAATATGGTGGACTTGTGGCGCAAGCATTGCGCTCAGAGCCCACCCAGGTGTTAGAAAAGCGAGTATTCCTTTGCTTTTCTAACACTGAATCGCCTCTCTGCCAATCAGGAAGCGTGGGTCTGATATCCGTTTTCCGATTGGTTGAAAGGTCAGACGATCCTATTGGACACCTAGGAGAAGGGGGGATGCACGACGGAAGCCGCCGTGATCCACACCACAGGAGGAGGATGAAAGCTGCGGGACACGCTGCCGCCTGCCTGCTTCCTAGATGGGGTAAGTGTGGGGCTTTCATGTCCCCACTGTCCTCTGAAAGGGGGGGGTTGCTGCCGGCCGACTGACCGGGGGGTCTCTGTTTAGCCGCCATGGCGTGGGATGAAAGGAAAGCCAATAAGCGGCAAGTCTGTTTACATGTGATAGGACACAGCTGATCACATGGTAAAGGGCCGCTGTGATTGGATACAGCGGTCACAGAGCTCACCTGTGTGCCACAGGAGGTGGGATTCTGGTAGGACATCTATTGATACGCTCCCAGAACTGGGCAACTGTGCTGAGGCCATATTTCAGTTATATAGTGGTTAGCAAGTGGTTAATATTATACTTATTATGATTTTTTGCTTTTTTACCAGACATGTAGGCCAAAATTTATGAAGAAATTACAATTTTATTTCATTGGATATATTTTATAACAGGGGGTAAACCCCCCCCGCTCAAGTGGTTAAAATATTGGGAAATAGTTGTTTGAGTATCTATCAGTGGCGGCTGGTGGTTTTTTTGGGGGGGGGGGGGGGGGTGGCAAACAATCCCCCGGTCCAGTGATGGAGCGGCACTAGCACGACTTCCCCTTACCCCCCCTCTGCGGCACGGCACTAACACCCCCAGCAAACTCCACCCCCCATCTGCCGGTCAGTTCTTACCCTGGATGGGGGTGGTGAGAGCAGCGGTCGGGTCTTTATGGAGTGCGGCAGCGTGGTCGCCTCTGTCCTTAAGTGTGGCAGTATTGGGGGAAAGCTGCTCCGGTGTCCTCTCCTGGAGCAGCTTCCGCAGTGTGTCAACTCTCTGCTCTTCCCGGCGCTAGGCGTCCCAATAGGATCACCTGACATTTTGGCCGATTGGGAAACAGGTTTCATACCCGCTTCCTGATTGGCCGGGAGGAGGATCAGCATTGCAACAGCGAATGTTACATAGTAGATGAGGTTGAAAAAAGACACAAGTCCATCAAGTCAAACCTATGTGTGTGATTATATGTCAGTATTACCTTGTATATCCCTGTATGTTGTGGTCGTTCAGGTGCTCATCTAATAGTTTATTAAAACTATCGATGCCCCCTGCTGAGACCACAGCCTGTGGAAGGAAATTCCACATTCTTGCCGCTCTTATAGTAAAAAACCCTCTACGTAGTTTAAGGTTAAACCTCTTTTCTACTAATTTTAATGAGTGGCCACGAGTCTTGTTAAACTCCCTTCCGCAAAAAAGTTTTATCCCTATTGTGGGGTCACCAGTACGGTATTTGTAAATTGAAATCATATCCCCTCTCAAGCGTCTCTTCTCCAGTGCTTGCAACCTTTCCTCATAACGAAATATCCTCCAGACCCTTTATTAGCTTTGTTGCCTTTCTTTGTACTCGCTCCATTTCCAGTACATCCTTCCTGAGGACTGGTGCCCAGAACTGGACAGCATACTCTAGGTGCGGCTGGACCAGAGTCTTGTAGAGCGGGAGAATTATCGTTGTATTCGCTGTTGCAACACACCCGGGTGGGAAATGAGCGCGTTCTCTGCGACCCGAGCCCACCCTATTTTGAAGCCTATTAGAGCTGCTGTAATTCATGCGCCTGGTGCCCTGAAAGGGGCTGGGAGCATGAATAAGGGGTGGCTGTGAAAATATTCATGAATCTATCCATTAACCGTATAGGGGGTGGCGTTGTGAGAGGGGGCAGTGCCCGGGTGGCCTAATGCAGTGGTCATCAACCCTGTCCTCAGGGCCCACTAACAGGCCAGGTTTGCAAGATAACTAAAATACATCACAGGTGATATCATTTGCTGCTCAGTGATTGTAGTATTCTAGTCTGCATCTCCCCAAGGTAATACATAAAACCTGGCCTGTTAGTGGGCCCTGAGGACAGGGTTGATGACCACTGCCCTAATGGATGAACCACCACTGGGTATCTATTGCCTCGTTTCCACTGAGCGGATCGGTTCGGTACGGTTCAATACGGTACGCTATTTTCAGTGTTTCCATTATGAAAGCGGCCCATACAACCGAACCATACCGCACCATTTAGGGTCCTGCTTCAGATGTGGGGCCATAGAAAATGGAACGGTTCGGTTAGGGCGGAGCTACGATACATTCCACTGATTGGCGGACAGAAAAACGTCTGCCAATCAGTGTGAGGCCACGCTAGACATTTTTTCTAAACCCCGTATGGACCCTGGTGGTCCGACTTGCAGTGGAAACGCGCACCGGAATAGGACGGACCATTCTAACCCTTCCAAACTGTACCGACCCGATCCGCTCAGTGGAAACGAGGCATAAGTAACCTACTTTTAGTGAAGACATTTTATGTAATAAAGCAATGACAAGCTGGAGACAGGTCCTCTAACAATGGTCATCAACCCTGTCCTCAGGACCCACTAACAGAGCAGGTTTTATGTATTAGACCCCTTTCACACCAAGGGTGTTTTGCAGGCGCTATAGCGTTAGAAATAGCGCCTGCAATCCGCCCTAAAACAGCTGCACCATTGTCTCCAGTGTGAAAGCCGGAGGGCTTTCACACTGGAGCGGTGCGCTGGCAGGACGTCAGGAAAAGTCCTGCCAGCAGCTTCTTTGAGCGGTGAAGGAGCGGTGTGTTTATTGCTCCTCCACCGCTGCTCCCCATTGAAATCAATGCAGCAGCGCTGTAATACCGCTGGGGGTTTGAACCCTTTCTTGGCCGCTAGCGGGGGGGAAAAGCGCACCGCTAGCGGCCGAAATGCGCCGCAAATCCGACGGTAAAACGCTGCTAAAAATAGCTGCGTTTTACCGCCGACGCTATGGGCGGTGTGGTGTGAAAGGGGTCTTACCTTGGGGATACGCAGACGAGAATACTGCAATCACTGAGCAGCAAATGATATCACCTGTGATGTATTTCAGTTATCTTGCAAACCTGGCCTGTTAGTGGGCCCGGAGGACAGGGGTTGATGACCACTGCTCTATAATACCGATTTATTTCAGAGAACTCGTTTCTGGAAGCTTGATGAGACTAGACATTTACAATGTAGGTCAACAAGTCAATGTTTTTATTTTCAATGCTTTCCATTTTCTGCTGTGTGTTAATATTGTCCATCCAGTTTAATAGGTTTTAAAAAAAAGGTAGAAGAAAGGCACTACCTAGAATATAGGACTTGACACTGGATATATAAGGAAGATGAATGTTCATATTTGTAATGCTCAAGGTTTGCAAACATTTCTGAACATGGTTAATGACGGTGCCTTCGAAAAATGTATCTAGATCAGGTTGGGTGCTTCTCATGCATGTTATGCAGTAAATCTAGTGCCAAGAATCAAATGACCTCTGTAAAGCAGCTACAGGAAACCGGTCCTGTTCTAATTTATCTTCCCCCCCCCAGAAAGGCAGCGGAGAATGACTAGTGTGGGCAGGAGGAGGAGACTGGAGCGCTCCAATTATAGGGAGAATGTTAGGGAAGTCACTTAGGAGCACGCAGCTGAGGAGACGTCTCTTGACGCTGATAAGTGTAATTTGGGGTTGATGTCATTTCGTGGAAGGACAGAGACTATAATGAGGGCGTCATGCTGAGTCTGGCCTCTGCTCGCAGCTTGTTTATGGATCAGTTCTGTTTCTGTGGGTGGGACGCATGTCTGTCAACGTGTGCTAGTCATTATGTTGGCTGTTTACCTGTGCCTGAAGGAGCACGCTAAATCTACATCTGTGAGATGCTTCATATTCACAGAGAAACACGGGACTGGCTACATCTTCTCTATTTATGTACATGTTGGCATCTTATAAAACAAGGGCATCATGAATCGCTTTGACCCAGATATCAAATGATAAGCAGAGTTTATAATTTGTCAGGCTTTGTGGGAAACATTATTCCTCACAGTTAACGCAATTTGTGGGAATGAAGCTGCTGCCGAACGTCTTATCTGAATCAGTGGTGACACCGGGGTGCACACAGCAATCGTTACACAAAAAGATAGTTAGAAATTGTCATTGCTGTCACTAAACTACTAAAAGCCGATAGCTGTTTATAAACCAGCATGGCAGGAGACATCAGTAGCACACACACAATCCAACAATCAGACCGTGTGTACGCTAAGGTGACCAGATTTTTTAAATGAAATCCGGGGACATATATTTTTTTTTTACTAGTAATGGTGGCAATTAGCGACTCCCTGCCCGTCGCCGCCCGCCTCACAGCCTGTCAAGTCTTACTCTCCGGGCCCCAGCTACTACTGGGTGGGAAGCGGAGGAAGATCAATCTGCCAGGGAAGGCAAGGAGATGGGCAGGTGGCTGGCCGGGACTTGCACCAAGGCAGAAGAACATGCGAGCGGAACGGGCATGCACCCGAAACTGAAGAAATATTCTCTCCACTCCAACCAGCACATGATCATTAGAAAGTGGCACATATAATGAAAAAAATACACCCCCACCCCCTAAGCTAGTAGGAGCGGCAGAGTGGGGGGGGGGGGGTGTAAATCAGATGCCATTAAAGTTCATGTAAAGGCAGAGGTACCAATACTTCTGGTAATACAGTTTACAGGGGAGAAAATTATTATTTGAGCCCCTGCAGACTTAGTAAGTTTGCCCACTTACAAAGAAATGAAAGGTCTATAATTGTTATAGGTGTATTTTAAATGATAGAGACAGAATATTAACCAAAAATCTAGAAAAAAACACACGACACAAATGTTATAAATTGAGTTGCAGTTCAGTGAGTAAAATAAGTATTTGACCCCCAAGCAAAACATGACTTAGTACTTGGTGGAGAAACCCTTGTTGGCAATCACAGAGGTAAGAAATGTCCAGGTTTGCACACATCTCAGGAGGGATTTTGGTCCACTCTTTACAGATCTTCTATAAATCCTTAAGGTTTCTTGGCTTTCACTTGGCAACTCAAAGTTTCAGCTCCCTCTATAAATATTCTATAGGATTAAGGTCTGAAGACTGGCTAGGCCACTCCATGACGTTAATGTGCTTCTTTTTTAGCCACTCCTTTGTTGCTATGGTGGTATTTTTTGGGTCATTGTCATGCTGAAAGACCCACCCATGACCCCTCTAAATTTATAACATCTGTGTCATGTGTTTTTTTCTTGATTTTTGGTTGATATTCTGTCTCTATAATTTAAAATACACCTATGATAAAAATTATAGACCCTTCATTTCTTTGTAAACTTACAAAATCTGCAGGGGATCAAATAATTATTTTCCCAGCTGTATATACAATCCCATGGATCCATGAGTTAAGTAGCCTCAATTGCTTTTTATGACCCTTTGAAACGTTTGAATGACTACCTTCTGCTTTTGGCACCCTGATGTTAATGGTGTATATGATGCCTGACCGGATGGATTTCTAGTTGATGGTCTTCTTTATACTTGGCCCTGATCTCTTTGGCAAACCTTTTGACATATATGTGCTATAGTCTGATTCTTCTGTGCTGTGTTATGGGTGTCCAGACACTTTGCCCAGCCTCACTAGGTTTCCATACCCACTTATTTTGTTTGGGTAGGTATGTTCTTGTCCTAGAGTTGTTCTCGCCATCTTTCCTCCTTTTGAAACTATTCATATATCAGAGTCCTCAGGTCTCCTCCATCTGGTTGTGGAGTATTTATTTTATATTATGTACTGTATGTGTATGACTGTATTCCGATCTATTGTCTTTGTCTTATGTGGGGTGCTACTCCCCCCTTGTACACTTGTTTTTTTTAGCACATGTAGAGTGTTAGGTCTTGTATAGTATTTGTGTGGTTATTTGGTTATTTTTCATGTTTTGCTTTGTCCTAGCATATCACTTGTTGTTTTATTATTATTATTATTACATGTTATTAATTATGGGTGGTCCATGCCTGCCCAGTGTTTGCCATGTGCAATGGCGGCCATCTTGTGATTCTTTTATAATCTGCTTTGTTTTGTACTTTTTTTTTACTTCTTTGCTATATGTGTTTTATATTGCCTTTATTGAATGGGATCCATCTCTGGTTTTCATTTGGTTTTGTACTATTGTAATTGTCCCGTCAAACCGTCACATGTTTTGGATTTCATGTTGTACTGTATACTTGCCTCCATATTGGTTGCCTATGGCTGCACTCTGTACAATAGTGTATTTATACTTTTATATTGTTATCTGGAAGTATTGGATGCCACCTTTTTGATAAATAAAGAATATGTACTGTATTTTCTGGCGTATAAGACTACCTTTTACACCGAAATTACACAGCCAAAAAGCAGGGGTCGTCTTATACGCCGGGGGAAGAACCCGCCAGATGGATATCAGTCCGCCGGCGCTCTGTAAAATTGTAATATGTATACAGTATGCGCCGCTCAGCCAATGCCGGCGGGCGATGCACTCTGATGAATACAGAGCCTGCTAAGCCTGCTCAGATTGGGTAACAACCTCTGCCAATCCGAGCAGGCTACACGAGTCAGAGCGGTGTGGGCTGATGACACAGCCTCTGCCAATCCAAGCAGGCTTTGTAGCCATCAACAGATTAGTAAAATACAATGCCTGCCGTGATTGGCTCAGTGGTGCACACTGTCTGCACACTGTATTCTGAAGTGTACCTGGCGCTACTGTACTAACACAGCATCATATACTGTGTGTACTTGGTGCTCTACATATTAACAAAGCATCCTGTACTGCACATCCAGCTCCATATCTCCCCTAAAATACAGGTATGATTTATGGAGGAGAGGATTCATTGTTGCTGCCTACCAATTGTGGGATCTCTGGGACTTGTAGTTCACCAGTTTCCTTTTTTCTGATGTTAAGTCTGATGTTTTTTTTTTTTTTTGTTCTGATGTTTTTTTGTAAATGGTGTTGCCTCAGAAGGGGGGTAGTCTTATATGGCGAGTATAGCCCCAAACCTAAGTTTTCACTGGAAAAATAGGGGGTCGTCTTATACACCCAGTCGTCTTATACGCCGGCAAATACGGTAATAAGAATAATATGCTTTGTTTTTTTCAACTTTTTCTGCATTTTGCCATTTGCAGGAGCAAATTTCCTATTTCTGGAAAGCTTTATTTAAGCTAGGATTTTGTATATATTTGGACTATTGTGGTTTGCTCTTTTTGTGATTTTATTTTTTACCTCTACCCTTGTTCTGTGTGAGGTCATTACTAGGGGGTGTTGGTGGATGGGACTTTGGGTTTATTGGTCTGTTCACTTCCATGTGATAGTGTCCTGAGAATGATAGGCTGAGCTTCATTGAAACGTTGAAAATAAAAAAACACTGCTCTTTTGAGTGACCTCCTCTGCAAGACCCGTGATCTCTCTCTCTCTCTCTCTCTCTCTCTCTCTCTCTCTCTCTCTCTCTCTCTCTCTCTCTCTCTCTCTCTCTCTCTCTCTCTCTCTCTCTCTCTCTCTCTCTCTCTCTCTCTCTCTCTCTCTCTCTCTCTCTCTCTCTCTCTCTCTCTCTCTCTCTCTCTCTCTCTCTCTCTCTCTCTCTCTCTCTCTCTCTCTCTCTCTCTCTCTCTCTCTCTCTCTCTCTCTCTCTCTCTCTCTCTCTCTCTCTCTCTCTCTCTCTCTCTCTCTCCTCTCTCTCTCTCTCTCTCTCTCTCTATATATATATATATATATATATATATATATATATATATATATATATATATATATATTAGGGCTGTTACTGATTAAAATTTTCGTGTTTGATTAATTCATCGACTAATTTCGATTAATTATAATGCACATACAGATCCAACAACTTTTAGCTGATCTCCTTGCATTGCAACTCTGCATTAGTCAGTGGTAAATGTGGTATACACTATATACAATCACCCGACACTAGTTAGTTTCCACAATCTATGACTTAACTTCACAGTTCACACAAATACGTTTTAAATTCAAACTGTAGCCGTGACGCAAGTCATTTTTTTTGTCCACAGTAGCGTGACAAACCCTCCACCTCCGGTCTAACTAATCACTCTCACCTTATGGCATGGACCCCTGTGCAAACAGGTGGTCATGCAATCGGGTATCAAAAGGGTTAACACGGTCCATAAACTTCTCTCACATCTCCTTAGATCTCAGCAAGGATGCCAGGTCATGGGGAGAAAGAAAAGATCTAAGTGCTCACCGCTTAAGTATAAGATTAAACTTTTGTGTTCAAACACAAACTACTCACATAAAGATGATAAAAACACAGCATGTAAAGCCGACAATCATGTTAGTTCTGTAGGGCAGCAGCGGGTGACGTCATGTGTAGCTCCTCCCATGTACGCGTTATGTTCAATCAGAACTTCAACGTCACCAGACTCCTCCCCCCTTCCCTTCGTTAGCAGACTGAGGCACTTGGGGAAGGGGGGAGGAGTCTGGTGACACTGACGTCCGTGACATCACCAGATCTCCGACGGAACTCCCTGAAGTCGGCGGAGAGGTGAGTACCGATCAAAAGAATTTTGATCGATCAAAAAAATGTGTGTATATATATATATATATATATATACACACACACATACACACACAATTTTTGAATAATTGGAGTATCCATTCAAGGTGCTTTAACCTTACTGCAATGCTTATGGCATTTTTCCTTTTGCAAATAGTATTTGATGGAAACAATCCAACAAGGTAATTTCTACACCAACAAATCCTGTCCCGTCTCTGTCATAAAATAATATGAATAACTGCACATCAGATTACCAGACTAACCGGAGGAAAGCCTCTGTTAAAGTAGATGAGGAAATAGATATAAATCTATTGTATTGTTATTTGTATAACACAAATTTAGGAATTATGGAGCACTTTCCAAAAACATGGCAGTAGGGAAGTCTTTCCATACTGCAGCTGAAGTCTTCTGCTGGCACAGACCATAATTGTCTGATTTATCTAGCAAGGTAAGTGATTTGGATATTGCTAGTGGTGAGAGGGCCCTGCAGAAATTAAGAGACTAGCAGTACAAGGTGTATAATAATAAGTGAAATTCTATGCCATTAGCTGCAGACATCTTCAAATCTCTTGTAAAAGGTCCGCAATTGCTTGGAAAAAACACTGCAACATTAACTGTCCTTGACCAAGGAATGGCCATAGTTACAGATGAGTGAATCAATAAGCCATCAGCTAATTTGCTTGTGGATAGGACAATCTTAACTGTGTGCAGGCAAATGTTCTCCTGCCGCTGTCCTAGAATATGTGCATTCTATTTGCATGAACCAGAGCATACCAATGTATTGTATTCTCTGATCTTTTAAAAACATGAATCTATTTCTCTTTAACATTGATTTGGCTTTATCCGAAATACATTTCTGTATTTCAGCAGAGGGATAAAGGAGGTGCAAATGGCTGTACTATAGACCCCCAACAAAACGGTACTCAGCAATAGATCTAATAGGATTGCTACAAGGCTGTTTCGCTCTCTTATTCTAGTCACGTCAATCATTATGTCCAACATTTTCTATTTTGTTCCTTGCCAATAGTTTATCTTGGTGTATTGTATGTATACCTCATTGTTTTATTGAATGTATTCTGATTGTCGCAATATTCATTAATAAATCTTTTCTGTTAAAGATTGCTATAAGGCTAGGTTCACACTTGTGCGGGGGGGTTGCCACTGGTGGACCGCACCTGTCCCCGCAACCACCCACAGAGAAAAAAGTGCTGCCACTCAGGAGATGCATAGGGATACCATTAATCCTAATGGCACCTCCACGCACTGGAAACCGCACCGTGGGAACTGCTCTGCACATTGCGGTTTCCCTGTGGTCGCATTTTCATAAAAGATACAGGGACCTTTTCCCTGCATTTTCAGTGGGTACATCAGACCATTCAAATGCACAAATGAACACAGTGGCGATTAAACTGCATATATGTGAACCAAGCCTAACGAAAGGTCTCTGCGATGGCTAGCATTATTTCTTAGATTATACTTTTAAGAATCTGATTGCTTGCTATAGGAAATCAACGATTTCAGATTTCTTTAATTTATGAAATTAAACTGTGATACTATGAAATGTTTCAATACACAGAAGAAAACCTGATTCTCTTCTATTCTTAAGTCTAATGATAGGCTATATATAAATCTATATAGATATATATATATATATATATATATATATATATATATATATATATATATATATATATATATATGTATGTGTTTTTAGTCAAATGGTTAAGTTCCAGATAGACTTTCTAGGTAAAATAATATTAGACATGTGCAACTCGTTTCGTTTAACAAATTTGTTAATTCTGAAATATCAGAATTAACTAAAACTCGTTTAACAAATTTTTCCGAATATTCGAAGATTTGTAAATTCATACATTTGCACCGTCGTAAATTCGTACATTCGGAAATCTGAAATAATAATTAACTAATAATAACTTAACTATTACCAACTATTAGATTATAGGTATTGTAATTTCCTTTCAAATTTGGCTGTTAGTGAACGTAACAAATACAAATTTATCCGAAGTTACAAATTATCCGAAATAACGAATGCCGTATCCAAACGAATGGAACGTAATGAATTAATAATAAATAAATAACAATAATGAAAAAAATGTATTATTATTATTTATTATTAATTTGGAATTTGTTATTTTGGATAATTCGTAACTTTGGATAAATGTGTATTTGTTACGTTCACGAACAGCCAAATTTTGAAAGGAAATTACAATACCTATAATCTAATAGTTTATAATATTTTAGATTTTCAAATTTTTGGGTTTTTGGATTTTCGAATTTCAAATTTACAAATTTCTGAATGTTCTAATTTTTGAATAAACGAATGTACGAATTTACGAATTTTCTAATGTACAAATTTACTAATTGCGATCATAATGAATGACCCGAAAAACAAATGAAACGAAAATGAAAACAAACAAATTTTTGGGCAGTGCACATGTCTAATAATAATATCCTTTTCCATTGTAATACATTAATAAATAACATGGACAAAATGTACCATATAACCATCATCAAGCACTAACTGTTTCATCAGAATGCTCTGACAGTCTTTATAACTTAAGATGTCAAAGAGGTATGTGATGTTCCAGGTTCTCCACACTCCAAAGCCATTCATAAATTAGCTGGTTAGAACATAATAGTACAGCTTGACCCTAGCAGCTGCTAAAGCCAGTACATTCTAAGATGAGAGCTCCCCCACCAATTAACCTTTCTTTAACTGAGGTCTGGTATGGAGTTTAAGCCGAAAGTTTATAGACGAGACAGCTCCAAGAAGCTCTTACTCAAGCTACATATACTGTGCACATTGTGGAATCTTAAAGACGAGTAGAACAGCCAAGATTTAAGGCCCCTTACTCACTGTTGTTTTTGGATCCGTTTTTGAGGTGGATCTGAACAAAACTAGTCTATAACTAGGTGGATGTAAAGAGATGTGCGTCCATTTAAAACCAATTACCTTTGTTTTTTCTAATCCAACTGTGGCAGATTAGTGGTAAAAAGATGCAAACACGTCTTTCCACGTCTTTCTGTGCTCCGATTTAGTAGGGGATCTGTAGACAGATCGCCTGCTGATCAGAACAGATGTAATGAAAGGCCCCTTATCTTCAGGGACACATTTCGTTATTTCATTATGGAATAGGTGAAAATTGGCAACCTAAGATTTAATACCTTATTTATTATTTACATTTTTGTCAGATGAGTTAGAAATGTGAAAATTCACCTGCGGTAATTGGTGTCACTTCAGCAGTGTCTGTACACGCTTTATCAAGTGACAGCTGAAAACCAAAAATGCACGCTCTATGCACATAACTAAAATCACAAAGGACAATGCAGTAGGCATTCTCTTACTAGGAGGCTCATTACATTTTTAGATTCTGTAAAATTGTTTGGGGCTATCATAAGCCAGACCAGGGGAGGGGGGTAACGAATTAACCAGAAATTATGTGCTTGGCAAGCACTGCACAAGCATACTTGTGACATTTAGACAAAAACATGACACAAGGAGAATATTGGGAAAAACAAAAAAGCTGCGTTAAACCAATAAACATCAAATTGAATGGAGGACATGTTGAGCATCCACCTGAGCACACAATCATGCCCGCCATTCTATAATGGCAAGGCAAGGAATTATACCACAACCTCTCAGTGATTCATTCAAATAAGATGGACATAAAGTCCAAACATAAGTGTATACAAAATATGGTGTAAAAAAATGACAGTGCTAACAATATCTAATAAAATAATACGAGTGAAATATTATAAGAAAAATTGATGAATAGAATAAAATTAAAAAATCAAAATATAAATGATATTCCTAATGAACACCCGTGCATCTAACTTAAAAGTCCAAATAAACAACAAAGTCCATCTATTGAAAAGATAGAATTCGAAAGTGTATATCAATGGAAGCTGGAATGTCCAATCTTATAATCTGTGTGCCGACCACCACCAATTGTATAGGTTTGCTCCTTACCAGAGGTCTATGATCCCCCGTCACAGAGGATCACAGAAAGTGTATGAAAATCCAACGTTTCCAAGAACTCCCGATTAGTGCTGCTGGTCTACTCAGTCCCAGGTCCCTCTAGATTCTAGGTCTAGATTCTCCTCAAGCTCTTAAATACCACGGGGCTCATAAATAGATGTAAATCATATAAAAGAAAAGGGGGGCTTCCATAGTGCGTTATCAATGGTTTATTAAAATACAGATCACACTTACAATCAAGTAGATATTCGTATGCCTTGAGTCCGGTGTACCGGCCGGATACAACACAGACAGACCCGAATTCCCTAGACACTTGTATTGCTTACAAGAGGTGACGTCAGTGCGTCACTCCGCACAAGGAGAATATTGCCCTGCCCTATACAAAGTTTCTTTTTAGAAGGCGGAAAAACTCTAGGTACAATGCATAGGTTAAATATAAGAAACTGTGGATGCCGGTCAATTAATAGTTAGAATTGAAAGGAAGATGGATAGATGAGCTAGATCCTGAGGGGGTGTTTAAAGATGGAGACTATTCTGATGGGACTAGAAAGATAATTCCAAAGAATAAAGTTGGCTGTAGGAAATCTTGGAGTTGTAAGCGGGTCGAGGTCACGTGTGAAGATGTTAGCAGGTTAGGAGAGGGATCAGTTTGGGGAGCATTTGTGTCTGAGGTCAGACATACAAGTGGGGAATAAGTTGTAAAGAGTCTTGGAGGCAAATCCATAGTAATATGAATTTTATTCTCAGGTTGAATTAAAGCCACTGAAGATATTTGAAAAGACCATCAGAAGAAGTGGTTTATGGATAGATAAAGTTTGCAGCAGAATTTGTGATGGATTATAAAAAGATCCTCATATTAGTAAACATTAGGCAGAAGCATATATTGCAGAGGCCAAGACGAGCAATTACCATAGATGGCCCCCCCGAAGGTTGGTGTCTCGTTAGGTTGGGTTTCTTTTTGGAGATGTAAGGAAGGGATGATGAATTAATCAATTAATTAAGTGAAATGTAAATGTGTCAGGTAAGTAGAATATACCATTTACAGATACAAAGATGAATGTGTAACTAACGCCTGCCAGTACTGGACAAAGTATTTTTTTTCCTGGTTACCATAAAACGCATTAGACTGGTACACAAGTCCAAATGAAGCTGTTGGATGAGACAATGGTCCCTACATCTTAAAGGATCTGACAGATCAGAGGTTCTTTCTTTTATTTATAAACTGAAAATATTTCAGCATACAACGCTTAACCAAAACTTTGATTTAGTCCATTCAGATACAATATGTTGTAAATAGGAACCAGCACTTAGCACAGGCATCTGTAATACATGTTCAGCTTTTAAAAGGGTATTTGAAAAGGATTCCGGATGGGCCATGAACTGTGTGTTACATACTTTACTGCATTTTCAATACAGCTCCATTAACATCAGGTGTATTTTCTTCTGCTATTCTAAATCATTTCCACAGCCTGGGCTCAAACCTGTCATCAGGCCTTCTCACTGTTTATTCTTCGTGGAACTCCTGTCAGAATAACAGCCTGTGATGGAACACTAATTATTCTGCAGTAGCTATAATAGATCCACTCTCAGACTAAAGCAAATTTTTGTTTCCAGCACACTTCTTTGCAGTTAAACGATTATTCTGCTCGCTAAAACAGTTTATATTTTTACCAAAAAATATATCAAATGCTGATGGCTAGATGGTAGTAATAAAACTGAAAATAAAAAAACACAACTTTGATATGCTGTATAAATTATATGGTCTTTCCTGAAGCTACAAATCCTCCCAATAAGACTGTTTGAGTGCCATCACATTTCTGCGATGGTTCATCTACTGATCCCACTAATGCCGCGTACACACGAGCGGAATGTCCGACAGAAAAAGTCAGACGGAATCTTTTCATCGTATATTCCAATCGTGTGTGTGCCTCATCTGACTTTTTTTTTTGAAAATTCTGACGGACCTAGAAATAGAACATGTTCTAAATATTTCTGACGGAACCAATTTCTATCGGGAAAACCGCTCGTCTGTATGCTGTTCTGACGGACCAAAAACGACGCATGCTCTGAAGCAAGTACGAGACGGCAGCTATTGGCTATTGAACTTCCTTTTTCTAGTCCCGTCGTACGTGTTGTAAGTCACCACGTTCTTGACAAATCTGACTTTGGTGTGATCGTGTGTACGCAAGACAGTTTCAGCAGTACTCAGTCAGAGGGGAGGAGTCCGGCGAGAAGACCCCCCAAGACGGAAGAAGACCCCCGAAGGCGGATCGAGACCCCCAGACCGCGACGACGAAGAAGGTAGCCGGACTCCCCTCGCTCGGTAAAAGAGCTTGGTAAATGGCGGGGGAGTCCGGCGAGAAGACCCCCAAGACGGAAGAAACCCCCGGAGCAGTGCAATAAACTATTTTTTCAAAAGTGTGGGTGTTTTTTTTTTACTTTACATTTTACACTTAGGTGAATGGGTAGGGGTACATCGTACCCCATACTCATTCACATAGGGTGGGGGGCCGGGATCTGGGGGCCCCCTTATTAAAGGGGGTTCCCAGATTCCGATAAGCCCCCGCCCGCAGACCCCGACAACCAACGGCCAGGGTTGTCGGGAAGAGGCCCTTGTCCTCATCAACATGGGGACAAGGTGCTTTGGGGTGGGGGGGCCGCACGGCCCCCCTTTCCCCAGGGCACCCCCCATGTTGAGGGCACGCGGCCTGGTACGGCTCAGGAGGGGGGGGGCGCTCGTTCGTCCCCACCCCTTTCCTGGCCTGCCAGGCTGCGTGCTCGGATGAGGGTCTGACATGGATTTGGGGGGAACCCTCACGCCGTTTTTTCGGCGTGGGGATTCCCTTTAAATCCATGCCAGGTCACGGAGCTAGCGCGGCGGCAGTAACTGCCTACGCTAGCTACGTAACCTGAAGTCACGTGCTAAATGAACGGACTTGCCGGTGAGCGGCAAGTCCGTTCATTTCAAAAGTCCCGCGGACTTGCCCACTAACGGCGGGATTGTCCGCTGGACTTCCAAGTCCAGCGGATAATTTGAGAACAAAACCTGAAACTTTAGTCCGCCGTACTTTGGCGCCAAAAAGTCCGCCGGCGCCCACACACGAGGGGATTATCCTCTGGACTTCAGTCCAGAGGATAATCCCGCGGGATTGTCCCTTCGTGTGTACGCGGCCTAAGGGTTTACCAAAATTTACAATGACCGCAAGTTCAATTTTATAGTTAACTTGAAGGGCCCAATTACAGCAACACACATTGTAACGTACAAGCATCAATGTGAACGGCCCCTCATAGTTTCTCTTTAACCACTACAATACAGGGCACTTCCTTCCCAGCCCAATTTTCAGCTTTCAGCGCTCTCGCACTTTCAATGACAATTGAGCGGTCATGCAATGCTGTACCCAAATACAATTTTTATCATTTTGTTTTCACAAATAGAGCTTTAGTTTGGTGGTATTTATAAGCGAAAAAAAATAGCGGAAATTTTGAAAAAAAACAATTTCAATTTTAAAAAAAAAAAAAATCCAATAAAATCGAATTTTGTCATAAATTTAAGCCAAAATGTATTCTGCTACATGTTTTTAGTAAAAAAAATTCCGTTAAGTGTATAATAATTGGTTCGCCTGATCACGGACATATGTACGCAAATGATCATGTACAGACGTGTGCAGGTGATCACTGACATATGTGTGCAGATAATCATTGGCACATGTGATTTTACTGGGATATGTGGGGGACATGTGTTTTTTTATTTGGAGACGTGTGTTTTTGGGACATGTATGTTTTGGGGACATGTGTGTTTACTGTGTTGGTGACACTACACTGGTGATCAGTGAGTATAAAGCTGTAAAAAAAAAAAACACTCCTCTCCGATTTTTAGCCAAGCAACCGGCTGTTTGCTTACATCACATGACGGCTGTGATTGGACACGGTCGTCATGTGATCAGAAGGGCCAATCACAGAGCCCTCCTACCGATCCGAGATGTGCCGTGTCCGGGTGACACAAGCGCATCGGGATTGCGCCGCTGCGCGGGCACGCGCACGTGCGATCCCGCTACTTCTGAAGGACGTTCCGGAACGTCCATCAGAAGTAGACGGCTCCCACCCGGCCGTATATATCCAGTGGCCGGGTGGGAAGTAGTTAAAACGCACACTAAACTGCAGCATGTAGATGCAAACTCACTGCTTCTATTTTAAAGCAGAACTAAAACCTCCTCTCCTTTTTAGCCAAGGAAGCTTCCATCTTAGCCTCTGTTTGATTTGCAACTGCCATGATGCTGCACATGTGATCAGGTTTGACATCAGCCATTTGATGGTTTGACAGTTAGGGTGAGCTCAAGGCTTGTTCGCAACTCCACGTGCCCACGCCCGCCAGGAAGCTGACACTCCGCATCGCTAATCACAGGTAGTGAGACATTTCTCGATCTGTGAAGCCGCAGATCGGGAAATGTATCACTACCTGTGATTAGCGCTGCGGAGTGTCAGCTTCCTGGCGGGCGCATGTAGTTACGAGCATGCCTGTGCTCATCCTTATTGGACAGTTTGGTGGGGGGCACTAGGAAATTGAACAGATAGCATTCCCTGCATGCCTGAAATTTAACTGTTTTTTTGAACTGTTAAATTGATGGGCTTAGTTCCAATTTAAAATATGTGTCCATTTAGTAAAATGTAATTATTCCTTGATATTACTGCAGGCAAACACAGTGTGCTCAATCTTGGCACACAAGCAATTACAACAAAAAACACATTTTTTTGTCAAGGGTGGCTAAGGAAGCAGAGCAGAAGATGGGTCCGAAAAAGAATATAACCTTGGCTGAATTTCACCATTACAGTCTATACTACTGAATGTTAACTTTGAGGGAGTTAAAAATGATGTTTATCTAGTTCAGTTTAGGGCAATAGCTGGTTAGAAAGCAAACATAATATGTGCTGACGGTGATATCCACCATGTGGTTTCTGACTAATTCTCTGTTTTCTTATTCTTCATTGTCTCCCTTTTCCCGGTCATCATCTCATCTACTACCTTTACCTCCCATACTCTTTCTTCGATCACTGCCTCTCCCTCCTCTTAGCTTGCATATCTCCCCTCACCTTGGGGCAATTGCCGCTTCTCCGATCTGGGCTCGGACTTTTTCCCAGTATACAGTATCTCAGCTTGTAGGATCGACTGTGAAACCAGATACATTGTAGAGAACTGCAACTGCAAAATGGTGCACATGCCAGGTGAGGCATTAACTAGACCTCCGCACCTTATTCCGGTACAGAGACAATGTCTGCCCTTATGTCCTATATGTTATTGTTATTAAAGGAAGAGCCCTATTACCTGTTTTATGGCTTTATTTTGTGTTCTGTTACTGTTCTCTGAAGAGAACCTTTACTTTATATTGATTGGTCGTGCAAGTTGAAAAATCATTTTCTCTAACCATTAGATGCCATAATTACAGAAATTGATGTACATTATTCAAAGACATCTACAAGAAACACATCGCTGTTGTCAGTCACATTCAAGTGCAGACTCAGACAGCAAACATTTGATTTATTGCATTAATTGCTCCTTACTCTGATTGCGAAGAAGCTGTGCCTCTAAAAAAAAAAAATAAATCGAATTTTGCCATTTGAATCTGCTATCTTTAAATATAGGTTGTTCTTCCTTTTGAACTGTACTCATTACTGAGTCCCTGCTGCACAAAACATAAGCATTAACCCTTCACTAGCTGACCCTGTGCTATATACATCGTCAACGCCTGGCTTATATTCAGCCCCACAAAAGCTGAAGAATCTTTTAATTGATAAAAAAAAAAAAAACCTGATGTAAACAGATGCATTGTATTAATACAATTGAAATGTTGCATTATGCAATGGATTCATGCCTGATTTCATCAATAGGAAATGTAATGCATCCATAAATAATTTTCTATTAAAAAAGTCTTTCAAATTCTCCACCTATAGTAACCCTGGAACATTATGGTCACATTTCTCTGATTTATAGGCTGTGTGTTTGGTTGGATGTGTTCAGGGGCAGACTGACAACTCATGGGGCCCCTGGGCAATAGGAGATTATGGGGCCCCCAGGCAATCAGATTATGGGGCCACACAGTATACACACACACAGTATACAATCACACAGTATACACATACATGTACGCACAGTATACACAGACATGTTTCTATTGGCTGAGAAGGTACTGGAGAGGTGGGGCAGCTATAATCTCGGGATTTTTAGACCAAAAGGATGTCGGTAAGGGACATTTCAGAAACAGATGTAATAAGAACACAGATTTTGACATATTGTCCCTGGTTTTACTGAGGCTGGCAACCCTGATGGGGCCCCCTAGTGGCACGGGGCCCTCGGGCAGTGCCCGAGTGGCCGAATGGTCAGTCCGCCACTGGATGTGTTACAACAAAACATGTATAACAATGATGACAAAGGTGTGTGCTACTGTTATGTAATACTACAGGAAAGGCTAATGGTAGAGGTTGGAGAGGAGACACACGTTTGGTGTAACTACCAGCTACTGTAGGTACTTATTCCTAAGGGGCAAACTTAATATCTTTTTTTTTCTTGCTTACTAATAAACTGAATCAGGATGGGTATTGTTCCAAATATTCTCACTAAATAACTTGCGGTATAAGTGGACTATCTTTTATATTTGTAGGATTTAACAAAAGGGAGTTATAAGTGACAAGGCAATTAATAAAACAATGTATACCGTGATGTATTATTCACCATTTTATATTTCAATGTTTTTATTGAAAGAATAACAGTACAGAATAGCCAGACGCATAGGCAGAATGGCGTCAAGTTTTCAAAACATCACATAACAATACCAGTGATATATTTTTACATTAAAATTGTGTAAAATATGATCAGAGATGAACAGTAGAGCACAATAGTATTCATACAGGTAAGTATACAGTACTCACCCCCATATATTTACCCTTAACTGTCCACTGGTGCAGTAAAAATATTCTTATTATGCCGAACAGAACGTTCTGTACATTCAACTGTAGCTGATAAACTCAGTGAGATGGGGAGAGCAATTAAAATGTTTCTCAAATTCCAATCTGCATCATCAGGAAATATGAGAGAACATTTCAAATGATGCAGTAAAATTAGAAAAGTTAGTTGACAATTTGAATATATTCATATTTCAACAAGCAATACTAATAGGACATACAGTGCCTTGAAAAAGTATTCATACCCCTTTACATTTTCCGCATTTTGTCATGTTACAACCAAAAACATAAATGTATTTTATTGGGATGTTTTTGTGATAGACCAACACAAGGTGGCACATAACTGTGAAGTGGAAGGAAAATGATAAATGTTTTTTAAATTTTTTTTACAAATATCTGAAAAGTGTGGTGTACATTTGTATTCAGCCCACCTGAGTCAATACTTTGTAGAACCACCTTTCGCTCCAATTACAGCTGCAACTCTTTTTGGGAATGTTTTCTACCAGCTTTGCCCATCTATAGGGTGACATTTTTGCCCATTCTTCTTTGCAAAATAGCTCAAGCTCTCTCAGATTGGATGGAGAGCGTCTGTGAACAGCAATTTCTTGCCACAGATTCTCAATTGGATTTAGGTCTGGACTTTGCCTGGGCCATTCTAACACATGAATATGCTTTGATCTAAACCATTCCATTGCAGCTCTGGCTGTATGTTTAGGGTCATTGTCCCGCTGGAAGATGAACCTCCGCCCCAGTCTCAAGTCTTTTGCAGACTCAAACAGGTTTTCTTCTAAGATTGCCCTATATTTGACTCCATCCATATTCCGATCAACTCTGACCAGCTTCCCTGTCCCTGCTAAAGAAAAGCATCCCCACAGCATGATGCTGCCACCACTGTGTTTCACGGTGGAGATGGTGTGTTCAGGGTGATGTGCAGTGTTCGTTTTCCGCCACACATAGCGTTTTGCTTTTAGGCCAAAAAGTAAATGTTGGTCTCATCTGTCCAGAGCACCTTCTTCCACATGACTTCTCACAAACTGCAAACAGGACTTCTTATGGCTTTCTTTCAACAATGTCTTTCTTCTTGCCACTCTTCCATAAAGGTCAGATTTGTGGAGTGCACAACTAATAGTTGCCCTGTGGACAGATTCTCCCACCTGAGCTGTGGATCTCTGCAGCTCCTCCAGAGTTACCATGGACCTCTTGGCTGCTTCTCTGTTTAATGCTCTCCTTGCCCGGCCTGTCAGTTTAGGTGGACGGCCATGTCTTGGTAGGTTTGCAGTTGTGCCATACTCTTTCCATTTTTGAATGATGGATTGAACAGTGCTCTGTGAGATGTTCAAAGCTTGGGATATTTTTTTATAACCTAACCCTGCTTTAAACAACTCCTCTCCACAACATTATCCCTGACCTGTCTGGTGCGTTCCTTGGCATTCATGATGCTGTTGGTTCGCTAAGGTTCTCTAACAAACCTCAACTTTCAAAGAAAAGCTGTTTTTATACTGAGATTAAATAACAGATGGAATCTATTTACTAATTAGGTGACTTTTGAATGCAATTGGTTCCACTAGGTTTTAGTTAGGGGCATCAAAGTAAGGGGGGGGGGGGGTAAAATACAAATGCACGCCACACTTTTCATATATTTGTAAAAAATTGTGAAAATCATTTATCTTTTTCCTTCAATTTCACAATTATGTGCCACTTTGCGTTAGTCTATCACATACAATCCCAATAAAATACATTTACATTTTTGGTTGTAACACGACTAAATGTGGAAAATGTCAAGGGCTATGAATACTTTTTCAAAGCACTGTAGGTCTTATTTGTCCAATAAGACTTATGTATGTCCAGGGGGACATCTCGGGATAAAAAAAAAGTGGGTCCAAATGTCCTCCAGGTGTCTGAAAAATGTATATACTTATCTACGCATCACTATTAGGATTTACCGTATATACTCGAGTATAAGCCGAGTTTTTCAGCACATATTTTTGTGCTGAAAATGCCCACCTCGGCTTATACTAGAGACAAGCGCTTTTCTGCAGCAGAGAATGACATTTTCTGACCCAAATGTGGGGCCCCGTATCTCGGAGCCACTTGGTGCAGCTGGGAACCCTTAACTACCAAGTTTGAAGTTCGGGGGACCTATGGCTGCAAATGGGCACATGAGGCATGCAAATGGGCACAGTGAGGCTGCAAATGGGCATTGTTGACCCTCTTTTGCACTTACAGTAGCTGCGCATTTCTCACCCTAGGCTTATACTCGAGTCAATTTGTTTTCCCATTTTTTTGTGGTAAAATTATTTGGGTCGGCTTATAGTTACATATTACATTTTACATTTAAAAAGAAATAGTAAACAAAAAAATAGCATATACTCGAGTATATACGGTAAGTACCTAATAACCTGTTATCTGTATGAATAGGTGCCAAAAATTCTAATCATTGTTGGAATATACCAGCCCTCCAAAGAAACGAATGTGAAATTGCCAACAAACAGAATAAAACCTTGGTCAAGTAATAGTAAAATGAATATATATATTCAAACTGTAGAAAACTAGTGTCAATGTTACTGCCTCATTTGAGAAGTTCTCCCATATGTCCTGATGAAGCAGATTAGAATCTGAGAAATGCGTTGATTGCTATGCCTATCTTACTGTGTTTATTAGCTACAGTTGAATATACAGAGCATTCTGTTCAGCATTACAAGGAAATTTTTGCTGCATCAGTGGGATGGTTAAGGGCAGATATGGGAATGTACTGTATAGATTTACCTGTATGAACATTATCTTGTGCTACTGTTCATCTCTATGCACTTTCTATAGTTTTAATATAATATATAATTGTATACATTTCGATTAACCTGGCACCTATAAAGTCCCCTAGTTATATATGTTCTCTGGAATTGATTACGCAAATCTAGAATGTGGTGTCTGGACCTCTCCCAAGTCCAGTACAGCTCTGATTAGGCTCTGAGCCCTCTTTGTGATCTGTAAAAAACGCCAACTGTGTTAGGTACTGCACTAATAATATAATGTAGCATGTTGATTATTAGATCCACACTTACACAAATCTGTGGTGGAAGAGAGGAAATAAAAATGATTTTAGCTATTTGTACTTGGTTAGAAGGGCTTCTAAAATAACTCTAGGGGGTTGACACTAAAGTATCATCAAATCCGACATTTAGTTTACTTTATAGATTCTACAAGACAGATAAAATCTGGCAGGATGCTATAGATTAGTGCAGAACCTAAAAACAATTATATTGAACAATAATTTCTGAGTGATAACACAGCACAGTTATGTTTCTGTATTTATTACGCTTTTTCTGATATATGATCTTTGCTTCCAGGTGATGCTCCGTTCTGTACCCCCGAGCAGTATAAAGAATGTGCAGAACCAGCGCTAAGTAAGTTTACCACCTTAACTATTGTTTGGAGACAAACCAGCAAATCCTTCGCAATATCTGCAGTGAAGGCCACATTCCCTATTAAAGACACATCCAGCTCTACCAAACAAAATGTGGTTCTTTTACTAAAGGCAAATAGGCTGTTCACTTTGCAAGGGAAGTTGCACTTTGCAAAAGAATTTGCTCCAGAGTTAATGAACGAGGTGAAGTTCTTCTGACTTCCATCATTCAATCATGTGCAAGCAAAAATGTTGCTCTTCATTTTTCCTCACACGTGATTGGCTATTTTTTCAAAGTGAAACTTCATCACATTCACTAAGCTCTGGGGAAAATTCTCTTGCAAAGTGCAACTTCCCCTGTATAATGAACAGCTTATTTTTCCTTAAAGTGGAAGTAAACCCCCTATCGTTTTCAGCCAAGGAAGCCATCTTTGCCTCTGTTTAATCTTCAACTGCCACGGTGCTGCACATGTGATCCGTTATGACACCAGCCATTGGATGGTTTGACTGTTTTTTTGAGAGCACAGCCAATGTGCAGTTAGCATTCCCGGCATGCCTTTTTTTTTTAAACTGTTAAATCGATGGGTTTACTTCCGCTTTAAGTAAATCAACCCTCAATGTATTTGTTAACTCTGGAATATGCTAACTTTAAGAGTAGCCCCTGCTGTATTTACATTCTGACATACATGTAGGTAAACTACAGCATGTGGACAGTGGTATTGCTATTTTTATGGAGCGTATTGTTGTCATGATTATAACAGTGATGTCTGCCTTTTACAATAAAGGATTTGATCCAGTGATGTGTGACACAGGTACAGGTACTTCAGTTTAATGTTTTACAGAATAACTTTAAAGGTCGGTTTACACTACAATGACTTGGAATCCAGCTTGTCAGCCCTCAAGTCGCCCCCAGTCGCTTGACATTGGGAATTGCATTATAGTCAGTGAGAGCCATCTTAATGTACACTACTGAAGTCGCTCCGACTTCAGAAAAGGTTCCTGTACTACTTCAATCCGACTTCTAGGCGACTTGTACCCATATAATTCAATGGAAGTCGCCTTCAAGTCGGATCTCCATCTATATTGAAGCGACTTTACAGCAAAAGAAATTAGTTTACCCAGGCAAACCCCTCCCTCCCAGAGAGCTGATTATTCTCTGATTGGCCACAGCCAAAGTCGCCTGTCCTGGGGGCGACTTGAAGTCCTGTTGTAAGTTGCTCAAAGTTGCATTGAAGCCGCGTTGAAGTCGCCTCGCAAAGTCACGCTGAAGTCGTGTTGCCGCAGGGGTCAAGTCCTGGGAAAAGAAGTCTAGGAACTCACCCAAGATACCCCCGTCTTAAAAATAAAAAAATGTGTGTATATAATACAGTGGTGTGAAAAAGTGTTTGCCCCCTTCCTCATTTCCTGTTCCTTTGCATGTTTGTCACACTTAAGTGTTTCGGAACATCAAACCAATTTAAACAATAGTCAAGGACAACACAAGTAAACACAAAATGCAATTTGTAAATGAAGGTGTTTATTATTAAAGGTGAAAAAAAATCCAAACCATCATGGCCCTGTGTGAAAAAGTGATTGCCCCCTAAACCTAATAACTGGTTGGGCCACCCTTAGCAGCAACAACTGCAACCAAGCATTTGCGATAACGTGCAATGAGGCTTTTACAGCGTCCTGGAGGAATTTTGGCCCACTCATCTTTGCAGAATTGTCCTAATTCAGTTACATTAGAGGGTTTTCGAGCATGAACGGCCTTTTTAAGGTCATTTCACAACATCTCAATAGGATTCAGGTCAGGACTTTGGCTAGGCCACTCCAAAGTCTTCATTTTGTTTTTCTTCAGCCATTCGGTGGTGGACTTGCTGGTGTGTTTAGGATCATTGTCCTGCTGCAGAACCCAAGTTCGTTTCAGCTTGAGTACTTGAACAGATGGTCGGACATTCTCCTTCAGGATCTCTTGGTAGACAGCAGAATTCATAGTTCCTTTTATCACGGCAAGTCTTCGAGGTCCTGAAGCAGCAAAACAGCCCCAGACCATCACACTACCACCACCATATTTTACTGTTGGTATAATGTTCTTTTTCTGAAATGCAGTGTTCCTTCTACGCCAGATATACTTGGACACACACCTTCCAAAGAGTTCCACTTTTGTCTCATCGGTCCACAGAATGTTGTCCCAAAAGTCTTGGGGATCATCAAGATGTGTTGTGGAGAAATTGAGACGAGCTTTGATGTTCTTTTTTCTCAGCAGTGGTTTTCTCCTTGGAACTCTGCCATGCAGGCCATTTTTGCCCAGTCTTTTCCTGATGGTGGAGGCATGAACGCTGACCTTAACTGAGGCAAGTGAGGCCTGCAGTTCCTTGGACGTTGTTGTGGGGTCTTTTGTGACCTCTTGGATGAGTCGTCGCTGCGCTCTTGGGGTAATTTTGGGCGGCCGGCCACTCCTGGGAAGGTTCACCACTGTTCCATGTCTTCGCCATTTGTGGATAATGGCTCTCACTGTGGTTCGCTGGATTCCCAAAGCTTTGGAAATGGCTTTATAACCCTTTCCAGACTGATAGATCTCAATTACTTATTCTCAATTGTTCCTGAATTTCTTTGGGTCTCGGCATGATGTGTAGCTTTTAAGAATCTTCTGGTGGACCTTACTGTGTCAAGCAGCTCCTATTTAAGTGATGCCTTGATTGTGAACAGGTGTGGCAATAATCAGGCCTGGGTGTGGCTAGAGAAATTGAACTCAGGTGTGGACAACCACAGTTATAGTATGTTTTAACAAGGGGGGCAATCACTTTTTCACACAGGGCCATGATGGTTTGGATTTTTTTTCACCTTTAATAATAAACACCTTCATTTACAAATTGCATTTTGTGTTTACTTGTGTTGTCCTTGACTATTGTTTAAATTGGTTTGATGTTCCGAAACACAGTGTGACAAACATGCAAAGGAACAGGAAATGAGGAAGGGGGCAAACACTTTTTCACACCACTGTATATATTGTGAAAAGGTGGGGGAACAGCGTGAAAAGGTGGGGAAGCAGCGTGACAGGGAGGGGGGAAGCAGCGTGACAGGGGGGGGGGAGCAGCGTGACAGGGAGGGGGGGGAGCAGCGTGACAGGGAGGGGGGGGGAGCAGCGTGACAGGGAGGGGGGAGCAGAGTGACAGGGAGGGGGGAAGCAGCGTGACAGGGAGGGGGGGAGCAGCGTGACAGGGAGGGGGGGAGCAGCGTGACAGGGAGGGGGAGCAGCGTGACCAGTAACACATAATACAAAGCACACACTGTGCACAGCAGCACCCAGCTCACCCACATCACACACAGCTCTCTGTGCACCAGCCTCACTTTTCCCCCAGCAGCAATGCCTCACGGCTCAGCCTCCTGTTCTCTCGTCTCATGCATTTCTCTGGAGCAGCCAGGTCTCACAGCACTGCTGCCAGCAGCTTCCTCCCCACCGCCTCCTGGTCCACTGCCGTACCTAGCCGACCCCAGTGTGAGTAAACCCCGGAAGTAGCGCAGAGCTGCACATGCAGCTGGACCGGGCGCTGAGAGAGGAGGCGGAGCCGCTGCACACCTTATACTGGCCGCGGCCAGGCTGGACTCTGCGTGCCAGACTGAGCCCTGCTGCTAACGGGAACGCCGTTCCTGCTGTGCAAAAAGTACAGGAACGACGTTCCCATGCGTTCCCGCAGGACTCGAGCCCTGGTTGCCCCTGTGTGAATCGGCACTTAATGCACAGCAGAATCGCGTGTTTTTATTACTATTTAGAAATATTAATTCGCTGTTGTAACACCTGGGTGGGCTCATGGCGCAATGCTCTGCCCTCCGAGCCCATCCTATTTCAAAGCCTATTAGAGCCTATGGCTCTAATCAGGTGCTTAAAAAAAACCCACCGCTGTAATTCGGGTGCCTGGCATCTTGAAGGGGGCCCAACGCATGACTAGGGGGTAGCCACGGCGGCCTTGGATAAATTCATGCTATGCATGAATCTATCAATTATTCATATAGGGGGTGGTGTAAATAGAGGGGGCGAGGCCCGGGCACCCCTAATGGATGGGCCACCATTCAGTGAAAACCACCCGGATATGACCAGTCTCTCCCATATAGGCAACTCATAGACAAATGTAGGTATACAGGAGGAGGCCTGTTTATATCACTACAGGATTTGTGAAGTTTTGTCTATGTTACATTGTTTTACATGGTGAATGGAAGATTATTATATGGCTATATGCAGAATTGTTGATCTAAGCTAATAAAAACAGATAAAGACAATACCCACATCTCGTCCAAAAACAGACATTTGATTAAATCAGTGTTCCACGCTGACTAAGAACAGCAAATCTCTTAGTATTGTTAATATCCAGAACTCACAAGGAACCTGATTACGTGCGCCTACTCATTAACACATCTTGCCATCATTCATTTCAGCCTGTTATGCAAATTGGACCAAATTTTTTTGATGTTTATTATTTTGAAACATCTTTTTAATAGGGTGTAATTGTTTTTGTCTCATATCAGCATTTTTTCCTCATTTAACCATTTTAATTATTTGCTTGTTTCTTCCTCACTGCATCTGAGAGTCTAATTATAGCAGATCATTCAATAAATAGTGAGATATCCATCCTTTATTATCTCCCAATCTACAGATTCTTTAGTAATTTACACATCCTCTCATCATTGTACATTTTACTAATATTTTAGAAATTCATTTTATGACAGAGAAAATGCTGTTTACTTTATTAACCTGTCATCACCATATAAAAGTAATTACTTCGATTTAAAGTATGTGTAAAAACTGGAGAATTATAAAGAATTTCTTCCCAAAAGAGGAAAAATCTTAAGATGCTGACCGGAAAAAATAAAACAAGGATCGCCGTGGTTAAGTTCTCCGCACCGAGGGGACCCTCTCTTTTCTTCGGTTTTTAAAAAAA
Organism: Lithobates sylvaticus; assembly: GCA_028564925.1. NCBI lineage: Eukaryota > Metazoa > Chordata > Amphibia > Anura > Ranidae > Lithobates > Lithobates sylvaticus. The sequence continues at coordinate 33,623,242 of CM053037.1, read as the reverse complement.
AAGGTATTATTTTTATTCATAGTCCCAGAACAACAGCTGCAGGTGAGGCCTATTGGGATGAAGGAAGATTCTGGACAGCCGCACTCACAAAATTAGCCTTTATTTGTAAAAAAACGATATAAATACATGCCACAGCAGAACACAGGACAGAGGAGTTGACGCGTTTCACACTATCAAACAGTGCTTAATCGTTAGGTTGTTAGCTATGATTAAGCACTGTTTGATAGTGTGAAACGCGTCAACTCTTCTGTCCTGTGTTCTGCTGTGACATCTATTTTTTAGATCGTTTTTTACGAATAAAGGCTAATTTTGTGAGTGTGGCTGTCCAGAATCTTCCTTCATCCCAAATGCTATATGCATTACCAGCACCTGTTACTTCAACTCTGAGGAGAGGTTTATTTCCATTGACCTACCTGGAGCGGTGATTAAGGATGAGCTCCGGGGTGTTCACATAGGGCACGTGCAGAGCCCGCCAGGATGTCGGCGCTGCGCTAATCACAGGCAGTGAGACATTTCCCGATCTCTGCAGCGGCACATCAGGAAAATGTCTCACTGCCTGTGATTAGCGCTCTGCAGTGCCGACTTCCTGGCGGGCTCTGCACGTGCCCTATGAGAACACGCCGGAGCTCATCCTTAGCGGTGGTCCCTTTCTCCCTGCAGGTGAGGCCTACATGGAGTTTCCCAGCAATATGACTGCAAACCTTGCAGGACAAAGGCATATTGAGCTAGTGTGCATCACATACTAGCTCATTATGAAATACCTCAAAAGGATGCCCTGAATCGGTGTTGGCACTTGAGTTTGCGGCTGACATCTTCCACCAGAGTTACTTCCAGGTTCGCAGCTCAGGCACTCTGATTGGCCGGAGCCACAATGACGTCACTCCCGTGCAGGAGCCGCCGGTCACAGCGCGAGTCCTGAAGAAATGGCACCAGCGGACCGTTTCTTCAGTGTGCATGCACCGATGACGTCGGCAGCAGCGCATATACTAAATATCTACTAAACTGTGCATGTTTAGGAGATATTCACAGTACCTACAGGTAAGCCTTATTATAGGCTTACCTGCAGGTAATAGGTTTGTAACAGTGTTTACAACCACTTTAAAAGTTCCAGACTATGTCCATTTCGACCCAGCTCCATCATTCATAGAAGCTGGAACTTTTATGAATGAAACATGATATATGGAGGGGGCAGACCTTTCAGCCATCCGCCTGTCCATTCATAAATTCTGTTTCATTTATAGAAACTGTAGAAATGGCTTCTATGAATGGTTGAGCTGGGAGGAAAGGTGGGGCATAGTCAGGCACTCTTGATGAGTGCAGATGAAAGCGCCATCAGTTCTATCAACCCTTGCTGCACCAGGGGATTATGACAGGGCAGGTGGGATCGATGGAGGAAAATTTCAATAAATCAGGAGCCAGCAGCACAAGGGACACAGTGCATTAATAGCAAGACAAATCTCTTCTGCTAATTTACAGTGGAACCTCTGATTGCGAGTAATGAGCGTTTCGCAATACGAGCACTGCATTTTTAAAAATTATAATTCGGTTTGCGAGTGTTGTCTTCCAAAACGAGCACGATTCAGGCCAAAGCGTGTGCAGTACCGCGTTTGGCCTGAGGTGTGGGGGGGCGTCGGAGCCGAGCAGTGCCAATCGCCACAGTTCGGAAAGGCCCAAGGACAGCTCGGCTGATCTCGGGGACGGAGTCTTTCCGAGGTTTGCCGAGGTGACCTCAGGCCTTTCCGAATGTTTACTAGGCTCTCCGGCACCCCCCCCCCACTTCTGGCCGCATGCGGTATTGTATGCCATTGAAGTCAATGCGGAACAAATTATTTTTGTTTCCATAGACTTCAATGGGGAAACTTGCTTTGATATGCAAGTACTTTGGATTACGAGCCTTCTCCTGGAACGGATTATGCTCGTAAACCGAGGTTCCACTGTACATTTTCCTGTCCAGGATAGCGCTTAAAGTGTAAACCCAGTAATATGAAAATAGTTCATCTGCCCACCCCCACAGTGACCACAGCTTATAAATCATCTTTTTACATTAAAATATTATTATTATTTCTCCAGCGCTGAGAGTTTAGGTAGGAGGAGATTTCCACTTCAGCCTATATACACGCCCACATGTGTGATGCCAATAGCATGTGACCTGGCTAGCTCTGAGAACAAGTAAATGTTCTCTCCAGCATAAAAGACACAACTGAGCATGTGCAGGTTGGCTACTGCCTGTGTGTTAACTGGCTTTCCCAAGATAGACAATGCAAGAAGGGAAGGATCTGTGCATACAGGATAAAACAGGCTTTTTACACAATGCAGATTAACCCCTTAAGTTCCACAGTGAGTATAACAAGCTTGCTATGCTGCATATATTTAGACTGATTTTCCTGTTGTGGATTTAGTAACACTTTAACTAAACTTAGTGTTTTTTGTTTTGTCACTGGAGAATTCTGCCTCCAGTAGTGGTTTCTCTAGCCCCTTGCTCTTTCATCTTTTCTTCTCCTCTATTGCGCAATCTTGCCCTCCCTGGTTTATCAACATCGATGTAACACCGCTCTTTCTGCAGCTCTGCATCCCTCCCCAACCTAGGAGGTCCCCAAAGACACCTTACCTCCTATCCAAATCCCATCCTCCTAAGACTTTAGCCTTCACCTAAAATAAGAAAGTGAAAACATAGGTATGGCCTGGTCAGTCTATGCTCCCCAGATGCCTTCAGTTTAAAAGCTGGACTTCAGGCTAGTTAAACAAATAACTTGGTTATATATTTCTTAAAAATAAATAATTGTATTCCCAATACAATTAACATAAGTACCAGAATGTGTCTTTTTGAGAGAAGGCATTTTGCAAGGATGATAACTGTGCTGCTTTGATACATTGCTTCTGTGGGCTTACTATACATTTTACATAACGCAAGATTTATACTCTGTAACTAAGAATGATAAACATTTTCTTTTGCAATTCATAATTTAAAATATGACATACGTTGCTATATGTTGTATGAAGAATATCAATATGTGCACAACACATCTTTGAGGGACATTTCCACCAATATATTCCTTGCTTCAAGGTATCTACATGCCAACTAGATGAGCCTATATACAGAAATGTGAGTGTAAAAGTCTCTTTACAATCTGTTGTAATCTCTGTTGTCCTGTCCTTTGCAGGTTTACTGACAGAGAAGGATGGAGGGTTTTGCATGTGTACAATGCCCTGTAATCTTACTAGATACAACAAGGAGCTGTCCATGGTGAAAATCCCCAGCAAGACATCTGCCAAGTATTTAGAAAAGAAATTCAACAAGTCGGAGAAGTACATTACGTACGTACAAGAGCAAATGAATGTTGTGTTTCAATAAATGTAAATGAGGATTGCATTGCTGCTGCCCCCCGGAATACTCAGGGAATGCTGAGTATTGTGCTTCGATAACATCTGATAGGTCACAGTTACTGAGCACTGTTTTAATCTAATTAAGAAAGAAGACAGTGGGTTGACCAGGACAAATAAACACAATGGTGACTACACAACTCCTTATTTAATACAGAAGATATTTGTTTGTGTTAGGCAGGTCATAGAGTATGCAATTTTCTTTTTTTTCTATTACAACTGATAGGAAAGAATCAATTCCCCCATCAACATAGTCAGTGTTGATGGGAGACTCCCTCCCGCTATAGTGTTCTGGTAAGGATCCTTCCCTGCCGGCAAAACATAATAAATTAAAAAAGTATGGTGGGGTTTTTTTTTCCCCATCATAATTACCTAAGTGGATACAACATCTATTCCTCGGCACCTATGCACTGAGAACAAATCGACCGAA